>JAMZEH010000005.1:21435000-22167500 GCA_024699665.1 Ostrea denselamellosa | reverse complement strand
AGCTATAAACTTGTGTGATTTTTTTTAATTGTTGTTTAATTTATAAAGGTTATACAGTGGAGCCTTGTAAATCCAGACACTTTGGTTCCAAGCAGAATCATCTGGATAATAAATTGCATTGGATCTTTATAAGTTTGCTAACTTCATTGATGTGTGATATGAAATAAACATCAATAAGTTGCTTCATTAGTTAAATCATAGCAATGTTATCATTTACATGTATTTCAAAACACAAAAATTTATATATCCATGTACATGTAGATATTTTTTTGCATCTACCTGAAGCTCTATGGCATCATAACGAGAGTCAATTGCACATGGGTACAATGCACATGACATTTATGCATGAAAATATCTTACCGTAATAAAACTGTTTAGTATATATATGTTGTACATTTCAAGCAACAATATAAAAACACACATGTGTTTAAGACAATTAAGTAACTTTTTTACAATTCAATATTACAGATATTGCAAAATTGGCAACATAATGTCTTTATTGGCATGTGCTATTTTTGACATCATAGAAAGTTGTTTCTTCAGTAAAAATGAATAAAAGAAATATTTGTATCTTGTGATCAATTACTTTGTGTTAAACACCACTCTGATTCTACACACAAGTACTCTGAAGTTGATAGTAAAAAGATGCTAGAGTTTCTCTTCTTTGTAATCTTTGGTGATCAGGTCTTCCAACAATCTGTTGGAATATCCATGGGCATGAATTGTGCTCCTTTATTGGCTGACCTGTTTTTATATTCAGGAAGATTTCATTTAGAAGTTTCTACATGAAAAAAATCTCTTGCTGTGGCCTTCAACTTGGACATTTACATATATTGATGTTTTATCTATTAACAATAATTATTTTCATTTGTATATCAATTTGATATTTCCAAGTGAACTCAAAATAAAAGACACCATAGTCTTCCACATCTTCTTCATACTTATATATTTTATTGAACATGGATGTTAACTGCAAACTAACAGCTTAATTTTGTGACAAACGGAATGACTTCTGCTTCTCGATCGTCAACTTCCCATATTTATGTATCAATATTCCATTATCACCTGCATATGATGTTTATGTCTCTCAACTGATTCGATACACAAGAGCTTGTTCTGTGTATGGTCGGTTTTTAAATGGAGGCAAGCTTCTGACATCTAAGTTGATGTTACAGGGATTTCAACAGTCTTATTTAAAGTCAAAGTGCAAATTTTATGGATATATAATGATGTAATTCACCAATATAGCCTGTCATCTTGTAAAATGCTGTTTGACATGTTTCATACCAATAGAATCTGTTCTTTGCACACAGATAACTCCGGTTACTTAATCAAGATACAGGGCTGAGGCTCACTTTTGTATTCTTTATAGGAGTTTTGAGATTGATCTCTGTTCTTCACCTTTTCATTGACCTTTCAAAATATAACTGTCCGGATTAAAGAAACAATTTGCAATGCATTTCTGAATTAATGATGCAAAATAACATGTAAAAATTAAAATCATTTTAATTTCATCACTGAAATTTATCGTATTGTTCATGTTAATTTTTGTGACAAAACCTTGTCCTACACTCTTGGTTTACATGAGATATAGTTACACACTTCGAGACAACACATCATATATAGCTGTTCAAACAAAATGGTATAACAGCTCTTCCAGATATTACATACTGTTCTATTTTTAAATCTATTTGTCAAAGTCTTCTAATGTCTGTCTTTTGTTTTCTTTAATCTTTCTGAATAATGTTCTTATTTTTTTATTTTGTGTGATAAAGTAAAACAACTTTATGAATTCAAATATAATGACCCTGAAGTAATTTTTTTCAGTACAAATGCAATCATCAATTTCTAATGCATTTTATTAAAAAAAAATAAAAATAAATAATTAGTATTTATTTAAAGATGAAATTATGTACAATACAACATGTAACATAAGCTCTCAAAAATCTTTATAATTGACTTTAAGCTGTAGGTGAGGTATTGCAAATATAGACCTATGCATGGTGCTTATGGTCATAGTAGCAAGTCTACAGCAACAAGAACTCTGTTTTAAGGTCGTATCTAAAAGACCCATGACTTTCACTTTTAAATGCTGAGCATTCGGAAAAGAAGCCATCATCACATATGTTTATGTCTCAGGTTAGAGTTGGGCTCGAATGCACGACTTCTGTTCTGATCATGTAGCAAATACTCTACCACTGGGCTACAGTGATCGTATTGCATTCTTAACTCACAGTTGAATATTTTGCAGACTGTGGTTGCTTTGTTAAAACCTTCTGACTTCCCCTTTCTTAGAAAATTAAAGTATTTTCACCCTTGCAATTTCTTTGCACATGTCGCCATGTTTTGTTTTACTGTTACCATTGTTTCATGGAATTTCATTGGTTAAAATACCATTAATAAGAATATCAAAACAATCATCGCACATGTAGCAAACAGATTGGTATATTGTAAAACATAAACCAAACCAAAATCTGGAAAATACCAACCAAACTAAACCGGATCTGTTTTTTACTGTGGTTAACTGACTTTTTGGTTAACCATGACGGCACCAATCCCACAGTGTGGACTTTTTCTTGCCTCCACTTCGCTGTATGTTTCCAATGCTTCCTCTCTTGTGCACTGTTTTAAAAAATATCTGAACAGTTTTATTTACTGCTAAGTTTTGTAGCTTGAATAATTGTTGTTTGACAGAGATATGATTATTTCTTTCTGCTCATTAGTCAACTCTTTTTTATGAGGAGCCATCATTTTTATGCAGATGACAAATTTGTTTATCAAAGGGATATGATACAGAAATAAACAAGAGAGTTGTAAAAATTGAGAGACTTTATATTTGCATACAAATTAATTTGAGATTATCATGTTTCAAGATGGAATTTCCTTTTGAATTATCAAGTGACATGATGGTACAAATGACATTGTGGCCAACTTCTGTAGAGGTACCAAGACTGTCAGCAATTTGCTTTCTACATAACTCAAAGTACTTTAGACATACAACACCAAGATTTTGTGATAGCATACCAAAGGTTATCAGGATATGATGGAGACCAAACTGTGCAATTATAAAAGTGAATAGAATAAAAATTTGATAAATGATTATGTACAAGATTTATATATATATATATATATATATATATATATATATATATATGTGTGTGTGTGTGTGTGTGTGTGTGTGGTTGCCATCATGTCAACAGACTAAATTAAGAATATATGTGACATTTCTCTAAAATTATATTTTCATCTCAGTATGAAGAGTTCTTGTATGATTTTTGAAATAGGATTAAGATTAAAGTTTATATTGTTATAGTATTATTAAACCTTGTATATTGGCTTGGGTAGCTTAGTGATAAGATCACCTAACTAGTGCAAGGGTCCTGGGTTTGATACCTGATTGAGTCAAAGATTTTTCTAATGTCGATTATACAATTAACTGTAATACATAAGAGCTGATGTTACATTTTCACTTGCAATAACCAGAAACTTTCAAAAATTGCTAGCTCTAAAACAGACATGGTAATAACCTCAAGATTTTTGTAGAAACGAGATCAAATGTGAGTGAATTGTATGTGAAATGTCATGAAAAATTGTACATATTATTGAGAAATGTTGCATATGTCATGAATTGAAACGAACAGGTACTGAATAAACCTGACAAAACTTTGTAACTTCTCTTTGCATCACAGTTGAAAATCAGCTAGTGTTCTAAGAGATTTTGGATTTTATTTTGATATATGTACAAGTAGATGAATATATTAATGGTACAGAGTTTTGCTGTATATAAATTTGGAGCAATTTTACAGGACTGTTTGAATTCACTAATAATGAGTTTTGTATAAAGTGCAGATTTGTTAGAAAAAAATTATTACACAGAAAGATTTTGATTCTATTTTGCAAAAATTGGTGGACAGAAAAATTTCCAGGTTTACAGTAGCAATAGCAGAATTTTTCTCTCATGTAATGCTAGTTCTTGTTCGAGCTATTGTCACTATACCTATTTACAGATTGATTATATAATGTAATGTGCATTGTATTGTAGGTGAGCACCCATTCAAGCTCTGGGAGAGGATATTTGGTAAGATAAATTTTGTGTCATGTATAAATACTTTACAAAGCAATTGAATGGTATCTGTTAAAGAAAACTTGAGATTAAGACAGAGCATACAAAATATTTTTTAGAGTAGTACATCTTGAATGGTCAGTGTCTGGGGTTCTAACCATTTGATTGTTGAATTTCAAGTCTTGCACCACAGACTACTGCAAATCACAGTAAATGAATTCCCAATAACTACCTTATCCATTTCAGAAAATAATTAGAGAAGACTAATTATCATAATGTAGTCTGAGGTGTCTTCTTATCTTGGAAAAAGCAATATATCTTTAAAAAAGATTAACCTTTTGTTCAAGGTAAAAACATGCAACAAAAATTTATATGCTGCATCTGTCACCTTGAAGGTCACATAAGTGTGTTTTTGTATTATCAGCTTGAAGATGTAAACCTATACAGTCTCAAAATCCTTATAATGCATAGAGGTTTCTTTGTATTGATAAAAAAGGAAGACACACACTACTTGAAATTTAACCCTATAATAAGCCGAACCATAAATCTCTGGATTCCCAATTCATCAACGCAAATTTGACAGTCATTCAGGGTCATCGATTTTATTTTGCATTTAAATTATGTGCAGTTTTTGAAATCTCAATTTGAAGCTTAGAGATATTGACAAGCCTTCTGACAAATTTTAGCGATTCGTGACAAAGAGAAAGCAACAGAAAATCGTATGCAATTTACTGACACACAAACCTCATTAGTGACTCTACCCATAATGCAATCTTCCTTCGCATGCACATGAATATTAATATGCTGTCGTTTGTTGTTTGCAGTGTGACAGTGAAAGTGGAGATGAACGGGTAAGTATGTGTAAAGTGTTTAGTGATTGCAGTTTTTCTTTATGGTCATATTGGCAAGTCTAATGGGTGTCAATGTTATGTTTGTCAAAATTGAGATCAATAGTGTGCTATGCTAATCCAACTCTTCTGGAGGCTTATGTCTTTTGTTAACACGACACTGCTGCGGATATCCAGGGACTGTTTGTTATTGCTTTTGTGTTGTGGATTATGAAGAGAAGGTGAGTGAATCATGACTGATGTCATTTTGGAGAGCCCTAGGTTTGTGCTTTCTCATTTGAAGAACCTCTTGAGCTACATACACATTCTCTACTTTACACACACTGCACTGTAGGAGACTTCTACTTTGTTGAAGTCCACTACAAATGTAATAGCTGTTTTCCATTGTGAAAGCTTGTGTGTGTATTCTCAAGAGAGCTTTGTGCAACCGTTTTAGAACAATTCTCAGGTCAACTAGTTCAATATTGGATTTTCATGAAGGTTGTTGCACATCAGTGTGATTATAAGAGACTGGTCCTTCATTGAATCAATGTCATATTAAAGAAACAGTGCCATAGCATTGATGTGTTGAGTAATTTAGTGCATAAGTTCACATGGTTTTTTTCTATTGTACACACTGTTATGTGACAGTCATGTACACTTATTCCAAGAGGGTTGCTTTGTAGGCTTCACCCAAATCTGTACAAGACTTCCACTCTCTCTGTAGCAAGCCATAACACTGAGTCTTTATTTTCTGGATCTGCAAGGCTGTTGTCAGATTAACTGTGTCATCTTCTATTGAAGGTCATTCAATGACTACTGTGTAATTGTTCCATATAGTATCACAGAAAGCAAAAAGGATTTTTGTTGATAGACAGAATACATTATTGACAATGAAGTAGAGCTAATTTACCATGGGTTTATTATTAAAGAGTAATATCGAGATTTCATCTATAGAAATGAAGATTTATTTAATATCAGTCCTTTGAAGCAATTTCTGACTAGCAGTTATCACAGTAAAATAGAACTTAACAATGATAATTTGGAGAAAAATACTCTGACATTATACCAAGATTCTAATGTAATGCACTAGGAGGTACAGGTGAAGATACTTGAACACACTTTTGACTGGACTGTAAAGGAAATGTGGTCTGTGAGTTGATGATGTCTAAGTGTATTAAATGCTTGGCTGTTGTAGATGACATATTTTGGTTATCTTCAAATTTCATTGTCTTTCATAAGGATGATTTTTTTTTTTCAATTCCCACCAGAAAATTGGATTCCCCCCCCCCCTCTCTCTCTCTCTCTCTCTTCTCTCTTCTCTCTCTCTCATATTTTGCATAACAAGGAAGGGGAATGAACACAATTTTTGTAGCTTTAACATAAAATACAGTTTACAAAAGTACTCAAAAACACATTAATAGCTCTATTAATTACTTCATATTTATATAATACTAATGTATAGTTATGTAAAATTGAACATAGTGCAACAATATGCTTTTGTTTACCTATGATAGGATTCTTTAAGTGGAAGTGCTATTAAGATATTTTAATTTGAAATTGAAATAAAAGATAAAGGGCACTAGTCATTTTTGTTGAGGAATTTGTTGCTGTGCTGGGTCAGATGAGGAATTTGTTGCTGTGCTGGGTCAGATGAGGAATTTGTGGCTGAGCTGGGTCAGTTGAGGAATTTGTTGCTGTGCTGGGTCAGGAAATGGTGATAAAATCTGCGATTTTTTGTTTGTCAGTCACTGATAACTTAACCAACCAAGTGATTAACATATAAATATTTACATTTTCAATGCTTTTCCCTATATCTTTACAAATTGTATGGCTGGCCATTTTCTTATGAATGCATTGCAGTTGTGAAAAAGGGTGCATATGAGTCTTGATAAATATATTACATTTATTTTAACGGCTGGGAATTCTGACAGAAATGCAAGTAGAATGTAAATATATAGAATAAATTCCTCATTTTTAAAAATGCAAGAGGTATGAACTGCAAAGCTTCATGCTGGCATACTTTTCATGAAGTGTGCTGATGTGAATAGTTGTGGTTCATGCCCCATGTATTTTCAAAATGAAATTTATTTCTTAAATGTGCAGTCAGGCCTCATTAATCTGGACTCTTAGGTTCCAAACAAAAGTGTCCAGATAGATGAAGCATTCAGTTAAATGGTATGAAAAATACTATGTCCCAAGAAAAGATACACAAACTGACAAACAAAGCCTAACTGTACATATTTTAGTAAATTTTTGCAAGTGTATTTATTGGCAGATGAGGAAAATTCACTGACAGAATTTATAGGGAAAAACAGTTGAAGTTACATTTTGAAAAATAGTGACATTTTCTTTACTAAGCACATTCTGAGTTAAAATACAGGTTGTGACATTCATGTCACTTAAAAGATTCAAGTTTAAAATAGTGACATTCTTTTCTTTGATCAGAAATCTTGAAAACATCTTGAACTATGAGGGAAAACTGTCCAAAAATGTAACACAAATTGCAGCGTGCACTTAAAGTTTTGTTCTGAGGAATTTTTCTTTTTGTGACAAAGCTGTGATATTGTGTCCATCTGTTGGTAACACCTTGGTTTCCAGATGATATATGGTAAAATATCTGTATCTTGAAATCTGAGGGTTTTCAACAAAACTTTGAGATATCCAGGAGTTTGAGATATCTGAACTCATCTCCCAGTTTTGTTTAAATGAATTCCCCTATGTATCTAAATGTTCATTTGATGAAATACACTTGCATTTTATGTATAAATAACAACTGCATTGTCTTCTGTTATTTTTTTTTTATCCCAGAAACAAATTAATTAATATAAAAATTATTGTAGTAATTCAAAGAAAAACATTTTTGTTTCTTTTTTCCCCCATAAAATATTCAGTTGTATGTATAGTTTGTATCTGAAATATAAAAACTGCGCAGATGAAAAGTTCTTTTAACTACAACACAATGGTTACATCCCATTCAAGCTTGGAAGTTGATTTTGTATGCAAGAGATCTCAGAAACAAAAAAGATGAATTTAAAAAGATAATTATACACTACAAAAATACACAATATTCAACAATGTTTTAAATATTGTACAATGTACTGTGTGTTCCCCTCTCTACGTTGGCAATAACTTGAAGCTTTGTTTCACACCAGGGGTTGGAAGCTTGTCTTACTATGACACATTTAATGATGAAAGTTTTTGTGCCTCTTTTTATATGCAACTGTCATCTGATGTAGTTGTTTAATTTCAGCCCAGTTTAAACCATGTTTTCTCTATTTTGTGTGTTAATGATAAAGTGTAAATTGTTTAATGCATTATCGTTTTCATGATTATTATAACTTGAAGTGCACGAAAATCTTCGTGTTTATCAAATTTGTTAATGGTGTTGTGCATATCACTAAAACATTATCCATAATATTGGGGTGGGGGTAGTGAATTTACCCATTTTATGTTCAAAGAGTGCACTAAATACCGAAGCTGTCATACCAATTACTGCGAAAAGGGTACCATGCAGAAGGTGGGGGTTACTTAACAATCGTCAGTTACATCTGGTGTGAATAGCCGCGGGCAAGAATGTATGAAGTAACAAGGCCAGGATATTAAGCAGACCATAAAATTTATTGGGCTTGGGAGCATGAGGACACTTTGACATGAACGGGGTATTCGAGATTACCATGTTCAAGATATGTGGAATTTTTTCAGTATAGAGAATATGGCTGGGACCGGTGATTGAATTCGATATAAGCGTAGTATTCGAGATAACCCATATTTGAGATATAGATATTTTGCTGTATTAAGTTGCATTTTGAGTTTTAACAATGAAACTTCACATGAAGAATCTCTATGACTAAGGGAAGATTGCTGTTAGTCTTGTGGTCAAAAGGTTATGATCTCAAAGTCACATATGATAAAAACTGGTTGCATGATGAAAATTTGAGCTTTAGAAATGAAACTTGAAAAGTGGACATGAGTTAAGGGTGACCCATAGTATTTGAGGGTGAAAAAGAAAATTGTCAAGCTCAAATGATTATTGCAGTGCAATGAACTAAAAGAAGAATAGTCTTTGTTAAATATTTACCATGCACAGATAAAAGTAAATATACCTTTAAGCAAGGGACATAAATTAACTGAATTCACATAATTTTGATTGCAAATTGGACCAATTTTTTTCGCTATATATGGGGGTGACAACTGGGAAATAATATGTTTGAAGGCTTCTAAAATTTGGCAGAGTTGTGGGACTACGGAAAAAATTACATTTAATAATGCAATTTTCTTCTTTCACTTATGTGGACACAAAAATGCAAAATTGTGCTTATTTATTTTTACACAAGCTGCACATCACTGATTGTTAGGTATGGTGAAGGTCTCATTATGTTCACAGTGACCCCACTGCAGGGGTCATTTGTGACCCTGTCGAAAAGTATTGGGGGGGGGGGGGGGATTGGAAATTGGGATTCCATTTTTTCTTAGAACCCTCTTTTGTCCTTTCTCTCCTCATCCCACCCCTTTTCCCTTCTTATAGACATTCAGCATGTATATGTTATCTTCACGGGGAAGGGGTGAAGTAAAGCCTGAAAAAGAAATATGACTTTGCAATCTCTGAATTTGTTAAACATGTTTTGAAGATCCATAGTCATTGATAGATTTGTAACAATTACAGCAGAGAGTGCACAAAAATCTAAACTTTTTGCGAATACCTGTATTTACACTACAGCCGTGGAAAGATATATCACTCGTGGTACTCCAGATGTACTAGGAAATGCCTTTCTATTAGTACTTCAGTTTCACTAGGATACCTTTTCTTTTCCTGCATGGAAACAATGCTCTACAATTGGAGGTAATACCGTAGGGTGTACGATAATAGACATTGCAATATGAGTGCTCTGTAATTTGCTGGATTCAAAATCAAAAGCAGATTTGGTTGTATTTTTCCACATACCAGGTAATTCTAGGAGTAATATTGGTGCCCTGAAGAGCTCGTTTCATATTTGATTTCCTAGTTTAGACAAAGTTGATTTCTTGTTCCTTGAGTGCCTTCCTATAACCAAATCAAAGATATGAATTTATTAGATAAAAGTGCACAAAAATGGTGTAGATTAAATTCCCATGAGAAATATACTTTTAGTTTTGCAGTAACAAACCACAGTTTCAGTGCCTTAGTGGCTATTCATCCATAATGGTATGGCAAACTGTAAATCTGCAATAGAGGTGAATTATTTATCCCTCCGACACCATAATCCTGTAATACTTTCTCACTCTGTTCAATATGGGTATTATAGGAATTAGTTTTTATCAGATGCACGATTCATGGTCTATTTGGGTCTCTTGTTTTCTTTTTTAATACCCTCTAGAGAATCCCAGCTCAGTTAATGGCCTCTTTTGTAGCTGAAGTCAGAAAAACTCCAAACCATCACTATGCACCAACAAATGAATTTTCTGGAGGAAAATACCCCTCTAGGGATCACTTGTAATTGTCAAAATAATTGTGTTACGGTAATTGAAATTCATTTTTCATTCTGTCGGAAAACATAAAGCATTGCATTAGTCTGAATGTTCCGTAGATGGTGTGAATGTAGAATAAAAGCAAATTTGATTTGGCTGGCAGTGTCTTATTTCCCTAGTGGCATTTATTTGTCAGCGCGGTATACGAGGCATTGGAATTAATGCTACTTTTTTAAGCTGGTTTGATGGGTTAAATGATCTAACTCATTCACCTCCCTCTCATGGTCCATCAGAATACAAGAAAACGTTTTTGGTACTGACTGAATTCCTTTTTCTTTTCTTTTCTTTTTTTTTTTTTGTGAAAAAATCAACTTAAAATTTGTTGTGTGATGACCAATGAAGACTTTGGAGTAGGTATGGAAAAAGTTGCAGAATTTAATTTGCCGTCAAGAAATTCCATGTACAACACATTGAAGACCAAAGAGTTGATTGGAATCTGTTTTGTCTCTGTGTCAGAGATGCTTCTGTTTTTCAAATGCTTGCTCTCAATGATACCAAAATAGAAAGTTTTGTATAAAAACAGAATAGAGTCATTCCAGTTATATTCATGATGTGTGTCTAATGGGGCAGATTTTGGAGTGTTGTAAATATATATGATATGGTGTTTGACCCAGTCATTGCTTGCACAGAACCTTTTAGTGCATTTTAAGTGTGAAATTGGCAAGAGGAGTATGGTGTCAGTTTAGTTTTGAGTAAACATTGGGCGATTTTCAAACTACCCTCGAATGGTTCAGCTTTAAATTTGTTCCTGCCAGTAGTTATTTAAGGAGTATATCATATTTGTTGATATTGAACCATTGACACTTAATCAGCAATCATCTGTCGTTCTGTGGAAGTCTGTGTGCTTGGTGTAATAAAAAAGTCATGAATGACAAATTGGAAAAATATTTTTATGGATTTTAAATATTATGAAATATGTTTTCAAAGTCTCAGATTTTTTTCGTTTTTGAAGAATGGCTTATCCATATGGATCATAGTTCTTTTCAAAGATGAAATTTTCACAAGAATTAATGATCCGTGGCGGTGTTTTCACTTGGCTTTACATGCTATAAAGGATTTAATTAAGATCACCCAGCTACAGACTTCTTATATGTGTGACATTTTTTGTAGTGAACATGAAATGTTATTCAATGCAGCATTGTGTAGACCTCTCTCTTTAAAATATTTAAGCCCTCTTAAATATTGGATTAGAGTCGTTTTCGTTTGAAGTTGAAAGTATTTAAAAATACTAGCACAGTGTGGCCTGTTTTATTTGTGTTGATAGCTTCTGATGTAGAACAGCTGTTCACATATATATGTAGTTTATGACTGTGAAAAATTGACCAAAATAGAATATATTTCATGGTAAATTATTTACATGGTGACACAGCTGTCATTAGCTGCATAAAATGACACCCCTTCTTGGAAAGTGCAGGAGAAATACTTTGTATTGATTGTGTACATCATTGTTATGTATTGTGGTGAACAAGGGCTACATGGATTACGCATTAAGTACCTTCTGCTCACCAATGTACGTGAATGGTGAGTACTATATATTCTCTGTAGCGGAGGCAAAACTTGATTGGAGAGCCTATTGAATGTCAAACATCGCAGGCATGATTACGACAAATTTCTATTTAGTGTGTGAAGAATTGAAAATTGATTTTTTTCCCCCCAATCAGGTTACATTTCTAGAGGACTTAAAAGAAAATGAAGACAGAAGATATCTTGTGAGTGCAGCAGGCAATTTCATTTAATGATTTGCCCAAATAGAAGTATATCATGGCACACACTGTATTGAAATCTTTTTATTCTTTAGATATCCATGAAGTTAAGGGAGTCTTTCATTTCAAATTCCTCAAACACCGTCACGTAAATCATCTTGGCTTTTTTTATGCTATTTCTAAGTCCCCTGTGATTAAGGTAGCAGAGAGAACTCTGTGCCTTGCTATTTTATGTTCTGATGTCGATCTGGGTTTTAGCTTTATGCAAGAGAGTGTGAAAAATGCATTTGTTTGAACTGTTAAAAAAGTGGAAAAAATGAATCAATAGTAGAAGAACAAAACAGGCTGACAATTATTGGAGAAATCAATGCGAGCTTTTCATCTGTTATTAAAAAAAAGGGTAGCAGAGAAGGAGAAAATAAGAGACCCATTTAATTGTCAGAATTTCTGTGTAAGGTATGGATGATAGAGCCCTGCTCTTCTGCATCCCTGGTTTTGTAGAGATATTGATCTGCCGAGCAGTGGCTGATGATCTATCACCAAGGATTTATGTAAATTTGTGCATTTATTCATACCACGTACAATATTACATGCATGGAGGGAATTACTGAATGTTTGTAGTGTATTAATAATGACTTGACCAGATTGGCATGTAATACTGGGTATAATCATGGCAGATATTGTCATCAAGCTGCTGCTCAGTTGCCAGCAGTGTTAGTAGCTTCAGCAAACAAGCTCATAGTAACGTGTTGATAGACGCTGACATCTCAACAGAAGGGTAGTCAAATTATAGGTTTCGAAGGAGAATTCAATAAGTGATTTACCTCTTGGTGAGTACATTCAATTTTTTTTTTGTTTCACCTTCATTAGCTGAGTGAAAAAAAAGAAAACTGAGCAGGAATTAGTGATAGAGCTCTCAATGTGTGATGTTTATCCTGCTCTCATTACACAAATAGGCTTTTCACCATCTTTGCACTTCTCTCCAGAGTTATGGACTCAATATTAAACTAAACACCTTCTCAAACATGTTACAATGATAGGACTGCATTCAAGGTGAAGGGCTGATGTTTGTTATGAGACCACCTCTCCTAAGTAAATCTTTTGTGTAACTCTTTAATCTTGAAGTGTTTGATCGGTTTTAGACAGTAAATGACATCTCTCTCCATTATACATTTGTATTGTAGGAACAATACATTGTTTGGCTATAAATGGAAAATTTTAAGGATCGTTGAATTGCAGTAATGGATTATTTTTTGTTGTGTAATTGAAGGTTTTAGTATAAATCAGCAGTGGTGATTTGGTCATTGGATATCTGATAAGAAGCACAGAAAAGAGTGAAACACTGTTGATGATGTATTTTTATACACTGCCGTGTCACCTAGCAGCAAGTGGATTACTTTTTAATCAGTGTGTTCCTTCTGTATCTGATTTGCTTGGTACAAAGTGTATCACTTGAATGTTTTAAAGAGTCATTGTAAATGTGTGGTGAAAACATAAGTAAGATGAAACTGATGTACTTAATGTGACTGGGTTTCAAAAATTTATCAAGGAGAGCTGAGAAGCTTTCAAGTACTGTCATTAAAAGATTATTAAAAATATTGTTGAAAAGATTTATGGGAATGAAATGTGTTGTGTGGGGGGAAAGATGTCTTCTTCTTTTTTACACAAAATATTCTATCATGTGATTAAATTTTTGATCTAGGTCTCAAATTAAGTTGGTGTGGGGGATTAGATTTGATATGATTAACATACTTTAGGCTAGTAATTTAGAGATCTCTCAGTCTAGATCCTATATTTATATATAAGAATATGTGTTGAGAAGAGGATAAAGTGCCCAACTTTAGACAAAAATTAAATCTTGTAAATAGCTTTAAGAGTTTAGGATAAATGACTTAATGATTCCTTCAGGCTTTTACAAAGAGAACAGATTTAATGGATTACCAATATGACTTTCTGATTGGTCTCATTGAAACTTTTAAAAACCACATCCAAGTAAGTGTATTATAAACTAAGACTTAGTAGTGTATGGATCTGGTGAAGCCAAAATCTTGAAAGAATTCTTGATTTTGGTCTGGAGTTTGTTCAATACCTGTTTCTGTGGTGATATATTCTGTTTAAGCTGACAGAACACTGTGTGCTGCTGTTGGGCAGCACTTGAGTCCATTCTGCAGGCTTAGGATTTATGAAACATCTTGTCAGCAACTCCCTCTCTGTGTATATTATTTGTCTTTCATTGATAAACAGTGAAGGGGTGATTTTTTACCCATTGATTGTGAAGCACCATGTAGCTACAAGATTATTAGTCTGATCTTATTGCAAAAAAAGATGGTATGAATCATTTATGTCATATTTTTTGTGTGTTTCTGATATTGCAGTCAGAAAATGGAAGCATTAAAAATGTATTACTAAGGATGACTTTTATATAGGGATGAAATTGCGAATTTTTTTTTTTTTTTTAAATAAATCAATGTTTTTAATTTCAGGCATCCAACGCAAGTTCAGATTTATTTTCAACATTGAACCATAATCGTAAGTATTAGAATTTTTGTGATTTCAATTCCAAAAAATATGATAAATTTACGTTAATTTAAAAATAGGGAAAGAGAAAATATTTTCCTATAAGAAAGTGGAAATTCAGTTGGAAATTAGTTTTATTCATTCCTTGACTTGAACTAAGACTTAAGGAAACAGGTGCTTTGACTATTCAGCAACTACACTATGGAACGCTCTACCAATTGGTTTATGTCATGTCAAATCATTGGACATTTTTAAACAACATTTCAAGATTCATTTCTATAACATGGCTTTTAGTGTTTAACTGAAAATGACATTTCTTAGTTTTTATGGAATAGTTTAAGGACTGTCAGACTTTCACCAGCACATAATACTATTTTAATGCAGGTGTTTTTACTTATAATTGTATGCTTTTGATGTAAAGTGCTTTAGAGATTTTAAATTGATTAGGGCACTGTACAAATTTTAGTATTGTATAATCAAAAGAAGGAAAATTCTTCAAAGAATTACATTGTATATTTCATCTGATCAGTTCATATTTATAAATGTAGTTGGTAATGTTAATTTAATATGTATTTCTCTTTGATTGACAGGAGAATGTCCAGCCCCCTCCACTACTTCCTGCAGCAGTCCATGCTCTACACCAATAACATCCACTGTATCATCACAGACAGATAGTGGTATCACCACAGCAACGGTTACCACAACGTCTGCTGTCAGTGCATACACCACCGCCACGGAAACCAATCCAACAGCTTCTACCACCACCACTACCAGTTGTACTATTGTAACCAAGACTACCAACTCATCTGTGATAGCAAATGGACCTTTGACCACTTCCAAAGAAAAATCAGCATCGCCCATCTCATCAAAACCAGTTGAATCTAGGTCGCCACATTTAAAGAAACCATTTCCTAGGGCCTCTAGTGACACATTACTTCATAAGGACCAACACAAATTTTCTCCATCTCCTGTTCGAACTCCACGAAGAGAAGAATCCAGAAGTGATAAAGACTTCCCCTTGCCACCAAGTTTTGGATTTTCCAAACCCTGGCACAGGTATGCTCACCATCATTGAAAATCTGCTCTAATCAATCTCTTCTCTTTGTGAATGATATGAGCTACTGTAAATTCCTAAATACGTGTGTGGAATTTATTATCACATGATTTTGCAAGAAGCATCATTCACAAAATAAAATTTCTCACTTTAATTTTTATGTTGCGAAAATACATGTAAAAAATCTTGATAAAGAGAGCGCTCGCGAATTTATGTTCTTGTGATTTTACATGTATGAGTCATTTCACAATTATAAGTACACTTGTAAAATAAGGAATATACAGTATTTTTTGCACAGTTACATAGATCTTTTAGACAGTAGTTTCTTCATCATATTTTGAATATACAGTTTGATTTCATGACAAACTTCTGAAGGAGGTGATGAGATGTTATTGAATAAGTACCATGAAGAGTGTTAAACTTTGCACTGCATTTTTGAATATTTACATTTCCAGTATTTTTGCCTTCGATATCTTTACCCATTGAAATGATAGCCATTTCCTCGTAAATGTGAACAATATGCGTACGAATCTTGATAGATGTAATAAGACTATATTAATGGCTGGGAAAAACTGTAAATATAAAAAAATAAATTTCATTTTTGAAAATACATGAGGGTATGTGCAGCAACACTTCATGCCAGCATACTTTTCATGAAGCGCTAATGCACTTCATGAATTTTGCCGGCATAAAGCATTGCATTTCATGCCCTCATGTATTTTCAAAAATGAAATTTATTTCCTAATTATTTCATTTTGTGATACTAGGTTGAAATTTTGAAAAAAAAGTCATTCTATTTACACTTAGTCTTACAGTTGTGCTGGATGAAAGACTTCTTCAGAATTCAAAAAAAAAAAGTGTAATTTATCGATGGTACATAAAAAATAAATGTTGAAATGGTGGTATGTAACATCAGTCAGTTCACAGACATATACTCAAGAGCTGAATTTAAATTTATGTCCCAAGGAGTTGCATCAGAGTAAGCTGTTTAATTTTAAAGTCTAAAATTGAAGATCATCCATGAAAAAAGAATGAGATTTATAAGATTGAACTTGGAACTCCTTGCCCATGTGAACAGTCATATGATATTGTGTTGGTCAGAACTCAATTGCCTGTCAAGTCTTTTGACAGCTGTTTGTCAAGTATTTAATACTTGTATTGCTTTTATATTTTGTGCTTAAAGCTAGACAATTCTAAAGCACTCTTTCACAGAGTACCAGATCATAAAAACAAAATCAATGCTGGCTTAAAAAAACACTGATGATTTTGATTTACCTGTTTTATGAGATAAACTGCCTGCATTAAAGCTCTGATGTCTGTAATCCTTGCCATACAAATCTGCTTTTTATGTTGTCTTTAACTTGTCAATAGCTTGAATGCATAGATTATACCTGATCATGTGATAGTCTTCACAAAAACATGTTTAACATGATACGGAAAAATTCGATACTCAGGTCTTGTATTCACTTTTTCATGCCGATGTAAGGTGATTTGTCAAAACTTTCAATATGTCAAAGAACACAGATTATTATATTGATGATGTGTAACGCATACACCTGTGGACGTGGTTCTGCGAGAAATAAAAAAAAAAATTAATCCAGGACTGCATGGATAATGCTTGAGTGTCATTTATATCTGTATTAGGATCATTTTGCAGTGTGTACTGTATTAGGATGATTTTGCAGTGTACGAACCTGTTATAACAACTTGTTAACTCAGCCTTCTGTCTCGTTACATGACGCCAAAGCAACATGTGCTAAGCTGTCATGCATTCTAGTGGGTATTGATATGCTTAGATACAGCTCTTTCTTTGTAAAACATGCTGTAATTTGTAATCTGTCAGTGAAGCAGTAATAAGAGCCTGCAATTCTCTGATTGCAGTATCCAATTCTGACAAACAGTCCTCAAAGAAGATGTTTTAAATGAGTTACTGTCAGTCTGAACATAAATATTTTGCAGGCATGAAATATACTAAACGTACATTCAAAACAGACATATTTGTCAAAAGCATGTATCATTTTATAATAAATGAAAGTATGTACCAGTAGAAAGGAAAACTGTTATAAACAATGCAGTTGTATTTAAATATAACTATCTCTAGAACAATTATAATTTGTGTCTTTTTATATTGTTACTGCACAAGTCCATAGTTGTAAATAGTACAATTTTTGTTCGGAAATATCAATAAGCATAGATCATTTCACATGTATTGTACTAGTTAAAAATGGCAATATTTTGCTATTGATATAGTTTAAAGGTACAACTTCTCATAATTAATGAATGTAATTTATGTTACACGTATTGAGACAAACATCAGTCTCATTTTTATTTTCCTGTTTCAGTGGCAGTACTTCTCATCTTCACAGTGCTTACACTCCAGTGTCTCACTCCCCAGGATTACCTCAGTTTGGTCTGCATTCCAGTGCCACCAGTCACGGATCCTTCTCCAGTCTACCTCCCAGTCCTCTCCACAATCTCCTCCCTCCCCCAGGGCCTCAAAGTATGTTTGCAGCTCCCCTGCCTCCGGGAGCTGCCAATGGGTCTTTGACGTCACCACACACATTAGGAGGAGCCAATTTGTCGGCACATGCTTCCCCGGAGTCCATGTCCCTCGCTAGTAAGTGCCTTTAGCTGTTGCTGTGCAGCGGTGATAAAACTTCATCTCCAATTACAAAGGATATAATTTTCACAAAAGATATTAAGATTACAAAGATGACATTATATACCACTGTGGGAGTTTTGATTGTGATTGTTGTATTATGTATCAGTAGTGTAGGACTAGAGATTGCAAGGGAAAATCAATTTTAAGATGTAAGATTCTTATATTTGTGTATGATACAAGTAATTTATCACAACTATCTCCAGCATAGAAGAGAACAAATATCGGAATTACAAAAAGCAACATAACTGTGAAAATATTAAGAGGTTGATGCCATTTTAAAAGTGTTATATAACAGAAATCAAACTTAACAGCATTTATGTTGTTTATTGTAGGTCAAGAAATTCTGCGTGAGGAACTGAATCGACGATTTTTGGCTGCCCAAGAGAGGTCAGGTGTGCCAGTGATTGGCTCCACGCCGTACGTCCGTGCAGATATCCACCAACATCAACACATGCATCAGCACCAACATCAACATACTCATCAACACATGTTTGCCCTGCCAGGCCTCACTGGGTCTCTGGTCCCTTCCCCAGCCCCTCATTTAGTAAGTAACTAGAGATAGTTTTTGATGACCTCAGAAGAAAATGTATTTCAATTGATAATATTCATAGTCACAACTTGCATGGAATGCACAGTTGCATAATGTAAAAACTGACAGAAACAATGAAAACTTTTAATATACTGTTGATGTAGAAGATCAAAAATACCAGGGAAGTAGAAATGTATGGAACTTGGGCCACTTTCCTGAAGACTGCACATTTTTGGTACAAGTTCTATACCATGTTAATTGAATTAAAAAAAGTGGTGGTGATGGGATACAGAAATTTCAAAACTAGGTTAATTTAGATCAGAGTTAAGATTTACCCATCTCATTATTTGCTTTCTTGAAGATGACAATGGGAAGAAATCAAAAGTATTGTATTTCCATTGAAATCTTTAGTTGTGTATGTGGATTTCCATTACGACAACAGTCATTGTTACAGTCAGTGATCAGTGCTGTTGTACCATTGCTTGAACTACTTACTACCAGGAATTTAAACTTTCTGATGATATATTTATTTAACAGTTAAAAACATTATTTTAAACTATCTGACAATACATTTTATTAAAATTTAAACTTTCTGACAGTACATTTTATTAAAAGTTACCCAATTCTTGCCAAGTCTCTGGGTATGGCAGGATTTTAAATGTATTTGGTAAAAATGGTATGGACATTTACAATCTTGCAAATCAATTCATTTATGTGAGGAAATAACATTATTATGTTTATTTGAACTTGTAGTATGACAAGGTCCCTAAACCATTTGAGTCATCATTCTACAGAGCTGTAAGTAATATGTTTAATATTTGCTTTGAGTGTTTTCCATCTAAAATATGGAATGCAATCATTTTCTTTTTGTGGCTTAATTTTAATATTTATTATATGAGTTTGTTTGTTTGTTTTGTTTTGTTTTTTGGTTTTTTTTTTAATCTGCTTATATATCAGCTGTAAGGGATAACCAGAAGAACTTTGCTATGAAGTAACTTGATTTATTCCAGTGTGTGAATTTTGTTGACAAGTAATCATGAAGATGAAAATTATTATACCGCTTGCAAACAAAGTTTGGAGGGGGGATTTATATTGGAATCACATCTGTTTGTCCATCTATCCATAGGCAAAATTGGTCTAGAGTAAATCTTTAACATCAATGAATTGTTTTGATTAAAACTTTGTGTATATCTTCTATGAATAATGATGTTGTGCACCTGCTATTTTGATTGAGATTTAACATTCAAAGAAGTTATGGATATTTCCATTTTTTTGAGGGATGGATTTGTTATGTTGTCCAGAGTATATCTTACAACCCATTTATTGTTCAGTGAACACAAATTCAGTCCTGTAAGGACAATTCTTGTTTAGTTCATGTACAATGCAGCATGTTCATGCAATGAGTTTGTAGCTATAAGTAAATATAGCCTTCTGTGTAAGTAAATGTGGCTGTTTTCTTTGTTCAATGAAAGAAAAATAAATTACAACATCCTTATTGTTTATTGTGGAGATCATGAGGCTTTATTTTGAATTGAATGATTTCAGACCCCCGGCTTATTGGGGTATCCAATGGTACCACCTCTCATTCACTCGGGAAATTCCCTGAATTCTGGTTCATCGGGAGCTTTTCAACCAAAGGTATGTATGATTTCTCACTTCTTAAATATTCAAGGTCTATAGAATACCCAGACTTATATTTACTAATTATCTAAATCATGCTTTTTATTATTGTGCAAGAATGCAGTACTGGTGGTCATTTATTACATACTTCAAGATTTTGAGTTTTTTATAATAATTTTTTTTTAAAAATACTATTTATTTTGACAGAGTAATTTTGATATCTTTAAATCAAAAGTGATTAAATTCTGTAAGACACATGATCTCTTATACCTTAATTCAAATTTTACTTTACCACTTTGATACATTTATACGATTAGGTTAGGAAAATTCATTTCACTTTTAGTACAAATCATAGGACATTTTATATTACTGAAATAACGTAATGCTGTGCACCATCAAAGCATTCTGTAATACATGCCATGTGAATGTGCTCCCATTGTAGAAAGTAGCTGGTGGCCTGTTACACCCCAGTCAGATGATCCCGGCCCTGAGAGAACAGGACAAAGTTCCTTCTACAGCTGCTTCCCTGCCCCACCACAAAGTTAGTGTAGCGTCAGGCTAACCACGCCCTCTCCTGCTTAGTCACGCCTCTTTGTCGGCTATACATGTTGTGTCATCTAGTTCTTTTTCTTTCAGATGCATGTATAAATATGTTGCTTATATTTTTTTTTTAACTTGAAAGGGGGAGGGGTGGGTCAGAATCTACTTAGTACTGTGATGTGAATTGTTAGACCAACTGTTGCTCTTTATAATTGAACTCTTTCAAATTATGATTACTTGAAGGAAAAAAAATGTTAGAAGCACTCCATATGTTTATTTTGAAAAAGCATGAGAAATATTTGTAAGACGTGTGTTATGGACCTAATTTGGTCCCCTAAAATTACTTTAAATTTTTAAGTAAAGTTTACAATATTTTGATGAAGAATGTATACACAGCTGTCAGGATATGAATTATTTTTCTGCAAACATACAGCATGTTTGAGTCACTTCTTATGTATCTCTTCAAGATATGTGAATAGAAAAAAAATGAATCATGTTTTTACAATGTGCTATTTTTTAGATAGAAAACAAGCACTATAGTGATATTTTCATTTTGATAATAAAACAGAAACAACAAAAAAAGACCCCAAAAAACCCCAGATGATGATAAAGTGCTTCATTTGCGACCTTGAAGTACTAATGTTGATATCATCATGGTTTTGTCACACAGGAATTGAAGTTTGGAAAAAAAACCCACTTCAATCTTGAAGATTTCATATGATGTTTACATATGTATGGACTAAATTTTACTCTTATCATATAAAGGTCTTTATAAGTCAACATTCTTTCTGTAGGTCCTTGTACATACTAATTTGACTCCATGCACTTTTGTAGTTTACAAATAACAGCAAGTGATAAATGTAAAATTTAGGATGAAAATGCTTGTGGACTTGGGCCAAAATGAAAGTAACATGGAAACTACAAATATCAAATGTTGTACATACAAAACCTTAGTGATTCGATAAGATATAGTAGAATAGTTGATTGATTATTGTCATTCATAGCCTGGAAAATCTCAGAATAAGGCAATATACTTTGTTAGACTTTTTGAAATAAAGTCTTAAATATGCAGTAGTTAAGTAAATGGTGTATAATTCATTCCTATGGTGTCCCTTGATTGTGCCATAGTTCCTGAAAATGTCCTGTCTAAAGGATTTTGTGGTAGGTTGTTTTAAAAGGGTTTTTAAAAGAAAGTTTTGAGGTAATATTGGTGAATGACAAAATATTTGCCCAGACTGTTTTTGATACAGTTTTGTGTTCAGTTTATAAAAATACATGTTTACAACAGAAATATGAATAGGCTCAAATCATTTACAAAAGTATGAAATGGGCTCAGATCAGTTATAACAGAAATATGAAATAGGCTCAAATCATTTACAGGAGAAGTATGAAATGGGCTCAGATCAGCTATAATCGAAATATGAAATAGGCTCAAATCATTTACAGGAGAAGTATGAAATAGGCTCAGATCAGCTATAATCGAAATATGAAATAGGCTCAAATCATTAACAGGAGAAATGCAGACTTAAATCATTTAGAGGAGGATATGGAATAGGCTCAGACCATTTTGCTTTTAGAAGGCTGATAACATTTATAAACCAAGATGATGTGGCGTGGTGCAATTTCTGTTATAATTTGATACCTTCTAAAATCCATAGGAAATAAAATAATTACATCATTGGCAGAGTGTGATTGGTTGGTCTGAGTTGATTTAAAATGGCATTTTGCACTTACGGCATCTTGACCCAAAATCGCAGACTACGAAATTACGAAATATTTATATATTTTGTTTAAAGTTCTAAACATTCAAATTTCATCTAGTTATGATTGGAATGATTTCATCACTGTCATTAATATAGATTAATGTTATGGTATTAGTCTTTTCATTTTTATATTTTTTGTAAATGTAAAAGGAAAATAAACAAAAAAGAGTGTTAATGATACAAGTTTTTTTTAAAATATGTAATATTGTAGCTCTTGGATATAGGACTGTGCATGTATTTCTTTTTTATTTACACAGCACACTTTCCAAATCTTTTCTGTGCAGCTCCTTTATTATTTCTTTGATATTGATTTACACTGTAAACAGCTTTATATATTCCTTAATGTTGTGACCACTCCGTTGACTTTTGTACCTATCAATGAGAATGATGAGAACCTGAACACGAAGCTGTTTATCGTTTCTCGTGGATAGCCTGATGAGATAAAGATAATGTCAAAACTGGCATATTTAAATATTAAAAGGGGCAGACAAGCAAGATATGAATATCTATACCATGAAGTTAGTGCTAGACGTTCCTGTACATTCACTGATGACCAACACAAGATAAACACACCCTGTTTCATTTATCTCGTGTAGATAAGGTGTTCAAGTACAAATACCTGTATCATGCATGTAATCTGTATTTTCTTCAGAAAAGTGGTAAGTGGTGCACCATGCATGTTCAGATTGCCTGGAAGATCCACCGCCATCAGCAAGAAAGTGGTGAAGTCTCAAAAGGAGGAGATGGGAAGAGTCTGGATCCCCTCCAGTCACGGAATCTCTCCAGCAGTAGTCTCCACAGACCCACAGATCTCTCAGCATCATCATCACTTCTAGGTAATTATCTGGTGACAGTCTTTGATAATTAACACTGCAAATATATATTTAAACATTATGATTTTGGAGTTCCTGATTGGAAATTCATAGAAAGTACACATTTCTATCTATAGTTGTTCGTGTTATATTTTGGTGGATCAGGGTCACATACTGCTCATTAGATGTTCATAATTTTGATGTTTATGCAAGAACTTCGAATTTGATATTTACACAGTTTTGTTGTATTCTTTGTAGGTATGAGCTCATTCCCGAGACCCTCACCTTATCCATTCCCTAGTCAAGATGGCTTTGGTGGACTAGGTAAGGGTAAGAGCTGATTTCATCACTTTCTTGTGTGTTCTTTTTTTTGTTTGGTAGTATTTGGGGTAAAATTACGTTCGTTTAATTAGTTTCTCTCTGATATCTCCTTCCATTTCAAATTTTCGTATATGCAATCATAAATCATGCATCAATTTGATATGAGGAGGATCGATATTACTTTCAAGCTCAAAAGTCACAGTTGTGACAGTAAAATTTGCAAGTTTGAATCTATCTTGGATAGGAAATAATTGATATAAATAGTTAAACATCTCAACATTCATGTGATCAAGTTATGAACCAAAAATTTGGATGAAAAACTGCATTGGTGTGCAAAATAATCCCCCCCCCCTCCCCCAGAGATTGAACTTATTTAATTCTCTTCAATTTTTATATTTGTAACAGAAACAATTATGTGACATCATAGCATGTTTTGGGATTGATGCACTATCAACAAATTTTTCAACCAATTGGTGTAACATCATTTTATAAAATTAAATGACAGATATGTGACTTTCAAATTGGTTCTAAAATGCTATTTGTAATAGGAAGATTGTAAATGGTAAATGATTGCTAATTGAATTGTGCTTGTTCAAAAGTGATTTAGATGCAAGTTTAATTTACCTTCTTCCTAAAAATGCTAAACATTCTTTGATGTTGCAACAAATGAAATGCAATGATTAAAGAACAGTATACCAGTGCACTATATATGGTTGTCATTTGCTACTTGGTAACTTACCAATTAACAAGTACTAAAATGTTTTAGGTGCAAGTCCTTTTGGCACATCTGGTAGGGAAATGCCAAAAATTCCAGGCATAGCCTCTCCACAGGAATGGAGTCGTCTACATAGATCCTCTCCATTGTTTTCTGGATCTCACTGGTCCAAACCAGATGAAAGGGAAAGGGAGCTAGAAAAAGAAAAGGAAAAAGAGAAAGAAAGAGAAGTGTTGCTAGGACTTGACAGAAGGAGGGAAGACAGGGAAAGGTACATTATACATAAATTTGAGGACAATGAACCTAATAGGAGTGTTTAGCCTATTTGTGGAAAGATGTGCATGCACTCAAAATGTGGTTGTTGTGCAACTTCTCAATGTATGAAATTTAATTTACTTTGCATAATGAATCACTGTTTTACAATAAATAAAATGTATAATCCTAGTTTTGGACTGTAACAAGGAATACTTTTCATTTTCAATGAATATTGCTCAACATTATAATTGGATATAAATGAAATCTGATGTGAAGAATATGAATCTAAAAATTACAAGGACAATTTCCAGAACAGTATATAGTTAATTCCAGCTACCTTATAAATTTTTTAAACAATTTTATTCATCAAAAAATACATTATCTTATGTATCAAACTTTGAGTGAAATTTCTTTTGAAGATATGAATTAGGTTTATTGTCCTGAAACAGAAATGATTTCTGAACTTCAGTCAGGCAATGTAGATTAGAATCATAGAAATTTGTAGTGAGAAATGGCAATTCTCAAGATTAACAAATATATTTAAGATCTATGTGATTTATTTATGTAACTGTATTTTCATTGAATATCTTCAATGATTTTGCCATTGGAATGCATATATTGAAAAATATGTCATGTTTCAGAGAAAGGAGGCCTAGTGACAGAGAACGTCGGGGTAGTGTGGATTTAGATCAATCCAAGGACAGGCCATTTCATGGAGGAGATGTGCGACATCCTCACACCATCTCCCATTCAAGGTCACGGTCAAGGTCACCGCTGGTGGGAGGTAGAGTTGGCTCTGCCAAGTCAGATGTTGGTTACAATCGTGATGAAAAAGACATCATAAAAGTGAAAGAAGAAAAACCAGATAATCTGGAGACTTCTTTAATGGATAGAGACCGAGAAAAATTCCGACCAGATTATTTACTTGGTGCATCCAATTTAATGGACCGTTCTAGGCTCCTAGGTGGGCCTTCCCCTTTCCCA
The DNA here is from genome assembly GCA_024699665.1 of Ostrea denselamellosa. Lineage (NCBI taxonomy): Eukaryota > Metazoa > Mollusca > Bivalvia > Ostreida > Ostreidae > Ostrea > Ostrea denselamellosa. The sequence goes on along the minus strand of JAMZEH010000005.1, from coordinate 22,141,627 downwards.
TTTGGTGCAGATAGAATTCCCCCTTCTTCAAGTTTGTGGGGACCCCAGGAAAAAAGTTTAATGGACTTCAGTTTCCAAAGTCTCCAGATTCAGAGAGAAATGGAACAAGAGCGGGAACGAATGCTGAGTCGTCTGCAGCCACCAACTGTTGGTCTATATGACCCTGACAGAGTTCGCAAAGATGAAATTCTCCTGCAGGAAGAAAGGTTAAGGAGAGAGTACTTTGAACGCTTACCACAGTTTGAAAGAGAACGTTTTGAGAGGGAAAAATTAGCCATGGAATCCAGTAGGCTAGGTCATTCTAGACATTTTGATCAACTTAGGCATGGTGGCCATTTTCCAAGAACTATAAGTCCTCTTGTAAATCACAGTGGGGTAAAAGTTGGCTCTCCAGCTTTACTCCAAGGTCCACCCCCTCCCCTTATCCCCTCATCTTCTACTCCCACTAACAGAAGTCATTCAAACTCACCTGCTATGACAAAACTTAAACCACCAAACAGCTCTGATCTTGACAAAAGAGACTCTTTTTCCAGTTCTAACATGGAGGGACATGGCAGGTAGCAGGAGTAGGTAGATCTGATTTTATCTTTATATCCCAGTGTGTGGCAGCTGATCATGACAAAGTAGTTTTTTTTCCGAAAGATCTCTATTGTTACTACTCAAATTGTGAATTGTACTTATGTATTGAAAAATAAAATGTTTGTAGGTTCCCCATGTGATTTTTGTGAAAGTCAAGTACATGTTGATTTGTGTAATGTTGAAATGAGTTGATAAAATGTGAAAGAAAATTTGTTACAAGAATTTTTTTTAGGTAAAAGCAAACTCAGAAGCTTTTCACCTTGAAATTTTCATAGTCCATGAACATGCAATTTTTCTTTTGTAAATCTTTTTTCTTTTTTTACCTTGTTATTTGAAGCCATGAAGTATGAAATTGTCTGAAAGAAAATGGAGAAATTATGTTGGCTCATGCAGAGTGTTGATTCGAGGCATGATGCTTATTACTGATGGGAAGTTTTGCAGATTATTTTTCCTGAATTATATTTATTATGTTTGTATACAAAAAATCTTTATAGCAAAGCTTAATGCAATATTTCATGCAAACTACATTTTTACACCACTAGCATCCAATGCAATACTTGTTTGCAACTTAACATTTTCAACATTTTATGTACATGTACATATGTAAAGATCTATGATTTAAAAATAATGTATTAGTTTTAGAACTTGCTTTTGTCACACAAGTTTGGGTATTTTATATATTAATAGCATGTTAAATACTTGCAAGTGAATCTTTCTAAAGTGTCTGGCTTCCTCACTGCATGTACTGAACAATCAAATATTTCTGTGGGGTCATATTTTTGTTGTATAAAAAAATATGTCATGTTTTCAAGTTTTGGTTTCTTGATTGAATAGACACATTTCTTTGAGATAGTCTAGTATTTTGTGATTGAACAGCTTTTGACTATACCATGAAAACAACAAAAATTAGAACCCCATGAAAATTTATGATCACAGTATCAAACAGATGGAAGAAATCACAAAATGCTTGTAAATGAATTGTAATTTCCACTGGAACTTCAACTTAAAGTTATGTCAAACTGTTTAAAAAGATTTATGTTCAGCTTGCTGGTCAAGCTGTTTCAACTAATCAAAAATTATTTGAATAATAAATTTTGCATTTTTATGAAAGAAATGCAGATCTAATCTTGTGAAAATGTGCTCTGAGCAAGGAGTGTTTGTTTGCTGGAAATTGATTTAAGAAATGTCAGACATTTTTCTGGAAAAATCTTGCAGAGCAGTTTTAAAATTTTTATACACTATAATTATCACAAGCCTAATCCAAAGTAATATATCAAATAAAACACCATTCTAGTATTAGTGCTTAAAAAACAAAGAATTGCAGTGCTGTCATGGTACCAATGTATCTGATAGCCATTGAATTATATGAACAGTGTAAATATTGTACTGATATTATTTTTATTGGTGTTTGCATATACATACTTATATGTCAATGTATAATCACAAACTTTTTCAGTTTTAACTAACTGAAACCAAAATAAAATTGAAACATTACCATATTTAGATTTGCTCTTTATTTCCATGTTGTTGTTTGGAAGATTAAGTTATAGTGAGTAAGTCAAGAATGTAATTAAAGTTTGTTAATTCTGTCTTTATATACCCAGCCATCCTTCTTTGAAGGGGGAGGGGTATATTTCTTTGCACTTCTCAACCAGCTGGTATAACCAAGGAACTTTGAACTACATCATCACATTTCATTTGTATATTGGTGAGATCAAACATCACTTTCTACAGTATGAACAGATAACTAGTACAAATGTCTTGTACATGACCTCTACTGAATTTTCAGGTCAGTGTGCATACACCATTTAATATCTTACTTAATTTTAAAGTACTCTATTTACCTAATCATTATCAGTCTTTATAGACAGTTTGGTTATTACTAGTTGATAACCATTGTTAATCTTCAGGATAAGGGTAATTAGTCCTCTACAGGCTTTGCGAAATGGAACTATTAGTTTACCCTTTGTCTGTTCTTCTGTCTGTCTATCATTCCAAATTAGTTTTCCAGACTTTTCCTCGCATTGGATGAAGATTTTCAACTGAAATTATATATATGACTTTGTTTGAATAGTTACAGGTCAAGTTACAATCATTTGTTGTCAGCTACCATATATGGTTACTTGTAAATGTGTATTGAACAACGATTCATTAATGAATATTCAAAGTATAAAAATGGAGAATGCAAGAAGGGTTGTAGCCAGTTTTGATTTGAACATATTTTATTGCAAATACATACAAATGTATTGGATACAAGTTCTAACAACTTATTAATCCTCTCCAATATATTTTATACAATACATTAGTTAAATTAGAAGACTGTGGCCAGTTTGACTGTAACATTCAGTTTTGGATTAAGTGTTTCTTTGCCTACAGTCAACTGTTGAGACTCTGGTATGTTACACTTGTATTTTAAAACTCCTGATACAGGTCTCCCAAGTGTACAAAGTGCAGTAATCTGAAGATGTATTCTATTCAAACCTATATAATAATTATGGTATTACTTGCTAAGAAATTGAAACTTCTGAACAGGAGACTTGACTTTAGCAAAGAGAAGTCTATAAAAGGGCTTGAATGTCCAGCAGCATGGAGATATTTGTTGGTTTTGTTTGTTTAAATGTCATATAAGTATTTTTCTGAAAATTAAATAAAATGTGCCGGAAGTAAAGATATTGGGTTGAATGTCTTTAGGGTGGGAATGTAGTGGTAAGGTGGGTTTGATAGCTGGTGGCCAGATAACTTAGTTGATAGAGAACCTGACTACAGATTAAAGTGAACCCTGGTTCAAATCCAGTTCTGGCCATTACATTTTCTCCTTGGTACATTTGCAAATCACATGATTGAAGAATTCTGGTTTACTTGACAAGTGTTTCACTGGATGAATTTTGCCATATTTGTTTTTTTAGCTCAAGTGAGCTTTTCCGATCACATTTTTCGTCGTCTATCTGAACTTTTCAAATTTTTAAATTTTTCTCCAGAGCCACTGGACCAGATTTGGTAGAAAGCATCCTTAGGTGAAGGAGACTCAAGTTTGTTCAAATGAAGAGTGGTGTCCTATGCCAAGGGGAGATAATAGCAAAATATACTGACAAATATTAAAAATCTGCTCCAGAACCACTAGGTCAATGTCAATCAAACTTTGTACAAATCATCCTTGGGTGAAGGGGATTCAACTTTGTTTAAATGAAGGGCCAAGCCCCATTCAAAGGGGAGATAAAAACAAAAATAGGGTGGGTCATTTAAAAATCTTCTCAAGAACTACTGGTCCAGTAAAGTTCAAATTTACATTGAGACTTCCTGACATAGTGCAGATTTAATCTTTTTTAACGATGGCCCCTGGGGTAGGTGGGCCCACAATAGGGGATCAAATTTTTACATGTGGAAGTATAGGAAAAAATCTTCTCTAGAACCACTGGGTCAATTTCAATCAAACTAAGTACAAATCCTTGGGCGAAGGGGAATCAAGTTGTTCAAATGAGGGACCATGCTCCTTTCAAAGGGGAAGTAGTCACAAAAATATGATGGAATCATTTAAAAATCTCAAGAACCATCGAGTCAATAAAGTTCAAATTCACATGGATTTAAGTTTTTTAAATCATGGCCCCCAGGGTAGGGGGAACCACACAGGGAACTTAATTTTTACATGGGAAAATATAAGGAAAAATCTTCTGAAGAACCACTGAGTCAGAAAAGTTCAATTTACATGGCAGCTTTCTGACATAGTGCAGATTCAATTTTTTTTTAAATCATGACCTAGGGGGGTAGGGTGGGACCAAAGTAGGGGATCAAAGTTTTATATGGCATGAAAAATATAGGGAAAAATCTTTAAATATGGGCCAAGGTGACTCACATGGGCGATGTGGCCAATGGGCTTTTTGTATTGCTCATCTAATAGCAGCTGCAGCCCCTTGGATATCATGAGTATGTAAGAAACATTCTTATGAAAGTTCTTAGTTTGCCTGAGCTGAAATCTGTAAATTTTTCACAATTTAGAAATGTTCTCCAGAACCACTGAACCAATTTCAATCAAACTTGGCAAAAAGCATCCTTGCAGGAAGGAGACTAAAGATTTTCAAATGAAGAGCAATGCTCTGCTCCAAGGGGAGATAATAACTAAACAGCAAAAATACAATGACAAAATTTAAATGTTCATCTCCAGAACCACTTTCAATCAAACTTTGTACAAATCATCCTTAGGTGAAGTGGATTCTAGTTTTTTCAAATGAAGAGCCATGCCCCTTTCAAAGGGGAGATAATCACAAAAATACGATGGGGTCATTTAAAAATCCTCTTCTTAAGAACCACAGGGCCAGAAAAGTTCAAATTCACATGGAAGCTTCTTGACATAGCAGATTCAAATATGTTAAAATCATGGCACCTAGGGTGTTGGGTGGGGCCACAATAGGGGCTCAAATTTTTACATCCGAAAACGTAGAGAAAAAAGCTGTAAATTAAAGTCTTTCTGTAGAACCACTCAGCTAATTTCAATCAAACTTAGTACAAATCATCCATGAGTGAAGAGGATTTAAGTTTGTTCAAAGTGCCATGCTCCCTTCAAAGGGGAGATGATTGCAAAAATAAAAAAACAGAGTTGGATCATTTAAACCACTGAGCCAGAAAAGTTCAAGTATACATGGAAGCTTTTTGACATGGTGCAGATTCAAGTTTGTTAAAATCATGATCCTGGGAGTGGAGGTGGGTAGGGGACCACAATAGGAATCAAAGTTTTAATGTGAAAATATAGGAAAACATTCTTAAAAATATTCTCCAGAACCAGAAATGTGCAGCATACTGATATTGTGCAGATTCAAGTTTGCTAAAATTATGGCCCCCGAAAAGGGGGGGTTACAGGGGGGCACATCAGAGATCAAAAGCTTTATATGCAAATATATTGAGTAAATCTTTAAGTTTGGGTGACTCAAATAAGCGATGCGGGGCATGGGCCTCTTGTAAGATATGTAATGTATGTACTATGTAAGCATAAAAGGCTTATAATTACCAGCATCACAACTTGGGTCAAAATTTTTAAAAATAGTATAGGTCCTTTTCCTGAACATCGTGTGTCACGATTAAAGGCAATGCCTGTCAGTAATCACTGTCCATCATAAGCACTTCTATGACATGAGATAAGTTTTTTTTGTATGTAACCGGTATTACTTGGTTTTAATTAATTACAATTATACTGTAACTTTCGCTTGCGTTGTGTGAGAGTTTGTATTGTATGCGAGTGTTATGTACCTGTGGACATAGACAGATTGACTAGTGACTACTATTTACTACGTCACACTCCTGTCAAATCCTTACCTATAGGACACTCTCTGTGTGACCCTTGAAGGGGACAGATCGTTATACTCTGTAAAGTGTATAATAATATTATAGATCCTGAGAACTTGGTGTCCCGGTTTTTGTTATCGATAAATAAAATAGCAATATCTGAACCTTATACCCAAGGAGTTGTGATGTCTGATTGATACCACAGGCTACATGTAAATTTTATACATAGTACTTCAGTTAGGCAAAGTAAGTCGTATCTTGATTTTCAGATTTATTGGCTTTGTCATGTAACAAGAAGGGAGAAAATGTTACAAACCAGACCAAGATCCTGGGTTGTTGTCTTAAAGGTATGAAGACATCTTAGGAGGGAGGGTTCAGTTTATTTGAAGGGAGAAAATGCATTGGACCAGAACTGGATTCAAACCCGGGCCCCTGAATCTGTAGTCAGATTCTCTACCAAATGAGCTATCTCGCCACTGGTGATTGAATCTGTCTGACCACAACATTTCTTCCTCCTCAAATGTCTTCAGACCTTGATGAAACCAACCCCCAGCATCTCTATCCTCCAGCAGGCATTTTTACTCGTCATTTCCAGGGGCTGGTCCATGGCACCAAATGCAACAGGAAAGAGAAAATGGAATGGGCCAGACTGGGATTCAAACATAGCCCCCCTCCCAATCTATCGTCAGGTGCTGTACCAGCTGAGCTAGCTGACCAATGGTGATCGAATCCATCTGACCGCTACATTTCTCCCTCATAAAATGCCTTTGCACCATAAGTCATCAACCCAGGATCTTTATCCCCTGGTAAGCATTTTCACCTGCCAGTTCCAGTTTATGACACCAAATGTCACAGAAAGGGAGAAAATACAACAGACAAGACCGGTATTCAAACCCAGAATCTCCGGTCAGGTGCTCTTCCAACTGAGTTATATGTCCATAAAATCTGTCTGACTGCCACTATACGATATAAAGTAATACAGTACAAATAATTAAATCAAACCTGGGACCCCTGCATTACTAGCAAGATGCTCTAACCACTGAGCTATCCAGTCCATAAAGTCCTAAATACTACAGGAACTTGGGACAGTTTATGCTCTTTTATAAACATTATACAGCATTGAGTAAATTTACTTCATGAAACAATTATCGATAATGAAAACTTCTTGAAAGTCTTCATTGCATTATAAAAGACATGAGAGCTAGCAACTCCGAAATGTAATCTTTTGAGAACTATTGGGTCATACTTTTGTGATAGAGATACTACAAATGAATTTTTTGGCATCATCAGAAACCATTTATCAGATATGAGCTAGTGATCTTGATCCCAAACAACAGGGACCATCCTTTTGTGATACAGACTTGATGAAGGCGAGACAGAGTTATGCTAAACCAGCTTCTTACTTTCATTTTCAGTACTAAGCAAGTTCACCAAACATTCCATGTTTCACATATGTAGCAGGATAGCTATAAGTTACTAAACAGTTGTATATTTACATTACCAATTGTAAACACAGCCATTTCCTCATGAATGCAATGCAGTTGTGAACAGTGTGCATACGAGTCCTGATAAATGTAGTACATTTACTTCTGGCAGAAACAAAGTAAAAACTTAAATTTCATTTTTGAAAATAAATACGAGTATGAACTGCTACACTTCATGCCAGCATTCTTTTCATGAAGTATGCTGGTGTGAAGTGTTGCAGTTCACGCCCTCGTGTATTTTCAAAAATGAAGTTTAATTAAGGATATACATGACATTTCTGGCATTCTCTCTAAAATTATTTTTTTCATTTCCTTGATATAAAGACTTCTTGTATAATAGGTTTAGATTTTGTAATGTAGTAATACTACCAAATTCTTTATATCAGCCTGGGTAACTCAGTGGTTAGATCACCCAACTTGTAATGCAAGATTCTCCATTATTCCAAAGAATTTTCTCTCTTTTACTATGGTAATGTCCATTCATAAAGAAGAGCTGAATTTACATTTTTGCTTGCAACAACCAGGTATGCTAACAGACATGGTAACATACCCCATTTTTTTGTTTGTTTGTAGAAACAAGATAGAATGCAAGTGAATTTGTATGTGAAATTTCACAAAAAAATTACATTATTGAGAAACATTGCATATGTCCTTAAATAAAAGCTTTGGGATACACAATTTAAAAACAAACAACATTTCATTTCATGTACATTTTATTTATGACAAAAACTTGCATATCCATAAGAAAATTGCATATACATTACACTGAATTAATAAAATTCTGTGAATTTTTTTTTGTTAAATTACACACACATATTCAACAACTATAGCTGATTTGAACAAAGTTCTATATTTAATAAAATTCCATGGGTCAAAATTCATGCTCAAAGACACGTACCATTTCTCTTGTAGCGACATATAACCAGTGTCTACTGTAATCTATTCAAAATCAACAAAATTACTAGTAATGAAAGTTACATAGGTAATATTTCTGGAAATATCAGTGACCTAGATTTGTTACAGAGAGAGGGAAACTTGTCTTCTCCCTATTGAAGTCAGTATCAACAAACACATACATGCATTTGATTGTTGACAACATGGTAGAGAGGTATTGCTATGACATTGCTCAATCATGAAACATGGACCATAATAATGTGCCAAGTCACTTAGCTCTGGCAGAGAAATGAACCTTGCCTGGACTCCAATTTTGACCTTGTCTTAGCCTTAGGCCTTCATTGAAATGAAATAAAATGGACTAAAATTCATACTAAGCAACGAAGCTTGCACAACAATATGAAAGATTACTTTTGGTGACTTCACCCTTTAAACATTTGAATAATGGATAAACTTTGATAAGAAATGCTCACTAGCTCAGGCATTTGCACCCGAGACTCAAGAGCTCACTTGAACCATTGGCTCAGATGAGCAAATAAACACTGCATCACACTTTGAAAGATGCCTAGTTCTGACATTGACATGTACAAATACAATCAATGAAATCAAGTGATGCAAATGATATTAAGGCGTTGGCAGCATTTGTTTTTAAGATGCTATTCCAATTTCATCAAGACCATAAATAGACACATGCTTGGGTGATCATCTTCATCTCTTCTCAATTTGCCGCAGCTGTTTCTTTTTCATTCTCTTGATTTTGGCTGTATTCTTAATCTATTCAAGCAAAATACAGAATAAACACTTTAAAAGATAAAAGCCTGGAGTAGACAACATTTGATACTTTTGGTAAATGTGCTAAAGACGTGATAAAACTAGGAATAACTAAAGAAAAAAACTTTAAAAGGTTGGCACATAAAAGCCAATTAGTAGCAAAACAGCCATGTCATCCTGGATGGATGAGTATGGTTCTAATATTACTGCTTTTATGTTTATTAGAATTACATACCATTATACCTGCAGAATACAAGAATTTCACTGGCAAAGAAACAGCTTTTTGTAATTGTGTGGTGTGCATAGAAAAAGCTTATAGGCCACATCACTCTCCTAAGCTACTGCATTATTAAATTCCATCTCCCCCTCTTAGACCCAGTGGGTCATGGAGTGGACAAACTTGAATTTACACTATATAAGGATGCTTGCATGTCAATATGATAAATATTGCATAATGGGTATTTTCTGTCAGTGGAAATTTTTGCAATCCAATCCCTAAAAGGTAGCAAATTATATTCTGCATTTCCAAAATCTGCAGTTGCATTACACCTATCTATACCTATAGCACACCTGTGTCAATGTATATTTTTTGTGATTGTAATTTTTGTGGATTTTTCCTATCCACAAAATCCCATAGAAAATACCCATTATATGGTAGTATCCTCCAATATGGTTCTTGAGGAGACTTTCTGAAGAATTTCCTTTATAAGCATTGTAAATCATAAAACCCTTTTGTGCCCCTACACTGTCCCCAGCATTGTCAGATATCCAAGACTGACCATGTCTTTCACTTATCACATCATCAGATATCCATAGTTGATCTCATCATGAGTAAAAGACGAGATCAGTCATAGGCATAAAGCTATATTACATAAGAATACCTGCATGTTTTTTGGACAAATTGCAACCTTGTGGTTCTTCAGAAGATTTTCAAAGAATGTTCCCACATGTTTCTATGTAAGACATGCAACCTGTATTATAGCCCCTACCCTGGGCCCCAAGATTCATGATGTTCACAAATATGAATTCAAATTATACAAGGATGCTTACATATTAATTAATTTGGAAAATTGAAATCCTATACTTGTTGAAAAGAAGATATTCTTAAACAAAAAACACGCACCCAACCCCCCCAAATATCATATGCATTCCCATGTAACACTTTAAAAAATTCACTGCACCCTTTAGGATCTAGAAAAATAAGAGTAAGGTATTTTCTCAATGTAATTCGTTGTTAAACTTTGAATCCTTCTTGTGGCCCCAGTGTTTGAACAAACATGAATCTACATTACATAACAAGGTTTATATATATATATCAATTTGACATACTGTACCCCTGTGGATCTGGACAACCAAATTTTTAAAGAATTTCTATATTCCTGTGAACAACTTTGAACCCCTCTTGTTGCTCCAACCTAGCCCTGTGACTTGCTGATGTTTGTAGACTGTCTCACTCATATTTGACAGATTTGAATCTTCATTATCTAAGGAAGCTTTCAAACTGATTTTGCCGAGTCTGGTTCCGTGGTTCTTGAGGAAGAGGTTTAATCACTTCACTTTATCTGCATTTTTTCTTCCTTATCTCTTTGATGAACTTGACCTTTACCTCAATCTGATTAAAATCAGATTTTTTCTTATGTTAAACATCTCCAGTGTAACAATTAGAGAAGATCTGATTTTAATTAGATTGACCTTTACCTTTTACCTAAGTGATAATTTGTGGTAAGTTTGGTTGAAATGACCTAGTTCACGGATAGACAGACTACAGACACTTTCATTTCAGGTGAGTTAAAAAGAACAATCAAGGAAATCACCTGACTGACAGATGTATAATATCTTTTATTTTGAAAACTCTTTTAAGCTATACACTTGTAATAACCCTCAATCATTTCTTGTGTCAAGCTTACCAGCAGTTGAAAATACCCCAATCATTCTAGAATGTTTTAAAGATATACTGACATATAGACAGGTACTAGACCAACTTTGATCAGGAAAACTATTTGAGCATTCTGCTTAGGAGAGTTATACTATTCCATGGTGACCAAGTTTTCATAAATTTCACAAAAATCCTTATCACATGAATTTAAAAAACAAAACACCTTTATATTATCATTTCAAACTACAGATAACATATTCATTAATTTATATCCCCATAAAACTGTTAACTTTTGTTATTTGGCCTTGCAAATTTCAATTATTCCTTTGACTTTTCAAGTTTATGTCATTTACAACTCACCTTCTGCACAACCTCGGATTTTCTTTCATTTTCTAGTCTTCTTTTCTTATTTTCCTCTTGTCTTATTCTCTTTGACTAAAACAATCGAAAAAAAAAATATCATTTTAACCACAGGTTACAGATTTTAAAAATTTTCATCTTCTAAGTTAAGATTTTACATTGTATTAGATTCTATAAAGGTGATTTTAAAGTTCTTGCACAGTTTCAATGTTTATGTGTCTTCACGATAGTTCTCTTCTAACCTCTAAATCCTTTGATCTCTTTTCCTTCAGCTCTTTTTCATAATTTTTAATAGATTTCTTCTCTGCTCTTTTTTTCATTTTCTCATCCCAGTTGAGTTTCTTTATTTTTGTGGTTCGTATAGCAGAAAACCTGTATGATAAAGAACTTATGGATATTTGATACACACACTAACATCAAAAAAGCTTGTACAGACTTATTGCTGGGGTGTGAAGCATGAGAGAATAGGTAGCAATATTGATTTTTTTAAAAGTAAAAATTACTACTGTAACACTTTAGAGAATTTCAAGAAAATTATTATAGATAAAAAGTGTATAAATATCACAATAATCTGCTATGGTAATCAAAATGTAAAATTTTCCATATTTTATAATCTAGAAGAAATAAACAGATCACCAACAAATCATGATAATGCAGAAGTAAATTTATTTGGCTGACCAGTTTCAACTGTGGCCTGGGGTGGAAAACATCAGAACAATCATACAAGAAATTAGTGTGTTGAAGGGAAATATGCAACTGACCAATTTCATGAATTATTTTTTTTTTTTAATCCTGGTGGAGAAGTTCGCCTAAGCAGATTGAAATAGTTTTAACATAGATAGAGCTGTTTGTAAATATAGAGCAAAGATTCTGTACAACAACATATGAAAATGGTTGAAATTGATTGGTAACCTGAAATGGTTATATCTTGACTGAGATTTGGTTCAGCTAGAAATTTGGACCAACACCTTCATCAGTGAATGTTAACTGAGATTAGGTTACGTAAAGGGGGGGGGGGGGACTTTACTGAAGCTGTTTGAAGATATGTATATATTTCAAGTGTAGTAGGCAAATGTAACAATTTTTTTGATACAAAAGTTTTGAGGCAGGTATTCAAAACTACATTTCAAATTTAAATCATTCACAGAAAAGTTTCGCTGTCAATCGAAGGTTTTTATCTAATGGGTGGATCTGTACCTCTCTGATCTATCCCATTCCCTCCCCCTAACACAGATAACCCTTGTACCCATTCCAAAATATAAGTAATTAAGTAAATTTTATTTAGAGTTGGCAATGTGTATGATGCAAACAAGTAACATAAGCTCTATAGTGCTCTTTAACTGACAATAACATTCTATAAAATGGCAAGTGGTAAATGTTGTACTGCCAAAAGCCGAAAGTCCTGGATAGCGATTTTTTCGTGATTTCTCCCTTAATGGTAAATGGAATGGCATCAAACTTTTTGTGATAACTGATTGTGGTGTATCAAACAAGAATCATATAATTATTTTAGAGAATTCTATTACGAACGTTCTGAACCAGAGTTTTCAGCCACCAAAAAGCAGTAAATCTAGTACGTTTTATAAATGCCAAAACCTGAAAAAGGTTGCTGATCATCGCATGAAAGTCTGCATTTTAACATTAAAACCATAAACAGAATTGAATCCAACTGAGTTATAGAGATAAATAAATTACAATTGCAAATATGGTGCATTTATATGTGCAATTAGTTGTGTCATGCAACATATATTTGTACATTTATGCTCGTGGCCAAGCAGAGTCGCTCTGGGTGGAGAAAATGTTCTGTGAATAGCTATGATACAATTATGTTGATAATAATAGATATTAAATACATTTCAGAAATCATTTAGTTGCATCATATATTTATTTATAATTGAATGTTTAAATAATATAATTTGATCAGCATTTTGTTTTCAAGTTAGCATTTTCAACAAAAACACAAACACAATTCAATTACATGAAAATAATGATACTGGTATTTAATAATATAATTCTACAAAGTTTTATCATAATCTCCTTTTCCATTCTTAATCTAAATGACACATTACTGTAAATGCAGACTTTTTGGGTTACATTACATTTACTTTCTGAGGTGTAGTTTCTTGACTTTCGGTTTTAAATTTTTATTCAAAATCATTACTTTTGAGTTGATGAAGAATCTCCATGTGGCCAGAACTGGACAATGGTATAAATGATTAATATTAATCATTTCTAAATATCGACAAACATTCTCAAATATCATGTTACATCTATGCTCCATTACATAATATAATTACATGAATCAGCGGACAAATTGAACAAACTAAGGGGACTTCCATGTTCATTAAAATAGTAATACAATAAAAAAAAAAAAATAATACAGCAGCTTTTAATTATTTTTATTATTCTTTGTTGTGGGAATAATCATAGAAACATAAAATGTAGTTTGGATTAATAGTTTCATGAATTGGATTATTTACCAGTGGCAGATCCTGGCCTCCTTTTCTCGAAAGAAACTTAAGTTCAAACGAAGTCTGAGATTTTGCTCAAATGTTGACTGCTTAGATTAAAGAAAACTCTGACTCAAGTTTAAGATTTTTTCGAGAAATCCAAACCAGGCCAGGATTTATGAAAAGGAGGGCTCAAATGTGAAAGTTAAGTATTAGCTAAAATACTTGGCCAATTTTGGTGCAAAACCTGGAGTTTTACTCACAATATTTTTGTAAAAAGTGCCCGATAAGCCCCCCACCCCCCCCCCCCCCCCTCTCTCTCTAAACCTCTAAATCCGCCATTGTGTACTAGGGGGTCTATGGAAATGACCGGATATGGGTTCTAATATTTATTATACGTACTAGATTTACCGCTTTTCGGTAGGTGAAAACTCTGGTTCTGTGCGCTTGTAAAAGAATTCTTAGAAAAATATTATATTTCTTATGTACCTTGGTCACAAACAGTAGCCTCTGCAAACTGTGTTATTCCATGCAATATTACGAGAGAAATCACGAAAACATCATTATTCGGGAATTTCGTCCGTACTACATTTAATACTTGCCTTATAAAATAGAATACCGTTCATTCCTGGGAGTTTTCCAGGGTCTTCCTGATTTTGGTCTTCCTCGTGGTATGTTGTGGTAAGTTTCTACCGATGTTTTTATGCGATCTGTGCTCGTATCACTTTCCATGTTGACTCTAATAGTAACACGTGTATTTCGTACTTCTTTATAAAAATCAGAAGTGTTCCGAAATCCGGAAGTTGAGCTGACGACTTTCATTTTCGAAGGAATTAGAGGGAGGATGATGAGTTACTATTCGACCTGCAATATTTTCTGTACAATGGAGGTGCTTTGATGTTGCAAAATGATCAGGGATGGCATCAGTAACAGAAAGACAGAGCGTGAAAGCGAAAATTTTAGAAAACGTCGCTAAAGCTGTCAAAAGTGTAAGAATTCATTGTAAAACAAAGGTTTATCTGTCACATGACAATGTAGATCATATTTTGACTGCATGAAAATTGAATGTAAGAAGAAAAGAAAGATCGGATTATCCTTTTAACAAGGACATTTTTTGTGTGAAAATGTTTAAGTTGTCACAATATTGTGGATGATTTTCAATCGTTTACTTTAATTGTGAGCGACATACATTTTAAGTGCTAGGATAAGTGGTACCAAGCTTTTCAGATTCACATTACGGACGTAGTTTAGTCAAACAATAGGATAATGTTGTACATGAGTAGTATTACACATGATTACACTACAACCACACCAAATATGAACGTTTTACTCATTCATACTGTAATAATTTAAAATTATGTTTGTAGATTCAAGGTAAATATGTAACAGCTGATCCTGAAAATCCAGTCCTTCTTGGAAATGATGATGAATCATGTCAAAAGTTATGTGAAAATCTTGATCGAGTTTTTCTTCATGGGTAAGAACTTATGAACACTTTTGTAGTTTTTCTGTCATCTGACAGAAGGTTCTCTTTTTAATGTCTAACATTCTAACTATTAATGAAAATTTTTTCCATCAACAGTAAAATATTTCCACACTGAACATTTTGCTCAGTGTTGTGTATGAAACCCTTTAAGTTTGAATTTAAAAAAAAAAAAAAACAATAACAAAAAAAAAAAAATCCTTTTTGAATCTTTTCAAATACTTTCATATATCAATGTTAAAGGTACATATGCTCCAATTTTTATGTTAGATTTTAGTAAAGATATCAATACTGTGGTATCCTATAAATAAAATGAAACAAAAAAATTCTATTAAATATTTGTATATATAACTATGGTTGTAGAGATATAAATGAATTTCGACAGCCTGTCTCTTTGCACTTTTGACCACATGACTGTTTTATAGCATATTATGTGTTATTTTCTGCAGCAGTGCATATCTATTACCCTTTAGTGTTTTACACATGTATAATATAGCATAATGAATTTTGTCTGATAGATCCTTACTTCTATATCTACAGTTGATGAACTCAATTTCAAAACTTACTGATGTCATTATTTCCTCACGACCAATACATTATACAAATAAGGCTAACCAAAGATGTCTGAGAGTTAGATTAGTCAAGATTGAACTAAAAATTTTGTCCTACTCCTTTCATCTGGGATGAAATTTGATAATTTAAGCTGGGTAAATTATTAAATATTGCCATTTTAGATGTTAGTTGGAAACAATAAAATAAAAAAAAAATTTTTAATTATTAATACAATCTGAATTTTACTATAACCCCCATATATACAACACTATTTTGGTCATTTTAATTTTTTGATACATGTATTTTGGTAAGGTTGAAACACATTCAGTATGGATACTGGAAAGTGGTTGCAGAATTTACAAACAAGCAATGTGTGAAAGATATAAAGCAACTTCAGCATGTTACTACAGACTTGGGAAAAGGTATGTCTCATATTTTAGGTAGTAAAATTCCTTTATGGTCATAGTTTTAATTTGACTCATAATGTTTTTTATTTGTAGTCTTTAGATGTACTATGTAGATATATTTAATTTTGTGTTGGATTAAATTTCATTATTTTTGTGTCTAGGACAAAACAACAAAATTAAGTCCAACATGAAATTTTCATTTCAAAAAATATTGATTTTAAAGTCAGAAATATCTATGTCGCCGTTATTTGTCACCTATTTGTAAATAATGTATTTCATCAGTACCATAATCGTCACCATTGTATTCCTTATGAGTAGATGTACCTGCACTTTGTTGTCTTAATATACAGTTAATGAGCTCATTACAAAAAATATGTAAGTGAAATGAAGAAGTTCAAAATAATTAAGAATGATTAATATCAAAACAGCGTAAATTTGCTTTAGGTGTTAACAGGAACGGTTCATGCAGACAGCACATCTAATACACTGCAGAGACAGAACCCATCTGTGTCACATTTTAAAATGCCATTTCTAAGACACCCATTGATCCATGAATGTGGCAATTGGAATTGATTTCAATTTACTGTTAAATGTAGGTCATGTGGAAGATATTCTTCTGCTCAGCTTGGGGATGGGGTATTTTGATTGTTTGAATATGGTTATTTTGTAACAGGTTGAGGACATTCTTGTCCTAATGTGCCCCATAAACATCGAATTGGGCGAGGACACAAGCCATGTTTCTACCAGTGTGCATGGTTTCTTTACAAATTTTATTGACATATGGAATACAATAACACTTTCAACATTATAATGGCTTGAGTACAACAATTTTAATGACCCACTGAGTAATTATCTGTTTGTGAATGATTTACACTCATTAATATTCACACATTTTTAATAAATTATCTTGTCCAAACAAGGACACAATGTAACCTATTCATATACACAAAATGATATGTATTTTTACCGGTTTACGTATTTTTAACTTTTATATCTGTCGGATTGGACATTAAAATTTGCTTCTTGTCAAGGATTACAAACTCCATGGCACGTAAAAGATCGTTTCCTTGATTTTCGAAAAGGAGTAGGCTCACTGGGGGCTGTCAGGGAAACTTCACCTTTAATAACCAACCATATTTCAGTTGTTAAAATGGCTGAAATATTGCCAACATGGCATAAAAACCTGAATCAATCAATCAATCATTTTTCACCACTAGCAAAAAAGGGAACAAAGACAAACGGATGGACAGAGACAACCAGATTCCAGTATACCCCAACAACTTCGTTATAGTTACACTGTTTAAGTTAAAAATCACATTTGGTCTTGATTAAATTAGAATTGTTATGTCAACAACTTAAAAATAAATTCCATGATATATCATGTATTTAAAATCAGGTGATATCATTTTTCACTATACAAATGGGGACACGTGTGTAAAGCCCATGTGCAGTTTACCAAGGATGGGAAAAAGTTCACACTCACACAGGCAATTTATCTTACCAAACTGGGGACTTTTTGTCATCGGGTTCAATATTAATTTCTTTTACCTCGGCTGGTAATTTTAGGATGCTGATCCCGAATTTAGCATTTGTAGGAGATGTTGCCAACCAGGGACATCCCTGGTTGGAAGGATGTCCCTGGTTGTAAGGTGTGTAAAGACACAAGTGACCCATACATGCACACACACACACATATTATTAAAATACAGTTGTAAAAGTATTTGAATTGTATTTTGCTTAAGTTCCACATCACATTGCTTGTATGAATATCTTTTATTGCTCTGTATTTGAAATGAGTTTAAAATTCAATCATTTTGAATTGCAGGAAGATCCTGGCTTTTTATGGCTTTGAATGATTGTTTGTTAGAGAGTTACGTGAGATGCTATGAAGAGAATATTAGATATGTCAGAAAACACTATGTTAAAGAGGCGCTGCTTTTGGATCAACAGGTAGAGGTTTTCATATTTAACAGGATATATTTCCTTGTGCTATGTATTTATTCCTGGTTGTGACAAACACATACTTTTTCTCAATTGTGAGTTGAATTGACTTTTATAAGGAAATCTTTTGTTTTGCATACAAAAAAAAAATATATTCCTCATTCTCTTCAACTTCAATTTTTATACTGAAAACAACAGAAAGAGAAAGAAGGGGGAGAGAGAAGGAGAGAAGGGGGATTAGCATCTGTTAATAAAAGGAATCTTTTGTGTTATATTTTATCCGCCCATCTAAGACTGGATGTATTATGTTATGGTGATCATGTCTGTCCGGCTTGTAACTTAAATACTATGAGACCTAGAAAAATCAAACTTTGTCATATGGACATACATGTATGATTAAAATGATATGGCCAAATATGGCAAAATCTTGTCTAACTTGTAACTGGACAATTTATTTGGTCCAGAATCATCAAACATGGCCAATTAATGCATCTTTGGAAGAAGGTGTGTTGCACCCTAAATCAAGGTCACTGTGACCTATAAATTAAGATGATATGGCCATATATGGCATAACCCTTTCTTGGGTTCTTGTAGAATTGAGTCCTAGAATCAACAAACTTTGTCAACTTGTGCATCTGTAGAGAAATGTAAATTGCAGGACAAAATCAGGTCATTAAAACTTTTTTAAAAACCTTATGTTTTAAGAAGGTAATCCCTACATATTTAAGAGGGTGATGCATTTATTCTCTTCAGTAGTTATAACAAAAAATACCCCTTTTTCACATAAAATATGGCTACATAACAATTAATATGAATACTTATTTTTATTTCTAACATCAATGACATAAACATATGCAATATTGTCCTACAAAAATTGTGAAGACTTAACCAGCACATTATGGAATAGGAATTATCTCGTGGGAATGATCATTTAAGCTGTGTTTCAGCAGTTTAATCTGTCTGTGCTGGTAAGATATTTCAGAGTTCAGCTGGAGATTCAAAATCATTTTGATAAGAACTAAATTATATATGTCCAGTTAAAGATTAATTAATGAGTATAATGTAAGAAGGCTCTCTGGGGCATTTCTTTGTACAACCCAAAATAAGTAATTCATACAATGTGAAAGAAATTATATAAATATATGTAATAAAATGAAAAATATGTTTTGGAATATTTCTGTAGTTATTTGAACAATTTAAAAGATATATTGACAAGTCAATTGCCATGTGCAATAGACACATTATAAGGAATAATATTCATTTTACCTAAGACTTAAAATCAAAGATTTTGATGCAGTCTTTGCATCAATTAAGGATGGCATGATTTGCACCAATTAATGATTTTGTGTCATGCACTTTTATCTATTTATAATGAATAAACATCTGATGAGTGTATCATGAGCTGTGGTGATGCACTTTATTTGTAGTTGGTTCACCAATTTTAATAGGTTCATGATAGAGTTTAAAAAAAAAATCTATGATCTCCTTCTGAAACCATTTGTCAATGGGACAATCCCATATTAATTAAGAGATTGTTTTTACAAAAAATACACAATTTAGAGTCAAATTTACCAATTTTGAGCATAATCCTGTAAGTAGTTAGAGTATAAGGATTAAAATGAAACCACTGTAATTTTGTGTAGCTGGAAAAGAAAGATGATCTATAAATTTCTTATTGTCTTTATTAATGACTTTGATTTTTGATGATGTAATATCAACCTCATTTTTCCTTACCAACTAGGTTGAGGCATTTGTTTATTTAGATATTAATCTTTTTCTTTTTTTTTTGGTTGTCAATACAAAGACTTTAATATGAGTTTTTGAACTTCTCTACAGATATATTTTCTTATTTTTTTTTTATATGAATATCCATATTCTTTGTGTAGATCAAATGGTCAATCTTAATCCATTTGGTCAGTGTCTGTAGATGTCTGTCATGCATTAAACAATTGAACATTTTTAACTTCTTGATAACTACCAATCCAAATCTTTCATATTTGGTATGAAGTATCTTTGGGACAAGGTTGGGTGTATGTGCAAAATTTGTAAATTTCAGCACCCCTGCACCCCTGGGGCATTAGGGGTGATGCAAAAGCTGCCAAAAATTGACCAGTATTCAAAATTTTCTTCTCTATAACTGTACATCTGCAAGAAAAACTTAGTGATGTAGAGCAGGAAGTCCTATATTAGAATTGTACACTTCATAATTCCTAGGGTGGAGGTTTTGACTTAAAGGTGGGGCCAAACTTGGTATATATAGTGTGTATTTGTAAAACATTTAAATAATATCTTTTTATTGCTATTGATACAAAATTGAAACTAAACAGATATGTAGAAGGAGTAGGTAGTCCTTTATCAACATATTAAATTTCATGATCCTAGGTGTAAAGTTGGGGCCAAAATTAATACAGTGATTATTATATTTATCATTTGAAAGACTTGTTTGAGTTTGCTGATACAGTATAAAAACTAAATGTAAATTTAGGAAAAGAGGAAAAGGCTGTACCAAAATTGTGAATTTTGCAATCCCAGGGTTTTGACTCTAGGATAGGTCCAAATTAGTCATATTATGTTAATGTTACAATATACATGTATTATATTATGTAAAGTCTTTCACCAGTTTTGGTTTTGGGGCATATAAGGTTTAAGAATACATCTTGTTTAATACTGTTGCTGAATATTAGAATTTAGTTTAGATATGCATAGGAAATTTTTTTTAGATACCATAGCCCTTGGGGCTAGTGATACTTTTAACTAATACCCAGTTGGCTGGTGAGGCCTTGGGGTCTCTTGTTAAGTGTTTCTAGAGATAGAAAGTTGAAAAATGTCGATCTAATAAATCATTTAGAAAGTCTATATACCTTACGTCATACTATGACTTATAAATCATAGATGAAGTCCCAGTTCTTCATTTACTATTGTTAAGTGATTTTTACAGTTCAACAGTCAAGGGTTTCCTTTCCCATGAAGACAGCTGATTTTAATCTACAAATTATGATGTATGAGAAAACTTTAAAAATATGTAAAGTATGATATAAGAGCATAGGGAAAAGTAATGTGTGTTTGTTTCTCTTCAGAGTGTGAATGTGTTATTGACATTGACAGCAGGCCTGGAGTTTGTGGTGTTTCAGCTGAAATATGTAAGTTATATTAAAATGGCAATGGAAGTGTGTCTGGCTTAGTGGTCTACTGGCAATCACAAAGTCATTGGTTCAAAACTCAATGTGGGCACTTGATGATGTTTGTTATGTCTTTGGATAAGACACTCTTATCTGCATGTCTTGGTCCACGTAAAGTGGGCTAGCAAATAACATTTTCTGAACTTGTGTCCCAGAAGTGTAAGCCTATGACTCTCATCTGCTTAGTACTATGGACAACACTTGGTATAAACACTGACCTTGTGAGCCTTCATTGCTGAAGATGGATTATTAAGAAGTATCCTTCTACTATCCCTGGTATTTGAAGAGAATATTGAACCAACTAAGCTGATTTGTAGCAACAAACATTCATGAGAAATTTGAAATGTATTATTCAGTTAGGAGATCCTGTTCTATATGAATCTGCTATAAAGTAATCACTATAAGAATCTCTAATGATATCAATTTTACTTCAAACCTTCACCATTATCTTCTTATCTTAACAGGATCTTCCATATTTGGACTTGGGTGTGACACCTCATCCTCGCTCCGCATCTGTCTCAGAGCAAGATGATGATGATCGAGTGTCACTGTGTAGCATGGATAGTGTGGCTTCTGTCAGACCGGTAATTTGTTGTATATGTCATGGTAATCTATTACCTGTATCAATGGTAATCTGTTATCTGTATCATGGTAATCTGTTGCCTGTATCATGGTAATCTGTTACCTGTATCATGGTAATCTGTTACCTGTATCATGGTAATCTGTTGCCTGTATCATGGTAATCTGTTACCTGTATCATGGTAATCTGTTACTTGAATCATGGTAATCTGTTACCTGTATCATAGTAACCTGTTGCATGTATCATGGAGTTTAATTAGATATACAGTAGTATTGATAATTGAATTTGTTAATTTTGTTTAGAGAGGTTTTAGGCTTCCTGTACGCTTCACTGTGTGTAAATTTTAACAATTCAAAATATCTGTTTTAGAATGTGCACTCCTCTTTAGAAACCTGCTCAACCTCAGACACAAGTGACACAAGAAGTATCACAAGCAATGATCCATATCTAAACCCACCAAGGGGTGAGAGTTACGTGGAGAATAAGGAGGAACGACTGGACTCTGTTGTTGCAGTGGAGATTGAGAATGCCGAGGAAGAAACAAATTTAGAGGTCATTAGATTCAAAGGGCATGGAAAGCAAGGACATGGCAGAAAGCGGAAGTCAAAGAAAAATCACCGCCACATTAGTAACAGTTCACCTATATTGAGTGAGCCATTGAATGAGAATGAGGAGGAGTTAATAGAAACTGTAGAGATGAACTTGGAAAATGTACCTACAAAGCTGAAACTAGCAGACAAATTGAAAGAACCAGGGTATGTCTCAAAATACAGAGAAGAAGAAAAGCTGAAAGACATTTTGAGTTCTATTGGGGGACATCGTATTCCATTCAAAAGTGAAGTTTCTGGAAAAATTAAGAGTGGGGTGGTAGATGAAACTGACAATTCTCAAGAGCATGCTGATACAAACACATCTTCTGATGGGTGTGAAATTATTAGCAAGTCACCAGAGGTGGATGTATATAAAAGTCAAAGTACAACCGAATATGATTTCCATGAAGTTGATGATAGTAATGATATTCATAGCACTGATTTTGAAAGTACACTTGGAATCAAAAATGTACCAGCAGCGGAACTCCTTGATGAAACAGATAACATGTCCAAATTGCCTTATGGGAAGGTGCAATATGGTGCTTCTAGTACCAACATCCATGACAATACTGCTTGTGATATTGAACAATCTCAAAACGATCTGCAAGATGATGAAGGTTCCAAAGACAGTTGGAAAGAAGCAGATAGAAAACCACAGACTTCTGAAGAAACAAATAGTGGCGCAGTCTGTAAAAACAGTGACATAACACAGAGTATGTCAGATGATTTAAGTATATACTCCACAAGTTTTTCTGCCACAGAAAATTCTTCCTCAGCTTCTCAGATGCAGGACATGGTTGATCACCTAATCAGCCAATCAAATGCCACATTACAACCACACATGTTTGAGGAGGAGCCTGAAGAACTATCAATAAGTGGAGAAGTTACTAAACTCCATCCTGGTGAAGTCATGTATGTTGTGAAGATGAACATGAGCATTCTACCAATCATGATAGAGAAAATTATGTTACCTGATATTCTGTTTTTAGACTTAGAATTGAGATTTGCGAAATTTAGAAATACCCAGCAATGTTTCAATGGGATAATCAAGGTTATGTGCTACTGTAGATAAAATATTTAGAATTGTATATCTGATGATGCTAGTCAGTATTTCTTATGAGAAGTTTTTGAATTCCTGGAATTTTTTTTCTTTAAATAGGTTAGAGAACAACACCAGATTAGAGCTTATGCTAAACATATTTGAAAATTCAGAAGAACAGTTTATAAGGGTAGGTGAATGTTTTCTAGCTCATACAAAATACCCTGATGTGGTACTGTTTTTCGTTGTGTCTTATGTGGTCATTTTAGTTTCATAGTTATATTCTTCACTTCACCCGTCATACATGCCTATTGATATTTCTATCTTGTGGCTTGTTCAGACAAATGACTGAAAGGCCCACTTAGTATAGCATTCTCACACAAGTAGAAACTACACAATCAAATTTGATGTATTTTCTACCCATATCCCATTTACTGAAGTCTGCTGATTGGGACCCATTGCTCAGAAGTGTTACATTCATTCTCATTATTCTTCACTAATTCAGAAATTTTCATTGGAAACAACAATAAAGACAGTTTTTAGCTTTTCTGAAATGAGACACAATGGATTTGTGAGTGCTTGCTTCTGTTTTTGACCAGGTGTATGTGTCACGTGTCGGCCACACAGACGGAGATGACCACCATGTGTTCATACTTCTCACTGACCATGGAATCTACCTCCTAAACCAAAACCAAAGTGACTTCAAATTCATCAAAGACATTTCTATACCCTACTCTTCCATAGATTACATTGCAGTAAGGAATTTTTCTCCACTTTCATCAAGTTCATTTTAATGTACAGTTAAACATCTGACCTTGACTTAGTTCTGTTGGAAAGTCTGTTTGGACCAAAATTATGTACAGGTATTTTGGTAGTCCTCTTGATGTATTAACAGGTAACATAAACTTTGATATAATGTTTGCCTTTTCTCCTTTAGTTAACAATCTCTGATCAAGTCATCCACATTGTGTGTAAGAATCGTAGAAATCAGTACTGGCTCACAACAGGAAGTCAAAAAGTCACCAGGTAATACTTTGGGAAAATAATAATTGCACACTTCTGTAAAGTTACTCATATGATGAACTATGACCCATATATTTTAGCCATGAGAATTCGATTCAGTCTACCATGTAATACCCTTTGTGTGGGTGTGTTTTTTTTACTTTGCCAAAAATATATTTCATTTAATAGGTCAAACATAATTTTTATT
This sequence comes from Ostrea denselamellosa, assembly GCA_024699665.1. Taxonomy (NCBI): domain Eukaryota; kingdom Metazoa; phylum Mollusca; class Bivalvia; order Ostreida; family Ostreidae; genus Ostrea; species Ostrea denselamellosa. The sequence continues at coordinate 22,116,958 of JAMZEH010000005.1, read as the reverse complement.
GATGAGAAAAATTAGCTTTATATTAATATAGATATAAGAATGAAATGCATTTGGAGTGGTGTAATTTCTCTGAAGTATAACTAATGTGAACACAACATTGCAACAGGTCCATCACAGAGTGCCTACAGGGACAGATGAAGCACCAGCATGACCACCAGTTGAGTGTGTTGTCTGATGCCAAAACTCAGATGATAGCACTGAAAAAGCATATTGCAAAGGAAAGCCTCTGTGAAGTTAGTGCATTCTTTCATATAACTTTTCTAAAATCAAAATTAAAGTGAACATTCATAAGATAAGCAGTATTTCACAATGCTTATTAATCAAGGGAAGTAACTAACAGAAATTTTGTATTATAGAAAACCAGTATGCCATACAATATTTGCCCTTTTTTATTTCACCTTTGATGGTGATTTCATATGTATTTTCAGTGGAGTGCATTGATGAAGCTGACTGAGATAAAACAAATTATAACTGATTTTCTCAGATATTTAGCTTACCTGAGCTGAAGGCTCAAATGAGTTTTTCTAATCAAAACTTTCCATTGTCCATCGTTAGTGTTGTTGGCATAAACTTTCCACATTTTCATCTTCTTCTCCAGAACTGCTGGGCCAATTTCAATTAAACTTGGCAGAAAGCATCCATGGGTGAAAGGGATTTAAGATTGTTCAAATGAATGGTAATGCCCTTCTCCAAGGGAAGATAATAGCAAAATGGTGAAAAAATACAGACAAATTTTGAAAATCATCTCCAGAACTAGCCAGTCAATGCCAATCAAACTTGGTACAAATCAGCCTTGGGTGAAGGGGATTCAAGTTTTTTCAAATAAAGAGCCATGCCCCCTTCAAAGGGGAGATAATCACAAATATGCAAAAATAGGGTGGGTCATTTAAAAATCTTCTCACTGGGCCAGAAAAGTTCAAATTTACAATGAAGGGCCAGAAAAGTTCAAATTTACACAACAGCTTTCTTACAAGGTGCATATTAAAGTTTATTAAAATCATGGCCCCCATGAGTAGGGTGGGGCCACAATAGGGGATCAAAGTTTTACATGCAAATATATAGTGAAAATCTTTAATTTGGGCCAAGGTGACTTAGGTGAGCAATGTGGCCCATGGACCTCTTGTTTTTGTAGTCATCTGAAGTGGAGGTTGCCTGCTATTCCTTGGTACACTGGGGATCAGATTTAGAGACCAAGACAAACAAAGCAGATGAAGCATACCGAGAGGGGCACCTGCTTTACAGAGTAGTGGAGCCCTCTGGGGGATTATCTAGTATCAGCAGTCAGATTTTAAACAAGGTGCAGGACCCATTGTCCATTTTGTATGGACAGAGTTGGAAGTCAGCATATGTAATACTCAGGTAGGCAAAGTCATTGCGAGTTTGATGTAGGAAGTCAAAATAAGTAGCACAGATGGTTTCTTTTCTCAGTCATGGCATGCATTTGATGTACATTTCTTTTTTTGTGTGAGTATTAAATTCTGCAAGCTGGCTGATTTTGTTCAAATTGCGAGAACAGAAAATCAGGAGCTCAGACTTTCAGAGACTTGTATTTCACATCATCCATTTCATTTCTCACAGTCAGAACCAGAATGCAGCATCATTTTGTGTTATAAATTCTTGAAATTTATTTTAATTAACTTTCTTTCTTTAATTAACCAGTCTGTATCGATCTATATCCATTGATAACAATGTTTGGGGGGGTTTTCCACATGGGAAAAATTTTTCCCAATATGATTTCCACTTCACACCCTGGATGACTCTGTATTATATCACAAATTGACTATGTAACTAAAATTGTCTCCCTTAAGATGTTGTGTGTATTCTGATTTTGTTTTCCTTTAGAGATGGGATGTTGTGTGTGTATTCAGAGAAGAACAGGAAGCCCACAATGTTTGTTCACATGGGTGATGACTGTGTTGGATGTCGACGCTGCAGTAAGTCTGATCGAGAGCACAGCATAGAGGTAATAAAACAAGATGGATCGTCATGGCAACTAGCTCTCGCTAATGAAGTAGAGGCCAATGATTGGCTGCAGAAATTGTGTCAAGCAGTTGCTGAAGGGTTGCAGGTAGGATGCATTATGTGCTGAGACAATGCATCTATATGATGCATGAGTTGCTGAATCAGCTCTTTGTTAGCATATTGGGTTATGAAACAGACCTCTCTGATTTATCATTTATTCTTTTAAAGAGAAAAGAAATATCTAAGCCAAGTTGTCTTCCCTGCTGTGCCATACTGACCTCTACCAAACTTTTCCTGTTCCATGAGGACCTTCAGATAAGTTTCTTCAGAACTTTAGGAAGTGCCAATATAGCAGACATCATCTGTGTTGTAATAGATCCAACCATCAAAACCTACTGCATACTGGTGAGTCTGCATACATTATAAGGGGGTGATTCTCCATGGTACTTCTCTCTCCTCACTCATTGAACTGTATCATGTTGTCATGGAATTATGCATCATGTCTGTCCAGTAGCATTCAAACACAATATATGTTCATTAAAAGTAGAAATATTTTATTTGCTATGCCAATAGAATTTTGATGTTAAATGAATTGATCAGTATTTTTGTAATGATTTGTGGGGGATGGGAGTGATCAGTATTTTTTGTAATGATTTGTGGGGGATGGGGATGATCAGTATTTTTTGTAATGATTTGTGGGGGATGGGAATGCACCACTGATGGATGTGTATGTATGTGCATTTTATGAGATTTTATAAGAGCATCTTGCTTTTCACAGGAGTTTGAGTCCCATGACGGGGGTCTTAGCCAAGACAAATGGGTGCTTTACTTCAATGATGAGGCTGAAAAAGACAGGTTTTTCAAGGCTTTGTCTGACATTTGGATTAAATTTTTCCAGGTATTATATATATGTATATATATATATATAGTTTATGAGTATAACAATGACAAATACACACTCCTAAAGTACAGAATTTAGTCTATAAACTATAAATTCTCCTAACCCAAATATAATAATTTAGAAAATAAAAAGGGACAAAATGTAGGTATAAAACAGACAAACAAAATGCGATTTCTGTATAGGAAGAATGGTAGGAGAGGTGTAGAAAGCATGGCCAGCTGTCTCACTTAGACAGATTGTTTGCTGCAAGGCTTTATATAATAAATGGGACAGTAGAAATTGTCATTATAGTTATTGGCTGAAAGATAAAGTGGGTGTGGTCAAATACAATGGATGAATAATTTACCTTGGGATCAAATTTCAGAAATAAAGGGAAAAGTAAAATGGCATTATCTTTGATTTCACAAGTTGTCCAAATTTTTCTTTGTGAATTTCAAGGAAATCCATATCAATAGTACATGTATCTTGGTATGATAAAACAGTTATCAAATGTTGAATTCTGTCAATAGTAGAATTTGTCAGTCATGTGGCAAGAGTTGTTGCCATCAAACAAAAGCCCTCAGGCAACTGTTCTTGCTTTGTTGTCACAAAATCACTATTGCCCTTATACCAGTATGATATTTTTGCATGTCAAATTTGAACAAAAGGTACTGTAGTCTTATCAGTTTTGATGGGCATCAAATTTTATGGATTTATCAGGAAATACACTTTCATTGATAAACTAGTGTCAAGTGTTAATAATGTATAATTCCCCTTCCCCTCTCCCCACCCAGTCAGTGGTGAGAGCATCTGACTAGTTATGCAGGGGTTCTGGGTTCGATTCCTGGTCCAGCCACAAAATTTCTCCTATCCTATACTACAGTTGGTGCCTTTGACCACCTCTGTAGTGCAGGTCATCCTGCCAGGTGTGAAAAGAATCTGGGTTATGTGTCTTCAAGGGAATACAATGTAAGGGGGTTGAAAAATGTAGTAGTTGGGACTTTATGGACTGTGGATATCGGCCTGGGTAGCTCAGTGTTTAGAAAAGCTGACTAGTAATGCAATGGTACCAGGTTTAATTCCCGGTCTAGCCATAGATTTTTTTCCTCTCTTATATTATGTTATCTGCAAGCAAAGATTTTCTAAGTCCAAGGGATGATAAATCTGTGGAAAGTAGGTAGGTTAGAACAAAACCCTACACTTGGTGTGTTCTTATTCAGCATCTGCAAGCATAGTAAAATAAATGTCCAGACAAAATTGAATTTTTGGAAATTTTCAAATTCCGAGGACCATAATGCTTTTGAAAGTAAAGCAATAGGAGTGACACTTAATCTTGATCTGTAATTCATCAATTTATAACTACTCACCCAAAATAAATTCAATATCTTGTGCCACAGCAATATTAATGAAGGAAAAACTTATATTTTCAAAATGCAAAGGTGATAACTATGAAGCAGGTTAAATGGAGCTAAGCTTTAATTTTGAGCTATAATTCATCAATGTGCAATTACACAACAACTTCAGCTCAATATCCACAGTAAAAAGAGAAAAATAGTCAGAAAAACTGAACTCTGAAATGTCCAAGTCTAAGGGCCATAACTCTGCTGAAAGAAAGTAAATTACAACCAAAAACCAAAACTCTGCTTAATATCTGAAAGAATAGGAAAAGTTTTGAAAACTACAGCTATGACTGTAGTCAGTGCACCAGTGGGGCATGAAAATACTACTTTAAGACATTACCAAGTTTGTCTGGCAGACTGTAATCAAAATAATGGCATGTTCTAATTTTCCTGTTTTCTTTATTTTCATTAGATTGAAGAGATACCTGTATTTGAAATTGAGGACTTCTCTTTGCAAAGAACATGTAGACTTACTGCATCTCAGCTGCAGAACTCCATCAAAGTCAAAGGACAAAAAACATAACATTGCAGACTTCTCATCTTGTTTTTATCACTTTGGAAAAGAAAATGCAAGAAATTATCCGTGATGTGAAACTATATACTGTGATTATTTTTACCCAATTGTTCATTTTAAGTGAGAGAAATTTAATGTGCTTCATAAATTCAAGTGCATGCTAATGCTTAAATCTGCACTTGATTTTGTATACTGTAAAGTGATTGTATTTTTATTTTTTGTTTTTAACAACTATTGTTGTCAAAGGTTTTGTGTTGACAACAATTTTTAAATCTTGGTGTTTGTTTTTTATATCATATGCTTCATTGATATTTATTTTGAAAAATAAAGATTGATAATATACCATAGTTTTGAACTCAATAGAAAGTCCAGCAGATTGACTGGAGAGAGTTTTCAACACATTGTTTGGTTGGTTTTTTTTTCGTAATGTTCTGAGGTGTGTCCAGACCCTCCCTACTCCCCCCTGGATCTGCACTTGAGTATGATGCAGATACTAACACCAGGGTCATGACAATGGACCTCCAAACAGTCATCCTAGTGACCTAATAAAAATCAACTGTCTATAAGATTGATACTACATGCTCTAGCTCAATGTTCAAAATACACCGGTAATAATGAAACATAACTCATCAGTGTGTGACCTTTATTTCCATAACAAGTCCAAATATCAACACAAATGTTTTAATCACATACAGTCGTTTGTTACATTCAACATTATGTACAAGTATCTGCTCTATATTCAGTCACTGAAATTCAAGATCTTCAAAAAAACAAACAAACAAATTTTGGTATAAATCTAGCCACAGTTTATGTCTTTAATCAATACACATACATTTGACTGCATGATGTCATTGTAAAACCTTGTTGGGATTGTGTATATGGCAACACCTGCCTCCAGAAATACACAAGCATGAACAACATTTAAATTGTGTGGACATATACTTGATTCTGTTCTTGGTTACTTGCATCCTTTCCTGGGCATGGACAAAATATCAGTAAATATTTTTGTAAATGTAACCCAGAATAATTTTGTATTAAGTACACCTCCAGATTACATGATATGCCTGTCTGCAACTATATGATGTATGTCTATGTTTGCATGCTTGAAGTCTCAAGCTGTAATGCTGTAAATTGCAATACTAAAGAAGGGAACATGCAGTGACCCAATTGTCAATTGCAATTCCAAATTAGACAATATGAACAACCCCCAACCCCAAGATGCAACACCTGGTTAAATTCATTCAATGACATCTATAAACTAAGTATGTGTAATGAATTGGTGCAGTGGCTAAAACTGCACGTTTAAACTTGATAAAATAATGTGACCAATGAAAATAATTAGAAAAATATGAATTTTTGTGGTTGATCACTGTATATGGAGACATTTTCACCCAATTTCATTTTCACTCCCATTCACTTTCCGAAGTCTTCAAAATAGGAAATGGTATTTCAAATGTGTTAAAATGATAATAATGCATTGCAAAAATCTTTTATGTTGAATGAATTTTCAAAGAATCGGTTTAAAATAAAAGTTTTGGTAAAATTACCCATTTTTGGCCTCTTAAGTATATACATGTATTTAAAATAGATGATAATTGATTCAAACATATCCATGACCTAATTTTCAAGAATGCAATTTCTTTTTGCAAAAATTACCAATATAATTTTAATCAAATAGTAGCCAAAAGTTTTCAGCATGATAAACAAAGCCTTTGCAAAATCACAGCGATTCTTGCGTGCCATTCAGCTTACAAGTATATTGTTTACATTAGTTTCAAAAACCCTTTTAAAAGTACATTAAACATTTGACAATATTTTAGTAATACAACTTCTAGCTGACAGCAAGATGTTTAAAAAAACAAAAAAAAACTAATGAAGGATCATATACAGTTACATATCATCATGTAATGACTAAAGTAAATAAATTTCTACAATTGCACAACATACCTGATCTGAAAAACTTAACATATTAAATATATTCAGTGTATATCAAAACATTCTTAAAATTGCTAATTCATAATGATTAAAATTTCTGGCAGGTGTTTCTAATTTGTTGATTATTTGGAAGATATCAGATTTGTTAACATTGTATGTTGCAAGCAACAGCACCTTATCACAACCCAATACCATAAAGGGGCTCCCTCCACAGTCTTTGGACCAAGGGAGTTATTCAACATATCACAACAATTTAACAATACTAAAAGCAAATGCTGAAGTCTGTAATGCACTACAACAACTATGCAGTTAGTCATCATAAGTGTAGGTAACATGGTAACAACATGAAACAATGTACAATAAAAATAAAGATATGTAACAACTGGATGCATTTAAACAATTACACAACCTGTGGAATTTTTATGAGACAAACAATTTAAAAGTCTGCAAAGGATAACTTAGGACTTTCTGTTCGGTGCCCATTGAGAGTTTTGGATGTCGCTTCTATTCAATTTTTTCTGTTCTTGCTCCTGTTTAACTCTGAAAATACATCAATTTGGAAAATTATCTGACAAGTGAACATTTCATCCATAAATTGATGTAAAGGTGGGCAATACCTTTCACATACTGTATAAGCAGAGCTTTTAGTGAAGATTTAAGTTTGGCATTATTAGCAAGAGTGATGAAATTGCTAAAATTGAATATCGCTAACAATTTATTCCATATCAGAGGTATTGATTTATATTTTTTGGAGTCATAGTTACTAAAACTACCTCTTGCTAAATGCCCATTTTTATGGGAAATCACTAAAAATTCCACTTATACATTAATAATATACAATGAAACTGAAGAGCTTTCATTGTGTGGTAGAATGCACCTTTAATGATTAAATAACTTTGCAGAAAATTAAAATGAAGCTCACTTTGCTTCAGCCTCTTTTCTCTCTATTAACTGTCTCTTCCACAGTGGCATGTTTTTAAACCTGGCTTCAATTTCTTCCATCTGAAATACACACAAACAATATAAAAACAAGTGAATGTAAAATGATTTTAAAGTTCACTTTACATCAAACTTACTATGCAGAGAAAACTAGCAAATTAGTCTGCAAAATGTTTGGTACTTTAGTAGACCCTTCCTGTTCAATTTTGCACTTCATGATAAATCTGTACAGTATTGTGTACCTTTCTCTTTTCTTCATGCTCTTTGAAAGCTTTTTCAGCAAGATTTCTGGCTAACATTTGTCGTTTCCATTCTGGCAAGAGGTTTCCTGCTTTATCCAAACTGTCCACCTGGTCCATGAAGTTTCTGGGATCAAAATCTCCCTCTAATACAATCTTTTCCTTCTTTGGCTACAAAAATAAATTCTATAATGGAAACATGATACTAAAGTGTATTTACAGAATGGATGTAGTACACAAACTCCAGTACACAGTGCTCTAACACTTCTTTCTAAATTAATGGCCTTTAATATATTACTTTTTTAAATCTGTATTATATACAGTCCTTTATCTTTTTGACTGCTTAAAGACAGGGAAGAAAAGCACTGCCTTGAAACATTTCTCTTGCCTTGTCCGAGTGTTGACTGGAGTTGTGATTAGCAGCTCCATTGATAACAACACCAGTTTTTACTGGTCCTCCAAATGAGTATATGAAATTCATCTTTCCCTCCTCATTTGGTTTTCTTGTTTTCTTTAGAGATGGAGCAACAGCAGCTTTCTTCAGCTCAGCAATCAGGTCTGTGTTTGATGGTGTAGGACTGCTTCTGGCTGAGCCAGAAAATGAGGAGGAAGCAGGACTACATCCTTGTCTGTTCTCTGACATGGGTGATGGATCCCTGTACATTATAATTTCACAGTATAATACAATGAGAAGTTTACCGTTCATTTCAAAGAACATTTATATATAATTTAACATGAATCTCTCAACTATGACAGGAAGATGTTTCACTCTGTAAGATGCATGGATATTGTCACTTGCAGTTGCTAGTCTAACTTTCATGGATCAGAATTCTTCTTTCCCCAGTTTCAGAAGGTACATTTTCACTCCTGTATGACTTTGTTTTTTACCAATTTTCAAATGCATCATAAAGAAAGGAGAACTTGGTGCTATTTCACAGTGGAGTACCTAGGAAGTAGGTAACTGCACATTATCTTTTGATAAAGTATGGCATTGTCTAAAAGTCAAGCTGGAAAAAAATATGAATTTGTGGTTCAAAACTCTTTCAATGAAGCTACATCAAAAATGTTTGAAATAAAAGCCTGTGTACTTCAAGGTACTCTAATAGGCCCATTACTTTTTCACTTATGTCTATGATTTGGTATTAGATATTGAATGTGCTATTAAACAATCTGCTGTCATGATATACTGTGGAATCATTATTGTTTGAGGGGCATCAATGTTCGTGAATTTTGTGGATACCTTTTATCAACAAATTTACGTCCCCACAAACCAGTTATTTTTTGCAATAGCTTCTATAGTATAATGTTGTTTATTTTCAAAATGACGTTAACCCTCAAAATTCCATCTTCACGAACTAGTAGATATATGGCTAAACACAAACACTAAGCCCCAACAAACATTTCATAGTATCACTTTATATTATTGTTGAAAATCCTTGCAGCTCAGCAAAGCAAATTAATACGAAGCTAAAAAAAAAAAAAATAAATGGGTGGTTTAGAAAAACATTTAAATTCTCTATTTTTCAATTGTGCACCCTTGATAGATTATGTATATATTGTACTGGACAACCTAGCAGATTACTTCATACCAGAAATATAAAATACGTACGTCCAGATATAAGCTGCGAGAATAGTTGCAGGAGGGAATAGAATAGTGGCTAGATATCACTTACACAAAGAAATGGGATGTGAAACTCTTTTCATAAGCAATGGGAAAATCATTAACTCATTCAACTTAATAAAATTTATCACAAAAAATTGTTTAATTACTTAACAAATTTAATTCAAGGCAGCATGAGTCACCATCAACAATTCAATTCAATACACCTCTACAATCTACATAACTTTAAGTCATACTAAATTCTAGAGTGTCCGGAATACCTTGTTATATTTAAGTTGGTACAAGAAAAATCAAAATCCTTCACTCTAAATTAAGACTTGAGTGCAGTTTTATACATTTATGTTTATTCTGAGGAAATCTGTGCAATTCGTGATGTTGCACTTGTGGACAACTGAAAGTACAGTATATTATCTGTTGAAATGTAACAAGTATGCAAAGGAACATTGTAATACAATTTTTATATTACCCTGTGCAATACATGTTGACTTAATCTTATATAGCTCTCATTATCTATCTGAAATACATTAATGAATCAAATTTTTCTTGATGTTCAAATATTTATAGACCAAGTACTTGAATAATACATATAATTTTGATTTTGCATTGATTTATTTTCATTTATGAAAAATTATGATTGATGAGTGAACATATTGCTTATGTTTTTTTTTTTATTGCACTACATTATGATGCTTGCATGCATGCTTATCATTTCACTTTACTGAAGATGGTACAATGTAAATCTTTTTAAATATCATTCTTCTGAACAGTTATAACACCCCTGTCACATCATCCAATTTAATTCAGTATCAATGTTCATATTTATCAACTTCCGTAGTGTTTTTCTTAAAAGCTCTATACATGCTCTCTCACTGCCTTAAGTGCCAGGCTTTTGGATTGTTTCTGCAAACTCCATTACATACTGATGTATAATGTACAATATTAAATAAATTATCAGGAAATAAATATTGTTTATACTAACTAGCTATACCTGAATCTCTATGGCATTAACTATGATGTCATAGATAGACTTTTATCACTTTTTTGCCAAACTAGCAGAAAACACATGTATATAAACCAACAAAACAATTTAATACGAAAATAACAGCAATGCACTGTAGCAAAATGTGCCCATCTAATTTGTTCAGAAATGCAGTGGTACATGTAATCAAAGAAAAGATAATAAATCATTTACTGGTCCATAAATGGTTCCAACTGTCTTCTTTTGGCATTTTAATAATAAAATGTTAGCTATAAGATTGTTTTTTAAAACATCAAATCACACTATACTTGGAATCAACATCATAGGGAACTAATGATTCTAGCCATATTAGTGTACCTTGACCTTTGAAAATGAGAAATAACAGACATCTTCCTCTCACTATGGAGAACATAAGAACAAAATTCTTATTTTTTTTTTAAAGAACACTTGCATCAGCCACAACTAAACTTGTCGACCATGTCATAAATTATCTTAAAATTAACATGGGCAATGCCTGTGGACAACTTTTCTAAAGTGAAAAAATGGCCACTTTTATTGATTTTTTGCAGATTTGCTAAACCATTACATGTCAACGTCATAACTCTATAAAACCAATTTTAATTGGTTTAATGTTTTTGATGGAAGTTAAAAGACATATATAATTTCTTTTAAGTCGCATCAATGTCCCTTTTTTCTTCCTCAATATATTAAGTCAGCTTAAGGGCAAACTAATCCATCATCTCCATCATAACTTGTGAATATTCTTTGAAGTCAAGGAAAAACTGAAGAAAATTTGAGGACTTCATATATAACAAGTACTCATTATAACAGGGACTGTTATAGATGTTCCCCAAACATTCTCCCAAGTAGGAAGTGGTGTCAGTTGTTTCAGAACAAGTGATTTTGACTGTAGGAAACCGTATAACATCTAAATATGTAACTATTTTATAACGTTCACTCCATTTCATAGTTAAATTAGTTATTAACATTTAATAAATCACCAATCAAAATTCAGTGCATGTGCATGCACGTGTTGATTAGTAACTTAAACATGTCAATATGTTAAAAGCCTAAATATACAACTACAACATCAATTTCAAAACATTTCAATGACAAATGAGAAACTAACAGTGAGAAGTTAGAAACACCTGATACAATGCATGTGCATGGGAGTGTATATCTGCACATCCAATGATCTTACAATGTAGGTTTTAGTAGTGTGTTCATATCACCTCAATATCGTTGAATATACCATATTTATGAGTGACATATATGTATTTAAATATCAGCCAATCAAATTTGAGTGCACATGCATGCACGTGTGAGGAATTAATTTTGGCAACACCATTGAGTAGGGAGTCTCAAAATATATTTGCAACACACATTTCAATACAATTCATTGAAATCCAACAATGTTATAGACTATATTTGAATTTAGACATCAAAAATGACAATGCACGTGCACTCACGGACACGTGAATTCGACGAATGAATTTTTGTTGACACCATTCAATAGGCATTTGAATCATAAACCCACAACTAAGATTTCACTTCAATATAACTTTAAATTTGAAGGTTATGGCCATTTTAGTACCCCAAAATGAATGAAAACCATTGCACGTGCATATACGTGCACATGAGTAAGACACCACACCGATGTTGATGTCGTTTGATAGGCATTTGGTAGATATATTTACAATATAAATTTCATGTCATTTACATCATTTATAAGAAAGTTATGGTGATTTCAATATCGGCCAGTCAGAATTTAGTGCACGTGCAGGAAAGTGATTTTGACACTACCATTGAGGAGGGAGTCCGAATACATATCTGAAACATCAATTTCAAAACCATTCATTCAAATCTAAAAATGTTATGGACCGATACTTGAATTTAGACGTCAAAAATGATATTGCACGCGTGCTCACGTGAATGTGAATTCAACGATAGAATTTTTTGTTCAAACCATTCAATAGACATTTGAATCATAAGCCAGCAAGTAAAATCTCAGCTCAATTTGATTTTTATTTCAAAAGTTATGGCCATTTTAGTACCTAAAAAATGATGGAAAATCAATGCACGTGGATATATGTGCATGTGAGTAAGATTCAACATTGATGTTGAATGCCATTCGATAGGCACTTGATAGATATACTTACAGTATAAATTTGATGTCGTTTGCATCATTCGTAAGAAAGTTATGGCGATTTGAAAATCTGCCATTCACAATTTAGCCCACGTGCATGCACGTGCGTAAAAATCATTTTACTTAATATTTGTGTTCAGAATACCAACCTACATTCAGAAAATAAGTTTCAAAAGATTTTAGCAAAAAAGACAAAAATTATGGTCACTGAAAGAATTGAAACTTCAAAAGATGATACACATGCAGGCGCATGCGCGTTTGCAAATTTTATATCATCATTCTATATATATTTGGGATATCTACCTTTACTGAATATTGTCTCATTACCATTATTAACAATAGAGATATATACATTTTTGTATTATCCAATCAAAATGAAGCACACATGCATGCATGTGCAGAATCATAATTTTGACCATAGAAATCGTCAAAGGGGCTCAAGGTATACCTAAGCTATAATTATCAATCAATATCATTGAAAAATAAAAAAGGTACATTAATTAAAAAATTTGTAAACAAAACATCCAATGCACATGCATGCACATGCAGGCATTTTCAGACAAAATGATTGATTGATTGATTGGGGTTTTACGCCGTGTTGGCAATATTTCAGCCATTTTACGGCAATTAAACAACTGAAACATGGTTGGTTATGAAAACTGAAGTTTCCCTGATGGCCCTCAGTGAGCCTACTCTTTTTCGAAAATCAAGGAAATGATCTTTTACATGCCAAGGGGGTTGTAATCCTTGACAAGGGGCACCCTTTAACGTCCCATCCGACGGACTTAAGACAAAATGATGTTCGTTCCGCACATTTACATATACTACACTATCATCCTATATTGGTTTTATTTTGATCCCATGAGTAGTTTCAGAGAACACTCGTGGACAAAAAAGTCCCAAGAAGAAAGAAAAAATAATAATAATAATAACAGAGTAAAAGCATTATGTTCCTAGACTTCGGTTGGGGAACATAATAATAATAAGAAACAGAGTAAAACCAATATGTTCCCAAACTTCGTTCGGGGAACATAACTACCAGTATTTCCTGAAAATACTGAAACAATCATTATAAACAGTAGTTTGTTATACTGGTGACGTACAATGTTGTACACTACCATATATACCAGTATATGCATATATGTTTTTAAAAAAAAGCCTGGAATGCACATACTGACCTTGGCCCAACTTTTGGACTGCTGACTGCCTCAAATGCATGGACATGTTCATCATTGGATGGCCCTTCTCCATTCACCTGTGCAGACTTGACTTTGTCATTCAGCTCTGTCAGTAATAGTGTCCTACTGCTTCTGTAGGTATGGGGAGATAACTGCCTTACCTCCTCCTTCTCCACTTCACTCATTCTGCCTTTGTTGTTGTAGGGTGACACCTGAATAACAGGGGCTGCTGGTCTCTGTGTAAGGGGAGGTAACTCTCTGATCCCACTGTACCTCTGTAGGAAATCTGAGGTACCGAAGGACTTGGTACGGTTTACCTCCGTTACTGACTTGGTGCAATTCTGTGTTGGATTTCTGTAGAATTCGGAATGGTTCCCGTTACTCATAGGCTGACATTGTGAAGATTCTTCTTTGATTTCAATAGGGTTGATATTTTGTGGAGTTGTGTGGTTGTTTGGTGTGGTGATATTTGCTGAATCTGACTGTTCAATATGTCTGTAATCTCTACTTTCACACTCGCCTGTCTCCTCCGATAGTGTGCAAGATGCCGAATCTTCAAAATCTGTATAGACAGTGTGTAGTATTATTTACCAATAGGTTACTTTCAACATGCATGTACCTATGCACAATACACTCTGATAATTAATAAACTGTATAATGGTACAGCAAACTTCACTGCCCTCAGCATTTTCAAAAACTTGAAATTCAATTAATATAAGTATGCCAGGCTACCATCGTCATAAGAATAATACTCTCTGAATCACAGAAGCATATGAATATAATGTATAACATCAGTTTGGTCTATATCTCTATGAATTCAAATTGTTGTTTTACAGAAAATTTAAACCTCATGTAAAAAAAAAATTTCTCAGTTTAGTTCATACCCACAATCATTAACATTATGTCATAACAGCAAGCATTTACATAGTTACACTATATTGAAATCATGATGTAAACTTATATCAAATAGGAATATTTCCTTAGATATAGCAAAAAGTTGTATAGAGATTGTACAGAAATGAAGGTGTACAAATGTAGATAATCATTTATAGATACTGCACATATACTTGTAAATTATCAAAAAGTATAGAGCATCAACCTTTAATTCAATCCAAATAATCATAATTTTCACAGAAAAATGGCAGTCCAAGTTCTTTTTTATTGAGCTTGTGCCCTTTGTAATACATTCATTTACAGCCCTATGAAAATGATTTCTGTCGTACATTCATCTATACTATGAATTAAATACTAGTAACTTAATATGGCCAGAAATTTGGGACGTCTTTTTAAAAAAACATACGATATGATGACAAACATTCGCTACCCAAATGATGAATTTTGAAAGGAAGAGAAAATATATCACCTACCGTGCTTACTGAAGTTACTAGCTGTGGGGGCGGTTTCTAAATGATAAGTCCAGGATGGCTGGCTTGGTGCTTCCACATCACAACCGGCTTGCTATAAAAGGTAAAAAAAAGCCATTATATCTTACTTCACATGCAACAGTTACATGCATTTCATTAATCACTTTATTACGATGGAATGATTACTAGCATTCGGATACTTGTAAAAAAAAGTTAAAAAAATAATTGCAATATACACAAAAATACTTACTTAATGATATTACTGATATTTTGCTTATGAGGAACTATTGGTTCTGCTAAGGTGTGCACTATCAATAAACTTAACATATATGCACAGAAGAAAAGTAGACAGTGTAATAAATCACAAGATATTGACATCCGAGTTTGACGAATTCTGCATCAATTATTCACAAATGTATTAACAAGGTCTGCTAGCATGTAACGACCAAATACTGATTATTATACGAGAGCAAATAGGAGTGATTTCTGTCCATTTATTAATGTACGTAGGAGTTGTTATACCAGTTTACTTCATCTCAAATTTTTAAGGTGGTGGTAGAAATGTCACAAAAATTGCTTTCTAAAAGTTAGAGACAGGGAAAATTGGAAGTCATTAAACTTTATCAGCTATTTATGGTGTGCCAAAGGTGACAATCATGTTGGAATTTGATCAAAATTGACTAAAAGCAGGGCTTTGCATGGTAATTAGCTCCTCTTTCCCTCAATAAAGAGACCATGAACTTAATGGTCACCCGAGTGTCACACAATGACAAACATAAATTTGAAGTGTTAATTAAACAATAAAATGCCTTCTTTGTTGTTCTATCGGGTGAAGGTAGCTAACACTCCAGAAAAAATTCGTAACCCGCATTAGTAAGTTTATGCAAATTTTTCTGCAATGATTGCTACCTTTATCACCCAATAAAACAAAAGACAAATTATTGTTTACATTTACATTTTTATGTATTTTTTTTTTAAATATAAACTAAAATATCATGTCTTTGACCATTTCTGTTACTTTAAACAGAACAGCCAAACATCCTTTGTCCTTGGCAAAAATTAGTTTGCAACAAATATGTATTCATTGTCTATGATAAAAGCAATGTCAATTTCGAAAGAAATATAAGAGAAAAGATTGATTCAATGAACGTAAATATATGATGGTGAAGTAAGAATATCTTTTATTCAAACTCACAGAACTGGATATTGCAAGATATTCATGATTTTACAATACACAAGGATTTTTACAAGACACAAGGATTGTTTCTCTATTTCTATTTTCAGATGAGTGTGAAACAGCATGATAAATGTTTCAATTGTTTTGCTCAGTCAAGATGCTTTCCAGATTGCGTGTTTTGACACAGAGCATAGATAGATGTAGAATGTACCTTTAACACTGAGAAATCATAAATATTTAAGAAATTAATTCATTTTTGAAAATTCGTTAGGGTACAAAGTGCAACGCTTTATGCCAGCATAATTCATGAAGTGTGCAGGTGCTTCATGAAAAGATGTTGATGTTTATACCCTCATGTATTTTCAAAAATGAAATTTATTTTTTATATTTACAGCTACTTTCATTTCTGTCAGAATATTCCCAGCCATTAAAATAGCCTTATTATATCTATCAAGATTGTTCACATTCATGAGGAAATGGCTATCATTTCAAATGATAAAGATGTCAAAGGCAAAAAGACTGGAAATGTAAATATTGTTTAAGAGAGTAAAACAGAAATATATAAGTATCAGAAGTTATGGATAAATCTTTTTTTCATGCACAAGCAAGATAGTCAATTTTCACAGGAAGTTTTACCCATAGTACCAAATTTTCAACTGTGTAAACGATTACTTGTAAATGACCAATCATGATAATCAGATTAAACTACATGTATTATGGTTTTTAAATATAACATTTTTTTTTTCCTTTGAAATTCTGTGTAATTAAAAATGAAAATGGAGAGAGGGTTAATTACGATTAACTAACAGCAATCATCCAAGATTTTGAACCAATTTGGAGAATTTTAAACAAGTTCCTCCACATTTGAAAAGTTCAATAAAAGGACAATAACTTTGCTTGAAGAATCTTTTATAGTATGATGCAAAACAATTTCTCAGTAAAAAGTAGCCTGCCATCCATTGCAGCTTTGATTGACTCAGCCTACATCCAACATGAACTGGTATACTGATCATCCGCCCTTAACGATTTTACATGCACATAATTAATCACTGACATCTGTATTTTGTTGTTCATGAATGTTATTTATTGTAGTCAGAGAAAATTCCTGAACATTTCAGAGCGAATTTTGTCCCTTACCAATAATGATATTGGTATTAGTGATATCATTAATCACAAATTGTTCCCGCTACATGACAAAGTAATATACTTCATTTATCAATTCACGTATATTACTGTGTTACCCATGGGAATCTGGGTTAGAATAGGTTCTCTGTACCCCTTGCTTGTCGTAAGAGGCAACTAAATGGGGCGGTCCTTTGGATGAGACTGCAAAAACTGAGGTCCCGAGTCACAGCAAGTGTGGCACGATCAAGATCCTTCCCTCCTCAAAGGCTGTAAGTGCTGAGCATAGGCTGAAATTTTGCAACCCTTCACTGGCAATGGTGACGTCTCCATATGAGTAAAAAATTCTCAAAGCGGGACGTAACACAATATACAATACATTATTGTGTCACTTGCAGCAGGATCATTTGACATGACATGTCAACTTTAGATCATACATTGTTCATGAAATAAACATTAAGTAAATTTCTTATTATATTTCCATTGTATGAAAAAATGCCATACTCAGAAATCATCTGCACATGTTGTTGTCTGGTATTTCATATGAAGTTTGACTGATCACTGGAGACAATTTATTAAACAGAAACCATGCTTTTTATGCTTACAGTTTATAAAATTGTAAAAGTAGAGAAATGGTTCAAAATGCTAAACAGGAAACAAGTATCAGATGCTGGGAAAATACACATAACATTCTGTTAGTAATTTAACCATTTGAAACATTTGTTATGTTGTATACAACATAAACTAGAGAGTGGCATTTACTGATGTTGAGATGACCCCTTAAATTGGATGCCAATCTTACCTTGCATAAGACAGAACTTCTACACAGTGTCAAAGCAAAATATCATGCTTTTCAAGAAAAAAAAAATATTTCTCACACTTTTTACATCAATCATTATCTTGACCATGACCCTGGTTCAAGGTTACAACATACTGTTTGGTCATGTGCATCCTTCAAGATGAATGGGAGGTTCTACTGTCTATCCACTACAAAGTTATGGCGCATAACAGTTATATCTAATAGTTTTATCAATAACCTTGACAAATTGATCTTAATTCAAGGTAATGACACACTGGTTCATATAAGAAGCTTTCATGCTACATATGAACTACTACACAAAGTTATTGTCAGGAAATATCTTTTTCCTATTTTTATCCATGACCTTGACTATAACAAAGATAACCTTGGTTAGGTTCATGATAAATTGCCTGTTTCAATATCTGTGCCAAGTATCACTGTCTAACATCTTTCCATTACAAAATTATGCCTTGAAACAGATATTTCTAAAACATTAATACAGATGACCCCTCTAATGTCTCTCCCTTACAAAGTTGTGGCCCAGACAAATATTTCTACCTTTTTACTTTTATTGACATGACACACTGTCTAATCATAAATAATACTTTAGCAAAATATGAGCCTCTAGTGTCCCTACATTAAAATTATGGCCCAGACAAATTTTTGTTAATTTGTTAACTTGTGACCTTGGCCAAATGACCTGTGCTTCATGCCATAACATATCATATGATAATAAGCAACATCTGAGATATATAAGTACTTCAAATAACTCTCTATCATAAGCTATGAGCAAGATGAAAAGTCAGAAGATGAACAGACAAACAAACAGATGAACAGATAACTAGACATGGTGATTCCAATATACCAGTACCATTTGCAGAGGTTATATCCAAGTACCTAGTTAGTTTGTTAGATGTTCAGGGTTATGATTTTTAAAGTTTGGCACATTTTCACTTCATGATCCATACAGCCACAAGGCCTTATCCCAAACATGGAAACCATGAATTTCACAATTTTAGTAAAAAAACATTCAAGCATATTATATTTATGCACTCAAATTATGTGTTAGATGAATTTATATTGATAATTAATAATGATTTCCATATCTGCACAATGGTAAAGGGAAATAGTCTAAGTAAGACAAACTCTAAACTCATAAAAAAAACCACTGTATATGATATAGGTATCAGGGATTTCAATAAGCACCGGCACTCGGTAAAATGTCGCCATCTCAATCGACAGAAATTGCTGGCTTGAATTTCTTCCTCTAACGTGATGTACTCTAACCAAATGCACAGCCTACGGCGCTCAACTTGATTCGCCTCAAAATTGAAACTCGCCTGCTCAGTTAATTCTTATTGAAAACCCTGAAGTATGCAGTCTCTATTATTCTAAATTCAAATAAAATGTCAAAAATACACTAAAGAACATATGTGCCTTCATAGTTGCAAATGAGAAGCAATGGATTTCAATAGAATTAGGTAGAATGCACAAAGAAAATGTAAATATTACTATAAAAAGCATAATTTTCACTGTAGAGTAATTTTTGCAGTAGGTCACAATCATGAATTACACCAGCAATGACTATGACCTAACCACAACATACATGTATATATAGAATAGACATTAAAATCATGAATTTGGAGAAGAAACTGTGAAAATAACCAGGAGTGAATTCAAAGCCATATACAGTATTTAAAAGCATGCAATCTGTCAATTCATGTGCTTGTATATGATACGAAAAGTACTTTTATACGTATTTTGCAAATTTGAAATTCACCCTCTGATATCAAATTTCCAAATCCTGTAAAATTATTATTTTCAGAATTATTATTTTCAGTGGGGATTTAAAATTAGGTACAATTTGATTTTTCATTGGCAAAATCAGCATTGTTTTTTCTTTCAGTGTTAAGTATACTTTGTGCTATAATTCTGATGCAACTCAGCTGTTATTCTTATAATGATAAAATTACCCAGAACTGGAATATGATGTCATATAGTGGAACATGACATTTTGCTGCAGTTGTCAGCATTTAGACATAAAATAACTATTTCCACAAGTTTTTCTCATAGAAAACATTGAGCACAGGTTTGGACAAAGTTTACAATTATACCATAGATTTATCTTTCCATTACACACCATAGAAAAATTCTGTCTGTCCAAAGCTGTACTTTATGTTCTCTGAAAGAAAAATAAAAAGATCCCAGAAATTGGCCTTTTAATTTATGTAAAAGTGAAGTACTGCATTACTTTTGATATTGACTATAAATATTTGAGACAAATCATAAGAAACTGTAATGTGAAATAAAAAAGATGATTTAGTCTTTTACTTTTTGTTTATGGAAGCCCAGAAAGGCTTTTATCGTGTGTACTAGTAGTCCTTTAAATCCTTACAACCAAAATAACCTGCACTAGTCTACAGTAAATAATAAATAATTTTTCAACCAAAAAATCAAATCCAATGATTACATACTTATTTTTCTCAAACCACACAAATTTGACGTCGTGAAAATTAAACTCTTCAATTGATAAATGCATTTAAAATTCAACAATACCTAGAATTGATACTCTGTGCTTTAACTTTCAGTTTAACTAACAGACATACCCAGAGGGAATAGAGTTCACCCACTATAGTATCACTGACTAAGATGTCTTGTCTAAGCACATTTATTGTTTGATCAAGTGCCACTTGAAAAGTCTTGCACACAATTTAAAGTGACATCCCATGCAATCAGCAAAAAGATTTAATACATGCACCTCAAAACAAATTCAACATGCCTTCACATCAAAAGAAAAGATGTTTTTAACAAAAATTTAATAAAATATAATTTATTACATATCACAACAGATTGTACAATGCACATAGAAGAAAGTCAACAGCTGCACTTAGTGAAAAGTATTACACCAAAAATAAATAAACACACCTTAGTATAATATCAATATCATTTAGGCCTAAATTAAAATTTTGCCTCTATTCCCTTTTTAAAATGAATCAGCAAAATGTCCCAACTTCAAATATCACTCCTATTTTTATTCCTGAAGAACATTTCTTAATTTATCCATAGTCTTTCCAGAAATTTCATCTTATGTTCAAATTTTAGTGTTTGCACCACCTAAAAGACTTGATCAAAGTGAACATCACAATATCTGCCCAGCCCCCAAATGAACACTTCATATCCTTGTCTACTCAAAGTCAAAATGGTGGCTTGTAAAATGGAAATCAACAATATTCTAATCTAGGCCTTATAGATAGAATTATATAAATCAAATTATTCAATGATTAATGCTATTATTGCTTAGTATACATGCACCGGTATGCATAGATATTTATACTTTGATTTCTCTATGAGTAGACAAATTAAATTTGTAATTTGCCATTGATGAAGCCAAGATATTGTTTTCTTGCAAATTAAGGCCCTCCTACACTGGAATATTTCATACTGCTAAATCACACTTCCAGCTGATATCATAAACACCGTCCAGTTATTATTTGCCTCATAATAAAATATGTAATATTTTCTCCGATTATTGAGTTTTTAAAAATGGTGCTTATACATACAATAACTAATGTGTAAAAAATATTGCAAGGATTCAATCAACACCACATATATTAGTTAGCAGTATTCTTAGTTTAGCTAGCTTACTATGTATGTGTGCCACATTACAAGAGGCCTAAGGGTCACAGTGCTCATCTGAGTTATTATATGTTTCCTCAATATGTATCTTACACATAATTAATAATTTTCAAATATGTTTTCAAAAGTTTTGTTATGCATATTGCTTTTATATTAGACTGTAACATTTTGGTCTATAAAAGAAATATATAGTCAATCAGAAGCTATGACAGCCATGTTTGACTTCCAATTGCTCCAAAACAAATAACACATCTTTGAATGCAATCACCATAAAAATATGTTGAGGCTAATAGTTGGTGAAGAATCAAATTTGAAAAGTTTACAAAACAGAGACAGATGAATAGATTTGTTCAAATCTCTAGTCTGTTTTTAAAAATGTTTGCTGACTGCTCTCTGTGATAGTTTAATTATTCTAAAATCAAGTTTGATGTTCTGACATTATAGGAAGATATGAAAGAGAGCAGATAAATAGAATAAGAATCAAAACTTAATATAGAGATTTGAGCAAGTCTAACAGATGAAGACAATCTTCGATCAGAAACCCAATGTGGGCCTTTGGATTAGGTGAGCTAAAAGCAACACTTAGCAACTCCATCCTATCTCCACCCATCTTGTTGATTTGTTTATTTGTTTGTTGTTTTTTTATGGGGGGGGGGTTAGGTTTGTATGTATGTTTCTTTTCTATATTTCTGTTTGTTTTTACTTTTTTAACAATCAAATTAAGCAAAATATTTCTTTTCATGTTTAATCTTCAAAAATGACTGATTGTATTATATGCTCCTGACAGAAGTATAACAGTGCTTTGTATTGATCTTATACATCCACACACCCTTTTATACAGATAACAGTCAAATACCTTACATGTTGCTAGAACATTAAAAGCAATCTTCTGTATCTAACTTAAAAGTTGAAATTTTTTTTTTCTAAGAAGTAAAACATATAGTTAATCTGATGTTTCACAATCTAGGTAATTTTAAAAAAAAAAAATATATATGAATAAAATAATGGAGGAAATGTGTAACTTTATGGGAAGAAAAGTATGACTACTATCTAAATTAGAAATGAACAAACTGACAAATATAATGAAAGATAAAATACATTAGTATAGTTACTGGTATAGAAAAATTTAAAAAGGTTAAAAAAGCAGTAACTGTTAAATTGTTCTTAATCTTTAAAGTGTTAACAAAGCAATAACCATTAGTTCAATTTTAATTAAGGTTTAAAATCATAATGTAACAGGATCTTGGGTAAAAATATCTACCAGGAGATATACATATTGTAATCTATCAAAATTATATCTATATTTATGTGCACTTATGATAATATCTTACCATTCCCAATAGTTGTTAGTAAGTTTCAACAGAAAAGCAAATATGTTAATATCCTCACTTTAAAAATGAAAATGAAGTATGTTTCATTCTGTAAATTTTATTTTTCAATAGTGTTTTCCCATTGTGTTTACAGTTGAGGTCCATAATTTTGAAAATTCATGTACATTGACTGATGCAGTGTTCTATTCATACACAAAATTTGAAGAATTTAGTGTCAAGTTTCCATTGGCATCCATGCACAGATTTCATTAGTTAATATTGTTCTGGTGTTACCTTAGTAAAACCTTATCGGTTCCTTCATCTGTCAATAACAAAAGGGTTATACACAATAGAAATCAGCAAAACAATGGGCCATGCCTTTCATCTTACATGCAAAACAACATTACTGACATTGGTATTAACATGATGTACTAGATGCTTTAATATAAAGATCATGGTCACAAAAATAATCATGCCAAATGGCAATTGAAAGAATGCTATTAAAGGTGTTTTTAGCTCAACATGAAAACTGCACTAGACTGACATTCCTTGAACATAATAATTGCATTTCAAATTGTTTCTGTCAGTAATTGCAGGCCATCAAAGTACATTGAAAATCTATGGGGATTTTAAATTCATAATACTATAAAGTTCTCACTTGCAGATTTCAGAGTAAGTTGACCAGACATAAACCCGTAATGGAAGCCAATTTACAAATTTTCAAATACCAATCTTTTGGTATTTTCTGTCTAAAAGGTGATAAACTGAATATACCCAAACTTTAAAGTGCCCTCCTATCCTGTGTTTCATAGAATTACACAAACTTTCCCTGTGATCTCTTCAGAGTTTGTAGATACTTACTTTTGCTTTGATTTCCTTGGCACACTGATCTTTAGAACATTTCTCTGCTAACTCTGCTGCTGTAAGTCCTTGGTTGTCAGTAATATCTGGACTACAATGGTTCTCTAACAAAACTCTCACAACCTGGAAAGTTAATTACAGAAAATCACTCATTGACTCCAACATAACTTATTACTAATGCCTGTGTACTTAGTTTCCACTAGCAGAATAACTTTCCTCAATCAGTTAATCAATGCTGTTTCAGGATGCATTGTCATGTTTATGTCATCTTCAGTATTACCTGAAAACTGAACATAAAAATTACCTGTAAACTAAAGGTAACAAACAATTAAAGTTCTGAGAAAATTTAATCCACTTCACATGTTTACATGTGAATTTGTGAAACCTTGAGCAGATACCAACATCTATAGATGCTGGAAATAAAACTAATTCAATTAATGAAATCCACAAAATTACAGTGAGTCCAATGATGCAAACCTCTCAAGCTAAATAATTCAATAAGAAATCCACAACTGGTCCTTTACCTCCTACTGTTGTGATCATTTGAGTGGTAACAGATGTCAGGAGATATTTTGGAGGCTATCAATAATTACATAGTCAGTGACAATGACAGATAACTGAAATTCTAGTAATTAGCAAACATCCCTTGGTTGTCTGATCACCAAGAGTGGCCACAATTATATTGCAATTAAAATCTATGGCAACAGGTAGTCCATGCTTCAGGTAGGTAGAGCTATAAATATACATTGGACCACAGTAACATTTTATTGATTTTTAACTCCATGATGCAAAAACAAATGTAAAGCTGAATCAACAATTCCTATTCATTTCTTCCAAAGACAAAATAGAGCTTGAAAAAGTTTCCTCAATTAAAAAAAAAAAATCCCAGTCAATTCTAGACAAACAGATTCGCAAACAGAGACTACTCCTTTAAAAGATAACCATGGTCTTATGCTGTATAGTTTGGATGATTGTGTGTTGTTTAACTTCCCCCTTGAAAATTTTTCATTCATATGGAGAAGGGCTGCAAAATTTAGGCCTATTGCTCAGCGCTAATGGCTTTTGAGCAGGGAGGGATTTTTATAGTGCCACACCTACTGTGAGCCTTGGTTTTTGCGGTCTCATCCAAAGGAACTCTCCATTTAGTTGTCTCTTACGATAAGCAAGGGGTACTGAAGATCTATTCTAACTGGATACACAGTATAGTAAAATGTCTGTGTTATAGGAATGTTTTTAATGAACCATGCACTTGTTTTGGAGAGGAAGTTTTTTATTTGCAATTTTGGGAAAGTTTAAAGAATTTCATACATTCAGAAAATCAAATTTTAGTTGCTTACATAGAAATAATGGTAGCAAAGCTGATATTCTGATTTCATAGCACACCAATCAAAGCTATCCTTATGGGTATGATATCCACATAGGGCACATTCAATCTTAAGTTCTGATCAGTAACCTTGGCTTTAGCCAGGGTCATGACATTGTCTGGTCATAAGCAACTTTTGTATCAATTATAACCTTCTAATATACCTCCATTACAGAGGTCTAGAGGTCTAGTCCAGACACAAAGTGAAACATCAGAACTTGGCAAATGAAGGAATACACATTGTGATTCTTATACATTTCCAAAATTTGTTGATGGTATATTACATATTTCCATATTTCCTATATGACTAGAAGGTTTTCCTATAAACTAATACTACGACCTTGACATTTGACCTTGCAAAATAGGCATCTTCTTCTCATCAACAAAGTTTAAATTCAGGACTATATATTACTGATTTAGTGAAGTGATGATAAAATATGGTTTAAGGTCAAGGATCCCCTTAGTATGATTGACAACTCTGTCAAAAATTATTCAACCAGAATGAGTAACAACTTGATCTGGATATTTGCATGATGTATTCATATACCAAATTTTAGTTGAATATGCACATCTGTAGAAGAGATAATGAACAGAACTGTATTATGGCAATAGAATGGAATGACAGAAAAGGATAACATTTCATGGTGGAGGCATAAGACTAAGTGTATATGCATCACCAACAACCAAACCAAAATGCATGACTAACCATATTATATAAAATATCTTAAAATTAGCTTAAGCAATGGTTGTAGACAACTTTCCCCCCAAGTGAAAACCTGATGGAAAAATGCCCACTTTCATTAATTTCTCATATTTGAAGACACCATTACAGGTTGATAACATCACAATTCAAAAAGAGACTGCTTTCTAAAATGTTTTCTAATTTACCACACACACAATAGATGGAAAAAAAAATATTAAAAAAACATTCAGAAATCCCTAACTGTTCACTCTGTGTTTGCTCACCATTCATTTTGTTTTATCAGTGACCCCTCAGTTTCCACCATGCTGGCTCAGTGATCACTTACTGTTCCCTCTGTGTTCAATAATCACTCACCAGTCACTCTGTGGTTGCTTAATGATTGTTGCTCATTGTTTACTCTATGTTTGCTTAGTAATTGCTGCTCACTGTTCACTCTGTCTTTCCCCAGTAACTGCACATGGTTTATCATGTGTTTGCTCAAAAATTGCTGCTCACTGTGACTCAGTGTTTGTTCAGCAATTGCTCATTGTTCACTTTGTGTTTTCACAGTAACTGCTTAGAGTTCACCATGTGTTTGCTCACTTTTTACTCTATCTTTGCTCAGTAATTGCTCACTGTTCACTCTGTGTTTGCTCTGTAATAGCTGCTATCTGTTCACTGTGTCTGCTCAGTAATTGCTCACTGTTCATCGTGTTTGCTCAGTGATTGCTCACTGTTCACTCTGTGTTTCTTCAGTGATCACTCACCAATCACTCTGTATTTGCTCAGTGTTCACTTTGTGTTTGCTCAACGATTTCTCTCAGTTTTCTTTATGTTGCTCAGTGATCACTCACTGTTCACTCTGTGTTTAATCAATAATTGCTCACAGTTTCCATGTTTAATTATTGCTCACCTTTCACTCTGTGCTTGCTCAGTGGTCACTCATTGTTTACTCTGTGCTTGCTTCGTGATCACTCACCATTTACTCGGTAACAGTTCAATGACCATGACCTGTTCAAAGACCACATACCACTGATTCTGTGTTTGCTTACTGTTCACACTGTGCTTGTTCAGCAATCATTTATCCTTCATTCTGTTTTGCTCACCCTTCATTCTGCGTTAACTTAGCAATCACCCACCATTTACTTTGTGTTAGCTAATTAATTACTCTCCCTTCAGTCTGTGCTCTCACTATTACTCTATGTTTGCTAAGTGATTGTTTACTGTTCACCATGTATGATAAATCATTGCTCACCTTTCACTCTGTGTTTGCTCATTGATCACTCTCTGTTAACTTTGTGTTTGCTCAGTAATTGCTCACTTTTCACTCTTTGTTTGCACAGTGATCACTCTCTGTTCACTCTGAATTTGCTCAGTGTTCACCCACTGTTCACTCTGTGTTTGCTCAGTAATTATTAACTGTTCACTCTGTTTGCCCAGTAATTATTAACTGTTCACTCTGTTTGCCCAGTAATTGTTAACTGTCCACTCTGTGTTTGCCCAGTAATTGTTAACTGTTACTCTGTGTTTGCCCAGTAATTCCTCACTGTTCACTCAGTGTTTGCCAGTTATTGCTCACTGTTCATGCTCAGTGATTGCTCACTGCGTTCACTTGGCCTTTGCTCAGTGATTGTTTATCATTCATTACATGTTTGCTCATTGATCAATCTACATTCAGCTGGGGTAGTAGAATGTTTCTGAGACTGTTAAACAAATATCCAATGACACTTTGAATTATCTGTATTGGTGAAAAGATTAAATAGGATGCATATCTTAATCATTTTCACACTTAAATAAAAACAGATTTCCCAGGTTCGCATTAAAAGCAGGTAACCTGTGATTTCTCACCCCTACTTTGCACAAAATCACCATCTACCTTTTGTAGCAAAGAAAAAAAAGTTGTGCTATATTATGGACTTAATTTAATGAAACACAGATGCCACATTCAGAGAGATATATTCATGCTAAATACAATAATTTTCAACTGAAGTAATAACATGTCTTCGATATTTTTTATTCTACAATCCTGAACCACACTGTAATGTGGTTAAAACAAAAGTAACCATTTCCTAATACCCCCCATGTATAAGCCATGAAGAAAGTAACAGGTTATTTTGCAAAAAGACATAGACTTGGTAAAGTTGAACTATGTGTTTCATTCATTTGAAGTTGCATTTATTCATTTAGAATTGCAATTACTCTTACAGAATTAATACTGGTTGTGTTGAATATACTAATTACTAAAGAAAGATTGGATCAAGTACTATCTAGCAAGTTGGTATAAGCGAGTTCTGCCCAAGCTTGAAGAGATAAGATGTACCACCAAACCTTTATGACGGAGACAAAATTCATATATCAATATAGCACAATTTGCTGACAATTTTACTGATAATTTAATGTTATATTTTAGTGTTTAAAAACTAGGAAATGCCTCCTAGTACCTTCCAAATTTAAAAATGTTTCAAAGGGGGGGGGGATACCCCTGGACCCTCCCTTCCCTCTGAGGGCTTGTGCCAAAGAAAAGTAATCACCTCCAACTTCACTTCCTCCAATTTCACCTCCCTACTTCTAAACTTATTGAAAACCATGTATTCACATTGTAAATACCTTATTTGACTTCAAATATTCATATCCTCGGTCAGCAGTCAATATCCATCAAGCTTCCAATGTTTCCAAAAACATAACTGAACAGAATGCAGGTGCATTTTGTAAGATATTTCATGGTATCTTTCTACAGGTATCAATACACTGTTTATCAAGGGTGTGTACCTACTGCCCACTCACACAATGAAACCAATTATCAAAAATATAGGAAAGATACAGGATCTACCTGACAAAACATAAATATACACCAAAAAATCTACCTTTTTCAGGATCACTTGAAAACTGACACTGACTGACACTCCTGTAGCTCTAACAGCCAGTGGAGAAGGTGTTGTCACATCCTCTGTTTGGAAGCAGGTGCAACTGTTAATACAGCATGGCTGTTATCAAACATAACTACGACCAAGTCACCACTGGATTTGAAAACTATGATAACCTGTCATTTGGGGACATGATATCTAGATTCTACACAAATGGCATAATAGTCATGCAGACCTGAGGTGTTGGATGATAAATAGGAATATATCCAAGATTATTACCTAACACATTTGGCATCAGGTCTCTAGTTCAATGGCACCTGTTATCTTAAAGAATATGTCAGGGAAAAATTTTTGATATGTGTTGGTTTGAGTATTGATTGTCTTTCTGTAAAAGGCAACTTAATTAGTGTTCAGGTTATGATAAACTTCGAGTAAAATGGGGGTGGACAAGGGGAGATCCATCTTTCTCTCTCTCTTATTGCCTCTTTCTCCCTCTTTGTGCCTTGTTTTCTCTCTCTTCTCTCTATCTTTCTTTCCTCATTCCTTTCCCATCTCTGCTATATCCCACTTCTCTCTATTCCCCTTCTTTTTCCTTACACCTTGCCCCCCTCCTCCATTTTATCCTGTCAGCCTCTTCATATGACAGAAAATAATGTTACAAGGAAAATGCCAAGTCAAATGCAGTTACACTGTTGCACCTAAAATGTCACACAGAATGGAAAAGTCCAATCCCTTTCTATGTCTTAGTGTGGTAGACTTGGATGGACAGAAAGATAAATGATAGAAATACATGTACCATTATCCCTTAGCAACAAGTTGTTACAATGTTTGCTAAAACAAAAAACACACATAACAAAATTTTGATCTCACACTTATGTCAGTTTTTCTTTGGAAAAACTTTCAATACATTTTGGAAAAGTATAATAAATTTCTGATTGGGATGGGGGCAAATTATCAGTCTAAATTAGCCCTAAAAATTCACTGCATACAATCAGACACACATATAAACAAATTGAGCCCAAACATAACCTCTGTGAAGCAGTACAAACAAACAGACAGGAATGTACAAACTAAACCCAAACAGCTTCTTGAGGCAGTAACAAACACAGACAGATATGTACAAACCAAACAAAAACAAGTAACTAATTAGTAAAACAGCTATTCATTTTAATCTACTTCATTTCTCTAATCATTCTTAATGATGAGTTCCAGGTAACCTTAATTCTAAATCATTATTTCTTCAATTTCATATTTGAGGGTGCAAGATTGATTTGAATGTCTAACAAAAGTTTTGAGCCTCTAAAATTTACAGTATTAACTCAAAAAACATTTTAAATTATATATAGTACCTTGAGGTGTCCTACTTCTGCTGCATTATGGAGAGGGCTGCCTCCAAGGTTATCTAGGGTAATCTTAGCCCCTCCCTCTGTCAACAACCATCTAACAACCTCAGTGTGACCCATGCTTGCTGCATAATGAAGAGGAGAAGCTCCATCAAAGTCCCGCTCATTGACATTGCATCTCTGTTCCGAAACCTGTGCCAAAAAAATGTTGCTGTATATTTGGATTTATCTGAAGGATTATATAATATGTAGTGAGTAATCACTAGTGTTGTACTAGTAATCAGAAAACATTGATTGTTGACATAAAAGCTAACGATTTTGATGATCGATTATTTTTTTCCATAATCGATTATCGGATATACACTTATAGAATGCATTCTATAATTAGCCCAATTTCAGCTTCTACAAAGCCTACTAGTACAAAGAACCAAAAGGTGCATATCTATATGAATAAAAAGTGCAAAAGCAACTAAACAACAAAGAAATCTTAAACATATCTGCCGTAACTAAGCGAAGAAATATTGAATTTAGAACAGAGAACAATTCACTTATTCATTTAAGAGGATCATACAAGACACATGTTGCATTTGATATATTTTATATAAAGCACAAAGATTGCAATAAACTCGTGAATAAATATAACTTTATATACAAGAGGCCACGGGCCTTAATGATCATCTGAGTATCATTGCCCATACAAGGAGTCTCTTATTTCCATATAAGCATCAATAGGGAGTCTTCTTGCACATGTTTATGACCTTTCAAAATACATACAATTCATATTCAAGTACAGAAGAAGGAAAAATGGAAGTTTAAAGCATATAAATCATTTTAACATTCCCTAATTATTCTTATACATTTTCATTATGTGGCCATATTGGCTCTGCCCAAGGGCCCGACCCCTGACCCAGGAGCCATAAATTTCATAATTTAGGTAAAAGGCTCCATGGACATTATAATCATGCATTTAATTTTTCTCAAATATATATGGGAGTAAAGAAGAAGATTTTCTATGATTTAATACATTTTCACTGTATGGCCATATTGGCCCCACCTTAGGGCTTGAACCCCTGGATTTCAGAAATTAGGTAGAGAGCTTCATGGACATCATAATAATGCATTTAGTTTCTCTCAGTGGGAATAGAGAAGAAAATTTTGAAGTCTGACTCTTATTCTTGACATCAATTTGTTTTGAATTAAGAAGGAATGCTACACCAGAGAAATCATGTGGATGAATAATGGAGGATATGTACAACAATATTTTGAAATTGAAAACTTTTAAATTTACTTTATTTGGTAAAAATATGCAGTTTTAGTAGAAAGTAATCTGAAAAAAAAATAAAAAACCCTACTGGACTTAAACCCATGATCTACAGATCAACAGTCGACATGCTACCCTACTGAGCTATTCAGCTAGGTTTGGAACTTTGAAATGAATAGAGAAATATTGCTGATATCTATATTTTTATTCATAGTTTGAAAGGAAGTCAGCCATTATGATGCTGCAGAGTACCTCCTTTAGTCCTTCAGAGTATACTACTCACCATTTTACATTCTCACACACTAACACTGAACAGCAGTTTTAGCAAATCAAGTATTCAATACCATATTCATATGAACTTAAATATCTGTGTATACAGGTAATGGGTAGTGATGGGACATTAGTTAATATTTGATCATTATTTGGAATTGGTTGCTGCTTTTGATGCAGTTTTACAGACTATAAACGGAAGACATGTTTTTATTTGAAAAAGAACAATCTTACAAAGCATTTCCTTCCCCCCTTCTTTTCTTTGTTTTCATTTACATGTGTATACTGTGGAATCATTTTAATTTGTGGGGGGTCAATGTTTGTGGGTTACCAAAATTTTACTGGTTTGTGGGGGAAATAATTTGTGGGTAACTGGCCTATCTTGTACATAATTATGTCGTCACTAAGATGGATAACTCTACTGACTTTGTTTGAAAATTGATAAAGAGTTATCTCTCTTGTAAGTAAGTTGCGTGCCAAGTGATTGGGAATAGTTTTCATATGATAATTCAAGTTCAAGTTAAGACCATTTGGGGTTTATTTCAACATGTCCATCAAACAGTGGCTAAATAATAAGTTCCTTGTCATCAACAATTGGATTACCAGATCATGGATATTGCACAAGTAATGATGAAGCTGTTCTTTTAGAATGTGCAAATATTGGGGTAGATACTGTTGTAGTGAACAATCCCCTCCCCCCCCCCCCCCCCCCCCCCATTCTTATTTTATTGCAGAAATGTAACTTCCAAAAAAATTCTTACAATCCAGCAAGATTTTCCATTTTAGGCTTCATTGATGTTATGCATAGTCTCATTAACTGATTAAGGTGATATGATTTCAGGTGATTCTAGTCTACAAACACTACCAAGATCCCCCATAACCCCTTGATGCTTGGCATGTTAGACAAAGATGTTCAATATTGGGTTAAAAAAAGTTAGACTAAATGATGGAGTTATTAATCTAAGAATAGCAGCAGAAGCAATTGTAACGAAATTTGATAGGAAGAAATTAGTGAGATATGGAGGGCACATTGAAATTACCAAACATTATGCTAGATCATTATTACGCAGAATGGGGTTTGTGAAACAAGGAGACAAAGGCCGTAAAAAATCTGCCGAGTGATTTTGATGAAATAAAAATTCATCAATAGAGTTGAAAAAATTAAAAGTGAGCATTCAGTCCCTGATTCCTTGATCTTCAATTGGGATCAAACAGGGTGTCAGCTTGTCCCAGGTGGGGACCAGACTATGGAAACTAAAGGTTGCAATCAGGTCACCGTAGCTGGAATTGATGACAAGCAGCAAATAACTGTCCTGCTTTGTGTTACAAAATCTGGCACCCTTTTACCACCCCAGGCAATATATGCAGGTAAATCTGAGAGATGTTTACCTAAGAACATCAAGTGTTCCCAGACAACTGGGACATAATATTCACTAACTCGCATTTGAGTACGAAAGAATCAATGATCCGTTACATTGACACAGTCATTGTTTCGTACGTTAACAAAGTAAGAGAGAACCTACCTCTGGGTCACATTAGTCAAAACGCGATTGGTATTTTCGACATCTTTCCAGCACACAGGACTGATTCTTTATTAGACAAACTAAAGGAGAACAACATTCATCCAGTATCTGTACCAGCTGCCTACACCGACAAGTTACAGCCACTGGACGTTGTCATTAACTATGATTACAAAGAACACTTGAAATCATGTTTCCGCGAGTGGCATGCTGTGCAAGTTTTCAAATCTCTACATGGAAATGACGACCACGAGATACAAATTG
Organism: Ostrea denselamellosa; assembly: GCA_024699665.1. Taxonomy (NCBI): domain Eukaryota; kingdom Metazoa; phylum Mollusca; class Bivalvia; order Ostreida; family Ostreidae; genus Ostrea; species Ostrea denselamellosa. The sequence goes on along the minus strand of JAMZEH010000005.1, from coordinate 22,083,329 downwards.
ATCTTAAAACATCAACATTAAAACCCAATCCATGCTAACTGGTTGATCAACACACACTTTAAAATCGCACAGAAAAATGACCTTATTAAAGGCACTTTCCATCGTGTTGGACTTTAACTGGACTCAGTAAACAAATACTATTACTATGTGACACTGTATGATTTCGCACTGTATATACATTATAATAAGTAAACATCTTTTTTTTTTAAATAAACTACTCAATAATCATACTTTACATGTGTGATCCAGAAATAGCATGAATCATTTCGCAACACCAATAAATAATACAATCACGATAATTATAAAGATTAAAAATGAAATACAAGTTTGTGGAGACGTAAATTCGTGGGTAAGGGTGACCGACAAAATCATGAACATTAGTCCCCTACAAACAATGATGATTCCACATTATTTCTATATCAAATAAATATAACTATATATAAAGTTATGTTTGTTCAAGAGTTCATTGTAATTGTGCTTTATATAAAATATTTTAAATGCAGCAAGCATTTTGTGTGATCCTCATAAATTTTCATCAAATATCCATACTCAATGACTGTGTAGCGAATGACAGCATGAATTCCATTGTCATCGAAGGCAAGTTTTAATGACTTAAATGTCTAGCACACTAGTCAAACGCTGCTAAGAGATTGGTTCTGCAGGTCATGAGTTCAGCCCCAGACTGGGGCAGAAATGGGTAACCAAATAATGTGAATTTTTCTGTGCTTTATATTGAATATTTCTTTACTTAGGGCAGTTATGTTAGATTTGCACCTTTTGGTTCTTTGTGATACTAAGCTTTGTAGAAGCAGAAATGGGCAAATTCCATAATGTATTCTGTAATAAGATATATAAATCCTATGATCAGTTATGGAAAAAAATAATATATCACTGAAATTGGTAGCTTATTTTCAGCAACAATTGATATTTTCTGTTTATCGGTACAACACTAGTAATGGGCAAGATAAATTTCAAATCCCTGTTACTTTAATATCCAGAAGGGGAGTTGTACAAAAAGGTCACATTCTACTTTAAAAAAAAATCTGAAAGGGCAAGTTAAAATGTGATACAGTTTAGACAAAAATTACATGCTTTTCCAAATGACCTTGACATTATCAAAATGAACTTGGGATAGGATCATAATATACCCACAAATTGAAGGAATTCTTTATGTCAGTTGTGATTATCTGTAACATTTTGCACCAAGAAATTCAAGGGAAATTTTTTTAAGGAGAGGATATCAAGATATTGGTAAAAGTCAACATTCATTATTGAAAAATATTCTTCCATCTCTTAAGTCAGAGTTTAGCATTTACACATTCTGTAGTTGCTCAAACCAATAAAGTAGCTGATTGTAAGTTCTGAGTAATGGACTATTAGTAAAGGCTAAGATAACGAACAGTACTCAGTCTTGTAATTCCTTAATCCTATAGAAAATACAAATCAGAGAGATGGGCAAACACAGACCCCTGGACATACCAGAGGTGGGATCAGATGGCTAGGAGGAGTAAGCATCCCCTGTCAACTGATCATAACCGCTGGGATACCTAAATTTTGATCAGGTATACAGAGTAATCTGCAGTCAGAATCAATGTGCCAAGAACAGCCTAACAAATGGAATGAAACATGTCAGACAGCATTTGACCTTATGGAAGGTTGTACAGGTAAACTAGATTGTTATAACGACCACAGAATTTGCAAAATGCTGAGTTTAGATGAGATTATAGAAACCCTGGTAATATCAATTTGTTTGTTAGTAGCTTGACTTGATTTTTAAAAACTGCGTATTAAATCAGTTGAGAGATATAAATACCATATGCAGATTGCTACATAGATAAGGGAAGTTGACAATGGAGAAATTGGAATCTTCCTGTTTGACATAAAGTTGAGTTGTTAGATAATAGATAAAACATCATCAATGTATCTAATAGTCGAATTGAAGGCCACAGCAAGAAATTTTTTCTTCTCATACAAAAGCTTTTGAATTAATTCTGCATCATAAGAATATAAAACAGATCAGCTAACAAAGGAGCACAATTTGTGCAAATAGGAATTCCAAAAGACTGCTGGAAGACCTGATCAGCAAAGACTACAAAGCTATTGTCAATGATGAATTCTAGTATCTATTTAATATCAACTTCAGAGTACTTGTGCATGGAGTCAGAGTTGTGCTTAACACAGAAATTTTTTGGATGACTGATCACTAGATATGAATATTTCTTTTTGCCATTTTTGTTGAAGAAGCAACTGTCTATGATGTCAGAAGTCTAGTCTTTAATTTATCGTGAGGTACGGTCGTGAAAAATGTTGTAAAGTCACATATTTTAATGTTGTTGATTTGAGAAAAGTTTTGCAATTTCAAATTTATTAAGTTATATTAATTTTTTTAGAATCCACATTTGATTTACACCACTTTTGGCATATGTAGTGGCACTGTACATTTGAAGTTTCTCCTTCACAGCAGTTAATATTTTTGTGAGGAGTAACGATAGGGGCTTGGTAGAACATTTACTGGATCCAGCAATTATGTATCTTTGTAAGGGTTTTTTTGTGGAGTTTGGGAATCAAGTGTAGGTATGGTAACTCATATTTATCCACTCTATCTACTGGAATAAATGTGTTTAAAAATGAAGCATGATTTTGAAGAATTTCATCTTTTGAGTGGACAGTTGGAGTATAATGTAATTACTAAAAGAATTAATGCCAAGTTCATTTACAATGCAGTTGTAATAATGAGCCTTACAAACATATACAATGTTGTTACAAACTTTTTCAGCTGGAACCAAAACATTCCTAATATAACCTATCTAACTCTTTTATCACTTCTGGTTTACTAAACACAGAAAGATGGATGGTACACATTTTTGTTTTGATGTCTGATACGGTATTATAATATTCCTCATATTTTTTATCCATTCTGTCAAGGTATCTTTTTCAGATTTAGCCCATCTTCTTGCATACTATTTGACAGAATTTATAACAGAGATGAAGTTCTGTTGCCAAGTGAAAGACTGAGGTTCTCTGAATTTAGGATCTTTTCAAAATAAGTCATTTTAGGTCCTCGTTTTTAACTACAGTGAAACTTCTCCAAATCGGCCCCTCAGAAAACCGACCCTCCCTGAATATCAGCCGATTTTTAAAGTCCTGGCAGAAATCTTAACATTTCTTTAGGAAGAAACCCTCACATTATCAGCCACCCCTATAAACCTGACATCTGCCACTTTTTATAGAACATTTGTTAATAAACATGTATAATTTCCCCTCCTAATACTGGCCACCTTTTGAGGACATAAAAATGTGGCCAGGTGTGGAAAATGAGAGACTGGCTGGGTAATTATCAGCCTATCCAGGGGAGGTGTAAAAAAATAATTGGCCTCTCTAATTCCTTGGTTTACCTGTGATGTAAACAATGTTAGTGACCCCTGCCAATTAAGGTACTCCTTGCAAATTCTGTAGAAAAGTTAATAAAAAGATGTTGTAGATTTGAATGAAAATAGTAGGCCTATCAAGCACCATACTACCTTATGGATATAACTGGCAGTGAATTAAAAAAACAACCCAGGAATGACAATTATGGTTATTACAATATGAATAATTTTCTTAGTTTCCAAAAACTTAAAATTTGAAACAGATATTGACAATACTATTCTGTATTTACTACTGTACTTTCTAAAATGTTAAAACAAATTTGTCATCAAGAACATAAGCGATGGATGTAAACAGAGTTTTTATAGGTAATGTTGTTTTCAATTTAGAAATACTGCGTTTCAGTAAGATTTGTTTGTTTGATTGTTTAGAGCCGCCTGAGCAATTTTTCATCCATCTGGCAGAGAATTTTTTGGGGGTGGGTGGGTTGGGGGGGTAATGATATCAGTGGAGATAAAATCAATCTGCTCTAATCATGAGTCATGAGATCAAAGTGAACAGTACCTACTCTGTGTATTAATTACAGCAATTACTGCTTATGGTATCTCCCAAATCGATGTGTTTGTTTTGTTTATTAACATATAAACTATGTTTCTACATAAATACTGCTAGTCTGTAAATCTCTGTATTAATCATGTCTCATCCAGCAAAGCAACAAAGTGTTGAGCTTTCACTTAGTGATGAAATCAAACTTATAAAAACACATTATGAATCGGAGCCTAAAACCTCTCAAAGGGACTTGGGCGAGAAATTTAAAATTGGTAAATCAACTCAATAAACCGGCCACCCCTCTAAACCAGCCATTTTTTGGGGTCCAAGAACTGGCCAGTTTAGAGAAGTTTCACTGTATATCAACATTTGCACTGATGACATTTCCAGCTGGACTATAGTTAAAAGAAGACAAAGAACAAGAACACGTTGGTGGATTGAATATAAGATGGTCTATATCTAGGCACTGAAATGTTTGTAGTTAAAACAGTTTGATGCAATAGTGAAAGTATATTTGTAGGAAATACAAGGTGTTGACTTGAACTTGAAATAATCTGGCATACAAGACTGACCATTTTTATGCATTTTTATGATGAAGAATGTTCCTTATGTTGATGGCATCAGTTCCTCTGTTAGTAAATTTGAAATAAAAAACAAAAACCAACACAGGATTTCAATTTATCTTTTAACAAGCTGTTGGTCAAGATGTCCTTTTCTATCTGAAATTTACAAGGTCTTTCAATGCTTTAAGGTAGTATGCAACACATAATGCAAAATTTTCATATAATTCAATTTTATGAAAATTGCAGGTCTTTTTTATTATGTTAAACTGCACCTATCTGCAAAATTTAAAAAGAAATTTGACCTGTAGAATTTTTTATATAAGGTCACAAATACAGTCTTGGATGCCCTCAATTAAATCCAATAGTTTTGAAAAATAAATTAATATAAAGTACTTAGTACTGTATAAAAAAAAAAGAATCTATAATTCAATTTTAAAGCAAAATGACATTTCAAGACATGTAGATTCAACAATATGAATATTACAAAACTTCAACCTTGGGATTTCATTTTAACATGCATTTTATAACCCCACCCACCCTTTTCAATCAATGAGAACTGATCAGCAGACTGTTAAATCTTATGCCAATGTATTTTAAATATCATTCCTTATTTTACTTTTCATATCTATTTGAACCCAGCATTCATCAATATATTTTTAACCCCCTCCCCCGTCTCTATAAGTTCTTTTAAAATTAACCTGTGAAGTGAACAACAACCCCAACACCCTACATTCCCCCTTTATATCCATATTTTGTATTCAATAATAAGTTCTATATGTAGCATATAAACTACTAATTTCACTTGGATGTATATACTGAAGAATTTTATATGAATGTACAAAATTATGACATACATGTAATTCAATTAGAAGTTTCAATAATGATACATGTAAGTCCATATTGTGTTTCTTTCATCGTGTATGTGAGATGAAGCAGAAATTTTCATACTTGGCAAAACATTTATTTAGCTAGGTGGACTCATTGTGTGTGTGTGTGTTTTTAAATCTAATCCAAATAACTCATGGATATGTTGCCTAATTCAGTGATTCTCATCCCCTCACTCCAATCTTTACTTGTGTCAATATACTCATCAGTAACACATTTAGCATCAGTCAGCCAGTTTCGGTATGAGACAATAAAAGTGCATAATTATGATCTTGAATATCCAAACCCCTCGCATATTTTTTTAATGTAACCGTTGCTTGGAATTTATAAACATCCTATCACTTAGTCTCTTACACTCCATATTGATGTCGTCTGTATACCCTAGTATTCAGAAGGCCTTGAGTACTAGCCTATCGTTTGTATTATCTGTTGTTACAGATGCTTGGTTCAAGTGCTTCATAATTATGTGGGGTAAACGTTTGAATTACGTGAGGTGCTTCTGAAATTATAGATTTTTGGATACTGTTGCATACTACCTTCATACATTGGTTACCAGCTAATACAATAGTATAGTACCCCTGTATTGATTTAGATAACAACAGCTATCACAAAAACCCTGACAACATTTGACAGTTTTTGAAAGTTTTGCTCCAAAAGAACATGACTGTGAAATACAGGGATTTTATTTATTTTGTGTAATGAATGGTATTACTTTTACTTACCAAAAATTTCACACAATCCAGATGTCCACTTTGGGTTGCAGCATGTAGACAAGACATGCCATCATATGCATTAATTTTAACAGTGCCACCTTTCTGAACAAGTAACCTTAGGACTTCTAATTGTCCACTCTGTGCAGCAATATATATTGGAGTTGCTCCATTCATCATTTGCATGTTAACAGTCCTATAACATATTGATTCAAAGACACATTATGCTAGAAAATGGGACTGGACGTAGCTGCAGAACTGTTGCTCTCTGGGACAAACACTGGTATTAGTATATCCCAATTTCCCCCCAGATTTACAGTTCTGAAGCTAGATTGCATACTGATGTGTTTTTATCACATTGATCATTTAAAATAATATTAAATACATGTAATAATATTTATAACTGTTAAACTTACACATCAAAGTAAAATTTGTCAACATGGTTAAATTATGGCTCTCTCTTTGAAAATCTTAGAAACAGATTTATCAATCGATCACTAAAATTTGTATTGCATATAATTCAGAAGAAAGGTATTCCTTATGCATTTGTTGGAAAACTATCAAGAATATTCTTTTATCTGAAATGATTTGCATGATTAATGGTTCTGAATAAATAATCTGCTATTAAAGCAATACAAACTATAACTGACTGTATTTTTTCAACTATATAGTTATATATGCACCATTTGACACATATCAGTATAATTTATAAAATCCCCAAAACCTGAAGAAAAATTCAGCAAAATGAACATGGGAAGATTGTTTTAGTGTATATTTACAATGAGCATTTTGTATAAACCGCCATTGTATCATATATACGGACATAGGAGCGATGATTGCTAATGTAATCGGGTCATACAAAAATGGAGACTGATGTGAGTAACTACACATTTCATTTGTTTTAAATTATTACATTGTGTCATGAATGACTTTAAGTTTTATAAGTGTAAGAAAGTAATTAATTTACGCAAATGTGTCACTCAAACGAAATTTTATCAATGAATTTGCTATAAATTTGGCATATTAAATTGCTTACATTTTTGACACTTGCACAGTGCCTCTCTTTTGCATTCTTCTGAACTAGTGATCAACGAGATCAATGCACATCATCGATTACGAGCAGGAATTACTTGCTAGATGACAATGATTCATGAATCCACATTTTTTGTTGGTTTGACAGGTTTACTGCTTCAGATTCACTCTGATTCTATGAAATTTATATACATTCAATTTATTTACCATCAGTTACAGCTTGTATTGCTTTAATGTATTACACACCTTGGAGACTCTTTCAAGAGAATTTGAGCTGTTTCAATGCTACCACCAGATGCCGCAAAATGAAGAGGAAGAGCGCCACTTGCTGCTTTTATTGAAGTCAAATTACTCTGTGTATTATCAAGAATCCATTCAACCACAGAAGCATGTCCATATCTAGCTGCCAAATGCAATATAGTTGCTCCAGTACCATCTTGATCATCTTCGGACAAAGGAGGTTTTGAGTTTTTCAATAACCACTGTAGAGTAGTCAGTTTCCCTGAAGCTGCAGCATCGTGAGCTGGGGTTGACCCTACCACTGATCTCTTGTGGTGGTTGAACTGTCTAGTTAAGACAAGGTACTCAATGATATCCACCCGACCCGCCCTTGATGCATAATGACAGCAGTTTGCTCCTTGTTCATCCACTATCTTGTCTGTGAGCTGTTCAGGTTTTAAAGTTGTCAGAAACGAAAGATTTCCTTCGGTAGTTGCACTGAATATTTGACTTGTCACCATTATTTCAAAAGACCTCATACGTCCTACCTACATATTATATTACTCACGGGCTATTCGCTATTCGTCGTCTGCAACCGGAAGTTACCGATTGTAGTCATATAAAATAGATTATAACAAAACGCAGAAAATGGAAGGTCGATCCCGATTTAACTTTCTACCCGTAGTCAACATTTTTGTTTTTTCGTGTATAACGCATTACATACAAATGATTTAATTCAGGTTGTCAATAGTAAGAAAAATTAGAAGGAAATCTGCTTTACGCCGCGTAAGGATTAGAAAGTAAACTGGTTCCCTTCACTGATAACATTAGAGCAGACGATAATACACATTGGCGTGTTGACATAGGTATACACATCTAACTGGGTTGCAGGTAGCTGCTAGGCTAGGTATCTATATCTATTAAACGCGCTGTATGGGTTAGCACTTCTTATCCTTATATAGTGTTAGTCTAAATGTTTATTCAACTTTGTAGCATGATATAAGCCACAGGGGTTCGAAATGTTATCGATAAAGTCAACAAAATTTACTTGATTGACCCAAGTCATGAGCTATGCATTAGCTAGCGTTTCCAGCTGAAAATTAAAATAGCAAAAAAATTATATCTTTGATATATTTTTCAATCATATCACTGCACACAAGAACAGAAATAAACATAAAATCAATTGTATCATGTACTGGAATTTTTTTTTTTTTTTTTTTTAAATTCCTACAATTTCGAAGTGAAAACAAACCACAGACAGTAAATTGTCGAAAGGGAAGTAATCAAAAATGCTTTTTGACTGTAAAATTCAAGAACAGCATTTATATATTCGATTATTTACATCATTATGAGTGTGGAAGTCATATTACTGGCTTGTTATTTTTATTGCACATAAATCCTTAATAATTACTCGTAAAATGTATTATCAAATTCCATTTATGTTGACAACAACCATATTGTCGAAACACCTGAGACGCATACATAGTTTGCAAATCTTTAGTCTGCAAGCAGAGTAGGAGGGCTTAAAAATCACAACTTTACAAAAATAACGAGAAATATACCTACAGTTTATGTGTCTAGTTGAAGAATACATGTAACTATTGTAGATTTATTTTTATGATTTTTAAAAAAACTTTCTCGTCGAAGCCATATCAGAAATTAAATTCGATAATAAAAGAATGTAACAAATATCTGATGAAAATAACATGATCACATAATCATTGGATTGATGCTTCTTCGAATCTGCAATGTCATTGATACTAACTTTCTTATATATGTAATATTGAAATATTTACCAGCTTCCTCGTCACAATGGCCACCCTCTCTCAATTTTCAAGCTATGACTAGTTATCGTTCTTGGAAAAAATGGCATTAGGTAGAAAGGCTACATTAACATAGCGAACAGGAATAAAACACCGTTTTGGAAAAATCAAGAATTTCACTCTGACCCTGCTAACGAGTAGCTCATGGCTTGCTGAGTTGAGTGGATTTCATTGACTTTATTGATAAGATTTCAAACTCCGGTGCCTATCCTATAGCCGAACAGCGCTACTACCTTGAAGTCAGTCCTGCAACAATATAGCCCTCCTGATTCCAGAATGGGGTAAATCAGAAAACTAAAACTAGGGAGGACTACATTAAATATGTCTCTTAGTCTTATTGCAGTGATCATAATGCCTACTATTGCTGCAAACGGTTAAGTATTTCATTGTACTTGACATATAAAAATACAACTTAAAAAAAAAAATCTGAACCATATTTTAATCAATTTATATCAAATTTAAACCAACTAAGAAATTTTTGTGGTTTCTTAATTTAATTATATATTTATTGATTTTAATATTATTTTTTTTTGGTTTTGTTATTTCTTCCAAACTATTTGAGTTTAGTATTATTTCAACATTGGACAAAGACAGATCAGCAGATTATATTGTTTCATTGTTTGCAAAAGTTATGTAAATCATGCTAAGAAGTAGGCCTATTTCTGATTATTTTATGACAAATTTAAAAAAAAAAAAAAATTGGATGCATGGCTTTAAAAAATTCCACCATTTTAAAGGGAAGATATTCTAAAAAAAAAAATTTTTTAGCTGTTCCCGTGGTCTGTACAGAGTCTAGGTCTATAAACTAAATACTCATTGTATTTTAACAGGCGGCATACACTCAACTTTGTTAACATGTTTTTCTTCAGTTGATAATTGAAAAGATTTTCATGATATGTAAATGTTTTCTAATAATTCCTGCAATATGATGAGATGTCAGTATATATTAGTAATATGTACTGAAAATTATCCCTTGCTAGCTATATGCTGCAACTATGTGTCTTCATTAGTATTTTTTAGCTCACCTGAGGTGAAGGCCCCCAATTGAATTTTTCTGATCAAAATTTGTCTGTCATCTATCTGTCTGACCGTAAAACTTGATATTTCAACTTTTTCTCCATAACCACTAGTCCAATTTCAATCAAACTTGCTATAAAGCATCCTTGGGTAAAGGAGATTCAAGTCTGTTCAAGTTAGGGAACATGCCCCCTTGAAAGGAGAGGAATTGAGAAAATGCACGTATAGGGTGGGGTCATGCTTCCTGATATAGTGCCAATTCAGTTTTTTCAAATTATGGTCTCTGGAGATAGAATGGGGCTACAATAGGGGATCAAAGTTTTACATGCTGATATATAGGGAAAATTTTCAAAAATCTTCTTCTCAAGAACCAGTGGAAATTTATGTGAAAGCTTCCTGATACAGAGTAAGATTCAAGTTTGTTCAAGTCATGGTCCCTGGGGTAGGTTGGTGCCAAAATAAATTTGAGGTACTTCATCTTGAACTGGTGACATCTCAGTATGAGTGAAAATTTTTCAACAGAATGTAAAACAAACAACCAACCTTTCATTTCGTATCATGACCTTTGACCTTGTGACTTTGGAATTTGACCAACTTTTAAGAAAATATAGCCTGTTAAATATCTTTGGAACTATTCAAGGTAGGGATTTCATATTCTTTATATCTGGTTTCTTTTTGACAAGACCTTGTGATTCAATTGTGTTTGATATTATGACCTTGACCTACTTTCTGTAAAAAAAATTAAAAACCTGACCTAATCAATATCTCCTGAACTATTTAGGACAGAGCTTGCTGCTTTCATATTTTTTTAATAGATTTTTTTATGGCAAGACCTTACTATACCTTGGTGTTTTACCATGTGACCTCGACTTTGAAGTTTGACCTACTTCTAATAAAATCTGACATTTCTCCTGAATTATTTAAGATAGATCTTTCATATTTTGTATATAGATTTCTTATGACAAGATCTTTCATTTCATTCCATAATGTATGACCTTATAACCTTGATATTATTCAGAACAGTAAGGTCGTGTTAGTCATATTGGTGTTGAGGCATCTCTGTGTTATGTGAATTCATTTTTAGTTATGTTATGATCCTTTGGGGCTTGGTTGAGGCTACAATATGGGATCAAAATTTTTCATAGAAATAAAAATTGTTAAAAAAAAATGTAATAGCTGAACAATGGCAGGGTCAAGGAGACTTAGGTGAGCAATGTGGCCCTTGGGCCTTTTATCATTTTATTATTTTACTGACTTGTAATATACCATTTCTACTCAAATTAGTCAAAATGATTGCAAGAACACTATATAGAACATCTCTTGTACATACAAAAAACATAATTAATACAAATTTTTTTCAGTGTTGGTAGTAAATGGCACATACATTGCATCTAGCAGGAAATGCATCAGAATTGGATAAACTAATTCAAAGCTTTGGTAAGTATTAAGGTTTTAGCTCACCTGAGCTGAAAACTTTAAGTTAATTTTTCTTATCAAAATTAGTCAGTTGTTCAGTCTGTTTAAAATAAAACCCCTCACTTTCCTCTGTTATGTTCTTTGCAGTGACAATAAGAACAAGAACTCAGCATAGTGGGGCATATCTCCATGCAATGAGTACAAGTTTTTTCTATGATGTCCCATATTGACTTTGACCTTTGACTACAAATTCAGTAGAGTTCTTATGTGAAGTATCAAATCAGCTGAGCAAAAAAATGTGGCCTGTAGAGTGTCTACAAGCTTTTTCTGTGAAGATCTATAGTGACTTTGACCTTTGACTCCCAAAATCAGTAGGGTTCTTCCTCTCTTGACAACAAAGCTACATGTGAAGTATAAAATTAATGGGGCAAAAAATGTTGCCTTTAGAGTATCTGCAAACTTTTCCTATAAAGTTCTGTCTAGACTTTTGACACCCAAATTGTAAAGGTTTTTCCTCTCCTGATAACAAAGCTACATATGAAATATCAATTTAATTGAGCAAAAGCTTGGACTTATAGTGTCTACAAGCTCAGCAATACATACATACTCACCCACACACAAATGGTCCTATTGTAGTTTAGTCAATGTACAAGATGACATCAAACTAATTGCTACAAAAGCCTTTATTGCTCTAAGTTATACTATAATCTGAACAACATATAAAAAAAGAAATTTGTGGAAGATGTTGAAGAAGAGCCTTTAAAATAGTAATTTATTAATGATACAGTTTTTCCTCCATACACACGGAAGATGACGTCTTAAAGACAAATGAACATAAATAAATCAATAAAACAACATTAAAAATATCAGGGATTTTGTAAGTTTAGATAGAAATTATTTGAATGTACTATTTTCAGCTAAAGCAAGTATGCTAGGGCTTCTCAACATCCAAATTCTAGTATATTCTGTTTTTGAATTGTCTCTCTTTTCAAATTACAAGGGACCTCTGTGGCCGAGTGGTTAGAGCATCGGGCTCAAAATCACAAAGCCTCTCACCTCTGTTCGAATCTTGGCTGCGGCGTTATGTGAGCAAGTTTGCCAGTTTACTTGTGGAAGGTCGGTGGTCTCTTCCCAGGTACATTGTATCTGGGTTCTCTCCTCCACCAACAAAAACTGGACGCCACCAGATAACTGAAAAATTGTTGAGTGTGGCGGAAAGCAATAAATAATCAATCAATCAATCAATCAAATTACATATCCTAGAATCCAAAACATCACACATTACCTGATTCCAAATTACCAAAATAACTGTAAGTTGTTACTTAGCTCCATATACTTAAAGAGAAAACCAAATATCATGAAAATGAATTATTTTAATGAGAATGCCTCTCTGATAAAATAAAACTATACAATGCTCCATATACAACATTATTTGCATTCTATATAATGCAAGATATATAATTGCATTATATAAGCATATGCTCACAAAAACAAAAAGATATTTCAACTATCTAAAATTACATAGTTTTGCAATGCATTAAAAAAATTCTTATTTCCTGTGAAGTTTTTTATATATTGATATTTGAAATAATTTCCGAAATGAAAATAGAAAAATAGATAGATCTATAAACACTCTAAATCAAATATACACAAACAAAACAATGTATTTAAATCAACTTGATTTGAGGTTACTGCTTTCAAATGTTAGGAAGTTTCAAGAAGAATGGCTCCCATCAGCTGTGTACCTCAAATCTCTTAACTCAGCCCTTATTTAGTATTTTGATGATGTGATACGATATTTATGATTAATCAGTTTTGATAACAGTTTATTAATTAGTTGCAAATTCTCCAGCATCAGGAGCCTATTTGCACATCCATGTATACAGATTATTTAATTAGTGATGAAGTGAGAAAATCACCCAAATTCTTACTGCATTTATACATGTATAACACAAGAGGAAAATTCAGAGAGAAATGCATTGCAGTCCTTTTTATTTTTAAGAATGTGCCAGTATTTTAGTGATTTCCTTTTGTTCTTAAGTCCAAGGTTTTATTTTTTATTTCTTGGGTTTTTTTTACATTATTTTTTACTTGTGTCTATTATTTTTAATAGAATTAAAGATTTCAGTATCAAGTTTGTGTATTTTGGGTGGTAAAAGTAAGACCTTCAGTTTGAAGTCCAGTAAAAACCAGGTAAAAATTTTCCTTAGACTTTCCCGTCTCCACATTCATTGTTTGCTTTTTATGCCCTAAAGATCAAATATCAGGGGTTATATAGTTTTTGTCCTGTTTATCATCCTGAAATTCTGTTTGAAACTTTGACCTTCCTAATAACTTTTTAACAGTAAATGCTAGCACTTTGATATTTCAACTGAGTATTGGTTGTGACAAGACCTTGCTGTTGGTACCAATGTTTTGACCTTGTTGTTTGACCTACTTTTTAAAAAACTTTAAACTTGGCCACAACTTTTAAATGGTAAGTACAAGAGCTTTCATATTTCACATGAGTATATCTTGTGACAAGACATTTATGTTGGTACCAAAAGTTTTGATCTTGTGACCTTGACCTTGGTGTTTGACCTACTTTTTAAAAACTTTTACCTAAACCATAACTGGTGTATACTAGAGCTTTTATATTTTTCCTTGTAACAAAACATTTCTGTTGGTACTAAACATCTTGACATTGGCATATGATATTGGCCATAACTTCTAAATGGTAAATACTAGGGCTTTCACATGAGTATTTCTTGTGACAATACCTCTCTATTGGTACCAAGATATTTGACCTTGTGACCTTGCTGTTGGACCTACTTTTTAAAAACTTTAACTTTGGCCATAACTTTTAAATGGTATGTATAAAAATTTCATATGTCATGAGTATTCCTTGTGACAAGACATTTTGGTTGGTACCAAAATTTTTGACCTTGTGATCTTGATCTTGGTGTTTGACCTACTTTTTAAAAATATTAACCTTGGTCATAACATTTAAATGGTATGTACTAGAGCTTTCATATTTCACATGAATATTTCTTGTGACAATACCTTTCTGTTGGTACTAAATGTCTTGACCTTGGCATTTGACCTACTTTTAAAAAAGTGACATTGGCCATGACTTTTAAATGGTAAATACTACGGCTTTCTTATTTCATATGAATATTTCTTGTGACAAGATTTTTCTATTGGTACTAAGATATTTGACCTTGTGACCTTGACCATGGCATTTGACCTTCTTTTTAAAAACAATAACATTGGCTTGGCCATCACTGGAGTTGGCAACTATCGGGGGCATCTGTTTTTTTTAGCTTCTTTGGCAGCAGATGTAAGTATACTGCCCAGTGTGTTTACAATGATTTCCCAGAGGAGAACATTGCTGACCATTATTTTTGTTGTCTATGAGCTCCACTACCGTTTTTAGAATTGTTTCTTATTCAGGGCATCTCCTCTGTCCAGAATTCCTGGAGTTCTTTAATAATTTCAGTATTCTCTAAGGTGGGACAACACTCCATTTGCCATCTCATTAAGGTGGTAGTGTCTTTGAGATGATGATGTAGGAGATTCCCTCTTGTGCATATGTTAGTTTATGCCATCCTTTGCCAGTTCTTAGTCAAAAATTGATCTGACATCATGTTGATTAAAGCTGAGCCCAGTGTTATGTCATCTGTAGATGAAAGACACAGCCATTGTTGTCAAGTCTAAATATAATCAAATTCATCTTCAGATTCATACTGTGATTCTGAAATAATTTTTTTAGTACCTCATAGTAGCAAGGAATATCAGATTCAGGGTCATTTGAGTTCATATAAAATTTGCAACTCTTCATTTTTGTAGTGAATGTTATAATTATTTTTAATGAGGGGTATGCAATATAGGTATGCCAAATGAGTTAGTAAGATCAAATGACAGAAAATGTGGATCGTGGACAAAGTTGGCGATTCGTGGAAATTAGAGTGACGCCCATCAGCCACATACCTCAAATCACATGACTTTTCATTCATTTCGTGTTTTGGCAGTGTTATTGATGTTTCTATTAAAAATAATTAATAATATTAACAAAATATGGCAAAGTGCTAATAAGTAATTAAAATATAAAAATAAAACAAAGAAATGGAATTTGATTACTACACATATTGCTGAATTAATGTAAAGTTCAAAGATTTTTAACAGTTCCCACTGATTTTTCACCAAAATAGAAGTATTTTATGCCAAAATTCCATTTTCACTTCATTTTGAATTTGTATAGTTTTAATACATTATTAGTGCATGAAAATACTTGTTATTTCAGTTGTAAATCACTTAAAATTAATTTATTTGACCAAATCATCCTTTTTTCCAGTTTTCATTGATTTTTCATTTAAAAGAACAAACAATATTTACCCACAAAATTCCATTTCCAATTTGCTTTTTCTTTTTTGTTGTTGTTGTTGTTGTAAAGTTTTAATATTAATTGTACAAATCTATACAAGATCTGTAATTTGAGGTTTAAATAATTGATACCAACTGATTTGATAAAATTATTAATTTTTTCCAGTTTTCTGTGATTTTTCTATGAAAACACAACATCTCAATTTTCCTCAAATTATAATTTTGTATAGTTTAAATTTATTACGTGTACAAATAATTACCTTTATTTTTTATTAGTGGTAATTGTCTAAATTTTGACAGATTAACTATACTATTCAAAAGAAGTAGGGGATACTATAATTTATGATCAAAATGTTCACATATACAAAGGGATACAAAACCATGTTGTATAGTTCCTTAACAAGGAAGCATTTCCAAAGAAATTCATCACCCAAACACATCAATCACAATCTCACGATCTGCACAGGATGCTACTAATGATCAAGGGTGTTGTGCCACAAATTTGCATGCCTCTGAATTGGAAGGTTAGAGCCACTCTAAAGGAAGATTTTGAAGAGAAAGCATCAGATTATCAGTTGTTGAAGTTGTTAATTAAACAGAGACCATGTGCCGTTTAACACAGGATGAGAGGTTACGTGCCCTTGGCATGCTACAGGTTGGCACAAGACAGGTTGCTGTGGCAAGGGCAATGAATGTTTCCCAGTCTGTTATCAGCAGATTATGGTCTGGACACTGTGCTACAGGGTCTGTTCAGGATAGACCACGATCCGGTTGACCAAGGGCAACAACTCAGGCTCAGGACAGATTCATCTGCACTATTGCCTTGAGAAATCATCTGGTAACAGCAAATCAGATAAGGTCTCAGCTTCAAAGGGATACTGGCATGGTAGTGATTGACCAGACCATCAGGAATCGACTGCACAGATTTCATTTACACGCCCAACATCCTTGTGTATTCCCTGTTTGAGGGATCGTCTCCAATGGTGTCGTCACCATTAATGCTGGGATAATTGCTGATGGAACCACGTAATGTTCTCAGATGAGTTGAGGTTCACTGTGACTTCCTGGATCTGTAATGGTGTGGGGAGGCATCACTGTTGTCAGCAAAACAGACTTGCATGTTGTTGCTGGAGGTGTCACAGGGCAGTACTACTGGGACAACATCTTGGCACCTCATGTTGTGCCGTTTGCACGTCGTTATGGCTCCCATTTCATTTTTCAAGATGACAATGCCAGATGTCATAGGGTCAGGATCGTTACAGATTTATCTCCAACAGCAGAATATCACCACATTACCATGGCCTGCACTCAATCTGGACCTTTCCCCCATCGAGCATATCTGGAACATGCTTGGACAGCAGCTACGCCAACGTTAACAACCTCCTGCTAATGTCCAAGAACTTGCTGCAGCATTGCAACAGGAATGGAATAACCTTCCCCAAAATGACCTGGGATGTCTCGTTAGGAGTATGCCATCCCAAATCCGAGCTTGTCTGACCAACCAAGGGGGTTTTACCCGCTACTGACTCTGTTTCACAATGATGGTAAATTTGCTGTGTGACCCTGTGTTGGTGTCGACTCTTATTCTGGAGAATCTGTCCTCTTCTGACTGTACACAGGGTTTCAGATAAATTGACAAATGTTTCCTTAATGTTTTTCTGTCATTTGTTTTCTTTCTGACCTCATGATCTGCATTTCATTGTCCTTGTAAATCCAATATGCCCTACTTTTTTTTAATAGTATATATCCCCACTTGCAATGAATATGCATGGGATAATAATGGAGCAAAGTGAGAGGTTGTATCATAATAAAAAGTTTGGAAAACATTGTATGTTGTAAGTGATTACTATCTGAATTGCATTATATTGTATATATATATATATATGTGTGTGTGTGTGTGTGTGTGTGTGTGTGTGTGTGTGTGTGTGTGTGTGTGTGTGTGTGTGTGTGTGTGTGTAATGTAGTATAATGTTATAAATATTGAGATGTGATGACTGCTGATAACATGCTATAATGTACCTCTACATACACTCTTCTGTAGAATGGAACTTTTTGAAACTAGAGTGGACTTTTATCTATTTCAGAGTTTGAGAATCAGCAACATGTAAAACTGATTGAAACTGAGAATCAACAAATTGATGGTATTGTTATTTCAAAAATACTATACAATACACGTAAAAATTAATTTACATTTTGAAAATATTTACTAGTAATCTTTTAAGGGCCAATCCTTGACAATAATTTGAATGATTGTGAACCCATTACATAAATCCTCAAACACTAGTTTTACTATTGAAATATCTAGCATTGGTAAAAGAGTTGGTGGATAAAAAGGATACCTTTGCCAGACTGCAAGAGCAAATTTCAAGTTTTGATGAAGAAACAAAGAGAGCCCATAAACAGTTTACTGTCAACAGAGAAAATGTTGAAAAGTAACATTCAAATAATCTTGTTTAATAGTTATTATTGCAGCTAGCTATTACACCATAAATAGTTATTATTGCTCCAGATTGTTTCTCCAAGTTACATCTAAAAGCCTCATGGAGAGTGATTTAGAGAAAATATTATGATTTAGAATTTCTTAAATGCTTATAAATATGTATAAAATATCAGGAATATGATTGGTTTTAACAGTTTAAAGAAGACATCTGTTGTACTGAAGGAGCATGAGATAGCTCTTCAGAAGAAAAATGAAGCACTTATTGAATTAGGAGAAAGAGAAAGGTAATTACTATACTTTAACCATTAATTACAAATGAAAACAAAACAGGCAGTGTATATTTGCTAAAAAGCAAACTGTTGCAAACAAACAAAACAAGAGAAAGGTGAAGATTAACACAGACAATTTAAGTTGCAAGTTGTATTATATTCTATGCTATATATGTGTTAAGGACTTCGGTTTTGCCAGTCAGTCTAATGTTATTTGCATGGACTGTTAATTAACTTTATGGCATACGGTGTTTATGTCTCAACTGATTCAAAACGTAAGAGCTTTTTCTGCATATGATCAGTTTTTAAATTGAGGCAGGCTACTGACAAATTGATGTTACAGGGGTTTCAGTAGTCTCCTTTAAAGCTAGCATTTTGCCAATTCTATGGTCATTGTAATGATTTAGTTTGCCAATACAACCTGCCATTGGGTCAAATGCTGTCTGATGTGTTTCATACCAACTGTTAGAGACCATTCTTTACACACAGGTCTGGACAATGGATTGCTCCATGCATTCAAATTTCATAAATGTAAGAAGTGCTGGAGCTGGTAGGGCTAAAATAATAAAAGTATAAAGGTCACAATTTTTTGTGCATTTTTGTACACATTTTCATCAATATATTCTGAAGAAAAATAATTTAAAAAGACTTAATGAACCAAATTTGTAGATAATGACAAGACTTATTCGACAGTGTTGAGTTTTAGGGGCCAACCCCTTAAATAAAGGGCCAAAGGATCAAAAGTATTTTCTAAATATCTCGAAAATTAAAAAGAATTTGTTAAGCATTATTGAAGCAAAGTTGTCATTTTGCAACTGTTGATGTCAGCAAAATGATTAATGATACACAATAAGAGATTTCTAGGTGATTAATGTATGGAGCTTTGATGCTTTCAATCTCATAAATGAAAAATATTTTGTAAAGCATTGTATAACTTAAATTTGTTAGAATATGACTCTAAACAATGTATCATCTTCAAATTTTGTCTTATGCTCCCCTTTAAGGAATTCAGGGGATGATTCCTGAAACTGAATATCCTATATATCTTGAAAACTAAGAGTTTTGTTCACCATTGTAGAACAAAAGTTGTAGATAATGAGAAGACTTCGACAATATCAAGTTTCAGGGCCCATCGTCTTAAGTAAGGGGCTAAAGGGGTGAAAATTATTATCTAAATATCTCAAAAACTAAAAGGAATTTGTTGAAGTGAAGTTCTTAGTTTTGATGTGAAACAGCTGATGACCGCAACATAATCATTAATTACATGATAAGAGGTATATAGGGGAATAATGTACAAAACTTAGATCATCTCCATGTCCTAAATGAAAATTACTTTGTAAAGCATTTTTAAAAGATTTTATTTGTCAATCTTTATTCTCATGAGAAATTTTGACACCACTTTGTGCCCCAATCTAGCCCCAAAGGATTACAACATAATTGAAAATGAATTCACATAACATGAGATGCCTCAAGAACAGTATGACTACCAAAGTCTTGCTATTCTGGGTAAGAGAAGGGTCATAGATCATTGCAAGATATGAAAGACCTTGCCATAAGAATATATATACAAAATATGAAAGCTCAGTCTTGAATACTTAAGGAGATATTGAATAGGTAAGATTTTTCTACCAGGTCTGGTTGCAAGATCACACACCAAAGTATATCAGGTCTTGTCATAGAAAATCTATACACAAAATATAAAAGCTAGTTCGGGAAATAATGATTAGGTTAGGTTTTTTAAGAAAGTAAGTCAAGGTCACAAGATCAAATACATTTGTATCATTGACAAAGTCTTGTCATAAAGAATCTATATACAAAATATGAGAAGAAGATGAAAATGTGAAAAGTTTACAGACAGACCGATGGACAGACAACAGGCAAATAGTGAGCTTTCAGCACAGGTGTGCTAAAAACTGGAAATAATTTCTTAAGCATTATTGGTGCGAAATTGTTTTAAAGTCCTACAACTGCTGAGCTAAACAATTATTACGTAATTAGTGATTTGTAGGAAATAATGTATGAAACTTTTATCACATCATTTCATAATCAAACAGAAGACTGATTTGTTGCTCGCAACAAGAATGTGTCTAGTTATAATTATTATTTCACACTATGTTTTACAATGGCCTACATTTTTGCGGTTGCTGCCCTTACACTGGAAATTGGGGAATGCTTATCAATGTAGTTCTAATCTTCAGATAAAATAGTATTAACAAACAGGGTATAGTGAAGTTTATGGTCCCGAATTCTTTATTATGCTGAGTTGTAACAGGTTGTATCACATATCTGATAAAAACAAGGTTTGGTTTCTGCTATGGAGAACACTTTAAAATGTACATTTTGTAAAATTGACGGGATGAAGAAGGAGGGTGTTAACTGTATTTTATGTTTATTTCTGGTCAAGTTTGGATACAATTAATACTCTGTAAAAATAATCGACAATCACCTAAAAATAAAACCACTAAAAAAAAAAAAAAAAGAGGGGCAAACAGAGAAGCAGTTGGCATTATAATTGTATGAAAATTCTTGACAAGCAAAAGACAAACAAATATATCAAAATCATAAGCTCTAAGTCATGGTAGGGGGCAGGGATGGATGGGTGGGGGGGTGTTGGAGTGGGAGGAGGTTGATCTTTCAATTTAATACATCAGTTCACTAATACTATTTTAAAAAGTGGGACCAGCCTATAGATTAAACTTTGCTCCTAAGAATAACCAATTGTACATGTAGTATAACGGGGAAAGTGTGTTGTCAATAAGGAACAACCCAACCCCCATCCCCACATTTGTATATTTGAGTCATTTGATTTACACAAAATTTAATTTCAAGTTTTCAAAAGATTGAATCACACATTAGAAAACAGATTTCAACAGAAATATTACATTAGAGATAAAGATTTGATACAATTGACATGTTCCGTTCATTGCACCTGATTTACACATTTTTTCTAGTGTGAAACGGTAAGTTGATAATGTACATGCATTCGTTGTTCATATAATTTCTGGCATATTTATTGAATTTTGAAAATATTGATAAAAGTAATGATGAAGAATTGCTGATCTGCTAAAGACATCCTTATCCTGATCCAAAAATGTCAAGGAGTAGGTCAAGGAGTAATATAATCCCGTGGGAATCTGGATTAGGATAGATTTTCAGTACCCCTTGCTTGTCATAAGAGGCAACTAAATGGGGTGGTCCTTCAGATGAGACCACAAAAACCGAGGTCCCATGTCACAGCAGGTGTGGCACGATAAAAATCCCTCCCTGCTCAAAGGCCATAAGTGCCAAGCATAGGCCTAAATTTTGCAGTACTTTACCGGCAATGGTGACGTCTCCATGTGAGTGAAACATTCTCGAGCAGGACATTAAACAATATGTTATAAATCACTATCAAGGAGTAATATTCACATACTTTATTACATCCTACATTGTCTATTCAAAGGGACACATAAATATAATCAGTGACAAAAATTATCGTTCAGTCGTATCATTTGTCAGTAATTAGACCTTAGTTCTTAGAAAAATTCCTTAATTGGCACTTAATTACATTCAGAAATAATAAATTTTCTATGTACATTCCTTATAATGATGATGTGAATTGACGATCGCAACGTGTTGTGTGCCTCCTGTATTCAGGGGTAAATAACTTGTGTTGCATTGTGAAAAATGTATCCTATTGACAAATATAATAGATACAACAATGTCTCATTCAAAAATACATATTTTGGGCATCATATAGAATAAGCAAAATTTTCATAAAGTTTATAATCAGTAAGTGAATTGAGATTTTTCACAATTGGAGCATAAAACATAAACATTGTTGATTTTACACAGATTAAGAATTGTTATAATGGCTAGGTTTGTAGTTAATATAACCTACAGTAAATCTTATATTTATATACCCTGCATGTTACATAAGAAATGAGTGAATTCAACGATAAAATCTTTCTAATATGCTCTTGAAAGAAACAAATATGATATATTTCCATTTTATATCTAATTTAAAATAAGCATTTAATACATTCCATATTAGAACAATATTTTCACATTCAAAGATGAGATGTTTTGAAGTTTTGTTTATGAAACATATACATGTATTACAGTGACTGTGTTTCTCAATTTCATCTACAGAGAAAAGCATTATTACCAAGAATATTGTTTAAAAGACTGCTAGATGATATATGAACGTTAGTTAACTCTGAGACTTAAATGATTTGAAAAAATATTAGTATCAAATGCAAATAAAATTTGAATTCATAAATCATAAATGACATAATTCAAAATTATTTGTTTTGACAGTAAAGAGAGATCCCAAATTCTTGAACACTACAGAAACATTTGGAGTGATTATGAGGCCAAGTACAAGACCTTTCCCTTGGCAAAGGCTTTGGAGGCCCTCCAAGCTGAGAACAGACAGTTGGAAGATCAGCTGAAACAGGAAGAAGAAGAATGTGATAAGCTCAGAAAGAAGCTGGCTGATTTAAGTGGTAAGTGTATTGGATGCATTTAAACATGATCAACAAAGGATAAAAAAATCACTTTGCCTTGTTATGAGAGGAATATATAGTCATCAAAATTACTGTTGAGAACTGCTTAATCTCTCACAGTATATATATGATACAATTTGATGTATCTGATTGTGTAGAAGGGAGACAATTGTGTAAATCATGAATCACTATATTGACCAAACACATGTAATGATGGGGTGCAATGATCAGAAAAAGTGCTTTTCAGTTGTGATTTTCATATGTTATATACTATATTACATTTAGTAAGTCATCAATATTCATTATTTCTTGTAGAAACAGGGTGCAGTAATCTGAAAGACTTCAATTCTTTTGCCGTGATGATGTATCCTTAATGTTCAGTTTTTCAGTGGATTGAGATGAATTAATGTTTGGCATATTACTTTGAAATTGTATTGCTTACAGGACAAGTTAAAAATAGTTTTTAACACATGCTTGCAAATAATTTGATTCAGTGAATATCTGTTTTATTTACTTAATAAAGTAAAGAGCTGGAATAAAACTTGAGACTAACATGGTGATGCAAAAATGTGTTATGGTTGATCTAGATCTATCAAAATCACTGGAGGAAATGCAGAACTTGAAAATGGTAATGATTGTACAAAATTTTTGTGTGATACATTTCTATTTCATGATATATTCATAAATGTATGGTGTTTCACTATAATTTATTCCATCATGTTTGAATTAACAGCCCATATAATTGTGTTTATCCTACCATTACAGTGTCCAAAG
Organism: Ostrea denselamellosa; assembly: GCA_024699665.1. Classification (NCBI taxonomy): domain Eukaryota; kingdom Metazoa; phylum Mollusca; class Bivalvia; order Ostreida; family Ostreidae; genus Ostrea; species Ostrea denselamellosa. The sequence continues at coordinate 22,059,417 of JAMZEH010000005.1, read as the reverse complement.
AGTTTTCAACAGAAGGGTACTCTTGAATGTACTACCCAGAGTAGCCAACAGACAGACACATCCATAAGTCCTCAGCAACACTCTACTGCTCAAACTCAAAATAATTCTAAGCTTATCAGGTAATATGATAAGAAACTTCACATACACCAAAAGCAAATTATAGCCTTTACAACCTTATCAAGTGTTTAATGCAAAGTCTGGCAAATGAGAATGATACTTCAATGTTAATTATGTTTCTCATTAAAATGGTACAGAATGAACTGAAATATTACTACAAACTTATGTCATTCCATACTTGTATGAATTTTCACAAACCCATCCCTGAAAAATGATGACATGAATATTTTCAAAACACAAGTGGTGAAAAACCATTCATTTGAGTCATGATTCCAGTGAAATTGGACAGGGAGAGGAAGAAGATGTCCAGATGCAAGTGACAAACAGCTCCCAATCTGATCAAGTAACTCTACGACACCTCTCTGGAGATAGATCTATTCCAAGCTCTACAGTAACTACAGAACAACACAAACAGCCAAACCAGGAGGAGCCTATGGTTTGCAGTAGTTCTGGATTACAAATGACAGAGGCAATAATACCACAAGGTCTTGTTAAAGGCAAGGGTAATGTAAATCACACCAAACAGATCCCAGAGGTCAATGAACAAGGTGATAACAACAAGAAGATGTCCAGTCTGCAAATTGTGCAACCCGTTTTAAAGAGTACTATTCCAGCAGTTTCAAAACTGGATGAAAGATCAGTAACCTATGAAATGAGTCCAATGATGCCTAAAGCATATATACCTTCCTTGGAAGAAATTAGAGCAAAAGTAGCAATGCCTTCAAAAACTCCAAGTCCAAAAATTCAGATAGAAATAAGGTAATAAGTAGATAACAATTTTAAGTTTTTTATTTAAGTATTTCAATTTGATGTTGTTTACTTAAATATTTCATGCCTGTATGTTAAGGACATATGTCACATTTCTCAATAATATATATTTTTTATGACATTTCAGTATAATTCACTTGCATTTTATCTCATTTCTACAAAAAAATCATGGGGTAATTACCATGTCTATTTTAGAGTTAGCATATTTTGAAAGTTCTGGTTGTTGCAAGTTTAAATGTAAAATTAACTCTAATGAATGAAGTAAGTTGTATAGATGGACATTATTGCAGCAAAGGAAGGAGAAATCATTAGAACAATCAGGTATTGAACCCAGGACCCTTGCATTACTAGTTAAATTATCTAACTGCTGAGCTACCCAAACACAAAGTATGGTGATATTACTATAATAAACCTATTTCAGAAATCATACAAAACTCTTTATATTGAGGAGATAAAAAAATAATTTTAGAGAAAATGTCAGAAACATTGCTTATGTTCTTTAAAACCTGAGTATTTGTATTGTTGCAGTTCAAAGACTCCACAGCTTCATATTCCATCCATTTCAAAGCTGTCAATAAGTCAAACTACAAAGGCCCCATTAAACAGCTCAGTGAAACCAGTTATTAATCAAACCTCAGAACAGTCCAGAAAGACAACCAGAACTTCAACAACTGAATATTTGCAAACTTCAGCTGGTCATCATCTTGAGAAGAGTAACAGTGCACTTGGATTAAATACCTGTACCAGAAAAATCAGTGTCCAGTCTGAAAGGCCACAAATTATAGAATCTTACAATGGTAAAACCTGCAAAATACAAGTTTTACAAAAATTTGAAATTTATGTATTAACTCCAAACTGAGTGTAAAATTACTTTGTAGAACCAAGAAATCCAAAATTTACATCAACAAATGATAGTCAGAAAGTTACCTGCAGTGAAAGGGCTGTGTTTGAAGCCAGTCAAAGTGAGGAAGTAGAAATGGAAGAAACAGAAGCATCCAAGACAGTAAACACACCTCAAATGCCAGACATTTCAGGGGAAGTTAGTAGTGGCTGTTCAACTCCAGGTTTGCCTCTTTCAAGTACTCAATCAATTACTGTTTTTATACATTCTAAAACTTAGCATTGCTAAGTAATATCCATTTTAATTTAATCTCTTCCTTACAGAATCTTCGCAAGAATCTACAGGAGGTAGTGGTAGAAATAGTCCATTTGATATCAATAAGCATTCTGAAAGAGTTAAGATGTTTCACAAGTCCCCAGGCCTTCCACCTGGTATCTACACATCAAAGCCAATAGTCACCTCAGCATCAGTGGTAATAGTCATTATATATATTTATATATATATATATATATATATATATATATATATAAGAATATATATAGATATATATAAAAGAATATAATAATAAACTCAACATTTGGACACATAGAGTAATGTAGAAAGGTAAATTGAATTGAAATGTCTCAAATCATTAGCTAACCAAATTACAGTGTTTTAACTAATTAAGAGTAATTGTATCATCCACTCACCTAGAGGCAAAAGCAATAAATACAGCCACACCATGATACTTAGTCTATTTTGAGGGTTGACTGCCAATGACACCTCACCGCAATACACCAAGTGTAGCAGGGCTCCTGCCAGGCAATCTGCACTTAAAATTCTCTCATCATCATTTAGTCTGTTCACTTACTAAGGATGAAACTGGGACAAGTCAGAAGGCAACAGAATTGTTCAGCATCCACTCAGATACTGGGCATGGTTTTGTGTCGCAGTGGCTGGGGTCAGTAGTTGTGGGCTAGCTGTGTTGGAGAAAAGTTCGCAACTTAGTGTGCAGCTGCTGAAGTAGGTGCTTATTGTTAGATAGGTTTATTTTGTCTATGTGATCTCATAATTGATTATATATATGTGTATTTTACGGAATTTAGTTAGTTGCCCAGTCAAGGTTGTTTTTGTTGTTCTGGTGTGGTCTGCTAATCAAAATCACAAGTTTTGTTGTGATTTGATGTTATTATTAAGATGGAAACCTAAGTAGACCATTAGTAATTAAAATGAGCTATATGATTATGTACTTTGTTACAATACTTACAGATGTGCAGTATACCTACATGTAATAGAATTGTTATGGACCAGAAGTATAAGATATGCATAATATGAATTTGGGAATTTTGAAATTTGTCTTATTTTGAAAGCAAAACTTTAAAAGGTTAACAAAACATCAGTTGACAAAAAATTAAACTCTCACAGGAATCGGTATACTAGTAATCATGATCAACAGCCTTATTGCATAATCCAATGAGCAAACCAAATATACACCAATGATTTATATTTATGTATGAGTGATGTGTATCATTTTGAAATTTTGTGAACAAGTTTTACTCTTCTCTTTATGGTAATTGTTCATTATGGTCACTTATCATTGTACATCTGGGGCCTCCGTGGCCGAGTGGTTAGAGCATTGGGCTCAAAATCACAAAGCCTCTCACCTATGTCGGCGCGTGTTCGAATCTCGGCTGCGGCGTTATGCGAGTAAGTTTGCCAGTTTACTTGCGGAAGGTCGGTGGTCTCTTCCCAGGTACATTGTATCTGGGTTCTCTCCTCCACCAACAAAAACTGGATGCCACCAGATAACTGAAAAATTGTTGAGTGTGGCGGAAAGCAATAATCAATCAATCAATCATTGTACATCTGTATTCTTTTTATTGCAGATAAATACCAATACAGTGACTACCAGTTCAGCAAGTCAGTCATTTGTAATGCAAGATACTGTAGCAAACCCATTCAGTTTGAATGAATTTAATATATACAACAATGAAAAACCAAACCAAAATTCAGGTAAATAACAGATTTGGGCATAGTTATAAATCTGACACAATGTCTAAGTGGTCGATTCGTTTGCTTAAGGAATGAAAGTAATTTTAATTCTTTTTATACGGTATAAAGTAAGCTGGGCAGTCTACATATTATAAACCGTTTTGCATTTATAAAATAGTGTAAACTGTGCCAACTTTACTTTATATCATATAAAATGAGTAAAAATGACTTTCATTCCTTATGCATAATTTAATTTAGTAAATCACATTTGATATTATTTGTTGATTAATTCTAAAGAAAATATGAATTTTATATGATGTGGACCAATATTGCCATAACAACAAAATGGAAATGGAAACAGTCAAACATATTGTGACATAATTCCTAAGACATATACATACACTCATACATAGAGTCGAACCACATTATCTTGAACTTGATGGAACCCAGAAAAAAATTGAAGATAACCAAGGATTTGAGATATCGAGGGTAAAATACTTAAAGAATAAGTGTTTGGGACTTCTGAATCACTTCAATATATCCTTGGTATTTGAGATATAGGTGTTAGAGATACCAAAGTTTAACTGTATATACATATTATGGCAAGACCTTTCATTTCATATTGTGACATTTTACCTTGAACTTGGCGTTAGACCTGTCCCACGGGGATCCGGGTTAGAATAGATCCTCAGTACCCCTTGCTTGCCATAAGAGGTGACTAAATGTGGCAGTTCTTTGGATTAGAACACAAAAACCGAGGTCCTGTGTCACAGCAAGTGTGGCATGATGAAGATCCCTCCCTGCTCAAAGGCCCTGAGCGCTGAGCATAGGCCTAAATTTTGCAGCCCCTCACCAGCAATGGTGACGTCTCTATATGAGTGAAAAATTCTCAAGCGGGACATTGAACAATATATAATCAATCAATCATGGAGTTAGACCTACTCTTAAGAAAACGTAACCTATTAAGTATATCCAGAACTATTTTAAGTGTGGCTTTCATATTTTGTATATAGATTCTTTATGGCAAGGCCATGTACACAATGGTGTTTAATGTTTTGACCTTGGAATTTGACCTACTTTTTAGAAAAACAAAACAAACTATTCAAAATCTCCTGAACTATTTAAGGTAGAGCTTTCATATTCTGTATATAGGTTCTATGTAGCAAGACTATTATTTTGTGGTTTGACCTTGAGACCTTGGAGTTGGACCCACTTTTTAAATCTCTCTGACCTATTCAATATCTCCTGAACTATTTAAGGTAGATCTTTCACATTATGAACATAAATTTTTATAGCAAAACTTTTTATTTCATATGACCTTTGACCTTGAAATTTTACCTACTTTAAGATAACATGACCTGTTCAATATCTTTGAAACTATTCAAGGTAGAGCTTTCATATTTTGTATGTAAATTTTATGACATGACTTGTGATGCAATCGAATTTGAACTGTTGACCTTGACCTACTTTTTTTGTTATAAACCTGATCTAATCAACATCTCCTGAATTGTTTAAGATAAATTATTCATATTTTTATATAGATTCTTTGAGGTAAGGCCTTGTTATACTTTGGTGTTTGACCTTGTAACTTGATACAGAGATGTCAACTACCCCAATTTCGGCGGAGTTTCTCCGCATTTTAATTCTAAAATCCGATCTCTGATTTGAACTTAAATTTCTCAGATTTTTTTTTTCTAATTACTAAATGAAAAAAATTATTGATCTTATTTCGAAAATCTCCATTCCGTAAGGAAACCTTTTCTGTGATTTAGATTTTAGAAAAATCAAATCAGGATCAGTCAAGCACTTGCGACGCAAAATGGCGGATACACTGCCAAAAAACAAAGTACAGACCCAATATGAGCAGCTCAACTCTGAATTCCATTGTAACACACAAAACTTTCATGTCAAACATACAAATTCACAGTCATGACTCAAATTTGTCAAATGAGTTGTTGAGAAAATATCAGAGTTCAACTTACAATGTTCTAAATGAATAAATGATTAAGATGAATAAAGAATTAAAGAGAACTGTTTATCAAATTCATTTCAGTTATGTAATGTGTAACTGCACAGTCTCAGGTATGTTAGTATACCTTTAGAATTGCTTGAAATTGTGTTTTAAATTCGTGAAATCTCATATTTTCACCATACCCCCCGACCTTTTTGGATTACTCCTCAAAAACAATTCAAGGGGTTGGCATCTCTGCTTGATATGGAAGTTTTACATACTTTAATAAAAATCTGACCTGTTCAATATCTCCTGAACTATTTAAGAGAGAGCTTTCATATTTCATATATAGATAGAGTTGTTGTTCAATATATAGGTTTTAAAAAGATTTCTTTTATCATTCTTTATTTCCGGTAACACTACTGTCAAAATAAAGAATGATAAATAAAGAAATGATAAAAATAAATCTTTACTTTCAAAACTGTTAACCTTGCTCATAATTTTTGAATTTCAAGTGATATATGTCTTTCATATTTGATGTTTGCATCCCCGTGACAAGACCTTTCTTTTGGTACTCAAGTTTTTAACCTTGTAACCTTGAAGTTTGACCTACTTTTAAGAAACGTTAACCTAGGCAATATTTCCTGAACTGCTTAAGGTAGGGCTTTCACATTATGTACATATATTCCTTATGACAGACCTTACATTCATACCATCATTTTTTACCTTGTATTACGGTTGTCATGACCCTTTGGAGCTAGATTTGGGCCAAAATATGGGGTCAAAATTTGTCATAGAGATAAAGAATGAAAAAAAAATCTTATTTGAACAGCACAACAGCCAAGGCAACTTATGTGAGCAATGTGGCCCATGGGCCTCTTGTTTAAAGCAAAATAAATACAATTTACTGTATCATCAGTATGGAATGTAATTCCAGTGATTTCTCAATTGAGCAGAAAACAGTGAGGAAAATTTAGGGAGAGTTAATATATTTCAACTTTTGAACATCATAGAATAAGTCCCTTAGTTTTTGGGAATTTTATATGTGTACTCTTCAACCAAACTAAGCCCAAACCTTTTTATCAACCCATGCATTCATTTTTTGTTTGTATCAAATGTCATAAATGTGCACTCATTTCCATGTCGCATAGATTTAAAGTTTGTCCACAACCTGGGGTCAGGGCATGCCACAATAATAGTAGTTTAACATAAGGGTATATTGGATATTTAAAAAGACCTCCTATTTCAGAACCACAAGTGCTCAATGTGTAATTTTAATGTGCAAAAGTGCTTATGTAATGTAGATTCAAGTTTAAAATTGGAACCATAATGGGATTAGATGTTTTTATATTGAAAAATGCAATTGCTCAGGAGAGTGATGTCAATCATGGGCCTCTTGGTTTTAAGTTTCCATAGGTCTATTGATTCCAAGTGACCACCCATGCTTCAACAAACTTGAATTTAATGACTGCAACTTAGATCATTACTTTTCCATCTTCGCTAGCCAAGAATTATCGGTCTATAAATGGGGAGCGGAGTGCACCAAAGACCCTTGGCTAGCGAATTTTCCCTTACAAAATATGAGTAGATCATCGGACAAATTGGCTTGAAATAATCACTATTATAATACCACAATTTACGCGTGATGTTTTCAGCAGTTCAATGCCCATGTTTGAAGCAACATGTCTGAAATTATTATCTTCATTTGATGTCTACGAAGATTTAAGGGAAATGCAGTTGCTCAGGAGAGTGATGTCAATCATCGGCCTCTTGGTTTTAAGTTTCCATAGGTGTATTGATTCCAAGTGACCACCCATGCTTCAACTAACTTGAATTTAATGACTGCAATGTAGGTCATTACTATTGGGATAGAAATGTATTCAGCAAACAAAATAATACATACATGTCCAGACAACAGACAATATAAGGACAAAATAACTGAGCAAAGCTAATGTAAGCTTTTCACTCAAGGATAAGTATTTTATAAAGCATTTTATTTTTCCAGAATTACAAGGATTTGGGGGATTTGATTTCAGTGATGGACGATTCAACTTCAGTAGCAATACAAGTAATTCTTCTGGATCAGGTGGATTAAGTTTTGGTGACACTACCCCAAAATCTGAAGCATCAAGTGGATTCCACTTTGGAAATTCCTTCCAATTTGGAGGGAATCCTACCAGGGATGATAATTGTGAAAATTTTTTGTCGGTGTTTGGAAGCAAAAAAGACGACAGTCAAATGGAGTCCCAGGAAACAAATTTTACCTTCTCCTTTGGTGGATTTTAGTAACAAAATATATGTTGTTTATTTTGAATTGTTTATTTGTTGATTGACTGAAATACTTTCATGAATTTCAGTGATTTTAAATTGTTGTAATTTTGTTGAAATGATTTTAAAAATGTTATTTTCCCTGTAACAGAGAATTTAAATCTGTTGTTAATATAATTTATACTATAAATTGACTGAAAATTTTATTTTGTATGGCCTGGTATATACTGAAAAGAAAAGATTTTAATGAGCACAGTATTAACTGGATTAGGTATAGAATTATTGGCCTTGAAGAAATCAAATGATGAATGAAGTTGCTGAATCACACCTGACCAAACAGCCATGAGTAGCTTGCAGCAGTTAACAAGTGTTTTCTCAAAATATTCCTTCTGGATGATCAAAGAAAATTGTCCTTTCATTGTCAGTACCTGTACATATATGCACTAATAACAACAACTGCACGATCGGTTTACTTGTATGATTTATTTTATAACAAACAATAAAACTGAAAGTATTACACATTGATAAAATGTTATCGGAGATAAACCTTGTCATGTAACAAGGCATCTTTATGCAAAACACCATTTGCTAACTTCTAAAAATAATTGGGTTAAACACCCTTTCAAATTACATATAATAAGCAATCTTTATTTATATATAAATTTCAGTTACACATCCTAGTGAATCATTTGTGAGCTGTGCAAATACTCTCCAAAGCTGCAAAATGTTAACTCTGTTTTACAAGAATAAATATTCAAACATGTATTCCCAAAGGATGTTTTCAAATTGCAATGTCCCTGAAAAATCATACAAATAGCAGACCTGGAAAGATTTACCCTGTTATTTAGATTGCTTCATACCCAACAAATTTATCAATTGTCATAGTGACCACATTCACTGCAGACTACATACTCAAAATAATATGACTTGCATCACAGGTAAATTTTATGAATTATGAACTGTGAAAACAAGTGCAACAAAACATTCACCCACCAGCAAGGATCCTGCTCAATGTAGCTTTGAATGACAGTATATATATTAAGAACAGCAAATTTTTATTATTGTAAATTTGTACTCAAATTATCCCCCCCCCCAACCAAAAAAAAAGTAAAATTGCAAGTGTGGTGACCTACATATAGATTTCTACAAAGTACTTGAGCTTATAATCCAAACTTTTTTGGGAATAAGAAAACAAAACTTTTATTAAAAATATATCTCCTTCGATTCTCATCTAAAGTAGCCTACCAAATTTAAACATAATCCTATGAAATAAAAAAAAGAAATCGTGGAATACCTTGAATTAATTTTAAGTTTTCCAAAATAAACTGGTGGGATTAAAAGTACCATTTCAAAAGTAAAATGTCATAAAAGGGGCATTATAACTGCGCTAAGCTTAAAAATAAAATGAACAAAAACCCAAAAAATGAAACACTCAATTTTTGCAATTGAAAAGAAAGTTCAGTAAGAGTTTGCTGAATACACATAAAAAGCATGTAAAAATGAACAGATCCCAAAGTCCTTTAGGTCCTACCAAAATGGTCCCTTTGTTTTGGACTGATTCCATGCCCATCACATGAATGCCACTGTTACTTAAATTATCCTCCACATAAGATAAATCCTACATTATTTATCACACTACAAAATATTGTTAAAGTACCTGAAATTTAAAAAATACTAAGAATATTTAAATTTACAAAGTAAACATACAATATAATGTTTCGGATGGTTAGATTTGTTTTGCACACAGCTCATGAAACATGTTGCTATATCTAAAACATGTTGCTTATCTAAAACATGTTGCTATATCTAATACAACTTAATATATAAAAGAATATACTTCATTATTAACGGGATCTAATACTAAATATTGTGTTGTCAGAAAATCTACTACTAATAATTGATATTCATACTTGTGCCATATTGACATGCCTTCACCAAAAGGGTGTGATTTTCCTGAAATTGTACCTTATGAATATAAAAGCTCTTTCATTGCTTCCTAACTTCTACTAGCTCTGCAACAGTCATAAGATTTTGCATGAAATATTGCTTCCATTGAAGAAAGCAAGCAATGTCTCCTAATCTGATTTTCTTCTCTGATGCAATATTCAATCCACTGGGGTAAATGATATGGTGACAATACTGTTTCTCTAGTCTGTCAGAGCTCTTGTTAACTGCTGTCACTTGTACTGTTGGTGCTGGATGACTCTCTTAGACCTGGCATGGGTTTCTGAGGTTTTCGTACATTCCAGTGCAGGCACTCTGCTAGGGACTCAAACCAGTCATCCATCTGATCCTTTGCACAGACAGAGGGAACAGGGTATTGTGCTGTGGTTATTCGAACACTGGAAAACCAAAGGACTATTTTATGTATTAACAAATACAGAATTTCTGTGTTCTATCAGTAAATTTCATTTCTTTCATTTAAGAACACATTAAGAGAACAATGAAATATTCTTCTCTTATCACAAGGCATTTACCTGTCTCCTTGGAAAATTTCTTGTCTATTTCTTCCATCAAGTGACACCCAAACAGAATTTCTAGCTTCAGGAGAGACCATTATCTGAATAAGATTGAACATTTTACAGTGACAGCTTTTCATTGAAAATTTTCAAATATTTCTGAACTGCTAAATTCAATTTCAAGCCTTCTTTGGGAAATGTCCAAAAAGTCTCCTTCAATTCCAGGTTGTCAGATATGATCAAGATGCATATTTTGCAAAGCTGTCTTTCCCCAATACATACACAAGAATAATGATATTGAATATGAATATCTGCATGCTTACAAATGTATGGATAGTAGTCAATTCATTAACCTGTCAATCAAATTTTGTAGATGATTCTTGTATTAAAAAAGTTAATTAAAAAAATTACTAAATAAATTAAATTCCCTGGTATATGGGTATTCCATCAGTTAGTAACAGGCAATCTGTACCCAACTGTCATGTTACAAAGTGACTGTTGAATTAAGTCTTTATACACTTGATAAAAATTGTTTAGGTAAATACATGGTATCAACTGTGGAGAGGAACCTTGGAATCAAGATGACCAAGACAGCTTTCACTGCACATCTTGAGAATGGTGATTTGTTTTTTGCACCTAAAATAAATAGTACGAGTATCTATCAGTGTTGTTTAATGTCATTGCTCAACAAACCTTTATTTCTGCTCCTGCTGGAACAACAACTGGTCGGAATGAGAGAGAATGGGGACAGATTGGTGTGATGACTATTGCAGGGACATTAGGGTGAACCATAGATGCACCTGCAGCTACTGCGTAGGCCGTACTTCCTGTGGGTGTAGATATGATGAGACCTGAAAGATAATTTTCTAAGTAAGCATCTATCCGTGTCTCCATGTTTCATTAAAAATTGACTTTAACTTAAACTAAAGTAAACTGACAACAAAATCAATAATTCATGGAAATGTACTTTATATTATATTTTTACATGTAATGTGGACAAATGAACAACACTGAACTTTCACGGTTATTTTCTGAACTGCTTTGATGTATAAAAACAATAGGGATATGTTACATATGCAGACTTGGTAAACTCACCATCTCCCTGAACTGTAGTGACCAGTCTGCCCTCCACATACAAATCAATATTGCTGAGGTAGGGAGACTGCCCTCTGTCTACCACTACTTCATTGAACACCTGACAACACAATGCACAAAACAAATTATTAAAAAGCATTAGTTCCCGCTAACTAGACACTTCTTGGCATCTTTCAGCCTGCAATCCAACAGGTACAGATTTCCTAATACATGTGCAGTGGTAAACTACTCACAAGCATATGAGATTTGGACTGAACAGTACTTTGAGATCTCTGTATTTGCTTCACATGTGGGATTTTGGATATATGAGAGTCCTTCCTGCATATGACACACTTCAGTCTGGAACGTAAGAGCAATCCAGCATTTCCTGTGAAATAAAGAGCAAATTGAGACCTTCACTCTCTACCTGCAAAAATGCTAAGTTGGCACATTTTACTCAAGAAATCTATATAGGTGAGGGCCATAAGTTGATCTCAAAACATAGCTAACAAGACAATGACTAACCTATAAATTAGTCTTTATCATCCCCTTGCAACAGAGTTGTAACTAATCTGAGATTCCTCAAATTCTTCCCCCTGCTTTTCTATACTGACATGTGCAAGGGAGAGTTGGTGCAGATGTTATACTGGAATTACCTGCTACCAGCTGCTATCACAACTTTCCTTACCATTTATTTCATAATTCAGTATTTTCTAACCATCAGGACACTGAAGTTTCATTGCAGAAAGATTATTTTGCAAGTTAACAGCCAATGATATGCTGACTGCATCATTTAAACAATGAATATTTTCTATTTGTTTGCTGATGTCATCCACAGAGGAAGCAAATGGCAGACAGAAGTTAGCTACAATTTAGCAATGAAGATGACGCATGAGCATTGCAACACACAGGTTTGACAACAAACATGTGAAATGACCCCCTAAAATGAAACTACCTTGGTGGTTTGGCATTGAAATATAATACAAGAGGAAACTTGAGGTAAGTTGTGACAAGAGCTGATGGCAGTTAGTTAATTTAGTGTCTGTATCTTGCCTTCATGTTAATATGTGAAAACAAGGGCAGGAGTTGAAAGAATTTCCAATTAAGTTGCAGGCAAGATATAGTATCAGTAAATTGCACATTCATTCATATCTTCTGCAATGGTTTGGCCTTGGTATCAAGATTTAAGCCATCTTTTATCTAACTTCCAGAGATGGTACATTGCTATTGGTTTTCAAGCTTAAAAGCAGGTCAATGGCAAGGAAATTCTGCATTTTCTTCTGTACAAGACTGACAATCTATTTGGCACCAAATTTCAAGTGATGAATTGATTCATCAATCTGTGATTTTAAAGGTCAAAATACAAGGTCACCAGAGATCTCTTTCTAAATACATCATGTTGCAAGGGAAAATTCTTCATTAAATTTTAACTACCAAATGCAACAATACCTTCAAGAACTTGTGTGACTTGCTCTTTGTAATTATGAAAGCTAACTTTTAGGGATACTATCTAAAACAAAAATCTGTGATTTTAAAGGTCAAAATACAAGGTCACCAGAGATCTCTTTCTAAAATACATCATGTTGCAAGGGAAAATTCTTTATTAAATTTTAACTACCAAATGCAACAATACCTTCAAGAACTTGTGTGACTTGCTCTTTGTAATTATGAAAGCTAAATGGTGTCAGGAATCCCAAAGACCCCATGTTGAAAGCCATAACTGGAGGCATGCTGGTCTGTAAAATGACAACAAAAAACCCATATATAAATAAATAAATATATATATATTCATCATTACTAAATTAAATCGTACAAGAAAAATTGAAAAAATGAAAGGTTTTATATTGATAATTACACCTCACCTGGAAGAGAGATGATGCATAAAGCAAAGTACCATCTCCTCCCAAACATATCACAAAGTCAATTTTGTTGGTCAAGTCATCTTTCTCTAAAGATCAAAATAACTCTTATAACTATGGATAAATTAGATCATTTCTTTTTCCTCAAGGTAATAAATTCTGATTGAAATTTGTGTTTTTACATTTTACCAACCTTCAAAGGTTTGTATTTGTTTCTGTAGTTCTTGACACAATGGGTTGCCTGTACACAATGCATCATCAAAAACAGCCTTTTCTACATACACCACCATGTTTTTCTCCTTTAAAGAATTAATAGCTCATTGGCAAATGCAGTAATACCTTGCGTAAAATCACAATATTTTCTTCAAAATAAATTTGGCAACAAATGTTATATTTTTCATACCCCCCCCCCCCCCCCCCCCTCTCAGTTCAAGAAATTAGATCTTTTCATGCTCCCAAAGATATGTCACTGCAATTAAACCTGAACTTGGAAAAAAATCTAATTTTAAATGGATTAACACTAGGGCATATTCAAAATACTGCAGATTGGAATGCAACTTTCACACATGCTTCTGCAATCCCTGCATAAGATCCTCATATACCAAAGAGCAGTATGGTTGTGTAATGTTTTTGTGCTACAAAGATTAATAAAATCCTTCATTAGTACAAGTGTGGGATTGGGAAATTCCACCAAGGAGACAAGTTTCACAGTCTAGGACAAGGCTTTGCAGACAGACAGAGACTGCCAAGGTAATTCTTGCATCTCCCATAAAACTTTGTTTGTGGAGGGTATATAAAAATCATAAGTATTAAGTCAGTTGATCAGCTGAATTCCAAGTTCTTAATTTTCAGATGACTGGTTGGAACATAACGACAGAGGCAGTGATGCACCTAAAAATATGATAAATGCAGGTAGGCATGTCTATAACAATTAAGATAACCCTTGGGTAGTAAAATTTTTTACTAGTAGTAAAAATTCTTGAGTTTTTGTTTAGAATCAAGCTGTTTGCCCATCAGACGACATTGAGACAATACCTGAACTATCCACTTCACAAGTTGGATGAATGCAGACAAGGCGTTCTCATCGTGCATCTTTTTGATGATAAGGACTGTGAGTGGGGGTTTGTTCCAATTTAGTTTTTGACTCCCTGGATCTGGAATGGTCCTGTAAAAAAGTTTAATAGTATATAACTCAGAAATTTGTAGGGAGCAAAGAAAGAAAACTTTGTCTATACTGCATTTTAAGGACATTTGGTCAATGAGGTAAAGTAGTGCAAAGTGCTCTTATTTAGAGAAAAATATTGGGAAAAGAACGTCTAGATTCTGTGATGTGGATCCAGGCAAAATTATGATATTTATAAAGAGATGTAATATTTTCCTTTGATCACATATCAGTTAAATTCGAAACCTATATCATTTTGCCTGATATTTTCCATTACCTCAATATCATGTCCCCAGACCCCACAGTTACTGTTGAAAACGAGGCCTATGGGCCAAAATGCTCACCTGAGTCACCTTAGCCCTCCAAAACTTCAGAGAAAGATTTTTAAAAGATCTTTTTCCTCTTTAACACCATGATAAAACTTAACCTCAGCCCAGCTGTATGGGGTTGTAATGTACCTGAACTTCAATCCAAACAACATGGGGATACTTCAAAATCAATATGACTAACATGCCTTGCTGTTCTGATTGAAAAGATCCCCCCCCCCCCCCCCATATTCATGTTTAGTAAAACCCTGTTATGTGTTGCAATAAAGTAACACAAAACCAGGTTAATGTAATAAAAGTTGCCAGAGAAATCCAATAAAAACATAATTTAGAAATTGTATATACTTCATAATAAGGGGGGATACTTTATAAGACTTTACTTCTTTAAAGACTGATACATGCTTATCTTAATGTATGTTGTGGGATTGCTTAAATCACTGTTTTCAGGCCAGAACACAAATCCCATGATTCGACATCTTTTTAAGTGCATATTTAATTGTCACATTTAATTGTAACATAACAATTGTCTTAATAAAGAGGTACATGGGCTATTGACTGAAAACAAAGAATATACTTTACCAATATGATATAAATATCAACAACAGTTATTATACTGAGGTAGATCAGGTTTCATTTAATTTTGTTAATCTTCCTTTCGATTCTGATGCAAAATACTGGCTAATACATTTAATCCAATTACTATATAAAATCTTGCAGTGGACAACTGGCAGCGGTAGTTATGCTAGAACTTCTCCTTCCATTAAGGACTCTCACCTAAACTATGCAATTGGTTTTGGGGGACAGTTATCATAATACTTTTTCAATATTAATGAATCCAGTCATAATTATTTCTTTTATGGAAATAAAAATTAGAATGAGATAAAATTATTTTAAGATTGAAACATCTGCTTGCATTTGACAGGGCAGCAAGGTGGAACTGGAAATATCTTGAAGGAAAAAGTCTAAAAATTAAGTGCCACTGCAAAAAATTTTATGCGTAATTTTAAACCACATTGATCAGTGTTGGTACTTTAGAAGGGTTGTGAGGGAGTGGGCTGAGAGAGATTTACATATAAACATATATATCTTGTAAAACAGAAACCACTTTGTCTTTCTGGTTAGAATGTTTATACATGACTGAAATATATAAACTTACAAATTTAACATTTATTAGATTCAACAATACAAGAGGCCCATGGGCCCCACTGGTCACCTAAGTATTAGTTTAGGTATCACGAGTCCCAAAGGTTATGAAATCTAGACTAAAAATTTCCTGATCTGAATATCTAAGCTACATTCTAATATTCAGCAACAGTTATAAAACAAGATGTGTTCTTAAAACTTAAATATCCCCCAAATATACCTATACTGATGAAAGACTTTACATAATATATATAAAATTAACACGATATGACTAACTTGGACCATTGCTTGAGTCAAAACCTTGTGGTTGCAAAATATACCATTTTGGTACATCCTTTTCTGCTTTTCCTAAATATACATTTAGTTTTTATACTATATCAGCAAACTCAAAAAAGTCTTTCAAATGATAAATATAATAATCACTACGATATTAATTATATTTTAGCTTCATCCTGAAACCAAACCCATCATAAAATTTACAATTTTGGTAAAGGACTACCTACTCCTTCTAAATATCTATTCAGTTTCAATTTAGTATCAACAGCATCAAAGAAGATATTATTTAAATGTTTTACAATACACTATATCATATACCAATTTTGGCTGCACTGGAGTTGGTACCTTTACCCCTAGGATCATGAAATTTATAATTTTGGTAGAGGCCTCCCTGCTCTACATCACGATGCATTTACTAGTGCAGATGTAGAGAAGAGGATTTAAAATTTTTACATATTTTGACAGATTTTGTCCCACCCCTAAGGCCCAGGGTGCAGTAGTCTTGAAAGTTGCAATTTATGTCACACTTGTTGCAAAGATGCTTCATTCCAAATTTGAAAAGAACTGGAATGGTAGTTATCAAGAAGAAATTAAAAATGTTTAATTGTTAATGCAATTGTGAAAGGAATGATATGTTTAAGACCTGATTAACAAAAAATTGTGTTCAATAAAAAAAAAATATTTCACATAATATTATATACATTGTAAAGATACACCTATCAAAATTTCAGGTGGGGTTTTCGAGTAACAAACAAAACACATTCATGAAACTGATGCCCCCAGATTACAACACAGTAAAACATTGTAATTTTTTTTTTTTATTTCTAAAAACTAAGTCAACGGTGAAGGTCACAAGGTCAATAATTTGGTATTATTGGAAAGGTCTTCTCACATAAAATGCACATGCTTAATATGAAAACAGTATCTCTTATGATTTGAAAGATATGGCTTATATTCAAATTCCTAAAAGTAGGTCAAAGGTCAATGTAAAAGGTCACCAAGTCAAAGATTTTGGTGTCAGTGAATTCTTTCCACAAAAATTACACATACAAAATATGAAAGCTTGATGTCTTATGGTGTACAAGATATGACATGACCAAGGTAAATTTTTTTTTTTTTTTACATTCCAAAAAACTAGGTTAAAGGTCAATGTTAAAGTCACAATGTTAACAAATCTGGTATTGTTGAAAAGGTCTTGTCACAAGAAATGCAAAAGCTAAATATAAAGGCAGTACCTCTTATGATTTGAAAGCTTATTATTGAATTCTCCTAGAATAGGTCAAATAGTCAATGTTAAGGTTACCAAGTCAAAGATTTTGGTGTCAGTGAAAAGGTTTTGCTACAATAAATACACATACCAAATATAAATGTTCAACCTCTTATGGTGTAAAAGATATGACCAAGGTTATTTGCCACAGACAGACAGCCCAAAACTAGATGCCCCCAAATCTTCAATTCCAGGGCATAAAAAATGTCTGGTAACCCACAACCTACATTAAATGTCAATACATTGTAGCACATTTCCTAACAAGACTATTCTGGACAATTTTTGGGGGGTAGTACCCTTTGCAATAAGGTCCCCATACTATATTTAATCACAGAATAAATAATTACTAAAAATATAAAATACAGTGACTCAAATATCACATACTGCATCCTATGACTTTTAAAAACTTACTCCAACACATAGCACTAAGTATTAAAATTTAGTTATAATTTATATGTCAACTTACATTTCATAATGAATCCACATCATGACAAAAATTTATCATTTTAACTTCCACACGATAGCTATTTAACTGCATTTCAAACCAAACAGTACAAAATAGATTTCTAATTTATATATACATATCACACGGACATTGAAATTGGTGAAGCAAAACCAGTCACCCTTAGCGTTACTGAGAAGTCAGATGTTTTGCTTTGCATGTAAACTTTTCGTGAACAAATATCATTGGATAATACTAGATTTTAACATGAACATTTCTTCTACAAATACACCCACAACTTCCAACTGTATTTCAATAACTACACTGTGTTAAATATGACTGTGTAATCCAAATACTTAGCATGTACAAAGGTGTTCTACACATTTTTGCAATTATTTTACAAATAAATCAACAAATAAAAAATCGTACAAAAATGTAGGGGTTTTTGTTTGGAATCAGCAATGATCATAACAGAGTAATGACGTTGTAATTGGGTGTTCCAGAATTTCAAAATGCATTGCATCTGAATACACACATCCAAACTTCCCCAAACAAAACTAAGGCATAAGTTATTCATGGGAATAGACCTTTTAATTACCTGAATGACAGTGAAGTACTGATATCTGTGAAACCATTTCCCCCGATTATCACCTCAAATTTGTGATTACGCAAAGGATCCTCCTGTGTCAGGCAAGAAGGTGGTTGTAGGTAGTACTTCGCAAAGAGCGTCATTTCCATACATCATCACATCTTTATCAAAACCTTACAGTGCCTCAGAATTACCAAAGTAACATATTTATTCTCACATGATAATGTTCCAGTGAACACAGAATCCCAAATTCACAATATCTTATGAAATGAGAAATTAAATTAGAAACAATCTACACTTTATTTTCCTAGTCTCTAACAAAAACTTGGTTTTTTGTTCATGACTTTAAATGTCCAACAGAAAACAATGGGAAAATGTCAGCTGTTTCTTAAGGTCTAAAAGGCTTAACACACAAACTTCAACACCAAGTGACCACCACGGACAGTTCATGAATTCTTTGTTTACATAAGATTTATTACATACTAATACAACTATCAATAACTAAAAAATCAATCATCAGTAGCTAAATACTCCAATTAACATTTGTACATTGATTAAACTTGGGGAAACAAGAAAACAATACATGTACCTTATTTAATATGTTGCTTCAAAATGTATATATGTCCATACCTAACACATAAAGTGGATATCCTGAACTTAAACATTCTCTGATTTTTAAATAAAAAAAAAGCATGAGAACACCATGCTTGTCTCCATTGTTTCCTTTAACACGACATAAGCTAATTCAAACATTTTCACCATGGAAAAACCAGTACTTACAAATGATTTTTGTGTTAAACAGGTAATTCTAGCAAAATTTGTGGAAAATTACCACTTTTACATTGGATGTACATCCTCCAGATTTTACAACTCTCCCACTAAAGTTTGACATTTTCTGAGTAAAGGAAATGTTGTTCTTGATTATATAAACTTCAGGTTTCCCAGAAAAATAGACCAAACATTATTTTTTTACAAACAAAAAACTGTGTACTCAAATACTGCTCTAGCTAAAGCATACATGTTCAAGGAAATTTCAAAGAACATACTACCTGAAGATTTTCATGACAGGACATTGGCTTGATACTTAGTTCAATTGAAGATCACAAACAGGACATCTATCTATCATACTTCATTAAAGGAACAAAAGGTTATCCATATTTCAGATAAAACATGACCTCAATTTACTTATGCAACAGGTTCTGTACATTTGTATACTCTATAAATTTTCAGAAATTTTCTCAAAATTTGACTCTCATCATCAATATATCAGTATTTAGGTTGCAGTAAAATACCTATGCACTAAACTTCAATACAATGCATGAAATTAATTATTTCATTTAACAACACATGTACAATTTGTAGTTGTATGCATATATAATCAATCAACATGGTGTTTAAAACCAAACTGTACAACAATTTTGCTTCTAATAAATCAATACCAAATTAATCACAAGCATTCCTTAATGAACTGTATATGGCAGATAGAACCAGGCAAGTTTCTACATGTTTGGTCACATTAAGGCTATTTTATTGTACTCCATCTGGGAATTTGACAGGGAGAGAATATGCTCCAGGTCTCTGGAAATAGTCCACAGCTCGAACACGATAAAACCCAGTCACTGACTCATCTGTTAAAACCTTAACATTAGGCACATAATTAAACACTGTCACAATGCAGGTGTTATTGTTAATTTTTGTGTATGGACCACTCTCTGTCTTAGAAAATTCCACATCATAATACTGAATGCACTTAGTATTCACACAGTTGTCTGACCAAGTGGTCAGAACTTGTCCAACAGTTATATTATAGACCACAATCCCTGTTACTTGGTCTGGAGGTAGCTTGGCTTTAGCACATATATGGATTAGGATTATTCCTGGCTGTTTTAA
Source organism: Ostrea denselamellosa (assembly GCA_024699665.1). NCBI lineage: Eukaryota > Metazoa > Mollusca > Bivalvia > Ostreida > Ostreidae > Ostrea > Ostrea denselamellosa. Next base: position 22,039,014 of record JAMZEH010000005.1, on the reverse strand, counting down.
CTGTGAATATTTGTGACGGTACATAAGGAAATCTTTTTCCTTTCTGATATATTTTACCTGTGATGATGTCAATCCTTCTTGAGAGCGCATTTCCCTGAATTGCTGAACAGAAGGAAAAGCAGGTTTGCCCTGTTTCAGCCAAACTCCATATGGATTTGTAACAGTATTATCAATGTAATACTCTACAATTGCAAAGTCACCAGATCCATCCATATTCAAACTTATGGTTATAGAGTCTGTTCTGGTGGAGGATGAAGTGTCATTGCTACTATATATAAGAATGGCTACCTGCCAAGCATCTGCTGTTGGAATGCCTTTGTAAGGTTTATGGAGACTTGCAACAGCACCCACATCACTATCATTTCCAACATGCTTATAGCCAAACTCATCTGAAGCAGTTAAATTGATATGTAGCTGTTGGTCACCCATAAGTGATAATGCTGCCATCACTGAAAAAACTGGCTTCAAAACAAATTGAACATATGGAGTTACTGTATTATTCATCTGGAATCTTGCAGTCAAGGTCCTTTGTGTAAACTGATGTGGAACATAGCTCAGAAAGGCATTATCATTACTTAGAAGTGTGTAATTCAAAGGTGGTTTCTTTTTAGATAATATCATGTTTTGGTGTTGGGCTATAACTTTAGCTACCATTGCAGCATATGTAGAATCTGCACGCCATAACAAATCTTTACTCCAACCTACCATAGGATCTGCTTCATTATTGAAGAAAGGAACTGAGGAAAGAGAAGGGTATTTTTTCACAATTTCTGTTATTGTTTTAAGTTCCTGCTCATAGATATTCAGAGAGGAACCATTCCCTTTTCTATGATAGGAAAGGAAGTCTATCCTGTTGCCTTTTCTGCCTGTGAAGAAATTAGTCCCATTGACAACATGTTTTAAGAGAGCATCAGAGAAGTTTGTGTGACTAGGTCTATCACATCCATCCCCTGGGCCTCCAAACTTTAGGAATGGACTAGCAGCTAACAAGCCCTCTGAACAGGCATCATAATAATTCAGAAAGCCCTGGACAGAAAACTTAATGTCATCAAAATCATGACAGTCTGGCTCATTCCAGGTCTCAAAGTTCCAATCCATTACTTCACTTAAGCCAAACTGGTCTATGTAGTTCGAGGCTAACTGGGTCACCATATCTTTCCACAAGTACACCTGTGTTGAATTATCAAAGTCACTGAAGAAGCCAGAGGGATTTCCCATAAGCTCAAATCCTGGTTTTAATCCATTGCTCCATAGCAAACCGATCACATTATCTAATTTTGAAAAGTTGTAAGATACATTGCCATTGGTTTGTTTCACAGTGATTAGTTCCAACAACCAATGGATTCTCACCTGTTTTATTCCAGAATGAGGAAGTGAGCCAATCAGAGCCATGTTTAATTGTACATCTTTGCTAAAGTCAAACTTGTAAGCATCTTTATGTGGCAGTGGGGGACAAAATCCTGTGCTCTTCCAGAAATGTGTCAGATTGTTTCTTACGTCTTTGGTGTCAACATTTAGAGTATATTTGAATGGTGTCACTAGAGACATCAAAGAGAAAATGCTACAGATCATCAGCATGGTTTTTCCAACAGTCTTGAAAAAGTAATTCGATGACCAGGACTGGAACTGTCCATCCAAAGATTGAGAGTCATTTACAAGTGGAATGTCTTCCAGCTCAACTTTACTCCATAGTGGTTGATAACAGTTGTCACAAGACCTAAAAGGGGGTTGAAATGACCTTGCTGAAGTTATCTTACTAATCTATTACTTGTTATGATCAATGATTTAATATGCATTTTCCCACTGATTACGTACAATAATAATGATATGCATTTAATATTTTTAGTTTCCAAAATTGACTTCAATGACAGGGATTGATAATTTTTCAAAATGTTTTTGGCACCTACTTTGGATAAAATTAATTCAAAAGTCAAGTACTCAATAGCCAAGAAATAAGTATGTGACCATGCAAAATACTTTACTGTGTCAAACGGAACAAAGTATAATAAGGTGGGGGCCCTTCAATATTTTTCTACAGTCCATTCACTTTGAGTGTGCCTAACAAGGAAGTTGTTGAATTTTTGTTCCACTACCCAATCAATACATTTCAAAATCATTTGCTTAAAATCATGTCTACAAGAAATCAGGAAGAATAAATCTTATCCACGTATCATGTTCCATAACAAATGAATTCCTTGGCGAAATTTCAACATAATAAAGCAATCAATACATATAGAAGAAATATGAATAAACTGCATTGTGAAATACAAATGTCCCATGATAGCAAAGTCTATGCTATAAACACTGGAAAACCTGGTCACAAGGATAATAGATACGAAAAACATGAAAGCTAGCACTCTTAGAAAGTAGGTCACAGGAAAATGTCAAAGTCAAATGGCCATCAACCTGGCTCAGTGAGATAGTTTTGTCACATGGATTACACCAACAAAATATTAAAGCCCTCCCTGTATTTCAAAAGATATGCACAATCTTAAAATTTGGATATAAAGTAGATCAAAGGTCAATGTTAAGGTTATGAAGTGAAATGTGGCACTTTTGAAATATCAATCCCTCATAGTTACTGTACGAAATACACCTACTCAACATAAAAACCTTTACACTTTCGTTCAATTTTACAAATAATGTAAAAACTTTTGATAAATAGGTCATGTAAATGTCAAGGTCACAACATTATTAAATGTAGCACAGATGGAAAGGATTACACCTACAGTGTATAAAATACCAAACACTTCTCCTTTGTAATTTAAAAGTTGTAACCAATATCAAGTTTTTGGCCAGATTTGACAGACAGACAGACAAAACAACAACTATCTCTTCAAATCTTTAGTTCTGGAATCACAGACACCATGAGTACCACAAACAGTACATTCTGTAAGCACATTATGCACTCTGAATCAATTTCACACACATTCTGAATAGAAGAGCCTGAAAGTAGGTAATTACTGATTATGTATTTGTCTAAGAGGAAGGTCATAACAAAATGTCAGTGTGGTATCTGTATCCATGAGGAAACTGCATGACATACTTTTAGCCCTAAAGTAGGTCATAGTTAACCAATTAAGCTGAAATTTGACCTGATTATGTACTGCTCTGAGAGGGAGTCTGTGACAAAATGTCAGTGCAACATCTTTATCCATGATGAGGAAAAAGTCCAGAAAACTATTTGACCTACTTTAGCCTTAAAGTAGGTCACAGTGCACCAATCAAGCTATTTTATTTGTTTGTTTTACGTCCCGTTAAGACTTTTTCACTCATATTGAGACGTCACCAGCTGTAGGTGAAGTACTACAAATTTAGACTTATGCTTAGCACTCAGGGCCGTAGCAGTGAGGGTTCTTTAACGCCTACCGTGACATGGGACCTCCGTTTTTAAGGTCATATCCGAAAGACCCGTGATTCTCATTTCTAAATGCCGAGCGTTTAGTGAAGGAGCAATCACTACCTATTTTTCATCTTAGGTTTGACGTGGCCATGGCACGAGCGGGGCTCGAACTCACGACCTCCCGGTTACGAAGCGAACGCTCTAACCACTGAGCTATCGCGACCGGTCTCAATCAAGCTAAAATGTGAACTGATTATGCATTTCTCTGAGAGGAAGGTCGTGAAAAAAAATATCAGGGCAATACCTATATCCATAATGAAACAAGATTATGTCTGTGAAACACATATGCCCAAAATAGTGGTAAACTCCAATGATGACATGCCAATGTTGAAGTTTTAAAAAGTAGTTCAAATGCCATGATCATGGTCAAGGCATTTAGTACCAACAGTAAGCTCTTGTCAAAAGGAATATTCATGTAATATATGAAAGCTCTGGTACTTACCACTTAAAAGTTATGGTCAAGGTTAAAGGTTTTAAAAAGTAGGTCAAGGTCACGAGTCAAAAATTTTGATACTAATGAAAAGGTCTTGCACAAGGAATACTCATGTGAAACATTAAAGCCTTAGTACTTACTGTTTAAAAGTTAAGGCCAATGATAAAGTTTATTAAAAGTATGTCATACCAAAAGGTCAAGGTCTTAAGGTCAAACATTTTGCACCAACAGAAAGGTCTTGTCACAAGACATACTCATGTGAAATATCAAATCCCTAGTACATATCATTTAAAAGTTATGGTCAAGGTAAAAGTCTTTAAAAAGTAGATCAAACACCAAGGTCAAGGTCACAAGGTCAGAAATTTTGGTAGCAATGGAAAGATCTTCTCACAAGGAATACTCAAATGAAATATCAAAGCCCTAGTAATTACCATTTTAAAAAGTTATGGTCCAGGTAATAGTTTTTAAAAAGGTCAAACACCAAGGTCAAGGTCACAAAGTCAAAAGTTATTTATACTAACAGAAAGGTTTTGTCATAAGGAATACTCAAGTGAAATATCAAATCCTTAGTATTTACTGTTGAAAAGTCATTAGGAAGGTTAACATTTCAGACAGAATGACTGAATTACAGAATGACAGACCGGACAAAAACAGTACGTCCCTTATCTTTGATCTCATGGGCATTAAAAAATCTGGAAAACTTTCTGACCAACTTTTAGCCCTAAAGGAAGTCACAGTGCACCAATTCTGCTGAAATGCAAACTGAACTTGTATTCCTTTGAGAGGAATTTTCATCTCTGCAGGTTTAAATCACACAGAAGGTAAACCATATATACTCGCATATAAGTCCTTTTGTTTGGAATAAAATTTTGACTCTGAAGTTAATGTCTAACACATGTGCATACTACAAACAGATTTTTTCCTTATAACTTATGATCTGTGACATTCAATGGTGTTTTTAATGCTTTAAAGCAATATAAGCTACCAAAATTGCAATTTTTAATAGTGGCATTAAAAGAGGTTAAATGAACGTTGATATGATTGAAAAAAAGAACTGCATCGAATTTCCTCTCTTATGCATCGTTTACACACCTTTACGTGATGAAAAATATATTCCTCGACATTCCGTTTGACCCTAACAAGGGCAGCTGATTAATCGTCGGCAACAATCCCGAAGATAACCGATGTTGACACGAATGATTCTGATGCTGATCAGGGTGGATTGGGTTGTATCCGGGTCATTAAAATATGGACGGCGAGGTGAGATAAAATTCTAGTTACCATCATTATTTTGGCATTGTTAACGATGTTATATGTTTTTATATCTTTTTCATCCCGAATCAGTCAAAGTCGGCTTTCTCACTCGCTTCGAACCTTTCGTGTCAGACATCTTTCGTGCTTACCGGAAATATTGCACTTGCGCATTTGATTTTGCCAAATGAGTTCAACTTTAGGTCATTGCATACGGAAATAATGTCGGAAAAATTAAGGTACGGGAAGACTTAATTTCAACTGTCGAACAATTTTTACATTTAATGCAAAAATACAACATGTCAAAAGTTTAATCGATAAAATCAGGTATTAGAAGGCAGATGTTACAAAATTTCGATTAAATTTTAGGGACCCCAAAATAACAATTTTGACAGCTTATATTGCTTTAATGTCAATTTAATCAGTAACAAATTATTATGAGTGATTGTATAAATAGCAAAGTAACAATCCTGAGTCCTTATCATAGTCCACTGCAATGTTATTTGTGAAAATATATTTAAATCATTGATTTTACATGTTGATTAAAGTCAACATACAGCATCCCACTTATAAAAGAGTTAAGTTGAAATTCCTGATAAAAAAAATTCTCAGAAAAGGTGGTCCTTACTTGCATGTGAATCGACTTATATGCCAGTATATACAGTTAGTTATCTTGAAAATAAAGATCGGATGTAATATCAACATCATCATCATGAATGGCTATGCATCAATAGCTACCAGGAACTTGCAAGTTTGTATCAAGTATGATTAATGGTTTAAAATGGTGTCAACAGCCATGGTGGGTAGCACAATGGGAGATCTGGGACATTTGTTAACAAGCTGGCAAGCTAACAAGTTTATGTGAGTGGAGTGGGGGGTGGTGGGTGGGACAGACTGACAGACAGATGTGGTGAACTCAACAGAACCCTCCAATTTCAATGGTAGGGGCTAACTATGTAGTTTATACATGCATTATGTATCTAAATTATGCAATGAAAATGTCTAGAAATTTCCACTCAAAACTGCTAAAAGGACTGGAAAACAGCAAGTACCAGTAACTTTATGTAAACTTTACGTACTTCTTACACAGAGTATACAAGAAAATTTAATTAAATCTGTATCTTGAAATACCCTTTTAAAAATACTTAACCACATGGTGTTTTGAAATGTAAACAGGGGTAAATCTAAGTACAAATATAATTTCAATTTTTTTCCCTTTGAAGGTAATGGCCTTGTGACTTTTGGGACAACAACCTTTTTACAATTAAGAGCAATCCTGTCAACAAGTATAGATCAAACCAGTTGTGCAAGTCGTAAACATTTAGTTATGCATATCTCTTACTCTGATTACTGCACATTTACTATTCATGTAAAATTTTATTGTACTTTCAAGAGGCTCTCTTGCATCATATCATTTTGACACACAAAATTTGGGGAAATCTATGAACAATTTTTTGTGGGGTTTTACCTTCTTAAACATTTTGTACAAATTACATGGGTTTTCCAACTATTACATTTTGTACAAACTATGGACCACTAATTAGTATTGTTCATGATGATGAGTCATTAATCTAATACACAAAGTTCAAAATATATGAAGGAAATTGAAATTGATAATTAGCAAACTAAGCACATTTGCAATGAAATTAAACTTACAAACAAGTTGCTGAATCATCCAGTATGGTTCCACACCGGCCAAATTTGCAATTTGGCATTACACCATAGAGGGACTTTGTTCGCCTAAAATAAAAAAATTGTCAATTATCAATAGAAATCTATATGAAAGTACTAATTCATAATGCATATAAAATCTTGCCCCCCCCCCCCAATAAAATGTGTTAAGATAAAAATCATTCATATACATTAACTGATTTAAATGATATCATATTATTATTAACATACATACATTACAATATTGAAAAATTTGCATACATTTCCTTCTGATTTTGAGATTAGTATATCAACTCAGTGTACAGAAAGAGTCTTATAGTAGTAAAGGGCTTTTCAATAACATTATCAAATTATTTTAATTTACACATATACAGATAGCAAACCTAAAAACATGGTATCTTGTCCTATCAGAAACCTCAGCAATATCTACTCCATTCATGTCAAAACCACAACATCCACTTGTAGGAGTAAAGCTTAAGCCCTTATCATTAACACACCACTGGCCTTTTATAGAAAGAGCACATCTTGATGATTCAGGTATAAGTGCAATTAATACTAATTACAAAATTTGGACACACTTCAACTATAAATATTTTAGCAGTGATTTATTTTTCTTGTTATTAAATGAATTATTGATAAGTCCTGCAAGTTATTATGTTGTCAATTTATAAGACAGCAGTATGGTTTTTACAGAGATGACATAAATTAATCTAAAATAAATGCACTGAACATATTAAAAGAAAACATTAACATATACTGTACACAAAACATTTAATTTGTTGTTATATTGGTATTTGATATTGATGGATAATACATCAAAATTTTTGCTTGTATCTTTTTTGATGGTTATTTGTTTTTCATCTCATTCAAGAATTTTTCACTCATGTTGAGAGTATCATAGATATCACCAGCTTTAGGTGAAGTACTAAAAAGTTTGACCTATGCATGGCACTCTGAGGTTCCTTACTGTGCACATGCCTACTGTAACAAAGGACCTCATTGTAACACAGGATGTCCATGCAACACAGGACCTCCATGCCTAAGCCAAATCTGAAAGACCTAATGCCAGGTGCTTTGTGAAGGAACAGCCAGGACTTATGTTGAATGTCTAAGGTTTGACTGGTTGAGAAAGGAAACAACAATTCACCTGAGTATCATCTGAAAACTTTAATTGAATACCATTTCTAAAACTTGAAATCAATATCAATATACAGAGGTACTAGCAGCTATTGTGGGGGGAAAAGGACATATTTATATATATCTAAAATGAGATATACATAAAATTTACAATCACGTACACTAAATACTAGTACACACCCATGACTCTAAAGACATAAACTACAATAAACTGGTTGCATGTTGAAGGTATGTTAAATTTGTATAATGACTTTCTATACTTCTAATATTTCTGCAGTGCAAATAAATCTGACCTGGACAAATAATTCAAATTTTTTAATCTTACCTGAATCTCCACTCTATACTTTGATACACAATATGGTCCTGAGCAACTTTCGTGCTAATTTTTAATTTCTCAACATTAACCCATTACAAAGTTATGGTATGTGATAAATATTTCAAACCTTTTTTTTCTTGCCAGTAACATTGATCTTGTCCAAATGATATTGGACTTAGCAGTCATGACCCTTACCTGACCATGAGTAATCTTTGTGCAAAGTATTATAGCATTCATTATCTCCAATAAAGTACAAAGTTATGGCCCGAAATATCATTTTCAACTTTTTTTTAAAAACAGTAACCTTGTTTTGTTTTACGTCCCGTCGAGAATTTTTCACTCATTGGTAAAATACTGTCTGATTAATCTTTGTGCCAGGTAGGAGCTTCTTGTGTTTATTAGTTTTAAAGTTGTGGCCCACACAATTATTTCTGAATATTTTTTGTAACTGATCTTTACCTTGGCCAATTGATCTTGCTTCAGAGGTCAAACCATAAAGTCATCAACAAACTCATTGTTAAATAGAGACTTTTAAATATTCCTAAACTACAAAGTTATGACAAGAGAAAAATAAACTTTTATCATTGACCTTGCCCTTGATCAAATCACCTTCATCTTGGGTGATAATACATTATCTGATCATGATAAATAAACTTCTATGTCTTTACAATACAAAATTATGACCCTGGAGCATAATATGGAATGACACATGATGGACATGAAATGACAGGCAGACAAAATACGATTCCTATAAACAAACTAAAATTATAGCTTGGACGGGTTATGACTATGCACCCAGTTTGTCTGCTATCATATAGCCCTTATTATTTTCTTTTTTAATTATCTATTTATTTATTTTTTTTTTTTTTGGTCTAGGCACAAATTTGGCAAATTTAGGTCTACAGGATATTCCATTAATTTTGGTGGATAAAATTTTAGTGAATTCATATTTATTCAATATATATGAATATTGATGTACTTAAATTTAGTAATTTTTATTTTGGTGAATCTTTAAAAATTACCAAAATAGGTCAAAATTAAATACATGCCAAAACAATCTGCTACATGTATACGTTCATGAGAAAAGATTACATTTTTCATTTTCAGTAGGGGGGCCTCTGTGGCCGAGTAATGGTTAGAGCATGGCGCTCAAAATCACAAGGCATCTCACCTCTAGTCAGCGCAGGTTCGAATCTCACTCGCGCTGATATATGTGAGAAAATTTGCCAGTTTACTTTCGGAAGGTCGGTGGTCTCTTCCCGAGTACATTGTGTCAGGGTTCTCTCCTCCACCAATAAAAACTGGACGCCACCAGATAACTGAAAAATTGTTGAGTGTGGTGGAAAACAACAATCAATCAATCATTTTCAGTACATTATATGATCCCTGTAACCTGACCGAGGGACACTACAGTATTTCCAGAGTTTTTGGTAGATCTTGAGGCCTCCATACTAAAAAATTGCTCATTAAAATTTTTTAATCGTACAGTTTCTTTGTTCAAATTCCAGTGGCAATGAAGATACCATAGAGCCCACCCCCCCCCTTACCTATACCTTTGACCCAGTGACAAATTTCATAATTTTGGCTTCCTGTTCCACAACATTATACCACAGGAGACTAAATTTTCATCAGTTAAAGTGAAATAAAATCCAGGAAAAAAATATCCAACAAAGGAAAACATTATCCACTGTCTCTTTTCATAAAAATTAAAAGATGGTTGCTAATGTTTTTTCAAACTAGATAATTTTTTTCTGGATTTTTATTTCAATTTGATAAAACTTCAGTCTCCTCTGATAATACACAAAGTTTGTCTGCAAGAGGGTTTTTTTCAAAATTGAATTTATTTTTTTTTGGTCCTGATGTCACTTCTAAATTTCAAGGAGGGAGGGATCATGACATTTAAAATTTTTGTTTCCCTCACTTAACAGACGATACAGTATACCATATTTGGAAACTGGCACCACAATTTTGAAGAAGATGAAAATATGCAGATGGAAATGGATGATGCACAAGACAATAACATACATAACTTCCAACCAGATTCAACCCAACACCATAATTCCAATGCAATTGAAACATACAGATTATTTTTACCGGTTGTGGGAGTCACATAAATAATTGTGAATACTGTGATTTTCATTATCATCATTTGAGCCGTTCCTGGCATAAAAGACCCTTATCCAACAATGTTTTAAAACAATGTGATGTATTTTTTCTTTTTCTTTTGTATTCTTGTAAAGAAAGACATCATGATTACCTGTCATTTCTGATTGTCTCATGACAATCAATATTACTCATATTTTGAGGGACTGTTCTCTATAGTTCATACTATAGCACTTCATTACTTATGAGCCCTTTTTGCATCCATTCATTTTAAATATTGCACATAGTAGAAATAATTTCCATTTGTTGATCTTTTAGTCCTGATTTAATAAAGTTGATGTACGGAAGTGGAAAGCCAACATAATTTGTCCACTTTCTCCCAACAGTGAAAAAACTTAGATCCTCTGATTTGCTCACCTACCATTGCTACACAAGGATGTGTACCAATCATAGATGAGCAGATCAAAGGATCTAATTTTAATTAGATTGGAATGAAATACAACAAAATTTTGAGATAAAACTCTAATTCGTTTAATTTCCATTATATATTTTTCAATGACTATTCAAATTTTTTTTTGTTGTTGTTGAACATTTACATAATGGCATCCATTATATTTGTTGAAATCCTACTGTAAAATGTATCTGTACTGTATAAATATATTATCTGTACTGTATAAATATATTCTAGACCTGTAATGTCATCATTTTACATAATTTGTTTCTTGTATTATGATATAAATATTACAACAAAAATGTATGCACTTGCAAGAACATACATACATACATATATGTAAAACACACAACCTGCACTGTTAAAAGCTCTCACTATCATTTAAGCATGACATATGAAAAAAGAAACATTATTATAATCATTATGCTGAACTGTCAATATTTTTTTCAAACTGTTTGAGGGGCCTCCGTGGCCTAGTGGTTAGAGCATCGGGCTCAAAATCACAAAGCCTCTCACCTCTGTCGGCGCGCGTTCGAATCTCGGCCGCGGCATTATGTGAGCAAGTTTGCCAGTTTACTTGCGGAAGGTCGGTGGTCTCTTCCCTGGTACATTGTATCTGGGTTCTCTCCTCCACCAACAAAAACTGGATGCCACCAGATAACTGAAAAATTGTTGAGTGTGGCGGAAAGCAATAAATAATCAATCAATCAATCAAACTGTTAGGGTTTGGTATGTATGTTTCAATGGAGCAATCACTCCAATACATTCTAATGTTGATTGATGTGGACATTTTAAACATAATATCAAATAATTTGTTATTTTATTTGTACATAATTATCACAAATAGATAATAACAAATCTATTTGTGTTAATTAAATATTTGGACAATTTTCTTAAAAACAGCTATATATTTGTTACTCCCCATTCATACAGTCCTATGACCTTTCAAAAGATCATGCTGATCATCTCAATCAGGCTGTGATCTAAAATATTTATTGGGTCAGGACCAGACAGATGAAGGTCTTAAAATTATTTCTGAACTACAATGTTTCTATGGGGAGCACTCTCCTGACATGCTTCCACTACAATTATACTCAACCAATGCCAACCAGTGGCCAGTTTTACTGCCTTCATATTGCATTGCCACTTTGACACACAAGATCCACAGGCACTCGATGTTCTAAATATCTAAAATATAAAAAAAATTGTCTTCCTGTAAACAAACTATTTTGTTTTGCAGGAAGAAAATTTTTTTTAATTATAGGTATTTAAAATGTTGAGCGTCTGTGACAAGATCATATTACGATGTTACTAGAAGACTGTATGACAATGTTGGTATGCTGTTGTCGATCACATCATACTTGTAGTATGCTTTTTGTATGTTATGAACACATAGGGATTGCAATGGAAATGTGGTGGAAATGTGCCTAAAATGACTCCAATAAGTTCCCAACTGTGCTGTGCTTTTACTACAACTATGAAGATCTCACCATGATGCTTCCAAGCTGCTTCTACAATTATGGTGTTTCTACTTGAAATAAAACTTTATCCCATTTCTAGTTTGCCATGATCCCACTAGGCTTGTTTTGACTGTGCTCAAAATAAGCACAGTGAAAGTATAGAGCTTCCTGATCATGACGACCCTACCAGAATCATACTGCGCTTATGAAGACTTCACCTTTCTTTTGCGATTTGCCATGTTTTGGCCAAATTTTGACTGCAACAGAAGCGGCATGTATGTGAGAACATGGGTTAATGGTAAATTTTGGTTAATAAATATAATTTATCCATAATCAGTATAGCAGCTCTGAAACCTAATGGATAGCTTGGTTCAAACCTGGATTATGGGTAACAAATTTAAATCTGCACTAGCTGGGAATGCTTGCAAATTAATATGAGTAATCATTACCCCAATGTACTTAGGAAGGAAATTTTTAAAGATTTATCCTATTTATCCCCTTTAACTTTGATACCCTATTGTGGCCCCATCCTACCCCCAGAGGCCATGATTTCAATTTGAACAAACTTCCAACTGTACTATCTGGGGTTGATTGCATATTAATATGAGTATCCATGGTCCTGTTCTTATTGAAAAGAAGATAGTTCCTATATATTCCTATGTAAAACTTGATCCCAATAATGTGGCCTCACAGTACCCCTGGGGACCACAATTTGAACTACTTTGAATTTGTACTACCTGAGAATACTTGCATATTACTATGATTAATCATCACCCTGTTGTTCTTGAGAAGAGTTTTAAAGAACTATCCTATATATCGCCTGGAAAACTTTGATTTACTATTGTGGGCATGCTGAACACGGGAACCATGATCTGAACAAACTTGAATCTGCACTATGTCAGAAAGCATTCATATAAATTTCAATTTTTCTGGCCAAGTGGTTCTTAAAGAAAGATTTTTAAATGAACCCACCCTATTTTCACCTTTTCTTGATTATCTTCCAGTTGGTGGGAGCACTGCCCTTCAATTGAACAAATTTGAAACCTCTTCACCGAAAGATGATTTGTACCATGTTTGATTGAAACTGACCCATTGCTTCTTCAGAAGATTTTTAAAAGATGCCTCAAAATTTTTACAAATTTTCAATGATTATTTATCTCCACTTCAAAAGGGGCGTGGCACTTCATTTGAACAATGTAACTTGAATCCTCTTTAGTTTGGCTGAAATTAGCCTTGTAGTTCTGGAGAAGAATTAGTCCGACTGATGCTGGACAAAAAGTGATCAGAACAGCTAACTTAGCTTTCAGCTCATATGAGCTAAAAATTGGAACATTAGTCTGAATCGTCTAGGTATCTTTTACTAAATATTCATATTATGCATCTCATCCCAATGAAAATTGAACTAAAATCTCTTTGCAAACAAAACACCCTTTCCTTTACAAAAACAAAAAAAAAATTCATATAAATCATTGAAAGTTTGTACCACTCACTCTGAATTGTGAAATTGTTCTCCATATATGAGATGCTCTAACAAGCCATTTTAATTAAAGAAAATTTTGGAGTTGCAATCCACCTTAAAAATTCATCAAATTTCAAAGGTCAAGGAGAAAGTAATATGATGTTTGTATCATATATGCAGTATTACTATGATTTAACAAAATGCTCATCATCCATTGATACCATGTTTAACAGAGTACAGAACTTCATTGTACTGAAAATTTGCTATTTGATAATTTGACTTAACCCAAACCCTACCTTCATTACACAACTGAGTGATTTTTGTGTATACTTTCTACATCTGCTCTAAAAGATGCAGAGCTGAAACAAAAATCACATGCAGAGTCCTGCAACTTTCTATTAAGAGTCCAGGACTATATAAAAAAAACATTACTTGAGTAATTCAGAAGACTCGAAAACTAGTAGACTTAACCAAAACCAAAACTACCTAAATACAAGTTTTTTTTTCTCTGACTATTATCCTCTTAGTAAGATGTCTATACACAGGGAAAAAAAATTGTTTACTAGAACATTATGTTGAAAGAAAGACATATTAAATAATTACAAAAGAACTTTTAATATCTAATACAGCATTACCTGCAAACTCTTCAGCTAACAAATACAGTTACAATGGTATAACACATAAACAAAATCACACTTTAACCTTTTACAAGGGTCAGAAATTTTATATAGTAAACATTCTCCAAAGCACAAAGAATTATTTTAATGTAACTGAGTTTAAAAAGCTATCAACTTTCCCTAAATTATGCCTAAAACATTTGCATTTAAAAGAAAAATATAAACTGGATCACGCAACTTTCTATTAAGAGTCTGGTTGGGACTGTATATCAAAAAACATCACCTGAGTGATTCAGTATAGATGGATATACAAATGCATACAATCAATAATATGTATTCTTCTCACACTCACAGATTTTTCACATTTATACTTTCATTTATTTCCCATTTAGACTTGCATTTACTTCATTGAGCAGTTTGATTAAAATATGAAGTAGAGCAATAGATGAAAGAAACATATTCATCCAAGCAATATATTTTATGGACTAAATTTTTTTTAAAATTTCTCCTGTCCTATGTACTACCTAAAGTTCTACACATTTAAATATATTTTTCATAGATATACAGTCAACAGGACTTTTAAACAAACTGCCCTGACAAAATATGATTATTGTTTTACACCACACTCAACAATTTTTCAGTTATATGGTGGCGTCCATTTTTTTATTGGTGGAGGAGAGAACCCAGATACAATGTTCCCAAAAAGAGACCACCGAGCAAGAACTGAACCTGCGCCGACTAGAGGTGAGAGGCCTCTGACAAAATAAATGATCAAGATGTTAAAGCTGTAGCTTAAATGCACTAGTTTTCAAAGACAGAAAACAACTGCTTTTTTAAATTGTATATTTGTGAATAATTCACAACATGTGCACTGACATCATAAGTAGGGAGTCTATGCCCAGATTTCCTATGAGGACCAGGAAGTTGTTGGATTACGTAAAGGAGAGGATGGCAGTAAATTATCCTGTTGTAACTGCAGCACACAATGAAAGACACACTCACATGTTTTAAAGGAGACAATATTAACAATATCCTCTCTAACACTAAATCATATACTACATGTAAATACTAAGTCATTATTTAAATTGCCAAGTACAAACACTGACATACAACAACGTGACTGCCAACACATTAGTAAAATTATCATGGATAGGGATAAGACAACAGAAATAATTACTATCACAACCAAACAAAAGTGCAGAACAAAATGTGCTTAAAATTACCTTCCTTTTCCCATGTCTTGGCTATTTGTTAACCCAGAAAAGAAATTATGAAAGAATTATTTCAAAACTTGGGTTATTCATAACCAATGATCCAACAAAACACATGTTCAACAGAGTGACTAAGAGCAACTCTTCTACACCCCATTTTATCAGTTTAAATAACAATATCACATTTCAATTTTACATGTACTATTTTGCACTAATGTATAGTTAAAAAGATAGATGAAATCCTAGTATTTGTGAATATACACTGAAAAGAAGCACTATTATTGAATGTTTTAAGGAGGCATAACACACCAAGGAAAATTATACTGAATTAAAAGATAAATTCAATTATATATTGAAATAGAAATATTTAAAAGTACCCTTTCTAGTGAAAAATACCAAATTCAGTCATGAATAAGTCACAAAATCTCTCTGGGACACAGACTCAAGATCTTTTGATTTGCAGTCTTATATGTTTACCAACTGAGTTATTCAGGTACTAGCAGATGTAAAAATTTAAAAGGACACGTAATAATGACTGATATTTATTTATACCTAGGTGTTTTGAAAGATAGTAAGCTGTTATGATGGTGCGTTATTCCCCTGTAAAAATGAACCATTCTCCTAGTATCGATTCATCTGGCAAGATATCTGCTTTTATCACATGTACTTTCAAAATAAAAACATAAAGAAATATTACATACGCAGGGCCCATTATTTATTTCATGGAAATATTATTTAAATATTGATAATTATTCAAAAGCTACTAATCATGAGGTTCCTTGTACAGAAACTCATGAAAAAGACCATGATTATTCACATTCAAAATGACGCACC
The DNA here is from genome assembly GCA_024699665.1 of Ostrea denselamellosa. NCBI lineage: Eukaryota > Metazoa > Mollusca > Bivalvia > Ostreida > Ostreidae > Ostrea > Ostrea denselamellosa. Next base: position 22,022,668 of record JAMZEH010000005.1, on the reverse strand, counting down.
AGCACTTTGATGCAGAAACTTTATAATCATACAAACACCATAAAATCAAAGGAGATGATCAATGGCATGTGATGAATATAATGTTACAAGAGAAATTTATTTAAAAATTCATTTGTCGTACCACAGGAACCGGTAATTTTGTAATAATAGTAAGGGTTTATATCATACCACCCCTATTAAAAAAGTGTTTTAATAGGGTGGTATGGTATAGATCCTTACTATCATTATTACAGACAAAATTACCAGTTCCTATAGTCATACATGTATTAGCCTGAGCTATATAGTGAAGTCAAATATCAGTATGGGGGCTACAGCAGGTGATAAAAAGACTTTGTTAATATGACAAGCTTGGTTCAGAGTGCTTTAGAAATCTCACCTTGTTCTTGAAAATCTTGCATTTCTCCTTTTCACTCCACTGGCAGAGCTTCCACCATCAGATTCATCAGTGAAATTTTCATCTATGTTGAATTTCACCATCTTATCGTTCAGTTGGAGATCCATTGATTCCGATTCCGAGTTACTTTTCCGCCTGCCACCGTTACTTTGTCTCTCCATCTTCCTTGTTATTACACTACGCTTATCTTTCAAGTAGACTTTTCAGCTGTTTACATTGTGTTCCGTCATCAAACTTTAAAGAGATCACGAAAGCATGTCAAACACGTTCAACGACTGATAAAAAATACAGGTACCTACGATCACTATCAAGAAGTAAAGAACTGCACCTTTTTTTTTACTTCCTTGTTATCTGAATTCAATTTTAAAGCCCCACTGGGTATTTATTCAGTTGAACTCAGTTCGTCGCTACCACTGCTCTGCACACTTGGACCGACATGATTTCGTTTTGTTTACCGACTTTCTTTTCTAACAAAACGAAAATTTGAAGACGGCACACTCGATGCAAAAAAGGGGTAACCAAATACAGGATTTACATTATATATTTCTTAGTTACTTTTTAATATAACCACAATTACCAGTTCAATTATACATATGACTCATTTGCTGCGTTTCAGAACTTAGTACATAATATTCCCGAGGTATAAACCGTGCGACGCTGCGCGCAATTTCGGAGAAAAAAGTTATGCGAGTACGCATTCATTTCACTCAATGTTTTCATCATACTACCTGGAAACGAAACGAGAAGTGAAAGATCAAGAAATAAAGAAAAGAATGAGTGAAAATGACGAAGAAACAACTTTATGCAAAAACTGGTACGTTGAACAACCACACTAAGCATTAGTCAAGATCCTGTTATCTGTTCAAAATCCCACTAAAAATAAATGTGTCTTGGCCTTTGTTATAACTCGAATGCCATCGATGTTCCTTCTGTTAGTTAGCCTACGTATTGTTAACAAATGGGTTACTTATTGCTAAAATACACTTTATATTTCGAACTTTGTTATTATTAATTACTAAACAGATTGTCTGTATGTTACTAACAACTTTTTAAAGATATGAAATACAATTTATGACAGATATAAGGAATCTGTGTATAAGGTCAATACTCAGGCAGTATCAGATTGCAGTATGATGAAGCCCATACAATAATGAAAATAGCCAACTAGACCCCAAACCAAGAGTAGAGTGGATCGTGGGGGAGGAGGGCAAACTATAAGTAGAAACACATATCTGTCATGGTCCATAGAATGACCGAAATTACTGCCATTTACGGAAATTACCAAAGAAATGACTGAAATTACCAACAAAAGGACCAAAATTATATCAGTGTGGGGTGGTCAGATGGATTCTGTTGCTAGTTAGTTCAGCTGGAGATTCAGGGAGCCCAGATCTAAATCCCAGTCAGGTCTGTTGCAATTGCTCCCTTCCAGTTACATTTGGTGGTGTTTATTACCCATGGACTTGCAAGATACCCAGCTAGAAGTGAAAAGTTCTGGGATGTTTGTTTTCGAAGGCAAAGACAATTTAACGAGGGAGGAAAATGTAGTAGTTAGGGCTATATAGACGGTGGATATCGGCATGGGTAGCTCAGTGGTTATCACACCTGACTAGTAATTCAGGGATCCCCAGTTCGATTTCCAGTCCAGCCCAAAATTTTCTCCTTTCTTATCAACCATGCAGCCCCTGGAACTAACAGGTGAAAATGCCTGCCAAGGATAAAGATCCTGGGTTGATGTCTTCAAGGTGTGGAGACATTTAAGGAGGGAGGAATGTGGCAGTCGGACAGGTTCCATCACCAGTATGAGATAGTTCAGTTGGTAGAGCACTTGACTGTAGATTCAGTGGCTCAAGTTGTAATCTTAGTCTTGTCCAATGTATTTTCTCCCTTCCTGTTACAAGTACATGTATATGTTCATCTATATATTTTATTGTTAGATATGAAATTTCATGAAGACTGGTTTTAATTTGAAGGAGTTGTGGTCATCTACTGATAGCAAACTATAAATAGCAAGTAATGATATCGACTATCTTAGTAATTTTATTTGGGAAGTTTCTGGTGAAGTACACTTATAAAAACAAATATCTTTTTATAATTATAAAACTTTATTGTATAAGTCAATGAGGTATATGTAACTCGCACTGCGTTGGTAAAAACTCAAAAACAGTTTGAATCCATTTAAAAGTTTGTTTTTATATGTATCATCTATGTCAGACTTCACTAGCACAGCATATAGTGGAATAAATTACACAAATTGAATAAATGCCCTGTAACAAACAGAAAGCCACATCTCAAAATGACATGAAAATGTACATCACATCTAATACATTTTATTTATTTATATATATATATATATATATATATACACACATTTTTTCATTTGAACAGAGCACAAAGTTACGTCAAATGATATTCAAGAATTTTAATCACAATTTTATAAAGTGATCCACCGAACTCGTTTATATCTAATAAATGATAAAAATAAGTTTGAAAACAAGTTATTTATATTATTGCTTTAATTATTGTTTATATTACTTAAACTGTCTAAAGTCTAAACAGTATAACTTACCAAAGTTATGGACTTTAGGCTTGATGTTTATAATATCTTAATCAAAACTTCTGCAGTGCAACTGCAATAAAGATTAAACATGCATTTTGTTAGGTATTAGCAGTACAATTAAAAGGGCAACTTGTGATACTGAATATCGATTCCGTAAAATCAATGAAAAACCCAATATATCCAGATGTCGAAATAACTCTACAACTATAACTAAAAATTAGACGTCTGAACACTTCAAACCCACCGAACAATATGACAAAATCCAATATTGGTCTAAAATCACCTGACTATAAAACACACCAAATGCTCACCAACCTTTAGGTGGGAAAATATTAAATTAATTAAATTGGAATTTAAATAAAATCAAAGATGCTTACCATCATATTGGCAGGTGTTTGTAATAGAATGCATTTCTACTTTGCTGCAAATTCTGTTCATTTCATTTAATTATAAAAGTTAATTTTATTTACAAAGTTTACACACTGCTACATTTATAAAACAAAAAACAGGGATGAAATTCACTGAAACTTTTAAGGGTCAACTGGGCCCTCAAGACAAAATTTTTAGGCACGCACATTGAAAACAATCCACATCTAAAATGACATGGTTTTTTTTATTTCATATGTTACATCAATGAAAAAATATGTAAATTAACTTGTCCTGTAATACATATCTCCTGGATACTACCAATTCAATTGATGTGTGCATTAATTCAATTAATGAGAGCAATAATTGAACCGATGATATCTTCCAATGATTAAAGATATCTTTAATTATTTGAGTTTATGTTAATTTGGTGCTCCATAGAAAATTACTTAATATATTTAATAATTGTAATGAATGATTCTAAATCAAATGATTTTTTTCACTTTATAGAGAAAAATATCGAAGTATTTGTCACAAAATTGTGAAGGAATGAACAGTAACACAGTTCGTATGGTTATATACTACTCAAAGTTTGATAAGGATCATATAGTTCTTACATTATAAAATCAATATATGAATTGATAAGACACGCAAATTTCATCATAGTGTTGGACTGACCCCTCTTGAGCCTCAAAACACAGGTTAGGTAGGGAAATGCATGCTGCAGTGATCATGAGTAGCACGTGAAGCATGGTACCCACATTATTCACATTTCTGAGTGCTTGTCGTTGATTTGAATTTGGCCATTGTCTTTACATCTGACCTCGTTTAAGTCACTGTTACTCTATGAAAATGCCTCCACTACGTCAAAGACGTCGTTTGACTATTGAAGAATTGGCCAGATGCATAGGAATGCTCGAAAATGGTGCAAGACAACGTCACGTTGCAGAGCTATTGGGTGTCAGTCAGAGCGTTGTTTGCAGAGCTTGCAACCGGTATCAAGCTCATGGTTCAGCTTCTCATCGACATGGAGGCGGCAGAGAAAGGTCCACCACGCAGCAAGATGACCGTTTTCTCTTGATTTCAGCACGACGTCATCGGTTTGCAACGGCGACTGCGCTTAGAAATGATCTTCTGAATGCAACTGGAGTTAACATTTCCACGCAAACTGTGCGTAATCGTCTTCATGAAGGTGGTCTTCGTTCCCGGAGAGCCTGTATTCGCATCCCTCTTACTCAGCGACACAGACAAGATCGTTTGAATTGGGCCAGGGCTCATGTGAATTGGAGGGTTGCTGATTGGGCCCCTGTACTTTTCACAGACGAGTCGAGGTTTTGTGTTGACTTCACAGATCGTCGTGCACGAGTGTGGAGAAGGGCAGGAGAACGATATCAGGACGCTAATGTTGCTGAACATGACAGATATGGTGGTGGGTTGTTGATGATTTGGGGAGGAATCAGTCGAGCTGGACAAACTGATCTCCATGTCCTAAGGCGAGGCACGATGACCGGAGTGCGCTACAGGGATGAAGTCCTGGATGTGTATGTGAGACCATATGCTGGTGCTGTTGGTCCTGACTTCATCCTCATGGACGATAATGCACGTCCACATCGTGCTAGGGTGGTGGACGAGTACCTGGAACGTGAGACAATTGTTCGTATGGACTGGCCAGCTCGTTCTTCAGACCTCAACCCTATCGAGCATGTCTGGAATATGCTTCAGGTAGCGATTTCACGTCGTCCTGTACAACCAGCCACCCTCCAGGAACTTGAAAATGTTCTGATCCAAGAATGGAACAATATCTCTCTTGCGTCCATTCAAAACCTCGTTGGAAGCATGAGACGACGTTGCCAAGCTGTCATTGGAGCTAACGGAGGCAATACCCGCTATTGACACTTGTTTGTGCAGTGTGAAATGAAATGTGCAGAGTTTAAACAATTCCGTGATCATGAAATTACCATGCTTTTCAAGGTACTCTCCCTTTACCTTAGGAGTATGCGATGAAATGTCATGTTTGCCAAATTTTTCTGTCACAATTTCTTGAAGTAAACATTTCTGAACATAAATCACTCTGTGTTGGTTGTCATTCACCTTTGTTGAAAGTTTTACAAGTGCTGAAAAATATGATCCTTATCAAACTTTGAGTAGTATATTATAATTTATTTTACTTTGTAAGCCCAGTATGAATATGGATGGACATCTAGTACCAGTGTTCATCTTTTTCAAATTACTTTTCATAACATATGCTTAATATGGTAAGAAGTATTAAAACTAGATACTGCAATAACAACATGGTGATTCTACTTCATTTTCTAAGCAATGAAACAAAATGTTAACCTTGAAACAAATTTGATGCCTTTCTTTTATCGAATCACAACTGAATTAATCAAACTGGGAATATTATCCAGAAATCATTCATCTCAATATATGCTGCTTATGGTGAATGTATTATCTGATGATAATTAAATTTTTTTTTTTAAAAAAGCAAAATTCAGTCACATACTTGCTACACAAACATCTATGTAGCTAGTATACAAGTGGATCTAACATTCAGCTTGACAATTTCCTGACTTTTGAAACTTTGATAGCTCTTGAGTTCTTCCATCTAGTAAGTGTCCCCTAGACTTCACATTCTTCTACATTAATAATTATATCTTTGGGTGGAAAACAAACAGGAGAGTGGTAGAGCACCCTCACAATGTGAGCATTATACAGATGTTCCCTCTAATGACCTTCATCTTTTACATTTTAACATAAATCAATATGTACAACTATCTTTATGGAATTTTAAGGACATGTGCAACGTGTCTCAATAATATATAATTTTTCATGACATTTTATGTACAATTCACTTGCATTCTATCTCATTTCTACCAAAAAAAAATTGGGGTATGCTACCATGTCTGTTTTAGAGTTATTATAGTTTGATAGTTCCTGGTTGTTGCAGGTAAAAATGTAAAATCAGTGGGCATTACCATAGTAAAGAAGAAGAGAAAAATCTCTGGAACAATGGGGTATCGAACCCGAGACCCTTCCATTACATGTTAGGTGATTTCACCACTGAGCCACCCAATATTTTCTATAACACTTTGTATTATTACTGCATTACAAAATCTAAACCTATTATACAATAACTCTTCATATCGAAGAGATAAAAAATAATTTTATAGAATATGTCAGAAACATCATGTATGTCCTTAAGGCACCATCAGTTCAAATGTCACTGAAATCAGATGCAATTACAGTTAAAATCTTATGAAATACAAGTAATTTCATAATTTTCCCTTCCTGTGATCTGTGACCATTGACAGTCATTAAACATGAAAATCAATAGGAAATACTACAAATGCCTATCAGATAAACAGGAAAGATGCTACTTTCTTGCAACTAGGGTATAATTAGGAACAATTTTTCATGAATGAGCGATTCAGTGATATTAAAGAGAGGGTGATATTCTTTGCTGTTTTGTGTTGGGTTGGTATTAAAGTACAAACCAGAAATTAAAATGAAAGAAAGAAACAAAGAGACAACATTATTACACTGAGTATGGCAGGTATCTCAAAAATCAAGTTTCTGTCAAGATTATTCAATACTGAAACTAGCTGCATTTTATCACATTTTGACAAAGAATGTGCTAATTAATTAAATAAGATAGACAGAGCAAGATTGTGTTTTTAAAAAAATACTTGTTTGTTTTAGGAACTTGAAATACAAAAAGTCATATGTAAGCAGACACTAAACAGAAAAAGCATTGATTTGGCCTATTATTTAGCAAATGAATACATGTATGTCATTGACCATTAAGATTTATAAAACAATTTGAAAATGTTTCAGTCGAAGACAGATTAGTTCATCAAATTTTGTACTGCATGAAATGCACTGCAAAAGGAACATTGCCCTATGTAAGCATTGCAATGAGCCAATCCCAAAAGCAGAAATGGACATTCACTTTGAAGAGAATCATGCCAAAATACCATGTCCCAAATGTAAAACAGAAGTGGAGAAGCAACACCTTGAAATTCATGAGGTATGTTTACACTGATGAATGTAAACTGTAGTATGTCATTAGATACAATTGTGCATTACTAGTAAAATGTATGTGAAGTAAATTTGTAGTAATTTTGTCTTTGGAAGTGCACATTCAAGGTGCTTGGTCATTAATTAAAGGGTTATATATTGACCTGATATTCAGAACTATACTTGCCTGAAGTCTTTGCTTGGTAAAGCAGACCATGCTTGTGAGGCACACTTTTGTGCAAAGTCCAAGAGCAGATATATTTCTTAATATTCAGTCAATAAATAAATATTTTATTACATATTTTTCAAGTCATATACATTTCTGATTTTAGAAGAGCATATCAATTTTTGGTAGAAGACCAGGTGTTTACATATGCTAATGTGACAATACTACTGAGTCAAAATGTGTAATAAGTTTGATTTTTAAACTTTGATTGTAACTAATGCACGTATTCAGTTTTTTAGGTCACCTGTGTCACTCAGGTGGCCTATTGCTGTTGGTCTTTGTCCATCATTGTTAACAATTTTACATTTTTAACTTCTTCTTGAAAACTTTTAGGCCAATTGTTATTTTTGGTGTGGAAAATCTCTAGAGTAAGAGGAATATAAATTGTGAAAATTATGACCTTACCACTCCTGGGGCCTCAGGGGCAGGGCTACAAAAAAGGCTATATTATCAAAAATCTTCCCTAATCCCACACATGTGGCAGAAAAACTAAATGCATGGTTATGATGTTCGTGAAGCCCTCTATGAAAATTTAGAAATTCATGTCCCCTGGGTCAGGGGTTCAGGCCCTAGGGTGTGGCCAATATGGCCATACAGTGAAAATGTATTAAATCAGAAAATCTTCTCTATTTCCATATATATCTGAGAAAAACTATATGCATGATAATGATGTCCTAAAGCTGATAACATAAATTGTGAAATTCATGGCTGCAGGGTAGGGCAAGAAATAGCCATATCATGAAAATACATAGTTTAGAAAGTCTTCTTCTCTACTCCCATATATATTTGAGTAAAACTAAATGCATGATTATGATGTCCACGAAGCTCTCGACCTAAATTGTGAAATTCATGACTCCTGGGTGAGGGGTTCAGACTTTAGGGTGGGGCCAGAAGGGCCATCTAGTGAGAGAGTATTAAATCTTTAAAAATTCTTCTTCTTTACTCCCACATGTATTTGAGAAAAACTAAATGCATGATTGTGATGTCCATTAAGCTCTCTACATAAACTGTGAAATTCATGACTCCTGGGTCATGGGTTCAGGCATTAGGGTGCAGCTAATGTGGTCATACAGTGAAAATGTATTAAATATTTAAAATTGTCTTCTCTACTACCACATATTTGGTCATATAGTGAAAATGTATTAAATCATAGAAAATCTTCTTTACTCCCATATATATTTGAGAAAAACTAAATGCATAATTATAATGTCCATGAAGCTTTCTATCTAAATTGTAAAATTCTTGGGTCAGTGGTTCAGGCCTTTATGAAGGGCTAATATGGCCACATGAAAGTGTATAAGAATAATTAGGGAATGTTAAAATGATTTATATACTTCAAACTTCCATTTTTCCTTATGTATTGTGAAAGATCATGAACATGTGTACAGGAGACTCAAGACTTATATATGGGGATGAGACTCCCTGTATGGGCTATGATACTCATGTGATGGTTAAGACCCATGGGTCTCTTACTTTATTTATTCCAGGAACAAGAATGCCTTAAAAGACCAGTCCAATGTGTTTACTGCGAAATGGATGTGTCAAAGGGAGAGTTGGAGGAACACCAGGGATACTGTGGAACTCGGACAGAAAACTGTGTTCGCTGTGGACAATTTATAATGGTGAAAGACATGGCTCAACATGAGGAGACCAGGTGCAACCTTAGAGAAATTCAACCCAAGTACAATAACAACACACCTCCAAACATTCCAGTGCCTGGTGCTAATGAAAATTCAGCTGCAACAAGGAGGAAACCAGCTCCAAGAGCAGTGGATACATCAGACGATTTTCTGTTTGGATCAGGTGAAGTTAACTCCTTTCAGATGGATGAAATCCAAAGGCTATTGAGAGCGGATGGGATGAGAGCATCACATCAGACAGGAATGATGCAGTCCTCTCGTAGCACTGTTCAGGGGAACCCCCAGATGATTACTAGTAAGAGTAAGAAAAGGGAGGTCAATGTAGGAAGGAGGAATGGAAATGGAGCGGTCAGTCACAACCAAAACCAGAATCAAGGTGTGTTTACATGAAGTATGCTCATCACTAAAACACAAGTTATCCATCACAGAGTCTGGGAATTTTTAGACTGGGAAATTTTATCTTTAAGGACGTATGTGATGTTTCTCATTAATATATAATTTTTCATGAAATTTCACATACAATTTACTTGCATTTTATCTCGTTTCTACAAAAATGGGGGGGGTGGGGTATATCACCATGTCTGTTTTAGAATTAGCATATTTTGATAGTTCCTAGTTGTTGTAAGTAAGATGAAAATCAGCTCTACTGAGTAAATGGGCATTACCATAGTAAAGAAGGAGAGAAAAACATTTGGAATAATCTGGTATGAAACCTTGGACTCTTCTAACATAAGTTAGGTGATCTAACCACTGAGCTATCCAGGCCAATGTGAAAATATTTGGTGATATTGCTATATATCATAAAATTTTAACCTATTTTGGAAACCATACAAGAACTCTTCATATCGAGAAAATGAAAAAAATAATTTTAGAGAAAATGTCAGAAACATTGCGCATGTCTCTAAGTAGTCCGATTGCCTAGTAGAAAATTTTCAAATATATGTGTAACATGTTATTCATGGCTGGTTGGACTCAAAAAATTGTAAGCTCCACTAGTTTGACTGACCAGTCAGTCAAAATGTTTCTTTGAAGACGGATATTATAGGAGTATAAGAATGCATAAAATTAAGAAACTCCTGACAGTTTGAATAATTGCAGTCGGTAACAAAACAATTGCATATTATATTTCAGATCAAACATTTTTGCCCTGCGAATTTTGTGGAGAAGCATTTCCTTTTGATATGCTAGTTTTACATCAGGTATATGATGTGTATATTTTTTCCATATACTATACAATATTTTATTTTAATGTTCCACACTTCAATGCATTGTATATCAAAACTAATGTCATTGGTAACTGATGATTGAAAGTATGTGATGTATGCATAGTGATGCTGTGAATGGAGGTGAAAATAAGTACTTGATTTAAAACCATTTTGTAACAGAGTTCATGCACAGAGGACCAGCTGAGCTCACTGATGGGAGGCACTGATCTCACAGAGGCTGAAGACAACAGAATGATGTTCCCACCACCGCCTGTCCAAAGACAGGTCCCTAACGTCATCGATAATTTACATGGATATGACAGTTATGATGATTCTGATCCTACAGGGTAATGGCTAATGCACACACAAGAAACTTTTATAATCCACTGACAGTGCAGATCCAGTATTTCATCACACAGTACAACAAAATAATTATTTCTAGTTTGTTTGACAATGGAATTACCAGGAGTGAACTCGTTTCAGTTGCTATACTGATCGAGATCTGGAAAATTTATGCATAAGAGTTTATCTTCCCAAGATGAACACTGTTAATTTATTAAAGATAGCAGTGGAATGTAGAATTACCATTAAGTTAACTGCGACTGACTGATCAAAATACACATTTTGTGAAGTATTGATTAATTTTTCAAGTAACCTTTATTCATATTCATAAAAGGATTTTTGTGAATATGAAATAAATCTTTAAATGAAATTGCATTCGAACAGACACATATTTTAAAAAATAAAAATTTGACTAACAATTAAAGATTTTGCACCGATTACCACCATTTCAACCAAGTAACTGGTTAACAATTACTTGTAAATGAAAAGTTCTGTGAATAAAACTTGACTAAAACTATATCAACAGTACATGTATTTCAGTTTTCATGTTTGCAGTTTCAATGTTTTAGGTTTATTGATGAGGCTAGTCCAGAGGAACCTTTGGATGACATGATGCTTCCTTGTGAATTTTGTGATGAACTTTTCCCTCAGGATGTACTTGTTCAACATCAGGTTGTGTATATAATTAATTGACTTGACGTACAAAATATGTAGCTATCTTACTGAGACATTTTGGTTACTCTGGTTCAACAGTTGAAAATTTCATAGTACAGGCAAAATAATTATTGTATGGTCATGATAAAGCTTTGGCACAAATTGCTCATTAATGTATACATGTTGTTTCATATATCATCTAATATTTCCAGGCAGTCTGTGATTCTGATACATTAAAAACTCCAAGAATGATGTCCCCTGTCATAAGAAACATAGGTGGCACAGCTAGAAAAGTGCCAAACACATCTCACAACAAACCACAACACACTCCAAATATCAAGGAAATTATATATGGAAAAGACCGACACACAACCCCAACTGGGCCTCTTTCAAGGGAACTGGACCACACATTACGGAAGTATGGAAGTTCCCCCTTCCATGTGTATGGTACAAGAGGTCAGCATCAAACTAGTGAGACTGAAAACATCTCACCAACATCCCCCAGACAACCATTATCTAGGACCTCAGTTACCAGTGCTACTCGCACCAGAAAGACATTGAATAACTTGCTCAGTGACAATGACGCTCCTCTTCCTTCCTCCAGGCCTATTGGCTCCCGCAGAACAAGTGATTCACGAGAAACCGCTGGATCCTTTGTAGGGTTTTCAAGTTCAAGAAAGAACAATGCAGCTGTGAATAATCTTGTGAGAAAGACAGTACACCCATCTGTTAGCTCTAGTCGAGTACCTGGTGCCAGTACTAAAAAAAGTGGTATGTATTCTACAGTCCTTCATTCACCTCATCAAGATATCATACCTGTTCTTAAGGGGAAAACTTACTTTTTGTCAATATAAAGCAACTGGAAACATTTTATGATACTTTGTGTGAATTTAGATGCAAAGAAAACAAGCATGGGAGCCAGTCGACGAGACCATTTTGACCCAGAACTGGAAGTTGGTAATATACGCCCACTAAGGTAATTAGAGTGATTCATGGATAATATCGTAAATTAGTTTAATTCTGAATCACAGTCAGCTAGTCTTGGTCAATCTATTTACTTTCAAGAGTTAGACACGATTCATTTAAGTAGAAATTTGATTCACAGCTTTTATTAAAGCATTCATTAGAGCTGTGTGATTGAACACCAGTAACTGTTGTTTTTACAATGTCCATTTCAATCACTCTGACCTATGGCTTCAAGAAGGGAAAGGCCATTTTCTTGAATACAAAAGTGAAAAGTATCAAAAATGATTATACTCCCAAGTTGCAGCTTCAGCACAGAAAGTGTTTGGTACTAATGGATAATGTGCAAAAAGATATAGAAACGAAACAATGAAATCCACAGGTTTTATTTATCCTACTGCATGTTCACACAAAGCTTTGCAATTTTCTGCTAAACATATCAATTTTATATATCCCATATATATCCCAATCACACTGATTTTTGAAATGTTAGATGGAGCATGCTTTATGTGCAGCAAACTAATTCATTTAACTTTGATAAGAAGGCTATGAAAAGGTTAAGATAACTAAAGTATTCAATCTCATTATTCCTATAAAACAAATCAGAGAAATGGGCAAAAATGAATCCCTGGACATACCAGAAGTGGGATCTACAGGGATATATGAGGATATATTGAAGGAATTAATCAAACAGAAACAACCAAAGTCAAACATCAATAATATATCAGTGTTGAAAATTGATTGACAACAAAATTCATTAAAAAGAAAAATTCATTAAACGGAAAAAAAGAAATTGTGGTATCTATTGTACAATCATATAGTTAATGCATTATTGTCAGTGACAAGATGTTAAAAAATTTCCATAAATTCTTCAACTCCATACAACGTGGTTTAAGATTTAGGTCAAAGTGCATTTTCTATTTCAATTATATATACATGTGGAATCAGCTGATCTTCCAATCATTGGATGAAAGTTATAACATTATTTCCCAAGTCCTGTGAACAAAGTCCACTGTCATCGCCGCAAGCCTTGGCTGAAATGTACGCTCCTCTCCCTTTTCACCAGTGGCTCTCTGCGGGAAAATTTCTTGTTTCTCATAGATGTGTATGATGACAATGATGTAATTCGTTGACCAATAGAATTCACACTTAACCTAAGATTGAAGATCTGGTTTAGCTGTAGCCACGTTTAACTCGGTGATAGCTGTGGCCATGAAAACGTGCTTTATGCATCAAAACTATCTTTCACAAAAAATTATATACCCCAACACGTCTTTTTGTTTATTTGTTAACTGCTCAATGTCGAAATCATCATATTTGTGTACCTATGGGATTTGTTTGGTTAGTTTACCAAAGAAGTGTAAGATCAAGCATTCTCATTGGTCAAAAGTAATTTGCTTGCATTCTATAAAATTCTAAATCTCTGACTAATCTGTGCTCGGAAGCTCAGCGATTGGCCGAATTGCATCATGCATATTTATTTAAAGACAGGAAATATTCACACACAGAGCCACAGGTAAAAAGGGAAAGGAGCATGCATTTCAGCTGGGGTTTGCAATGATGAGTCTGCTGTATATGTTTTCATTGTCAATTGATGTATTTATATTTATGGTACAATGTACATATATATATTGTACAATATACAATCATGTATTTATTGTGAAATGTGCATGTATTTATTGTACTGTGTAGATGTATTATACAATGTATATGTATTTACTGTACAATCTACCTGTATTTTGCAATGTGCATGAATGTTTTGTAAATTATACATATATATTTTGTACAATGTACATGTATTTAGTGAACAACATTCATGTATTGTACAATATGCATGTATTTATCATACATGTGTGGTATATGTATTTATGTATTTATTATACCACGGATATATATTGCACAATGTACATATATTTCTTGTATAATACACATGTATGTTACATATGCATATATTGTACAATGTACATGTATTTAGTGTATATATATATATATATATATATATATATATATATATATATATATATATATGTGTGTGTGTGTGTGTGTGTGTGTGTGTATATATATGATTTAATAATGCAGCCAGTAATTTGCATCTTGATAGATTTCAATTTGTGAACTTTGGCTTTGCTAGGTCACAGAGGAGCTCTGATAGTCAGTATTTATTGCCTACTTCTGGTCAGTATTCAAGGCAGAGGGACAGAACATTTGACTACGATGGTGACAGAACAAGTAAAACTGTAAGTGGCACTGTCAAATTTCATAGGCAATAAATTATGAACTATTTAACAATCAATGAAAAGGTTACTTGTAAATTATGAAATGTGTTACTTCGAAAATATATGTATGAAATGAATGCTCCTTGTTTACTTGTATACACTGCATTTCTAACTTTCACTTTTTTACTCTACAGAGAAGTCCAGCAAAACGAAGAGACCAGTATTAAACAAAACACTTACAAACATCAGACTTAATATTAATTGTAAGGAAATGTAATTTCATAAGCCATCCATGCTCAAATATTACATATGTACATGTAAATCAGTTCTCTTAATCTCTTCCAAAGAGTAAGAGAGAAAGCTTTAGTTGAAAATTTAATTTTCATAGTAAATTTTATGTGCCTTGTAAACTGAGGTATTGCAGTTTTCATGGTTAAATAGGGGCATTGATTTTTACCATCTAATCTCAGTGATAAGCTCTATGTCATGATTTTCATATCTGAAATTTGCATAAATTTTCATTTAATTCCAAATCTGTACAGGGAAAAGTGGGTCACATGATTCTCATAGATGAAATTTGCAAGTTTTTTGCATAAAATAAGACATGTGATTTTCACATGAAATATTCACTTGGTTTTCATGTAAAATGTTTTGTAGGGAAGTCATTTAGACAAGATTAGTCTTGTAATGCTAACATCATTTATAGAATGGTTTCAAGACATAAAAGTGTGATGTCAAGCAGGATTAGGATAGTGAATAACATCAACTGGTGTTGATTATTAGACTTATAAGTTTAAGATATGGAGTTTTATAGTCTTTGTTCCTGCATTTCTTCAGTTTAATAGATAATAAATATTGCAACATTTTCATGTAAATACTGCATGATTACCACTTGAAAAATAATAAAACCTATTATATATAATTAAATGTTATACCAAAAAAATACTGCATAAAAAATGAGATGATTTTCACATGAATAGAATGAGAATAAATTTGTATGTGGAATTCTTTTTGTAGGATTATTACACGTTATTTGCATAATTTTCAAACAAAATGGAACACACATGAAAATCATACGAGTCACTTTTCCGTGTTAGCTTGTGTGCACCCATGAATAATCAACTTTAAATAAATGGGAAATATTGCTGATGAATGATGATAAAATGATGAATGATGATAAAATGAAGAGACTGAAATTACAGAAATAATGAGTGAACAAAAAGGTTTGGAAGCTGTATATGTTCCATATACTCTGTCCTAAAGTTCATCCTTATTTTATTAATTGTTCATTGTTAATTGTCCTCCTTTTGGAGCATTTTTATTGCATTTCACAATGAAAAATTCCCCTCTTCTTCTACCATTCATCTGACTATAAGACAAGCTGGACTTGTTGCAACTTGGCTAATAATAATGTTGAACTAGACTTCTCTGCAAAGTGAAGCTTGATCTGAATTTCTCGGACTAACAATGGGTATACACAGGGTCCATGGAGATTATAAGCTCACCAATTAAAGTGTACAGCTCAATTTGGATTGAGTAAAATTTGAGGGTATTTGATGAAGAATTAAAGGATGTTTTTTTGTATTGTATATAGGGAAATTTTGTATCCAGTATAAGTGAAGTTGAAAAGTTACTTTTTACTTTAAAGCAACATAACATTGCTATGTGGTGGAGACATGTATATAGTATATCACCAGTCAGATGTTTATGAATTCAGGTTAGATAACATTTATCTATTGCATGTTTGTAAAGGGAGTTTTTTTTTTCTGATTGGATGTCAAAACAGTAAAACAACCGTTGACAACTTTTTTGATCGTGCAGTTGGACTGCACTCATCAAATGTATAACTTTTAAATCAAGGCTGAGCCTGATTCGGGTTAAGGTTTTCTGCCATTGTGACATCTTAGTAATCATCTGTTGGCCTCTGTGATATCATGTCTGATTTGTATATATGCAGAGTGATTTTTTGAGAAAATCACATTTTCATTACATTACTAATTATTGAAATAGATGAACACCAAATGATTACTTGTATCTATGTACCAAAACTGCTGTTGGATCAGTATTTTCCTTTATCATTAGAAGATCTAGATATACCAGAATCCTTACAACCTATTGTTAACTACCACTCATTTTAAAGTTTATTTGATAACATTGAAATTAAAAACAATATCTTGAATTAATAAAAATCTAAATACACCATTATTGACTATGTACAAAATATAATTTTACTAAAGAAGAGCAAAATCCTACATATTATTAAAACATTTGTAAAGTTAGTTAAAATGAAATCATTGCTGTTAAATAAACTTAGAAGTCCCCATTAGTTTGAGTTGAGATCTATTTACATTTCATTCACTAATACTCTACAGAAATAGACATGGTATTTTCAATTAAAAAAAAAAGAAGGAAATACAAGAGTAAAAGTGTTGCAAGAATTTGTTAATGTTTAAGACAATTCATCAAATAAGCAACTCATGAAAATGGTGAATCTCAGTCATTGCTTTGATCTGCAAAATTCCGAAGTGTCACATAAGGTAGTAAAAATATTACTTTGTTTATTTGTTATTGCTTTAGTAGAAATTCATATTATAAATTCAATAAAAAAAATTCTAGGATGAAAGTAATTAGCTTATGTCTTGTTAATTTTAGTAAAGGCTATGAAAGACATGTTGAATTAGTATGCTGTACCATTTGTTCTTCCACTCACATCTTTTGCATTGGTTTTGTTTGTTTTTCCTTCATCTCTGGATGGAACTTATGTAGAAAGTCCCATTACGTTTTACTCAACAAATGAGATGTACAAATGCGTGTCATTTTTTCATGTATGTTTTATACACATGTTGAAATTGACAGTGATTTATATACCTCTGTTAAAGTTAATATGTCATTTGAATTTGAATAAAATGGTTCTGCAGTTGTTTGTGACTGTTTCCTCCTGAAAAAAAAAGCCTGCGAGTCTTAGCAATCACCCAAGTATTGTAAATAAATTAGAAGTGTTGCATGTTGATTGTACGAGTGCCCTTTCGTATTTTCCGAAAGGCATGTTATCCATTTTTGTGATCCAAAGTCAAGTTTCTTTTTTATCATAACAAAGCTAAAGTTTGATAATTATCGGGCCTGGAGCTGTAAAACTTTTTGAATATCATATAACGGACATATTCTGTGGGTGGAAAATTTTTCAATCCGATTCCTAAAAGTTAGCAAATGATATCCTGTGTTTCCAATTTCTGCAGTTGCATTATATCTGTCTATACTGAAAGGAATAGTAAAGGTCATTTTGTGAAGAAGTAAAATGAGTCCAAATGATTCATACAAGTCATTTTCTGAGTATCACAACAATTTTTTTCATTTTGCTGGATAAAACAATTATAATCTTCAAATTAGGTCCCTTTAATTTTTGCTTCCGGAACAAAAATTCAATCTGCTATAATTTGTTTCCTATATTTGGAAGGGTGAAATACTTCCATCAATAGATTTTTCCTCTCAGTTTAAACAGCAATGGTAGAATTGGTTTATGCTTCATGAAGCATGATTCTGACTTGATACACTGGTACATGACCCTTAACAGAACCAAATTTCATGAGTGAAAGTGTACTGATTATTTTACATTAAAGATTTCATGTCGATAGGAATACTTAATAGATTAAAAAGACAAATCTGAACAAACTTTCATGGGGAGGAGATGCATTCATGAAGACACAAAGAACAGTATTTTATAAAGAAATGTGCTTGTCACCACACATGGTTCTAATTTGCAGAAATGGATGAACGCTTCCTGGCAAGCTAAGTTGTCTTCTAACAACTCTGTTATTAATGAGAATGTCTGGTAAACCAAACTTGAAAGTTTTCAATGGTGTATTAGGAAAACACAAGTACTTCTCTAATAATTTTGTATATGTATGTAGTGACCAAAATTCACCATTCATAAAAGTTACAACTCCCCGACAAGATCATGAAAAAAGATATTGTGATTTATAAGTGAAGCATCAAACAGTGCTTCATAAGAAAGGACTCTGGACTACTGTAAAATTCTTTCTCAACATTTATTAGTAATAAGTAAAAATTCCATGAATGAAAAATAAAGTTTAAATATGTACAACACTGGACATCTGAGAATTATGCATTGCTGTCTATTGTGGTACTCCTGGTTTGGTGATTTGGCCACCTCTCTAAGGATTACCTCCTTCTACATCACAGGATGGAATCTGTTAGAAGAAATAACAGCTGAGGATTATTGTTAATAATTCCACTGATCACGATTTTGAGTGCAATAGAAGTTGTTCATCTTTAAAAGAACTAGAAAAAGTCTTCTGCAGTTGTTTCATAAGAAATATTTTCCACAAAGTTTTTGTACATTTACAGCCTGCTGAACCAATAAATCTTAATCAACTGATCAAAGTTAACAGTGCTATAATACACTTACAGAATTAAAGTGTCATAACACAGTCCTATACTACCCTTACAGAATTAAGGTGTCATAACACAGTCCTATACTATCCTTACAGAATTAAGGTGTCATAACACAGTCCTATACTACCCTTACAGAATTAAGGAGGCATAGCACAGTCCTATACTACCCTTACAGAATTAAGGTGTCATAACACAGTCCTATACTACCCTTACAGAATTAAGGTGTCATAACACAGTCCTATACTACCCTTACAGAATTAAGGAGGCATAGCACAGTCCTATACTACCCTTACAGAATTAAGGAGGCATAGCACAGTCCTATACTACCCTTACAGAATTAAGGTGTCATAACACAGTCCTATACTATCCTTACAGAATTAAGGAGGCATAGCACAGTCCTATACTACCCTTACAGAATTAAGGTGTCATAACACAGTCCTATACTATCCTTACAGAATTAAGGTGTCATAACACAGTCCTATACTACCCTTACAGAATTAAGGTGTCATAACACAGTCCTATACTATCCTTACAGAATTAAGGTGTCATAACACAGTCCTATACTACCCTTACAGAATTAAGGTGTCATAACACAGTCCTATACTATCCTTACAGAATTAAGGTGTCATAACACAGTCCTATACTACCCTTACAGAATTAAGGTGTCATAACGCAGTCCTATACTACCCTTACAGAATTAAGGAGGCATAGCACAGTCCTATACTACCCTTACAGAATTAAGGTGTCATAACACAGTCCTATACTATCCTTACAGAATTAAGGAGGCATAGCACAGTCCTATACTACCCTTACAGAATTAAGGAGGCATAGCACAGTCCTATACTACCCTTACAGAATTAAGGTGTCATAACACAGTCCTATACTATCCTTACAGAATTAAAGTGTCATAACACAGTCCTATACTATCCTTACAGAATTAAGGTGTCATAACACAGTCCTATACTACCCTTACAGAATTAAGGTGTCATAACACAGTCCTATACTATCCTTACAGAATTAAGGAGGCATAGCACAGTCCTATACTACCCTTACAGAATTAAGGTGTCATAACACAGTCCTATACTATCCTTACAGAATTAAGGTGTCATAACACAGTCCTATACTATCCTTACAGAATTAAGGAGGCATAGCACAGTCCTATACTATCCTTACAGAATTAAGGTGTCATAACACAGTCCTATACTATCCTTACAGAATTAAGGTGTCATAACACAGTCCTATACTACCCTTACAGAATTAAGGAGGCATAGCACAGTCCTGTAATACTCTTGCAAATTAAGGAGGCATAACACACTTAAGTAAATGTTATGAACGAATTTAGTGTAAATTCATTTAATAAAATAATAGACAAAAGTCTAACTGAACTCTTTCATCCACTGAGTGGATGGGTGAATAACATTAAAATGGTAAAGATTATTTCAAATTTTATTTTTACATCAATGGTGTACTTCTGGTTATGAAAATTGTGACTTATTCCTCCTTAAAAAAACCAAATCAATAAAGAAGTAATTAGATGTGTCTGAGTTACATCAATGCCCCACATTGGTGACATTTAAATTTAAATGACAAATTTCAATTCAAAATGTCTAAGTATGACTGAGATAATGAGCGAAAATTTTAAATGTTTGAAATTCTTCATAGCCCAAGTGGTTTAACTCTTCCAAAAATTATTTGACTTGAACCAAATACAAAGTTTACCTGCATAGTTTCAGGATGTATCTATATCCTAAATTTCAATTCAAAATGTCCATATGTAACTGAGATAGTGAGCTGAAGCTGTGATTTTCTAAGTCCAAGGGGCACAACTCTGCCAAAAATTATCTCATCAGATCCGTACAGTAACTTGACTTGTGTTTTCTCATGATATATCAACATCCAAAATTTCAATTCAAAGTTTCCATGTATGACAGATAATGAGCAGAAACTGAATTGTTTTAAATTTTTGTAAGCCCAAGGGGCATAACTTTTTGACCTGAACCAAACACAAACTTGACCTGTTTATACTCATGGTGTATCTATATACCAAATTTCAATTGACTATATGTGTCTTTAGCAGGTATAATGAACATAAACTGAATTATGATGAAAGGACAGAAAAGGGTACCTGTAATACTATATGTCCCAGCCATTTCATGGCAAGATGATAAAAATAAAAAAACAAAAACAAAAAAAAGTGAGCATAGCATGCATTCTTTAAGAACATGTCCCCTACTAGCCCCAAGTTAAATTGTTTCCATAATATTCTGCATGAATAATCATGCATCAACAGTTCATGCACAGGAGTACCAGGTCCCGTAAAATAAAAGCCATATATGACAGATTTTGTATGTCCAAGGGTTTTAAATCATCAAAAAAAATAAATAGAAAACAAAATTTGAACTTGTCATGGTAAATATCAAATGAACATTTGTTAGCATTTTGAAAAAAAAACAGTGTGGAAAACTGATTTGACAGATGGTGGACCGGATGGACAGAGTGCAAACCTTAAGTCTCCTCCAGCTCCAGCAGGGGACTAAAAAGAAAGAACTCTTAATTGTGTGAAAACTAGAAACAAGAGATGCATAGGGCACATTGCTCACCTGAGTCACCATGGCCTAGCTGTTGTTAAGTTGTCATGATTTTTAAAAGTTTTTTCAATCTTTATTCCCATGAATGTTTTTGACCCCATATTGTGGTCTAAACCTAGCCCCAAAAGGTCATGGCATAACCAAATTGGGAATACCTCAATACCACTACGACTAACATGACTATGCTGTTCTGGAGAAAATTAAGGTCAAGGATCATAAAATGAAATTAAAGATTTTGCCATATAAAATTGATATACAAATATGAAAGTTGAAAATATGAAAGTTGTATCTTAAAATAGTTTAGGGAGATATGAAGGTTAGGTTTTCTTAAAAGTAAGTCAAACTCCAAGGTCAAGATCACAAGGTTAAAAACTTTGCTGCCATGAAAAAGTCTTGTAACAAGAAATCTACATATGAAATATGAGAGCCCCATCATTCACCATTCAAAAGTTATGAGCAAGCTTAAAGTTTCTGGGGCCTCTGTTGTGAACAACCTTGAATTTGACCTAACTGTAGATGCTTGCATATTAATATGACTAAGCATGGCCCTGCTGTTGAGAAGACTTTTAAATATGTTTCCCTATAAATTCTTATGCAAAACTTTGATCCTCAAATATACCCCCCCCCCCCCCCTTTACAAGGATCATGATTTGAATACACTTGAATCTGCACTGCCTTGGGATGCTTGCATATTAAAATGACTTGGTCATGGCCCTGTCATTTTCAAAAAGATTTTTTCTTATATATTCCCAAGTAAAATTTTCATCCCTTATTGTGCCCCCACCCAACTTCTGGGTGCCACCATTTCAACAAACTTGAATTTGCACTACTTGGAGATGCTTGCATGTCATGATCCTGTTTTTGAGATTTTTAAAGATTTTCCCTATATATCTGCATGTAACACTTTCATCCTCTACTGTGGACCCATCCTACCCCAGGATCATCATTTGAATACCTTTGAATCTACTTTATATCAGGAAGCAGTCATGTAAATTTCAACTTTACTGGCCCAGTGGTTCTTGAGAAGATTTCTTAATGACCGCACCCTATTTTTCCTTTTCTTGGTTAGCTCCCCTTTGGAGGGAGCATGGTTCATCATTTGAACAAACATGAATCCCTTTTACCCAAGGAAGACTTGTACCAAATTTGACTGAAATTGTTCCTGTAGAAGATTTGTAAAAGATGCTATATTTTTCACTAATTCTTAATGATCTCTACTTCAAAAAGGGTGTGGCACTTCATTTGAACAAACTTAAATCTTCTTTACCCAAGCATGATATGTGGCAAGTTTGGCTGAGATTAGCAGTGTGGTTCTGAGGAAAAACAAAAAATGTTAAATGTCGGGGGGGGGGGGGGAAAAGTGATCAGAAAAGCTCACTTGAGCTTTCAGCTCATGTGAATTAAAAATAACATTGTACATTATTCAATTGCCCTAAGATATACTATGATCACATTGGCAATATATCTTTGTAAGATTGTAAATGTACACTCTTATCTTGAAGAGTGCTTTTGTTAATGAAATTATAATGAAGATGTTTTTAGTCTTAAACCACTATAATAATGGTAACACACTAGTGAAATTGCTCTAAAATGAAAACATCAGTCTATGAGAAATAATGATTACACAGGTATCAAAATCGTTATAATCATATAGGCATCTAAGTTAGTATAATTACACAGGTATCTATATTGGTATATCTCGATTCTTACTGTCCTCTCCTCCAGTTGTATGCTATTTACACAGTGTTGCATCTATCTGTTGGATCTGGGGCAGGGCTAGTTTGATTTTCCGTCGGTAGTTTGGATCTGGTCTCTTATCTTGGTCATAGTATATCGGATTTCTCTCCAGATATACTGTAGCCAGTTTTTTCATGGATTCTAATTCTTTTAGGTCTTCCCAGTTTGACACTTGATTATCATTGAACTGAAATAAGATAATGTTTTGATTATGTAACACGATACGTCCTGAACATATGAATGAACAAAGAGACCTGTGAAATGTGTAGGAATTCCAATGTTGACAGGAGTCCACAGTCACTACATGAGCACTGAGAACAGTGAAGAACCCTCACTGCTATGGCCCGAACACCAAGCATAGGTCTTAATTTAAGGCATTTCACCTACAGCTGGTTATGTCTTGATACGAATGAAACATTCTCGAAGGGACATAAAATAAACTAACATAATAAGGATGGTATAGTGGGCCTAATTAACAATACTTTAACTTTAATTAATATTAGTTGAATATGGAGAAATATTAAAAAAAAATGTACTCACCCAAAATTCTTCCATTTCTGTCAAGTGGCTCATATTTTCAATCTTTGGAATGAAATTGGATGCTAAATCAAGGGTTGTGAGTTTTCCCTGAAATATAAAAGAAAATTCTATTTCATCGCCAAAGACAGTATTTTATGCTGGTTTATAAAAGAGCAATACAATTGGTTTACCTGTGTTAGTATCAGTGTGGAACATAGGTGAACACCTTAGCACTTGGCCAAAAAGTATGTTGGTTATACATCACGCTGTCATATAGTAATAGGCAATCAATCTTCAAACACTTACCATTTCAAGCTACTGAATTTATCAATATCAATGTGTAACAAACATATACTCACATTGTTTTCTAATCCTTCAACCTTTTGGATTCCATTGTTACTTGCATAGAATTCTTCTAAGTTCACCAACTTGTCTAAACCCTCTATTTTTCTTATTCTGTTACTCTGTTATGTGTAAACAAGAACAGCTTTGTGAACTTCATATGGACATGTGTACAAACAGAAATGTTTTACCTCTGTAAGTTAGACTATCAATAGAATGGGACACACCTGTATACTGAGACAGCGAAGATTGACTAAAGTGTCCAGTCCCTGGATGCGGGTAATTTTGTTCTTTCCTACATACAGTTGAGTGAGATTTGTCAAGGTGGAGATGCCATCTATTGCCTGCAATATACATAATATACATTTCTCGAGGTGAAAATATTATCTACTGTCTACACACTTGTCAAAGTGGATACCTCATCTACTGTCTGAAATACACATAACATACAGTCTTAAAGCTGAGTGAGATTATCAAGATGAAAATACCATCCATCGCCTGAAATATTCATAACACACATTTCTCAAGGTAGAAATATTATCTACGGTCTGAAATACACACAATATACAATTATGGACTGTTTAGCAGGGAGACATCACAAATTATCAGGTCTTAGTAATGTTACCACTCCAGGGCATATGCACCCAAGGGTGACAATCTTACTTTGACCTGATAATCTGATGTCTCCCTGCTAAACAGTCCACAATAATTTTATTATCCTGAAGAATCTGAAAGTAAAAAAAAAATCAAATATTTAGTGACTTGTGCCATATTTATTGCTAAAAATGTAAATGAAATCATAACAATTTTTCTGCAGAAAATTCAAAAAATTTTCAATGGTTTTCGAGGGATGAAATCAATGTTGCCCTCGAATATTTGCACTTTTTGTTTTATTATACTCAATATCATGCATCTATTAGATGTATATATGTTAAACAAAGTAAAACACTGAGGTTTGAAGCAACTAAATGAGACAGAAAGCTTATGATTGTGACTCATAACAGCATGTAGCAAAAACAATGCCAAGTGTACACATTTTGTAATCTATTTCATAAAACAAAAATTTAAATATCAAGTGAAATGCATTGGAATGGGAATATCTATCTACTCAAAAATTGTTGACACTAATGTCACTATTAGAATTTATAAATTAAAGATCCTGTATAATTTTAATTAACTTTTATTAAAGTTATCTCGCTTGCACCTTTAAAGTTTAGCATGTAAGGGGAGACAACATGGTTGTGAAGGAGACATCATGGATTGTCTCCCTTCATATGACCAATGAAATTGACTATTATTCTGAAGAATATTAACATACACTGTCAAGGTGAACACACTATCTACTCATACAGTCTGATATATATACAGATTTAATCATGGCATTTTTTTTATACTGCATCCTATATTAGCCAGAGGTCACATTATGTAAGTCCAATAGTCATTATATTTGATGAATCATATAAAGTGACCTTGGCTGATGTAGGAATGCCATGTCATGATTTTTAAATCACATGCTTATTTGACAATGGTGCCCCACAGAATTGGCAGATGAGAAATATGACATCATGATGCAATGTATATGATATTGGAAAAAGCAACTTCTAGAAAGCAATGTATCATAAATTCAAATACTGCCAGAAAAGGTGTAGAATAAGCCCAAAGAATACCAAAGTAGAGTGAAAAACTCAAAGAATACCAATATTGGGTGAAAAACTTAAAGAATGCCAAAATTGGGAGAGAAAAAAAAAGAATGCTAGAAAGGGGTGTATAACAAGTCTGAAGATTGCTAGAGATAAACCAGGTATGTATTTTTAGTATTTTTGGCTTGAAAAGAACATCAAACAGTTTGTCTTCCGTAATTAATCATGCATGATGTATATACAACTTTACTGTATGAACTAAAACTGTCCTAACAAGATTAATGTCCCCCACAGAGCACAGTGGATGGTGGAAAATAGTAAAAATTTTGCACTTTGAAGAATAAATGGTTTTTAAGATATACTCTGGACAATGACAGCATAACATACCGCCCCCCTCTCCTCCCTCAAAATGAAAAAATATATAAAACTTCCTTGACTGTCAAAAAATCTCAATCTAAATAGCATATCCATAACTCATGTAATATATACACATATACATAATTCATATAAGATATACACAAAGTTTAAATCAAATCTTTCATCATGTTAAAGATACACTCTGACAAATTATATCTATGGACAGACTGATGCATAAAGTGATTCCAGTATACCCCCTAAACTTCATTTGCAGGGGCTATAAAAATATACAACATGCATATTCTTAAAGGTATTAGAGATATTATTGCAAATGCCGTATGAATTTCTAAAACTTTAGCAATTCTATCAACAAATTTGTCCAAATAAAGTTCAATTATGCATATTTTGATCAAGAGTGGTCAAACATATTGTCCAAAAATGAAATTTCCTCACCTAAATAAAATAAACATGCATAAAAAAATAATGATTTTGTGTCACATACCCTTATTTTATTGGATCCAAGCTCCAACATTTCTAGCTGGACCAGATGATCCACATTTTCCATTTTGTGGATTTTGTTGTGAATGAGGAAGAGTCTTCGGAGCTTTGTTAGTGTTTGTAAACCCTCGACTATCGGTATTCTGTTAAAGGACAAATCCAGCACTCTGAAAAATTAAGATACATTCAGGCTTCACATTTTACATATTTCTTAAACCTATAAATGAATAATTCAATACAGATCCAATACAAATACAGTAAAATGCTTTTAAAATATAAGAATCCATCTTGTAGCACAGTTTTTGTTTGATTTGCTGAGCAGAAACTTGTTTGTAACTACTTATTTTGACAAGTCTGGTTAATGATTATTGCTAAGCCCAATTTGATTTAACATGCTCCATTCAATATGCTGGGGTGAAGACACTCAAGGTATATCTTCTCATACACTCTCAAAAACTGAAAGACATTTCTTAAATGTATTCTCTTAAAGGGACTTGTTCTTACACAGAGGTTTGCTTTGTATGGAATTTTATTCAGAGCATAAAAATCTATCCATTTCTTTATTTTATAAAATATATATAAATACCATATAAAGGAATAAATGTCTAGATTATTTGTAATATGGGAGATATATAAACCATGGAAGCATGTGGTAAATTCTGTGTTCTCAACATTATCAGTTTTGTCAGTTCCACAAATTACCCCATACTTTCATATTTTTTACACCCCCCATAATACTAATAATCTAGATATTCCATAATTTTACCACAATACACAGGTATTAATTTTCAATACATACCTTGACATCAGAACACAATTCTTAAGTGAAAGGGTTTATTGTGCAATTCATATTCTGACATCATGAAAATATAAACAAGTATTCTATAATTAATGCCCCCTATCAGCTTCAAGTTATGTTGTTTGAATAATATTTTGTATGACATAATTTTATGTCAATAGTTTATTTTTAATCTTAGAAAAAAAAATAGACAAATAAAATTCATTTTGTAACTTTTTAAGTTACTCATATGGATCTCATACAATAAAAAATATACAGAGAACTAGACAGAATACAAAAATAAGAGAAGTTAAATCATCTATGAATTTAAGTCTTTCAATTTTGGTTAGAGTAAGTCAACTGTAACAAAAGTGAAACATAATCTGTATCTACTCATTAGATAACCACACAACAAATTTCAGATATTTAGGTTAAAGCATAGTGGAGAAAAGTCTGCAAACAAAACTATACATTCAGCACAAAGTTCCATAAATCTTGTAAAAATCACTCAACTGTCATCAAAACTTCAATTTACTCTGCAAACATACATTAGCAATCACATACCAAGTTTCAGCCCCCTATGTGTTGTTGGAATTGTTGGAGAATAACCAACACCAACACAACACCCCCCCCCCCCCCCCCCCCCCCCCCAAAGTCTTAAAAATTTTGATGGAAAATAAAAACCTTACCCATTCAAGTCATTTTTTTATTTTCCAATTTATTGACCTCAGAGATTATATATATTAGTATGACTTTCAGAAACAAAACTGGCACAGCCCATTTGTAAAAATCATGCAATACTGAAAGCAAAGTATATTTGTCAATATAATTGTTACTGGTAACCTACATACGTTTCAAATACAACTTACTCTAGATTGACTAAAGCCTCCAAATTTTCTATCTTTGTGAGCTGGTTGTCGTAGAGGTCTAGATCAGTCAGGGTTGGAATTCCACTTAACCCTTCAATTTGTTTGATTAGATTTTGGCGTAAACACAGACTCTGTAAATACATACTGGTTATAAATACACATACAACCTTTCTTGTTTTTTGAGAATATCTTATAACTTTTGCCATTGACTCATTCATATATATATATATACTTTACCAATTTATAAATTCTAGCAAATGTTTAATATGAATGAAAACTTACCTCACATTGTGAAAGTCCTTCCAAATTATTTATTCTAGCAATTCTGCTTTGGTTTAAATCAATCTCCTGTAATTTTACCACAAAAACATTGCTAACAAATAATTCTATAATTCAGCAAGTCTTTTTTAAACAGATACATATATGCATGGTTCATGAATTGTAATATCCATTTTCAAATTTTCCACCACTGTATAAGCTACCTTTGAAGTTTGATTTGTGATGTAACTACAACTATTTTAATGTACATACTAATTAAGATCCTTTCAAGTTATAAATTTGTTAGAAATTTTAGGCAATGCTATTTAGACCTATACCTGTTCAAGTCCACCCTTGATGAAATTGAAAGTAGAAGACAACTTACTGTGCCTTAATGTCAACATGATCCACTCATTCTTTAGACAAGAAATACAACTATGACAATACATTGTACATGAATGCTGAGTGTTCAGTAATAATTTACGTTCTGAATGCCCTTGTTTTGATATGCTATCGTTCTTTTGGAAAACCATGAATATATTTACTGTAAGTTGCATATTTTGCAAGACTTTATTTCTGCAATATTACCATGTTAGATTTATCACTGTGAGACTCTGAAGTGCTGCATCCTTGACAATCATTCATAGAATTGATCAAGTTGCACACCAAAATAAGATTCTGTGACATCACAGATTAGATGTTTTGTGCTTTTTCATACAGAAGAATTCTACAACAAGTCACCCTCCAGTATTTTATTTTATAACTATGTATTAATTTTGATATTCAAATGAATATGTGAATTTTCCTATACAGTCCAGAATAATGGACATACAAAACTTTGGAATTTATTGAGTCAATGTCAATCTAAAATTATCATCAGTTTCCTTTCCATTGACCTTACATTGTACTTACTCATCTTTCAAAGATATTGATAGTAATATCCACACTGTATTATTCATCCAGCACTTCACCTTTTTATTATAATGGTTGCACCAGACAGTAAAATTTACACACACACACTACCCATGTGTTAATATCTACATTTCCAATGTTTTTGCCTTTCATTATCTTTATCAGTTGTAATGAAAATCAATTTCTCATGAATGTGATGCAGTTATGAACAATACAGGTACAAATCTTGATATACACAGTATATCTGTTTTCATGGTTAAGAATTCCGACAGAAAGTAGCTAGTAGAATGTAAAAATGAGACATAAATTTCATTTTTAAAAATACATGAGGGGTGTGAACTGTGATGTATCATGCCGACACACTTTTCACAAAGCATTTACGTACTTCTTGAAGTATGTTGGTGTGAAGTATCACAGTTCATACCCTCGTGTATTTTCAAAATTGAATTCTTAATTTATCCTTTTACATTTATATCATAAAATCTACTAGCAGTTACAAAATAACTGGCTGCCAATTTCATCACCATTTTAACTAATCTGTACAGCAGTGATACTTGTGATGGAGTGTTGCCTACCACAGCTGCACGGTCTGGAATCACAAGTTCCCTTGTCTCCCCTTTATCTGGCTCTGGTTCATCCTCATCCCCACTGGACAGGAAGTGAGGAGGGGTCTCATCTGCTCTCTCATCCATTTTTGCTACTTTTGGCTCCTCTGGAGATTTTGCTCTCTCTTCTGACATGCCTCTGAGAAAGATATGAACATAATGTAATTCCAGCATATTTTCATTCCATTTTGTAATGGCTTGGTTCTGCAATACTCATTATGGAAAGTTACCCTTCTTCAAATTTTAAGCTTTTTTGTTAATGCATGTTCAGCATACTTACCTTGAATTACTAAAAGTAAAAATTTTAAAATAATTGTCACGGGTTAAATTGCACACACAATTCATCAATTTGAGAGATCAGCATGCCATATTCACCACTTAGTGAAGAATGTATTCTCAATTCCATGTTTAATTTAGAAATATTAATGACCAACAGTAGCACAAGATACTGTAAACATTCCACACAGGATCACAGTTCTGTGGATTTATATTTTCAGTTTCCTTCATGGGGTCATAATTTTGTGGATTTGTAATAGTAATTTGTAAAGATGATTACATTTATTTACAATCATTCATCACACATATGATTATATATTTTGACCTTTAGAATACTGAGATCAGGACCCAGCATCAACAGAATTCAAGCAACAATCAAAGACAATTTTAAACTGCTTTTACAACAACTGTTACCTACTAAGTACTTATTGTTTTTATTACATTTATTAAAATTATTCCAGTTTTAATGTCATAATTAAATGGCAAACAAATCAGCTAAGCATCTTAATCAAACTGCTAATGTGTCTTAATCTGGTAATACTATGTTGTGTGGCATCAAATACTCAGGTTATATCAATATACATCCATATACGTATGTACAATAATGTGACATATGTAGAGCATACATTTTGTATGTTGCACTACATGTTCATAAACTATGCATCTTCATTTGTTGATATATATGTTAATGTACAATATTACATTTACTAGAGTTATCTTCGTTGTATGCCTATAACCATGTACTTTTGATGTAATATCCAATACTGGACCCTAATTGGGTAACTGAGTATCTACCACAGTATGATAATTGAATATTTTTCAACACTGAACTACAAGTGAAAAAAACTGTCTTCGATCTTCTTAGAGATAAGGATTTAGCGTTGGGTTTTACGTCCGCTGATAGCAAAGTTAAAGGTATTTTTAATACCATGGACATCACGGAAATCTAAACTATATGTAAAATCATAAAAATTAATGAAACGCGCAAAAAACACTTCGGAAGAAATTGCAGTAATGAAAAGTACATGCAAATGTATCGTGTATACCCATCGGCAGTAAAGTTTTGAAAATCCTCGTAAGCCTTCTAGATGTATTAACACAAGATCATGTTATGATATAACAAAATAAAAACATTCTAGCTCAGAATTCTTACCGTTTGTCGTTGAACTTGACGATTATCCAAAATATTTTCCTTCAGTAAATTTCACAATGCCGAACCCGAGCAAATTGCTTTGGATAGACGACTTTTATTTACTATATTGTTCTGTAATTCTGATTTTCCTGCATCCTCCATACAATGTATTCACATGCACTTCTTTCTGAAAATAAGTTATAGCCTAATGTCTATCAATAACACAGGAGAAGGCGTTCTAAGTTTTAAGAACTTGTGCCTAACCCTTTTGTTCAAATAAAGAACGCAGTGTTATTATTAATATACAGACGTCATAATTTACTTACAGAAACAAGTGCCTACAGGTGAATATACTGTATAGGCAAAAGAACGGTTATGGAGTGTCAAATTAACATAAACTCAAATAATTGAAGATATCTATATTTATTTGAAAATAATTTGATGCGCACAACATCTCTTCAAATAGTCAATGATATCGTCAGTTCTGAATTTTTGGTGCATTGCTTGAAATATTGATAGCATTGTTATTCCGTTGAATTAACGCACGCAATTATTGCTCTCGTCAGAGAAATTAATTTTATCAACAAATTAATTGATGTGCGCTACGATTCAATTAAGAAAGCAATAATTCGATGAATGTGCTCATCAATTCAATTAATGCGCACAATAATAAGTATTGAATTATTGCTCTCTGCAGAGGAAATGCAGCGCGCATTAATTCAATTAATGCGTGCAATAATTGAATAATTGCTCTATTCAATTGAATTAATTGTATTATTAAATCAATTGATGTGCGTAATTATTCCGAGAGAGAGAGAGAGAGAGAAAGAGAGAGAGAGAGAGAGTAACTATATTATTTCAGATATCCTTAATTCAGCATATTCACAGTTAAATTAATGATCTGTTCCTATCGATCGGTAAAAGGATTGATGCGCTCATTAATTCCTTATACGATATCGTTGTAAATAATTAAAGATATCTTTAACTGAATGGGAAATAAAACTCCAGATTGTCTACCCTGAAATCTAGGAGGCGCTCTCACCGATTAAATTTGCTGTGATAAAACTAAGAAATTCGTTTGAAAATTAATGAGTATCTCCCTCATAGCTCTGGTCCTTTGCCGGATTTGGCTCTACTATTTCGTATTTTTGGTTCTTTCAGCTCTTCCAAGTTTGTTCTTATTTCAGATTTCCAACATTTTTGACTTGAACATCATTGAAGAGACATTATTTGTCGAAATTCGCATCTGGTGCATCAAAATTGGTATTTTTATTTTTTTTTAATTGTTTATATATATATATATATATATATATATATATATATATATATATATATATATATCATCAAATCATTTATACCAAGCTATGAATAAATTTTCGCAAGCAATATTTCCACCACGTTGATACGTGCATCAATCCAGTTGATGAAAGCAATAGTTGATTTGATGCGCGCATCGAATCAAATATTGCGTGCAATAATTGAATTGATGATGTCTTCAGATAATTAAAGATCTTCAACCTATTGCTCAAAGTAAATGAGTTGATGAATCTACAAATAATTAAAGATATCTTCAATAATTTGAGTTTATGATAATTTGGCGCTTTACGCACGGTTATGGAGCGCCAAATTAACACAAATTCAAATAAACAGAGATAAGGGATGAAGCCAACTCTTTCCTATCTTATACGATATAGCCTAACCTGGGTAGTTTACGCCTTATAAACCGCCATTCATTTCAAGCGCGCATTAATCAATTATTGTTCTCATCAATTCATGCGTGCATCATATTGTTCGCAAAAATTAATTTAAAGATTTTGTAACAGGAATTGAAGTGCGCATTAATTCTTTTAAAGAGAGAAGCAATTCAATTAAAGAAATCATAAATTCAGTTGTGGGTAAATTGAATTGAAGATTTGGCTAATTAGATAGTTGCTCTCTCTGCAAGAATTATTGCTCTCATCAAATGAATTAACGATATCATTAATTCATTTGAAGAGTACATTAATTCACTTATTGCGTACACTAGGGTCTGTACCATGAAGACTGAGCAGCAGTGGGATGTGAAGTACACCTACTTGTAACTGAAAAAAGGACCACCTGAGCTTCCTGCACCAGAATTACAAACTTGCGGACTTCGAAATCGTGTAGACTAAGGTCAGCCTCGTTGGACGATCTATATATAGTTGCCTATTACAATCCAAAAATTATTAACCGTGTGTGACAAATCCAAAATAGTAGGACTGTAGACTTCAACCTCCCTGGCTGGAACTGGAAAACAAGGACACCCAAGCAGAACATTCTACATCGGTAACCACTACGAACTTACAGATGTACTAGATGACAACACGACTTAGTGCAGATAGAAGAGGAACCAATAGGAGGAGAGAATACCTTGGATTTGATCATTACTAACATCTCATCAAGATAAATAGAGTGGAAGCTGTACCATGTATACCGGGTATATCTTATCATGATATTGTATTTGTGGAAATAGACACTGCAGCACTCAAGATCAAGCAGCAAACCTGAATTATTTCCCTTTATAAAAAGGTCATTTGGGATACATTAAAGGAGGAAATGAAAACTGTATGCAGTACCATTAGTGATATGGGTAAAAATAAATCTGTAACAACACGGATAACCTCCCATGGATATCACCAGGTTTGATAAAAACTTATTCGTAGAAGAGACAGGTTACGCAGACGACATAAAAAGTCTGGTAACACAAAGGACAACCAACCCTTTCAAGAAATCAACGGAGCTAGGAAAGGTGAAGGAGGAAAAACCGGAAATATATAGACAGTATTGTATCACCGGAGAAGGAAGACAACCAGTTTATTGGACTTGAAAGGTTTTGATTCCAATGGAATACTGCCAATGAGGAGTGATGGTTTATTGCCTGCAAATCTCATCCCCGAACAAGCGACCATTCTGCATAAACAGTTTCAATAAACTTTCTCACAGAAATCAAGGAGCATTGTAGCATGAAAGGTATTTATCCATAAGCCGCCCACTTTAACATCATATGTTACAGACTGCTGGGAAAATTCGACTCACTCAAAGCCGCAGGGCCAGAAAAGCCTCGAGTTTTGAAGGAATAAGCTGACGTCATGGTTCCAATCCTTATTGTCATTTTCCGGAAAACCTTAATACTGGCGTGATCTCACCAGATTGGAAAATGCCAACGTTAGTCGGGTGTATAGGGAAGGTGGCCCACACAAAGCGGAGAACTGCCGCCCAATCTTGCTTACTTGTATCTGTTGTAAAGTAATGGAACACATTGTCACAAGGCATATTGTGAAACATGTTCATAACAACATCCTGTATCCGCTCCAACACGACTTTCGCAGCATATGCTTCTGGGAGTCTCATCTTTTTAAATTTGTTGACGACAAGATGTAGGCAGGGAAGCAGACAGACGTCCTAATAATGAACTTCTCTGAGATATTCGTCAAGGTCAGTTACAGTCACCTCACACATAATCTCGTGCAGATCCGGATCAGAAAGGGTCCTCAGTATCCTTTGCTTGTGGAAAGAGGTGACTAAATGGGACAGCTTTTTGGACGAGACCGCAAAAACCGAGGCCCCATGCCACAGCAAGTGTGGCACTATAAAGATCCCTCCATGCTCGAAGGCCGTAAGCGCCGACCATAGGCCTAAATTTTGCAGCTCTTCATCGGCAATGGTGACGTTTCCATATGAGTGAAAAACTCTCGAGCGGGGCGTTAAACAATATACAAGTAACCAACCTCATACATAAACTGGAACACTGTGGTATTCGAGATAAAGTCAACAACTGGATCCATAGCTTCCTTGCTGATAGAACACAAACATTCATTGTTAACGAGGAAACATTCTGTCATGTTAATGTGGAGTCTGGAGTGCACCAGGGGTCGATCCTTGGGCTATGCCTCTTCCTACTTTATATAAATGACTTCCCGAAAGGACTCGCATCATCTGAAAGACTATTTGCGGATGACATAGTCTATTTTACAGTTACTTCAGATGGAGATACCGGTACACTCCAGTCAGACTTGGACAAACTGGTAAATATAAAGTATTCGCCATCAGCAGACGGACTAGCATCATACATCATCAATGCAAACTACATGGACATATACTGAAATCGGGAAAATGCAAAGTACTTAGTCTGCCTTGTAAAATCTGAGTTGAAGTAGAAAGATCAAATTAGTACCATCTGTGGGAAAGCCAAGAAGACATTAGGCTTTCTCCGTCGCAACCTCAACATTAGTTCAACACCTGTCAAAGAGAACGCTTACCCATCATTAGTATGCGCGTCATCAATCATTAAAAGGACATCCACCGACTTGACTTGGTGCAACGAAGAGCAACCCACTCTGTCAGCAACGAATACAAATCTTCTGTGGATAGTAAATTTATGATAGAACATCTCAACTGGACACCATTAGCACATCGTCATAGACACGTCAGACTTGCTTATGAAATGGCTGTTGATAAGAGCGATAGATTTATACCATCTCAGCGCAAGACCAAGCATTTTCACCATCTTGCCTTCCAGCTACCATCAAACAATACTTCCTATTGCAAATTCTCATTCTTCCCGCGTACCATCGGGAAATGGTTTGCGTTACCACCAGGAATTGTGTCACTCTAACACCTGGAACATCAGGAAGCGGGAGTCTCAGCAAAGATTTTGAGGACCTACAGATTTCAACTTTTTTTTTAACATACGCTCTATGGCAGAATAATCAATCAGTTGATTGTGACAGTTGATTACCAGACAGAAGCAGGAGAAGTGCGGTTTTGCGAATATGACCATCACAATCAGATGGCTATGTTTCAGTGCAGAAGATGAAATGGAAGTGTCTGGATGAATCATTATAAAACGAATGTGCTATGAATTGTCAGTGTTACATAAAATGAACAGATGTACAGGACATTTTTGATCAAATATTATAATTAAAGTATAGTATATTATTGAATGAAATACCTGTTGAGTAGATTACTTTGAATATTACTTTGAAAAGAGTTGTTTCGGTGAATGTTGTAATTAGATTCTAAAATTACTGGAAATGCAGACACTGATATCAAGATATCAAGCTCAAATTTGCACCATATAAAACACTAATCTAAACTAAAGCGTTCCCCATGACTCGATGCCTTTGGGGGGCGAGCACAATATTTTTTTTAAAAAGCCATGTCCTGGACTTACTTTTGAGTGTGTGGGGGTGGAGGGTGTTGTTATTGTGACATCATGCCATGTGAAGTTCCCGGATTTCTTTAGCTACACCATGAGGTCTTGTTTAGATATCATTTTGATGTGATTTAGATCAAATTTCTTAAATGATTGAAGTGCTGTATTTAGTTTGTTAAAATGTTCTATCCTTGCTGAAGATTGCGGTAGATAAGAGGTCCCTTATCAACAAATACTAAATATAACTGATTTTAATGTTTGTTGATTGAACATTGATTTTTTTCAGTGCAGTGCATTCTCTTATCTTAAGAATTCAGATATCAAAATCACAGGAACAAGATCGAACTTCTACAAAGGGCAGCTAGAAATTTACTTCCATACACGTCTATTTGTGAAAATGGTGACTTAAAGGGATTATACTATCACAGAAGGAGAGTCCATCAAAATGAATCTCGGAGTAGCCGTATTTGGTCTGGTGGTTTGTACAATATGTAATACTGTTTCTGTGTTTGCTTTTCTACCTTCGTTTGAGAGTGTAGGAAGGAAGTCTGATTTTACACACGTCAGTATCACAGAAGGTGGAATCTACAAGGCGGTGGCGGAGGTCATCATAGAAAAGGTCAAACCGGGAATCTACGATACCAACAATCACATGGACAAAGTGAAAGAATATTTCAGTTCCGGTAATGAATATTTGTAGACACCGTGTCTCTGTAGTTTGATTTTCCCCCTTGCATTTTTGACCATCACATGATAAAGAATACCAGAATTGATAAAAGAATTGGATTACATGACGAACATGATTTCGTTCCAGCTGACAAAGCTTGTAACAATATCGACTTTGTTTGTAAGGCTCATTATTACAACTGCATTTTAAACGAATTCGGCATTAATTCCACATTTGGTAATTGTACTTGTATTCCAACTTCCCTTTCAATGATAAACTTCTCCAAAATCATTTCAGTTTTATAGGTTACCTTACCAATACTGTGTGGAGGCCAAATTAACATAAACTCAATTAATTGAAGATATTTTTAATTATTTGAAAATATCAACGATTCATTTGATGCCGCAATAATTCAATTAGATATCTCTTCAAATGATTAATGGTATCTTCAATTCTGAATTCTTGCGCGCATTAGTTGAATTGATGATGGCTTTAATTATTCTGCTATACAATTGAATTGTTGCTCTCTTCAAACGGATTGGTGATATCAACAATTGAATTGATGTGGGGTACAATTCATTGGAAGAGAGCAATAATTCAATTAATGCGCGCATCAATTCAATTAATGCAGGCAATAATTGAAGTATCGCTCTCTTCAATTGAATCGATGATATCATTAATTCAATTGATACGTGCAGTAATTGAATTATCGCTCTTTTATTCTTTTATAGAGAGCAACTATACTCTGCAAAAAAAGAAACGCATAGCCCTTTTAAAATTTTAAAAATGCAAATTATGTATTTTACCAGGTAAACTGAAATGGTCAATTGAGTAATTGATTTTTTACAGGTAAGTATGAAACTTTAAAGGTCTGTTCATTTGATTTGGCTCTCTGCCAAATTAGCTCGGCGACTCTCTAAAATTGCACATCACCTCTATCGCCATGGAATTTGGCTTACGTTTTTCACGAGAACTTTGTGCTTAATTCAACCACTACATTAAAGCGTATAAAAGGACGAAGTTTGAAGCTTGAATTCATCATAACGTTAAAATGCTGCCATGCCAAGGTTGGACCCTGCTACTCGAAATATCGTCATTGGCCGTCTCCAGGCCGCAGTATCCCAAAGTGAGATTGCACGAACTGAAAACGTAAATCAGAGCACAATTTCTCGGCTGTGGAACAGATTCCAGCAGACTGGCTCTACTAATGACCGACCGAGGAGTGGGCGACCTCGCATTACGACTCCTGGACAAGATCGCTACATCCGGGTCTTTCATCTACGGAATCGAACCGTTGCTGCAATAGCTACTGCAGTCGGAATACCTGGATTGAGAAGAATCAGCTCGCAGACAGTCTGCAACCGACTTCGACAATATGGCATTAGACCCAGAAGACCGTATTTTGGAGCAGTTTTGACACCGTTACACAGACGAGAAAGAGTCCGATGGTGCAACAGATTGAGGGGCTGGACATTCCGCAACTGGCGTAGAATCTGGTTCAGCGATGAATCCCGTTTTCTGCTACAGAAACGTGATGGAAGAATCCGTGTATACCGGCGCAGGAATGAACGTTTCTCTTCCTCGTGTGTCCAAGAAGTGGATAGCTTCGGTGGAGGTAGCGTCATGATGTGGGCGGCGATCTCTAATGACCGTAAAACAGAACTGGTACATGTCCCGGGCAATTTAACGGCTCAAAGGTACAGAGACGAAATTCTCCAACCTCACCTTATGCGCGTAATTGACCGACAGAGGGAGTTATTCCAACATGACAATGCTAGGCCTCACACAGCCCGCTTAACAATTGACTACCTTCAGCAGAACAACATTAATGTGCTACTATGGCCTTCCAAATCACCGGATTTGAATCCGATTGAACACTTATGGGACCAACTGGATAAACGTGTGCGCCTGCGCCAACCTCCGCCTCAGACCCTCGATCAGCTCCGTCAAATGTTACAACAGGAATGGCGAACAATTCCACGCAATAACGTAAGAACATTGATTGACTCTATGCCAAGGAGATGCAGAACTGTGTTGGCAGATCGAGGTGGTCACACACGGTACTAACTTAAACGTGACAGGAAGGGTTCTTAACTGTGATGATCTGACTTTTTTTTCACCAATATCTAAGGTTTGGACTGTAATTTTTTTCAATTGAAACAATTCTAGTGAATATCTACATTTTTTATTGTAAAATCATAATCCAAAATACACCTACTAAAATCTTTAAAAATCCATTATGCGTTTCTTTTTTTGCAGAGTATATATCATTAGAGATTCAACATATCCACAACTGAAGTAATGATCTCTTTTACTGAATTGTTGCTCTCTTTAAAAAGAATTTATGCACGCACAATCTAATTAAAATAAGATCTTCTCTAATCGTTTCACTTCTTCAGTATAACTATTAGAGAAGATCTGATTTTAATTAGGTTGATGCGCGCATTATTTCCTTATACAAACACATTGTAAATTAATTAAAGATATTTTCAGCTGAATTATAAAGATCATTAAATCATATATACCGAGCTCTAAATTAAATTTTGCGAGCAACATTTCCACCACATTGATGCTCTCAACACTTGAATTGATGAGAGCAGAGATTGAATTTAAGCGCGCATCAAATCAATAATTGCTCTCAGTAATCGAATCAATTAATGAGAGCAATTATTTAATGATATCTTTAATTATTTGAGTTTATGTTGATTTGGTGCTCTATAATACTGCGTTAGTAAACTTCACAAAAACCCTTAAAACATATATACGATGCTGGATCCAATTAATGTTCTACCAAGCCCCTATCTTTGTTTCTCATGGAAATGTCAAATGCTGCGATGTTTTGTATTACTACATATACCAGAAGTGATGTAAATCAAATATGGATTCTACAAGAAATTCTAAAGAAATTTTAGCAAATTTGAAATCAGAAAACTTTGCTCAAATCAACAACATCAAAACGTATGACTTCAACATGTTACAGGACCATTCTTCACGAAATATTAAAGATTAGACTTTTGATATCATAGACAGTTGCTTCTTAAATAAAAATGGAAACAGGAAATATTTATATCGTGTGATCAGTCATTCAAAATATTAATTTGTTAAACTCCACTCTAATTCAACACACTCTGTAGTTAATATTAACTGGAGTTCTCTATTGACATTATCTTCGCAGTCGTTGTTGATCAGATCTTCCTACAGTTTGTTGAACACATATTGTACTCCTTTATTAGCTGACCTATTTTTTATATTCTTACGAGGCAGAATTTGTTGAAAAGCTTCTTCATGAGAAGAAAAATCTCTCGCTGTGGCCTTCAACTCGACATTTAAATATATGACGACGTCTTACTTAGAATAATTATTTTCATTCATATGCCAATTACATATCCTAGTGAATTCGAAATAAATGACACCACAGAGTCTTCCACATCTGTTTCGTACTTAGATATTTTATTGAACATAGGTGTTAACGGCAAACTAACAACTGAACCTTGTCCCAAACGGGATGACTTCAGCTTCTCCATTGTCAACTTCCCATATTTATGTAGAATATTCCATTATCACCTGTATATGGTATTTATCTCTCAGCTGATTTGATATGCAGAGCTTGTTCTGCGAATAGTCAGAATAAATCGAGACAGGCTACTGACAAACAAGTTAATGTTGCAGAAGTCTCAACGGTCTCGTTTAAAGTCAGCATTTCACAAATTTTATGGACGTTATAATGATCTAATTTATCAGATAAATACAACTTGTCATTGAGTAAAATGTTGTCTGACATGTTTCGTATCAATTGAGACCGTTCTTTGCTGACTGATATGACTACAGATTACCGGTAATCTGATTATCTGATCAGGATAGAGGGGCTCACGGTGGGTGTGACCAGTCGACAGGGGATGATTGCCCCTCCTAGACAACTGACCCCCACCTTTGGTATATCCAGGGGTCCGTGTTCACTCTGCTCTTGATATTGTGGGTTTTTTTTCTAGGAGTTATGAGATTGATCATTGTTTGTTATCTTCACTATTTTTGTTACAGATACTCGGGGAAGGTTACAATTTGAACAGACCGTTAATTACATTGTTGACAAAGTCAATCTTGTTCAAAGGCAATATAACACGGATGCTTCCAGAACAATGAACTGTGAGCAGATTTCACCAGGTAATACGTTCTGCGATTGTTGTCTCATGCTGTGTCAATCTACAATAATTTACCAATTCATAAGACGCGATATCTCAGGCCTGGGGTTGTTTTTATTCCCATACACAAGACGATGGTTTATATAATCGGGTGTAGGGCATATATAGTACATAAACAGGCATACATTTTGAAAATTTTCTAAATCCGTTTCGTATAAGTTGGTTTTTAAAATGTTGTTAGCTGGGAGTCAAATGACATACAAAGTCAGAGCGTACCCTCAATATACTGGCAATCTCTTATTTATACCCAGAACACACCTGAATACATTGTATGCTCAATAAACTGCAAATTTTGCAACATTTAGACTCGCTTTCTGTGGACGCTCTAGTTCCGATCAGGAATACAGTGTGTTCCTAATAAAATGCCTACCCTTCAATCCGCTATCGTATTTAATCGGTATTGCTGAAGTCCGCAATTCCAGGAATAAGCACTGGTCACTCCAGCACAGCACTGTATTCCCGTGTTTGTACTTATATCTCGGTTATGAAAAAAATATCATAGCCACCTAGAGAAAAGATGTCTGTGAATTATAATACTAAATACATTTAAGGCAACGTTCTGCTTCAATCCCTGAGATTCAACATAATCCAGAATTCACAAACTACAGCTGCAGACTGGGCACCTGTTCGGGATTTACTGGCAGAATATTTGTTCACCATGCAGGAGTTCTACAGTAATACAAACTGGGTAGAAATGTTCGGTAGCAGACCCTGCAGAGAACTAGGTATGCTGTCGAATTCTAGTAATATACTAGCGAACAATTTTTCATCACAGGTTTGTAATACTAAATTTAAGAAATAAATGTCCAGTTTCTTTATATTATGGGGTACTATAAAATAATGAAAGCTTTGGATAATTTTCGCATAATCAATGAATATCCGTATTTTCTGATTATTTTTATTCATTTTTTTATGTTTTTTATTACATATAAGTATAGGCTTTTATGTCAAGTTGAAAGGTTACTTGTGCAGGATATTCATTGAGAAATGAAAACTATGAAAAAGCAAAGGTTTATTGTAGACTAAACATTGGTGATTGCAAGTATATAAGTTATCAATATCTTGTTTCGTTCAGGAGTGAAGAGGCGGCTACCATTAAAACTCTCCAGCGACCAAGAAGCAACTTGTACCAGTTGTAACTATTCAAAAGACGCGTATGTTTCTATTTACAGTAACAGTATTGTTCTTTTACAAATTGACGGTGTGAAAATTATATTATTTTTAAGAATACACATCTTACAGCCTTCTCTCCAAGTCTTGTTCGAATAACATTATACGAAATGGACAACTTACGAGTGGATACACTTCAATCCAAGACGTCGTCAAACCTTTCCGTGCGTACTTTACTGTTTTTCACGGACTTTCGTGGGCTTATTTATTTATTTATGTATTTGTTGTTGTTGTTGTAGCAAAACGCATTCTGTAGATACAACTTTAATCAAATCATAATATTATACAGAGGCAATTTATTGTGTTTTGTCAGAGGGTTTTCCTGCCACCACAGGTAAATGCAGTCACGGTGGTCCGAGCGATGCCTTCAAGGACGTCTCGGCGACTGGTGGAATTAACAAGGAGAGCTCTGACCCAGAGTTATCTCCCCATTATCATCTGCATCAAGTAGCAGGTCGGGCGGCAGTTCAGGCGACATTTGACCTTTTAGTTGGAGAAGGTAAAAACTGCCGTGTTTATGTATACTATACGTTTGTTGATATGTAACGCTGCGTACGGTCACAAAGGCAGTACTAGTGCTCACTTTAAAATCAGTATTCTACATATTAGTCTCAAATACACACTCGACCGGTCGCAGTAGCTCAGTGGTAGAGCGTTCGCTTCAACCGGCAGGTCGTGAGTTCGAGTCCCGCTCGCGCCATGGCCACGTCAAACCTAAGACGTAAATATAGGTAGTGATTGCTCCTTCGCCAAACGCTCAGTTTAGAAATGGGAATCATGGGTCTTTCGGATATGGCCTTAAAACGGGAGGTCCGGTGTCGCGGCAGGCGTTCAAAGGACCCTCACTACTAAAATCCGTAAGTGTTTACCATAGGTTTAAATTTGTGTTACTTCGCCTACAATTGGTGAAAAATTCTCGACGGGACGTAAAACAAACAGCCAAACCAACCAAATGCACACTCTCCAAGTGACGATCTATACACAGCGCGTGTGTACGGCAGTTTACTTGTACATGAATACAGGATACTGCCATTTTCATTTACAA
Organism: Ostrea denselamellosa; assembly: GCA_024699665.1. NCBI lineage: Eukaryota > Metazoa > Mollusca > Bivalvia > Ostreida > Ostreidae > Ostrea > Ostrea denselamellosa. The sequence continues at coordinate 21,978,904 of JAMZEH010000005.1, read as the reverse complement.
AATCTGGCTACCATATGTATTCGGATTCGTTTCGAACCCACAACTCTTCTATACGAGATTAACCACTGAAGCATATGGACTGCCGAATTATATACTCCGGTAGACAAAAATTTAAACACTAAAACTCTTGAATGAAAGTAACACGAGCAATTATAAATATCTGAAACAGCTGCCTTTTTCGTTAATGATATCATCAATGACTGACAATGCGATATATTTTTTAAAAATTCCTAACCGTATTTCAGACAACAGCCTGTTATCCGCTATTGGTTTAGACAGGACAATGAGCTTGTTGGGAATGGACCACAACAATCCATGTTACAGCTGTTTCTCGCCCTCCCTGTCTTTGGTGTTTGTTATTGATGACACGGGTTCCATGGCTGAAGAGATACTGGAGACAAGTATACAAAGTGTCGCCATCGTTAATAAAGCACATGATTCCACAGCGCCATTCAATTACATCTTGTCCACTTTCAACGATCCCGGTTCGCTACAATCTTAAGCATCGTATATCATAGTGTTGGCTTCTTTATATTTTGAGATGTATATGTAATAACTAATAAATCTATTCATTTCGTATTTTGAACGCATTCACAAAATATATACCAAATGATATGTATTATTGGATTCAAATCAAGAGGAGACAATACGTATATACTGCAATTTTCAAACTGTCACGTGGTAAAATCATCTGCACTAATCTAAGATATTCATGTATACAGAGACTAGGCTTTTTGTAACGACAAGTGGTGTGGAAATTAAGAAACAACTGCAATCACTTAAAGCTCATGGAGGTGGAGACTGTCCAGAAATGGCGCTGCATGGAATGGTCAATGGTGAGAAAGTCCTTTTCTCAGAATTATTCTAAAATTACGCAACTGCCCCAAAACATTCCACCACCAATTTGACCAAACATTCAAACTGCAATTTTTTTTCTAGCTATGAAGTTTGCCGAGCCAGGATCGTGTATATTCTTTTTTACGGACGCCGATGCCAAAGATCCAGAACTCTTGCCAGACGTCATAGAGCTGATCAACAATAAAAGCCTGCATCTTCTGCAGTTTTTGAGAGGGAATTGTTCATTTTCGTACGCTGTCTATGATGACAAACCTCAACATGTGACAACACCCATTTCTACTACTCCAAATGCCCACTGTATACCAAACGGACATAATCTGTCAGGTATCAAAACACGTGAGCCTCATGCGCTCTGATTGTTCTAGACAGTGAGCAGAATGTTAGATTTAATCAGACTTATGGTCTTACTCCTATACAAATGATACCTACCAGCTACTTATTGGTGTTATAACTAAACTTTTAACATGAACGGTTGGCATTTGTTTTGTGAGTACCAAAGACGAAAGTCATAAGAGCTTCAACATAATCCCTTGTTCCCTCTCTCGTAAGAAAGATTTTTCGTTTCATGGAATGCTATATCTGGAAACAGATTTATAGCACATTTATAGCACAGGTCTAAGTGTAAATGGGTGAGAAATTTCGAAGGAATGTAATGAATTATGCAGGTTAATCAATAGTGTTATTTGATATGGAATAGGTGAACGAAGGAGGCGTTCTGTTCGCAGTATTTTTGACCAGATTGCTGCGCAAACTCATTCCAGTGTTATACAGACGTCACATTCAACTCTCGGGAGTACCCTAGGACAAATAATCCAGGTAGTCAAAAGTTCCCATGCTGTAAACCATTAACTATTCATCGACATGGTCATTGATGGTTGCACCAAGAATAGAATGTATGATGTTGGTCAGTCTGTCTCTTTTATCTGTCTGTCTGTCCGCAACTTTAATCTCACAAATAATATTTTAACTATATAATGGAAGGACTCCATTCTTGGTGAGTTGAAAGTTTAATACTATGCGCAGGATCAATTTTGCCACAATCGAATGGGTCACGCTCAGGGGGTATTGCGTTTCACAAACGCATCTTGTTTCTCCATGACAAAATCATTTGACGTTATTGTTGTGGATAATGATACATAGCTGCATGGATATCACTTTGTCAACGCAAGTTGAAGAATCGCACCGTTTTTTGACTATACATGATATTGCAGGAAAATATGAACATACATACACTGGGTGTGACCTCGTTTGAGATGGATGGTGACGTTCAATCTTTTCCTGTAGACCGCTGTCTGTCATTGTTTACAGTCAGTTTAATGGGGAACAGCTGTTCTAACGTCGCTCTACTCCGACCCGATGGTAAGACAAACTGGAGAATTCAACCTTTTTATACAGTCCGAAAATATGGAATACAAATTGAACACAAACTCAAATAATTGTTGATATCTTTAATTATGTGAAAATGTCATAAATTCATTCGATTGGCGCCACAATTCAATCAAAGATCTATCTAAATCTTTGTTGGTAATTTTTGCTGAATTCATGCTCCCTATAATTGAGTAATGAATTAATTGTATCAACAATTAAATTGATGTGCACTATAATTCGATTGAAGAGAGTAATAGTTCAATTAATAAGCACATCAATTCAATTTATGAGCGCAATAATTGACTTATTGCCCTCTTCAATTTAAGTAATGGTATTCTTTTAGAGAGACCAAATATTTGAGGTATCTTCAATTCAAAATATCTCTGTAGACAGACTACATGTAAAGAGATCATTAATTCAGTTGTACACTGAATTAATGAACTTGTGGCCGAGTGGCTAGAGCACCGCGCTCAAAATCACAAGGCCTCTCACCTCTAGTCGGCGCGGTTTTGATTCTCGCTCAAGCCGATGTGACCTCTTCCCAGGTACATTGTATTTGGGTTCTCTCCTCCACCAATAAAAACTGGACGCCACCAGACACCTGAAAAATAGTTGAGTGTGGCGGAAAACAACAATCTATCAATTAATGATTTCCTTACATGTAGTTGCATTATTGCTCTCTTTACAAGAATTGATGCGCAGATTAATTCCTTAAACAAAATGATAAATGATATCTTCAATTGAATTAAAGAGATCATCAAATTGTTTATATTGAGCTCCTAATTAAATTCTACGAGCAATAATTCCACCACATTGATGCGCGCATTAATTCCGTTGGTGAGAGCAATAATTGATTTGATGTGCGAATGAATTTAATCAAATCGCGCATTGAATCAACTATTGCTCTCATCAATTCAATTAATGTGCGCAATAATTGAATTGGTGCACATAAATCAATATAGGAGAGCAATAACTGATTTAATGCGCGCATCAATTCAGTTATCGCGTGCAATAATATATCCTCAAGTAATTAAAGATATCTCTAATCATTTAGATTTATGTTAATTTGGCGCTTCCCAGGAAAGTACCTTTCATTAGAAAACAATGGTCATTAATTTTTATATTTTCAGGTTCGAACCAACCTTTTACAGGAAATGCATCGAAAGACATTATAGACAGGAAAACAACTATTCTTTCTGTACATGTAAGTTTCTATAGAAGAAAATTCAAGTATAATTACTCACAACTAGTACATTTACATGCAAATCTTGAGAATATAAGACACTAGTCAAGAACAATATATACATATCCCATGTCATCATTAATTAACAAGAAAAAGCCCGAGGGCTTCCGAATTCTGCTACTGTTTTGATGCTCTGAATTCTAGTAATTAATTGCTTCACTTTTGAAGCCTTTGTACGTTGGAATCAACACGTACTTTTGCCAACATTATTTTTGCAGAATCCGTTAGATGGAATGTGGCAGTTGAGGAATTTTGACAAAAGTCATTGTCATGTGAGCGTTTCTGGTAGTGGTTGTATAGACTTCACATACAAGATATTGGAAGACATACGAGGGGTTAAATATCCGATCAGCGGAACAAGCCCTGTTGCAGGTAAATCTCTGAACATATTACTCGTATTTTCCCAAAACTTGCAGACATGATATGTACTGTCCAACAAATGGATATGCTGTATTGCCCACTAATTAAACAAATCAAAAGGATCATAGAAGTACATCGCTACATACCGTAGTCATTTTATACAGGTAACAATTACACACTCAGTGTGTCGGTAAAAGGGATACCTCAAAATCTCGGAATATACACAAATATCACAGAGATCTATTTGAAGAAACCTGACGGTCGTTTGTTAACGTCACTACCTGTGTCAGATTCCTCTAGAACTACCACAAGGTCCGTGTTCACCGACGCCACGCTCTTGGAGGTAATGCATTGTCTCGGAATCTGATGGCATCTTGTCGCATTCTCAGTTGAACGTTTGATGTTCTGAATTCTAGTTATCAATTGTTTTGCTTTTGAAGCCTTTTTACGTTGGAATCAAGGGTTTGGTCAATACGGAAACAATGACCAGAGAAATTCAGAAAATAGTGACGCCCGTGAAAGGAAAAATAGAGTTCGTTCCTTCTTCAAGTAAGTCAAATTAATGATTATACTCATGGTTTATATTTTAAACAATTACATGAACGACAGAAATTTTTCATCCTCAGATTCTTGAATTTGTAACACATTTTATGCATGATTTACATAACAAATATTGCATAAATTAGATAAATTAGAAAAAGAGAGAGATTCAATTTTTTAATTCGCAGTAATCATACTTTTACACAATGAAGTATGCCCGATGTAAGCAATGATAAGGTGTTACAGATATGCATACGAATTCGATAAGAATACGTTATTTCATGTGCTGGGGACTATATATCTCAACATATTATATTGCTTTTCAAATAGACTCGCTAGTGTACAATCAGACGGTTGCGGTGAGTGTTAGGGTAACAAACGCGGGAGTAGCACGGCAGACGTTCGACGTGACAGCCACAGATACCGCGGGCTTTGTTAATAACGTCATTAAACACGTGACGTTGGATGGTAAGCAGACGAAGACGATAGACTTCCACATTACGGCAATTCCACCTGCAACATACACGTTAGTTTTAGATCTTTTCATAGAACTACATCAATTTCAAATGTCGAGATATAGTTTGATATTCAATATTTGATCAATAATGATCATTTGCTAACTCAGTATTTGTATATCTTCATCCTAGCAACCCAAAAGTACGACACAAAGAAGCTTGCTTTGTATGGACAGTTATTTTGGGCAAAAAATGTGTCTCTTTTATATTTTACAAAAAAGCCATATTAAGGAATAGATGTCGAGGTTGTTTGTAATATGAGGACTACTCCATGCTTTCGTGATTTATAACCCTACAGGATACAAACAATCTAGATATTTATTCTTTAAAAATACAAATTTATCAATATCCTTTTCTTCCCGTAGAAAACTCACCATCACTCTTTTAACTGAAGGAGCAAGATCCAGAATAGATAAGCATCTCATGGTAAAATAGAAGACAAATCGCGGTGTTTTGTTTTTGTTTTTTGGTTTGGTTTGTTCTTTGTTTTTTTTTTTTGGTTTTTTTTTGTTGTTTTTTTTGTTGTTTTGTTTGTTTTGGTTTTTTGTTTTTTGGGGTTTTTTTTGGTTTTTTGGTTTTGTTTTGTTTTGTTTTGTTTTTCTTTCGGGATTTGGCTTTACATATTGGTTGAAAATATATAACTCGGGATTCCCCCTTTTCGGATTTATGATTTAGGTTTCCACTGTAAACCCACCAGACTTTAATGTCGTCAACCGCTCAGAGAACTGTAAAGAGGCCAGTCTGAACATTTACAATTGTTCCCATCAGCAGTGGGAGCTGGACATGTCTATTGTCTTCACAGCTGATATGACGCGTCTGTATTGTACTCCTATATCCAGTACTATACTTTTTACATATCACCAGGACAGCACAGACAAAAACAAGTACCAAGCTACTGTCAAGTAGGTTTACTATTGTATGTGATCAAATCATTATTGCAATTCGAAGAGTGAATAAAAAAAATTATAAATATATTATCAGCTGGCCATTACAACAATGTTTACCAATTTGGAGTTCTTTCTTTAGAGGTATCGCTTTCTCTATAAAAGATCAGATCTATCTCCAGTTACTGATGGTGCCTATTCTTTATTCAAAGTTAATTACACAATTATACGTGCCTTGTGAAGTATATACATTTTTATAATCTGCCACTATGTACATTTCAAAATTCATCGACATATAGAATGCCAACCCCCTCTGTATGAATGGAAAAAGTGAATATAACAAACAGTTATCGATCTTATAAATCCTCTGAAGATTATAAATTAAGAGCAGGGCAAACACGGATCCCCATCAAACACCAGAGGGGAGATCAGGTGGTTAAGAGGAGTATGCATCCCCAGTTGACAGTTAAGAGGAGTATGCATCCCCAGTTGACAAGTCGCACCCGCCTTGAGCCCTATATCTTGATTAGGTAAACGGAGTAATCCGTAACCAAAGTCGGTAGGTAAAGAGTGGCCTAGCAATTGGTTTATAACTTGTCGGACAACATTCGACCTAATGACAGGCTGTATTTGTTCATTAGATCGTTATAACGACCATAGATTGTTGAAACTCCTGTAACATTAATTTAATTGTCATTAGCCTGTTTCAGTTTAAAACTTGATCATACGCAAACCATGATATCTACGTTGACAGACACATAAACACCATACATGTATGTAGGTGATATGGAACAGTTGAAGATGGAGAACCTTTAGTCACCCCCATTAAATGTCCTATGAATACAACCATATTTCTAATAAAATCACATTTTATTAAACAGAGGAGATTGTTGCACATATCAGCTATCAGTGATCGCTCTTGACTCCGCTGGAAACTCCAAGACATTGGCGATAAAGTTTTCAGGTGAAAATATATTCAACATGAATGTGGACGCTAATCGATCGAACAAGGTGAGTGGCTCGTACCACAAATTCAATATCAGTCGTGAATTGCTTCAAAACTTTTCTTGATGAAATTGATCTGTATTAGAGTATGGCCGCTGGATGGTAATCATTTGGATACAATTTTTTGTAAAAGAGAGATAACTCTTGTGAATAAATAATGATATTTTTGCAGCAAACTGGGAAGAGCAAAGATGGATCCAATTCTTCTAATGTATGGTTGGCTGTAGGGGGCGCTGTAGTTGCTGCCGTCGCTTTAATAGGGGTGTCCATACTTGGATTCAAGAAATACAAAAACATACAGAACAAAATAGAATCAGATTTACCGGATGTTATTACGGACCAAATGCAAAATGAAAGCTTTGACAAAAACAGAAAAAAGAAATTTACAAGGTTTTAATTTGATATGCATGTTAGATCATTTGATCTATCTTTACTGTGAATCCAAATACATTTACCATATTCTAAATGCTAATTTATAAAATTGAATTCCTTTAAAGTGTGTGCAGTAAAGATTTCAACAGACTTTTGTTTTAAATGTTTTGTTTAACACTGGTTATAGTTACATGTTTTATTTTCGAAGACTTCATTCCTCTAACGATTCACGGCGACACAGTTATTGAATATTATTGGTATTTTACATCACGTTATATAACATCCCATCCCTGTGTTATATATATATATATACTCTGCAAAAAAAGAAACGCATAATGGATTTTTTAAGATTTTAGTAGATGTATTTTGGATTATGATTTTACAATAAAAAATGTAGATATTCACTAGAATTGTTTCAATTGAAAAAAAGTACAGTCCAAACCTTAGATATTGGTGAAAAAAAAGTCAGATCATCACAGTTAAGAACACTTCCTGTCACGTTTAAGTTAGTGCCGTGTATGACCACCTCGAGCTGCCAACACAGTTCTGCATCTCCTTGGCATAGAGTCAATCAATGTTCTTACGTTATTGCGTGGAATTGTTCGCCATTCCTGTTGTAACATTTGACGGAGCTGATCGAGGGTCTGAGGCGGAGGTTGGCGCAGGCGCACACGTTTATCCAGTTGGTCCCATAAGTGTTCAATCGGATTCAAATCCGGTGATTTGGAAGGCCATGGTAGCACATTAATGTTGTTCTGCTGAAGGTAGTCAATTGTTAAGCGGGCTGTGTGAGGCCTAGCATTGTCATGTTGGAATAACTCCCTCTGTCGGTCAATTACGCGCATAAGGTGAGGTTGGAGAATTTCGTCTCTGTACCTTTGAGCCGTTAAATTGCCCGGGACATGTACCAGTTCTGTTTTACGGTCATTAGAGATCGCCGCCCACATCATGACGCTACCTCCACCGAAGCTATCCACTTCTTGGACACACGAGGAAGAGAAACGTTCATTCCTGCGCCGGTATACATGGATTCTTCCATCACGTTTCTGTAGCAGAAAACGGGACTCATCGCTGAACCAGATTCTATGCCAGTTGCGGAATGTCCAGCCCCTCAATCTGTTGCACCATCGGACTCTTTCTCGTCTGTGTAACGGTGTCAAAACTGCTCCAAAATACGGTCTTCTGGGTCTAATGCCATATTGTCGAAGTCGGTTGCGGACTGTCTGCGAGCTGATTCTTCTCAATCCAGGTATTCCGACTGCAGTAGCTGTTGCAGCAACGGTTCGATTCCGTAGATGAAAGGCCCGGATGTAGCGATCTTGTCCAGGAGTCGTAATACGAGGTCGCCCACTCCTCGGTCGGTCATTAGTAGAGCCAGTCTGCTGGAATCTGTTCCACAGCCGAGAAATTGTGCTCTGATTTACGTTTTCAGTTCGTGCAATCTCACTTTGGGATACTCCGGCCTGGAGACGGCCAATGACGATATTTCGAGTAGCAGGGTCCAACCTTGGCATGGCAGCATTTTAACGTTATGATGAATTCAAGCTTCAAACTTCGTCCTTTTATACGCTTTAATGTAGTGGTTGAATTAAGCACAAAGTTCTCGTAAAAAACGTAAGCCAAATTCCATGGCGATAGAGGTGATGTGCAATTTTAGAGAGTCGCCGAGCTAATTTGGCAGAGAGCCAAATCAAATGAACAGACCTTTAAAGTTTCATACTTACCTGTAAAAAATCAATTACTCAGTTGACCATTTCAGTTTACCTGGTAAAATACATAATTTGCATTTTTAAAATTTCAAAAGGGCTATGCGTTTCTTTTTTTGCAGAGTATATATATATATATATATATATATATATATATATATCTGACAACATATTTAGACAGCCAGAGAAATGTATCTGAAAACAAAGAAGACAGAAAAAAAAAGATTGTCTACGTTTTATTTTCAACCACATAACAAGCAACACTTGACATAACTCAAATTAAAGCTTTATATGATATTAACATACACGTGTACCTGTACATTCCATAGGAAATACACGTGTGCACGCTATGGCAAAATACACATGAACGTTGAAATTCGCACATCAGAATGTGTCTTTCTCATTGCATCAAAAAATTACTAAACTGCGTCTTCACAAAATTTTAAAAAAGTATTCGAATTACTTACAAAATTACAATAGTCTTCCTTTTTGAATAAAGTATACAATCTGCTCGATATTTGTTTGAAAATAGATACATTTCTGTTTGGAAATCATTAATCACCACTCCTGAGTTAGGAGATGAAATAGCTGCATCATAATCCATTAGAAATATATGTCCACATTGCCATTTATTTTCATTATGTCGCGGGTAGTAGGGTACACTACCTGAAACTTAAATAGTAACTCTCACAGCATTGTATGGCACTTCGCAAATTATGAGTTGGATGTAATAATTCTAGGGAAACTACATTGTATATTTCAAGGTTTAGGTCCGCCGGCAATCAACATCAATGTGGTTGTTTAATTATCTGAATTAACAATGGAATATTTTAAAAAAAAAAAAAAAAAAAAAAAAAAAAAAGGGAGGGGGCGCACATATTTACGTTATCTCTGTGTTTTGATCGACATCGGTCACCGACTCCTGTGAATTTGATTTCATGAACAACCACTTCAAAGAAGTAAAGGCTCTGGTACATTGTTCCATGCCGTACGCAAATTTCTGATTTTGATTTTTAGTATCCTGTGCAACGGCACCTGTTGTGACTTTTTTGGTTTGAGATGTTCCTAACTGAGAAACTAACCAGTCAAACGCTTCTTCGATTCCTTCCCCTGTCTTCGCAGAAACCGGAAATAAATCTAAATAGAAATAGTGGTGTCTTATCATTTGTATAATACCATGAAATCAAAATCAACATTCAGAGGGAAGTTATTTCCTTGTATGAGCAGATCGATACAGAGAGGCACTATATCATTAGTATTGATATACATACTCCAGACCCTTTTAAGCTGATTCAGCTTAAGCTTTTCTGTAATATCTTCCATTGACATGATGTCATCAAGGTCTGATTTGTTGGCCAGGATAAGATACACTGCCTGGTCTAGTTCCGGTGACAGATTGGCGGGAAGAATGATGTCATGGTACAGCTCGTCCATTCTTTCCACGTCACTTCGGTCAAGGACGAATATGACGGCATCAGTACCTTTATAGTAGAAGCGAATCAATGGTCGCTGTACCAATAGAAAAATAAGTACAATTCAGAATCATAAATACTCGTCAATTTTAGCCAAGATCAGTACAAATGTTTGTTAAGTTTAACTGATAGCTAATGTATAGTTAATGCGATATACATATAGATGTCGGAGTTAATGGGTAGATAACTGTCAATTAAAGTTAACTAACCCTGATGCATCTGAAACCTGGAGATGCTTAATAATTTTTTGAAGTTCGAGGTATTTCCTTGACCATTGTGTTTACGTTTGCATTTCCCCAAGAAAAAGAAAAAAAAAAAAACAAGCTTGTTTTAGAAACATATAATATGTCCTCGTGTGGCAGAATTGAAAAGGGTCAACTTTAAATTTAGAAGGTCTGTAATGATAGTGAAAAAAGATGGGTTATCTACTAGTCAGGGGCAACCACAATACAAAGTATAATAGCATACATTTCCGACGGATTTACATTTGAAACATGACCTTTGATCTTGTGACTTGAAAACTATTGGAGGTAATCTACTCCTTCGGAGTTTGATGTCATCAAGGTTCACGATATATTGAGTAGAGATTGATTGATTAATAATTGTTTAACGTCCCGCTCGATAATTTTTCACTCATATGGAGACGTCACCATTGCCGGTGAAGGGCTGCAAATTTAGGCCTATGCTTGGCGCTTATGGCCATTGAGCAGGGAGGGATCTTTTACGTGCCATACCTGCTGTGACACGGGACCTTGGTTTTTGCGGTCTCATCCGAAGGACCGCCCCATCTAGTCGCCTCTTACGACAAGCAAGGGGTACTGAGGACTTATTCTAACAACTCGGATCCTCACGGGGCTTGAGTAGAAAATATACTCTTATGTCTAGAGTAGTTTGACCGTATAACCCCATAATCAATTATCGTGTGTGTGTGTGGGGGGGGGGGGATCTATTCCTTAGGATGTAGCAGTGTACTAAGTTTAATGTCTATCTTGCAAATGGTTCAGTTTGACCTTGTGACCTCAGATTCATTCATGGACATCTAATTACTATGATTATTTCTTGTTTTTACGCCACACTCAACAATTTTTCAGTTATCTGGTGGCGTCCAGTTTTTGTAGGTGGAGGAGAGAACCCAGATACCCGAGAAGAGACCACCGACCTTCCGAAAGTAAACTGGCAAACTTTCTCACATATGTCGTCTAATTACTAAGGGAAAACCAGTGTACAAGGTTTAATGTTCATCAGACAAAGGTTTCTCAAGATATTGAAGAGACAATATTTTCCTATATCAGAGTAGTTTGACCCTTGACCTTGTGACCTCAAAATCAGTTTGAGTCACAGTGGATAACATTTCGCTTACCGACCGACATATCGACCGACCGTCGACAGGTGAAAAACAATATATTTCGTTTTTCAAGGGGGGGGGGGATAAAAACCAAAAATAAATAAATAAAGAAGAATGACATATAAATAAATAAATCCAAAAATAAACAGGAACAACGTGCAATGCCAAACCTTCTAATTTTCATACCATTTTCTCCCGACAACCAATATCCCATGCCGTGAACCTAGTGTTCTTGTGTTGTATTGTCTCAACATTAAAACCTACAACAAACATAATATCTGTAAATGTTTTTGGAGAAAGTGGCCAGGGCATAATACTAAAGTAATATGTAAGATCAGCCGTAAAGATTCTAAAAGTGTAACACTAACAACCAAAACCACTTTATATACGAGCGTGCACTGTTCTTTTACAAGGCTAACTTTCAAACTGCATTATTGATATTGAATAAAAGCGAATGTTTATCTCGAGTATATCAGCCGCTAGAACTTCAGCACATTGTTGTTTTCCTGTTGAGTTCTGCAGCCATACCTATGGATGGTAGAGCGTCTATGACTTCTCCCAGTTTTATCCTGTATAACAGCGTGGTCTTTCCTGCGGCATCCAGACCTGGGAATATCAATAACAGCTCAATGATGACCCTTGTCTTATCCTATATATATTTCTATGTCAAAAGCTTGTCGCTTGAATTATTAACATGTAAGAGGTGGGGGGGGGGGGGGGGGGGGGGGGGGGCTTTTACTCGAGTAAAACATGTTTAAAATTTATGAACCAAAAAGCAAGATCATTAGCAAAGCCAAGTTACGCGCCTCCGTAGTCTTGTCAACTTTACTTTCGTGTCTCGGCTGATGGTGGGACTTGATGAAGAAATAAAACGTCTATTCTCTTTGTGTTGTGGGGGCATAAAGACTGTGACACATGGGTATAATTTGCATCATCGACAAACAAAGTAGATATATTATAATTATATTTGTATCTATATATTTTGTGATCTTTTTCTTCTATGTCATGGGGAAAAGACACTTGGGTCTCAGTGTTTTTATCGAGATTACCATATATAGGAAAATTTTGATACGCCCACCACATGAGAGATACTACCCGTTTTCCATACAATTGAAAGAAATTGCCACATGAGAAATGTTACCTGTTTTCAACACAATTCAAAATCACCACATGAGAAATATTACTTGCTTTCCATAATTCAAAGAAATCACTCCATGAGATATGTTTACTTGTTTTCCATACAATTAAAGGAACTACCCCATGAGAAATGTTTACTTGTTTTCCATACAATTAAAGGAACTACCCCATGAGAAATGTTCACTTGTTTTCCATACAATTTCAAGGAGTTAATAAACAACTGACTCCGGAGCAAATGAACATTGTATAAAGCATTGACAAAACTAGTAATTTACAGTCAGTAATTGATGTACGCTGTTTCATAGTACAATTTCTCGGGGGAAATACACTGACTTTTCTACTTGACATGAAAACCTATATTTACACTTTTAAATCAAGTAAATATCTGGATTGTATGCAATATAAGTAAAACAATGGATACATGGAGAGTAGTGGTAGGTTTTAATCTTCGGTTTCGGCAACCATGTTTCTATTGATTTATACCCCATTATATACATGCAAACAACCTAGACATTGATTTATCGTCATTGTGCATGTGTGCATCTATGAGTATATAACCACGTGCGGATGAGCCACTGTTCTGTACAGAGCATTGTGGCGTTCAATGATCTTTTGGTTATTTTGATGGCAAAATGATTCACACGGCATACTGGTCTTTAAGAAACATTCTCCGAATAAACAGATGGTGCTCTACAACTTGTGTAATAAACCTCGGTTGAAGAAAAACAATCTGGAAAATAGATCTGCTCACGTTCTCATAAAGTTTATATATCATTCTTCGAAGCGACCTAAAGCATTTACTTGAATAAAAGCGTGTGTGATTTTAATTATATTTATGAATATACACTACATCTCTAACGGAACGTCTGCATGGCTATTGCATAATTCTACAAAAAATAATTCATCGCAGCTGGAATATCGTACAGAAATGAAAAATGGATAATCAACATTTCAGACGTGTCAGAAAGAAATTTGTAAAATAACATTAAATTTGATAATGTATTATTTTACACGGTGATCAGAAATATATATTGGCTCGTTGAAACTTCGTATGATGATGATTGATTTTTTTTTCAGGCTTGTTTCCATTATTATTATCATCGAATTCCCAGTACTTTGATTTTAACTGAAAAACAAAACATGAAGTACTACAACGACCTTGATGAAAACGCTGACCTTTAGCAGTCACATAGCAACGACATTGACCTTTCAGTTCACTAATTGCCTTGTTCAATTCAAAAGTCACAACCAATGTTTAAGTTGCAGACAGATAGACCAAAAACACATTCCTTGGATCTTCGAGGGTAAAAATAATCATGGAAATTATCTATTTTAAAACTGTTGTTTAAATTCACGTAATTAATAGAAATAACCGTATCATTTTAAAGATAATCAATCAATACCCGTAACGCCAGCTTTATTGAAATGAATACCGGCAAGGAACAAAACTTATCTAGTGCTATTAATCATCATCAACAACAACAATTGGTGAGAATCCTTGGATCTCTTCCTTGAACTGTCACTTGGAATATTCTATGTGCAATGTCAGACATGTAGGAAGTAGACATTTTCATAATGAAAATTACCAACATTTTGTACATATCGTTTTACAGTACACAAACACCGATAAAACACAAAATAAATTTACGATAATGAAATCAAACCTTAACAAAGTACAGGAACTAAATGTAGTCTGGTTATTATGTTTCGCGAAACGTTTTTTTAACCGTCATTTCAGATTTTTTGGGGGGGAGGGGGGGGGGCGTCCTTTTTTACAAAAAAAAAAAAAAAAAAAGACATCAAATATTATGTCATCGTGAATCATCATTCCCATAATAAATTTGATATTTTTGAATAAATCAAATGAAATGTACTCACCACATATAAGAATTCGAACATCCCTCGTTTTAAACACCCGTGCCCAAATATTACCCATGTGAAGGATGATCAATTAATATCAATAAGCATCTCTAATCTCTCTCCTTCTTTCCCATGTGTGTTGGCATTTCTAATGTAAACAGAAATGACGTGTTCGTATTGATTAACAGATTCCAAGAGCTCTGTTTAGCGAGAGTTACTTGTAGTAGTGGGAAAATTCAAACAGAACGCACACCCTATAGCAGTTCTGCTTAGTTCCGCCAATTTCACTTTAAGAGCATACATTGTTTTATCATCTTATCGACACAAATGGACAGAGTTTGTTTATCAAACGGTTTGTTTCCGTGACGGTGGATTTTTCAGATATCAAATATTTAGGAGGAAGCTGGACTTTGTGTTGAGGAACAATTAAATTTAAGGGACACTCGATACCAAACAATAAACAAATAAATAAAAATGTGTAAAATGTTGCAATAGTATACAAATCTTGATTTATATTCGATAAACTTATCATACATATTTCATAATGTAATATTAGTAAATATTTATCGAATATAAATAACAAGTTTATCGAATATAAATCAAGACTTGTATAATATTGCAACATTTTACACGCCATGTATGCATACACATTTTATTATTATTATTATTGAGTATAAATCAAAATTTATTGAATATAAGTCGAGATTTATCAAATATAAATCAAATTTTTCCCATTTGAATATTAAGATTATCGAATGTAAATCAATATTTATAGCATTTAAATCCAAAATACCAACGTTGTCGAATATGAATAAAAAATTTTGCATATCATTATCAAGATTATCGAATATAAATCAAGAGTTTCGCATATAAATCAACACTTGTATTACCCGGTAACACATGTAATATTGCAATGTTTCCCACACCATACGTTTTCCTTCTCTTTATAGCTCTACATAAACTTTCCTCACTGTTTCGACTTAATTGAGAAGATATGGAGATAAATTAGATTCCATCCAGTAAATTGAATTTATTTTACTTACAGAAACATAAATTTAGTTTTTTTGTTTTCATCATTCTTTTAAAAGGGTTTATAGCAAATTTGTGTCGATAAAGGTAGACCTCGGCTCGATATATACAGCTCAATTCTTAACGATGTCCTTGAATAGTGTGCCAAGGGCCTACACAACAGGGTCCTTTAGATGTTCTGTAAATTGCATAAGCCTGATCAGTTACATACATAACCAGCATGATGTATGATGATATAGGCCACGCAGGCGAGAACCCCATGCTTTTCTCTTTACTCACCTTACAGTTAAATACAAGCTTAATTAATTCCCATTTTGCATTCAAAGCACCGAAACATGGACAGTTGCAGGTGAAACCACCAGAACATGGACAATTGCAGGTCAAATCACCAGAGCATGGGCAACTTCAGGTCAGGTCACTGGCAGTCTCAAGTCACACCACAGGAGCATTGGAAATTGCAGGTCAGAAGGCTTCATTATGGGTTGACTTCCTTTATACTCTTTCCTGTCTCAGTAATAGACCATACACTTAACAACTTACTGAAATACTAAACAGTCCTTAAAATAACACTGCACCTCCAACTAGATATTGTAACAAGCATCACAAAAGGGTCCCGCTGTGTGGCTTACTTGATAAATTCAAGGTCCATAACTCTTTCCATCAAGAGGCCTGTGGGCCACATGCTCACCTGAGTAACCTTGGCCCATATTTAAAGATTTTCCTTTATCTATATTTTCATGTAAAATTTTTGTCCCTATTGTGGCTCCACCCTACCCCAGGGGGCCATGATGTTAACAAACTTGAATCTGGACGTGTCAGAAAGCTGCCATGTAAATTTGAACTTTTCTGACTCGGTGGTTCTTGAGAAGATTTTTAAAGATCTTTTCCTATAGTTTTGCATGTAAAACTTTAATATCCTATTGTAGCCCCACCTTACCCCCCCCCCTCCCCTGAGATCCATGTTGTTCCCAAACTTGAATCTGCACTATGTCAGGAAACTTCCATGTAAATTTGAACTTGTCTGGCCCAGTGGTTCTTGAGATTTTTAAATGACCCCATCCTATTTATGCATATTTTGTGATTATCCCCCTTTTCAATGGGGCATGGTTCTTCATTTGAACAAACTTGAATCCCCTTCACCTAAGGATGATTTGTACCAAGTTTGATTGAAATTGGCCTGTGGTTCTGGAGAAGATTTTTTAAATTCACCAATGAATTTTTTGTTTTTGTTTGCTATTGTCTCTCCCTGAAGGGTGTTGCCCTTCATTTGAAGAAACTTGAATTCCCTTTACCAAAGAATGATTTGTGCTAAGTTTGGTTGAAACTGGCCCACTGGTTTTGGAGAAGAAGTCGAAAATGTGAAGTTTAGGGATGTGGAAAACTGAAAAATACATGAAATTTGCTTAGTTTATGGTTCGTAACTCTTTTAAAAGAGATCATATTGATTCTTGAACTGTAACACATTGATATAAGTTCATGTATATATTTTTTATTCAATAGCTGCAGGCATAGAAAAAAAAAGTCTGGAAAACTGTCAATGCACGCACACAAGCACAGGCTCATCTATAGGCGGGCCTTAATTAACTTTACTCAGAAATATTAAAAAGATCATAATTATATGAATTAAAATTTTGACCTTTACAAATGATATTTCATTTGATGGCAACTAAGACTATGCCTGGAATATTAAATCATATGGCAATCAAGCATGGGGTAAGCATAAAGAATAAAAACCAAATTTATCATGGCAATCTTTATTCGTGCATCAAACAATGCCATTCAGGTTCAGATCAAGTAAATGACTAAATGCATGTGTGACAAAAATAAATAAAAAATACATGTACGAACATTCCAATCAAAAGAGTGACAAATCTGTACTGTAAATGCATTCTTTACAATACTTTTAAGAAGGAATAACACATCCTTAACATCTTTTTCAAATGCAACTATGCTCTAGATACACCAACATTACAGTTTTTTGTTACATGAAGCAAAATTTGAAAATTTCTAATACCACAAAATTATTTCATATATATCTTATAGTTTTCATTCGCGATCATTCTCAAATGTGTGTTATTCTTCCTTAAAAGAATGAAGAAGAAAAAAATTGTGGATCATATGAAAACAAAATGCCATCTAATAAATCTGATATTCCCAGCAATTCTTGTTTGTTCAATACTGTACATCATATATCAACAACTAAAGATAGACCTTTTCCAAGAACAGAGTCCATACAAACAATAAAAATGATGCTGCATCTTCTTAATCATACAAAGCACCCGTCTATAAAAAAAATCATCTGTTGTATTTGCCCACTATAAAATCAAAGTGCTTATTATATTAATATTCACAAAATTCTGTACATCGAACTACACTGTCAAATATTCAGTTAGTATATTTTACATACATGTACTATGCAACATAGATCAAATTATCAATATGAATGAAACTGAAGCAATTTTAACAACTACAAAATAAAAAGTATGAAGTAAATAGTTTGTTTATACTTGTTCTCATAATTTAGAAAAAGGACACGCTTAAATTTCACACACATCTGCACAAACAAACTATATACTAATCTTTTTATTCATTCCGATCTAGCTAACATTTTAACACAGTGACAGATTGTAACTATATTTGAAGTTTTCAATACAAAAAGTTTAGAGTATTAAAACTGCTCAACATAATGAACACTTGCAAATTATAACATTTTAAATATTCTTTTACAATACTTAGAGTACCTTAGTATTTTTGGCATCGACTTTTATCTAGCACCACAGTAGTTTATAAAAATCTGTTTTTATAACTGGAACCAGTCCCATCTTTTCACAAACATCAAGAAATTCTGAAGACATAACATGCTAGTGCAACATTTCCTATCATACTTGCTCCAAGGACAAATCCCACGAAGCCTGGGCTGTTAAAGAAATTTCCTGAAACACAAAATATGTTTATTACTTAATTTGCAACAATTTTATAAATGCCCCCCCCCCCCTCCAAAACACTTAAAAAGTATTACTGCTCATTATCAATTTATTAAGTACAGTAAGTGAACATAGAATGACGTTCACAAGCAAAGAAGGTATGAGGGTATTTTTGTGGTTTTAGTATTGAAGGACACATATCATCACTAAGAATATACTGGTACATAATCAATGTGAAGCCAAAAAGACAACTGTATTTATTTGCAATCTTATATCTTTATGCTGAAGTGATGTTTGGACAGATTGACCAAAGGACAGACACAATTTTTTTTGTCCCTGCAATTTTGTAAAGGCAAAATATCTTATCAGTCTGTTTTATAACATTATCCTTTGGCTGAAAGACCTAGAGCAATGGAAGTCTGAAAAACACCAAGCACTTACCAATAGAAAGCCCTGTTGTGTGCTTGGTTGTGCTGTCCACTACACAAACTGATGTCTGCTTGCTACCCTCACTTTTGTCTGAATATTTTTCTGTATCTTCACAAGGAGGCAGCTGTTGAGACTGGATTTTCCTAGCACTGCTACTACACAATCTTGGAACTGTGAAGCTAGGACTAGCAGTCGACATGGTGCTTCCATTTGGTAATCCATTATGAAGAGACTGAGGCAGGAAAAGATTCACTGATTTGGGCAGTAGACATGGGCCTCGATTCACACTGAAGGAACTTCTTGTGGTTATCACTAAACAAATCAGTAATACTTGTTTACATATTCTCTCTATAGACTAAAATATTCAGTTTTACCACAATGATACACAAAAGACAAAACAATATCTGGGCCACTGTGTTCATGCAAGTCCCATAACTCTCAGAGGTATGACCTTGGCCCCAAAAAGTTCATGACCTGAAGAAATTTTGAATTTATTTTATAATAGAATGTTTGCATAATACTTTGACAAACTTTAGCTTTCCTCTTAAATATAAATATACCTTGGAATTTAGTGGGCGTTGAAGACCTCTGCTGCATGGACAATCCAAATTTAGCTGGGCTGATCAAAGGACGTTTCTCCCTGAGAGCCTGTGCTGTAGATGAGCTCGAGAAATTGGATGGTGCTTGACTGGAGTTTGTGAAAGAACTGGAAAATAGTCCTGTAATGACCAAAAAATAAATATACCTCCAGTTAAACACCAGAGCAATACTGTAGATCCTGTTTGTGTGAAGGGCTTTCATTTTTGAGAAATTTAATATGAGACTTGTGAAAAATTTAGATACTGTTGTATTTTCCTCATGAAAATTTCATATTCCATGTAGAAATATTTTGAATTGTATATATCAATATTGTTGATATTGCGAAAATTTTCTAATTTATGTATTGTGGGGTCTTTGCCCATGATAGATGCAAATTTATGTATGAAATTTGTGAAGTAGTTTATCAATAATTTACAAATCTTTTCAAAATACACAGTAGAACATGATCTCTACTCATTTAATAAAATGAAATCCCAAATTATACCTGAATTTTTCTGTACTCTGCTTTGAGGTAGTCCCAGTGACACTGCCTCCAACTCAGATAGTGTGTCATCTAAATTTTCAGGACTCTCCTCAATGATTTCCTCCTCCTCCTCCTGGTCTCCTCCCACCTGACTGGCTGAATACAACACACTGCCTTTGGAGGTATCAGATAGACAAGATGAGGACTTGCTTACATCCAGTGAAAGCCTGCAATAACAATTGTGTTTTCAAATATTGCAACATTTAATAAAATGTCCTAAATAAAAAATTCATTCCTAACTAATTAATTTTTTTAAATCATATTTTCAAATTTATATTTTGATCTCATCACCTCTACATAAACTTTCAAAGTAGTTTCATCTTTAAACTAAGACTGCTTTGATATGTCCTACTGAAATTACACCCTGCACAAACACATACACCCATTATTACACAGCAAAGATGCGTCGGGTGTTACCTTCGTATATTAATACTAGGTGATGTTCTGGATTTCCTCCGCAGTAAAAGACAGAAAGAAGAGGTGATAAAGTTACACAGCAGGACTACTGGTTCTGCTTTTAAAAGAATTGAGCTGCTGTCACTTCCTTGCTGGATACAGAGAGCAGTGAGCCACAAAGGAATCTGTAAGGCATCTGGGAGACAAAGTCTGAAAATATGATAAGACTTTATCATTAAATATGATTCACTTCTTGAGGAAAATACATGTTTTAAGGTAATGTCAAAAATTTTGATGCTTACAAAAAACTTCAGTTTATGCATGCAAATCTTTGAAGAAAATTTATCTTCACATATTTATCACACTATATTAAAAATATTGTCAATTTCTATATTAAATTGAGAGAAGTAAGATTTTTCCCTTCCAGCTATTCATACAAGTTTGATATGTACTCTGATTTACCTGTCTTTTCCGATTGCAATTTTACCAACAATGCTCGTTACTAATCCAACCATTCCGATTAGTTTTCTATGTTCCTCAAAGCTGACCATGAAAGTTTCAACATATTTGTGGTATTTGCTGTCCTCAAAATCTGTAAAATGGCTGACGGAAGACAGCAACAGAAGAAGACCACAGACTGCAGACAATGCTTCCATGACACGACCAATCACTAGCGGACAGTGGACAGATTTTTCAGGGATCTGTACAAGAAAACAAAAAACTTTCAATGAAATATTTAGTGATGTAAGTAAGTGTCTGAAACAGTGACAGCAACTTCCATAAATACACATACATCTGATTCTTAAATACAACTAACTTTTGATATGCTATTTTCAATCATTGGGGGTATTTATATCACTTTTCATCAAATCAAATACAAGTATTTCTCCCAGACACATCAACACTACTTCAGGCATTACCACTTACCTAAAAAAGATTTTACCCTAAAGCCATGGACTGAGGTGAATTTCACACCAGCATGGTGTTAATATCTAAGTGAGACAGCTCTCCATTGAGTGAACCTTCACTGTTCAAACATATCACCCCCAGCAATGTATGACTGGATTAACCAGAGTTGTACTATTAAATCATTAAAAAAACACAACTGCCATGTGAATGATAAAATCTGAACAAATATGGTCACTGTCTTCACATGCTTTTGCAGACAATGCAAATTTAATAACTCTCAACAGAGAAAATGAACATTACTTGAATCTGTGAAACTTCTGAAGACAATGGTGAACATTCAGTGTAGATGTTTTCGAGTTTCTGTTGTAGAATGTCATCTTGTTTTGACAATTCCTTGTTGACCTCAATCTGACAATCTGGACAGAGCCTGTAGAGTTTTTCTAAATATCCCTCAAAGGCAGTTACTTCTGCATCAAAATTAGCCTGCAATTCACATAACAACAAATGTTAGTTTCCTTCCAGTTCATGTGTGAAGTTCAATAAAGTAATTGATGGGATATAACCATCATGGGCATAATGCAAACAAGTTATTTTCAAAAATAACTTGATTAAGTTATTATTTTGGTCACAGTGAGTTACCTCTCTTTGCTCTCAGTCACCAATATTACTCTTTCCTTCATTAATAACTCAAACAGGTTATTTTTAGTTAATTTGTTTATGTTATTTTGTGTCAACCCCTCCAACTTACTTCACACCAAGTGCAAGACAGACTTTTGCTCGTGCACTAAGACAACAAATGTTTGTTTACTTTAAAAGCCTGCTTAATCCAAGAAAATAATATCCTTGGAAGAGTGCAGAAAATTTGTTCCTTTGGCGATGAAAATTACACTCCAAAAATGTAAATAACATCTCTAAGTAATGAGTAAACTGCTACTAGTCTACACCTGCTTAGTCTGTTTATCTAAGTCTGCGCACTGCATCACTGTTTACATCATGGAATCCCAGAATGCAATATATTTTAGCACCAAAGCTAATAAAAAATACATATGTCTGTTTAAAGTATTTTTCAAATAACTGGTTATGTGTTTGCATTATGTTCCTGGCAGATGTATGTACAATTTTATGAAATTTCAGTGTGGAATTCATCTACATTTTATTGCAAGTAATTCACAAATACAAAATTTTATGTTTAGGAACTTAAATGAGGTTACAGTGTGTATATCTATAAGAAATAATACAATCCTCTTTTAATTCCCATGGATTCAGCAAATTATTCTTAATTAATTGTGTCTTCCAAGACCTGGAACCACTCACTGAGCCATGTGCACTTTTGAAATAGGTATATTTAACACCTGTACCTCATTCATAGGAACAAAGGCTGCCAACTGTTTGGTTTTCAATAATTGGTTTCTTGAACATTTTTCACACAGGACATCACTTTTGCTGATGAAGTCACTTTGTACACAGGAAACAGGATGATTTAGGTCTCCATTATATTGAGTAGGAATGGGTTTGTTGTAGTCACCATCCTAATTAAAACAGATCATAGGAAGTGAGTTTGGTCAAACATTATATTATATGCAATAAATCCAAACTCTATCAACACAAGAAATTGTGATCATATCTAATTTTCACAACTAATAAATATTTTTCTTACAAGTTATTATTTTAATACATGATCAGGAATTTTGTTGCTCTCTGATTGGTCCAGACAATCTTTTTTGGTGTGTACCTCAAAGCTAGTTCACTTAAATATTAACAATAGGAAGTTTATTCCAGATTTCCCTCTTGACCAACCTCAAATTTCCCCGACATATTTATTGAAAAATCAAACTTCATATTTTAAAGCATGTATTGATAAGTTAAATTCAATGCCATTTATAGCTTTACCAAAATTAATAATCATGGCCAAATCGCTATCAACTACAGTGTAAACAACATGTGTTTGTGAAACATCAAGGTCACTGTAAGGCAGCAAAATAATAATAGTGCCCAAAGAATCACTTTGTCACAAGGAATACACATGTGATGTATGAGAGTCCTATCAATAACCATTCAAAAGTTATAACCAAGGTGAAAGTATTTCAAAAGTAGGTCAAACTCCAAGGTGAAGGTCACAAGGTGAAAAATTTTGGTGGGAAAAAAAAGGTCTCATCATGACTCACAAGGAACACACATGTAAAATATGAAAGGCCTATCACCATCCATTCTAAAGTTATGGCTAAGGTTAAAGTTTTTACAGACAACAAACACACAAAACACTATATGTCCCCTAATCTCTGATTATAGGGAAGTAAAAATTGAGAATACTTTTTAATAGTGTTTATACAGTTTCTATGTTTTGAATGTGAATTATTGTTATATGTTATAATGCACCCGTTTTTATTTTTGAAGGAATACAAAAAAAATTGTGAAAATCATTCCTAATTATTTAATAAAGTACTTATTGACATTTTATGAGGTTTACTCATGACTTATACAAACCTGGTCAAGTACTGATTGACCTCAGCCTATGGCCTTAGTTAAATGCCCACCATTTTACCTGAGCTGTGATCAATTGGAAGATGGTGATCAATCAGATAAATGTATACACAATGGCTTCACCTTTGGCCAGGTAAATAACATTGACCATATATAAACTCAGCCTACATTCAATGATCTGTGAACATACTCAGGGGTAAAAAAAAATTGGGTCTTTAACCAATACCTGACCAGGTCTGTAAAATCACAAGCTGATGACATCAAAATCTATAATTACATAGTATTAAACAAAGAGATAAGATAAACTGTGATGTATAACAATGATATCACTTCCTTATCCAGGAAGGAAGTACACATTACATTTCCTTCTTGAATTAATACATTATATAAACAACCACTAAGGCTGTCACGTTTACAAAATTTTGTAAACGTTTAAACGAAGCATTGTAAACGAAACGTTACCGTTTAAACGAAGTGTTGTATAATTTAATAAAATAAAATACACACAGAATTTTAAGACCCATTAATGACCATTGTGTTTGTGTTTCAGTTTTCATCGTTCTATGGACGATGCAGAGATTGTCACCGGACGTTCCGGAGTATAAATATAAGACAGAATAAAATACACGAACATAAATATCCGGATAGCATTTAAATTGAATTCAATTTTATTCACACTGTACAACATTTGCACAATACAGATCACAAATTCACAATAAACTTCATTTTTCAAATTTTCATTTCAGTGATTTCACATTAGATTGTCCAGAGAGGGCAGAGCTGGTGCCGCGGCTTCTTCCATCGGTTCGGTTTTTAACATGGACTTCACGTGCAGCCGGTGCAGAGCAATTCACTTTATGTTTTAATCTTTTGTTCAAAAAGATCAGTTTGTCCAGGTTCTCAGCGTCAAGGGAGGAGCGCAGTTTTGTAACAGTTCCACCCGCTGTGGAAAAGATGCGCTCAGAGGCAATGGACGTTGCCGGTGTGCATAGCTAATCCTTTGTGAGACTTGCTAATTTTGGAAAATTAATACGACTGGTTTTCCACCAAGTGAATGGGTTGGTATTTGTCGGCGCACTTTTTTCAGATAGATATAATTCGATCTCTTCATCTGAAGTGGAAGGGGTAATTTTATTCACTTGAAATAATTATTCAAATAATTTAGATTGTAATTTGAACCCTGCAAGATTTGTGCCACATATATAAGACATCGTTTAAACGTTTAGGGATTTTGTAAACGTTTACAGCCCAAACACGAAACGTTACCGGTTACACGTGTACACTTGACAGCCTTAACAACCACACATAGTTCATCTGCCTTTGGACTGATAAGAGAACATAAAACTTATGTTTTTTCCTGTTATTAAAATATCTTGCTAATGTTTTCACAGTCCTGTGTTTTTACCTTATTGAAGCCATTGTATTGCAGACAAGCAGGGCAGTCCCAGCAGTTCTTGTTGCCATATGGAACAACAGTGTCTGTAGAACAAAACCAACAGTTCACCTTCACAGGATAAAAGGGCCTGTAAAATTTAAACAGCATATAAACACTACTTTTTTCTTTTCTCACAGCAAATCTATTTATTTGCAGTTGATGCCAGAGACATCAGTTTATAGAATTGTTCTGCACCTTTAAAAAAAATGAATCGTGCCATCTTATAACCAGGGTTGGGGTAATTGATATCAGTAATTATCTGAGGAGATCACTTTTTAAATGTAATAAAATGTACATGGATTGAGGTTATTTTTAATTACAAGTACAGGGTTTTCAATAAGAAATAACTGAACAGGTGAATTTCAATTTTGAGGCAGATCAAGTTGAGGCTGTGCATTTTGTTGGAGTGCATCACATTAGAGGAAATTCGACCTGGTGATTTCTGTCGATCGAGACAGCGACATTTCACCTGGTGCTGATGTTTATTGAAATCCTGCAAGTAATTATATGTATTTAAATAAATACCTAAAAATTGCAATTACTTTTCAATTACATGTCCAGACTTCACTGAAAGTAAAGATGTGTTTGTGAAACACTGATGGTGAAATAGATACAACTAAGATTAAAATTTTTGGAAAAAAAAAGGTCAATGACACAAGGTCATCAAATCTTGTATCATTGTAAAGGTCTTCTCATAAGAAATGCATATGCTAAACGTAAAAGCATTATTTCTTACAATTTGAAAGATATGGCTTATATTCAAAAATTTGAGTCTCAATGGAAGGTATACACATACCAAATATGAAAGGTCTACCTCTTGTTGTGTAAACGATACAACCAACATTTAATTTTTTTTTTAAATTCCCATAAACTAGGTCAAAAAAGGTCAATGTTAACAAATCTGGTATCATTGGAAAGGTCTTCTTGCAAGAAATGCTAAATATACTGTGTTATATGTTTGAAAATTAACTTCAATTAATTGAAAAGAATTTTTATATAAAATTACTTTAATTAAATTAAGAAAAGTAATTGAAGTAATCAGTTACAATTGTGAAAAATCATGTACTTGAATTGAAGTTAATTAATGGAATTGGCATTGTAACTGAGAGTGTTTAATGATTGAATACCTGTTGATAACCCCTCTATACACACAGTGTAGATAAGTATCACTTACCATCTGTCATAACCAAAGTTACAGTTTGCCAATATTGCATTCAAAATGTATCCTTATGTTATTTTGCATAAGATTTTTAAGACAGAAAAAAAAAATGAAATTGAAAACAAGGGATGTAGATCATACAGTTTGAAATTTTATCAATAAAGTTTGTGAGCATGTAATGTTATACAATTGTTAAAAGTAATTTTTTGGTTGCAATTGGCAAATATTTCCACTAAATTTTGAACCCTGCATTTACAGTATTTAGCTCAGAGTTTCAAGTCTTACAGGCATTTCTAGAAGAATGAAGCCAAGGATGGTTTATCAGACAACTTAAGGGACTCATTGATCAGATGTCCTCAGAAAACATTACTTTAGCGGGGGAAATCTTGATATTTACCTGACATATTTATAAACAGAAAGGAATACTATAATGACAATCAAGAATACTGCCAATAATAGGCCTATCAAAGACATGCTGAAATTATCTCAGCTCCGCGCCGGCAGCCTCATGTCAGAGTTGAAAATCTACGAATGTCGATCCCGATGTTATTTCTTCAACAGGTGGTTCTTGTCTGGATCATCCCGGCCCCCAAGTCCCTCACTATTATAACTCCCAAGTCGTCATACCCAATGCTTGATAAAGCATATGCTTAAATATATTTTACTTTAAAAAACCGTAGATCTACTCATCTATTTCTATAGCTTTACCTGGACACATAACTAGTAATTATCGTAAAGCATGTGTAAAAGTATATAGTGTTGTTGGACTTCATTGGTTTTGTTTTGTGAAGTTGCTTTTGGTTCAAGGATTGCAATATGAACTCCTAAACATACATAAGTGAAGATTTATTTAATATAAAGCACAGAAAAATTCATTAGATTTGGATACCCACTTCTGCCCCTGCTGGGAGTTGAATTCACAACTTGCAGAACCAAATCTCTTAACAGCCTCTGACGAGTGCACTAGACCATTTAGGCAAGTCATTAAAACTTGCTTTTGATGATGGTGGAATTCTTGTCATGTTGTCACTCACTACATGGTCAATGAGAATGCATAATATTGACGTAAGTTTAGAAGAATGTTGCATTTGAAATATTTTATATAAAGCACGAAGATTGCTATGAACGTTTGAACAAATATATCTTTACATATAATTATATGTGTGTAAATATACATATGTAAATGAAAAAAAAATATCATGAAATACTTTGTAAGAGTATGTTTTTAAGATAAAAATGTTTTCCAATTATAATCGGTAAAATCACATCGGGAGCAGCAACCGATTCCAACTGATGATCGATATGAAAATTAACCGATGCCCCATCACTACAGCTACACTACAGCAGGATTTTTTCTACGAAATACTCGCCCTACAGTACGTATGCCCCCCACCCCACCCGTTCCCAACAGAAAGCTCGCTCTTCAGTACGTAAGATTACCGCCACGGAATACGCACTCTGCAGTGCGTAGGATTTCCCACACGGAATATTCATTACTGCTACACAGGATTTTTTCTACGGAATACTCGCCCTACAGTATGTATGCCCCCCCCCCCCCCCCGGTTCCCAACAGAAAGCCCGCTCTTCAGTACGTAAGATTACCGCCACGGAATACGCACTTTACAGTGCGTAGGATTTCCCGAACGGAATATTCACTCTACAGGACGTAGGATTTCCCGAACGGAATATTCACTCTACAGGACGTAGGATTTCCCGCACGGAATATTCACTCTACAGGACGTAGGATTTCCCGCACGGAATATTCACTTTACAGGACGTAGGATTTCCTCCACGGAATATTCACTCTATAGTATAGGATTCAAGCGCGGATCTAGAGGGGGGGTTGGGGGGGGGGTCCGGACCCCCCCTGGAATTTGCAAAGATTTTACATTTTATCGTAAGTATTAGCCACATAATATGTAAAGAATGAACGTAAAACAATAGTCAATCATTCATTCAATTAATGTCTTTCAAATGCGAGACCATATAAACCGAGGTCCCGTATCGCAGTAGGCGTGACACGAAAAAGAACTCTCAGTGCTAAAAGCCTTGAGTGCTAAGTATAGATCTAAATGCAGTCCCGTCACTGGTAATGGTGACATCCGCCGCAGAGCTGAAAAATTGCTCAGGCGGCTATTTCAATTTTGGGTTCAAATTTCGCATAGTCTACTATCTGTGAAAATGTGAGAATCCCGGAGTCTCCTGGGGCTTCGCCAGACTTTCAGTCTTTTGGACCCCCCTTGGTAAAAAAAGCTGGATCCGCGCCTGGGATTTCCTCAACGGAATATTCACTCTACAGTGTATAAGATTTCCCCCCACTGAATACCTTTCCCCCTTCTGTATTTATTGCTAATCTATATATAGCATTACAATGTACATCAAAATGTAGCGACAGTCCATTACGCCCCCTCCCCCTTTTTTTATAAGCCCGTCTAGTATGGAACAACGATATCTGTACGTCCGTCCGTTCGGTGTTTTCTGTTTCAATTCGCCTGTCAAGCTGAAACTTGCTGTGTAGATTCCGTGTGGGCCAATCAAATCATGTTGCAATGTTGATCATTTTGTACCCCATTGTCCCGTGGGATTCGGGTTAGATAGGTTCTCAGCACTCCTTGCTTGTCCTAAGAGGCGACTAAATGCAAAAACCGAGGCCCCGTGTCACAGAAGATATAGCACGATGAAGACCCCTCCCTGCTCAAAGGCCATAAGCGCCGAGTAAAGGCCTAAATTTTGCAGCCCTTCATCGGCAATGGGGATGTCTTCATTCTCCAGCGGGACGTTAAACAATATACAACCAACCTTGCAGGAGTTTTGCCCTTTTATTTAAAATCTATTGTTATACGGGGGGGGGGGGGATACAGGATTTCACCACCTACCCCCCCCCCCCCCCTCCAGTTTTCAAGTGAGGACTCCTGGTTTAGTGTTGAAGATGTGCATGTGGCAAGGATTTTGATTTTCTATTTCTGAGAAAATTGCATGTGTTGGTTGAATATGAGTTACAGTATCTATACTGAGTTTCAAAACTAAACCCTTACAAAGATACAATGCTAGATCCAGTAAATGTTCTACCAAGCCACTATCTTTGCTCCTCGCGGAAAAAGTAACAGCTGTGAAGGAGAAACTTCGCACTTACTGTGCGGCAACATATGCCAGAAGTGGAGTAAGTAAATGTGGATTCTAAAAAATTCACAAATTTGAAATAGCAAAACTTGTTTCAAATGAAAAACATCAAAAAATTTTTATTATTTTTTAACACTTTACACGACCATTCCTCGCAATAAATTAACGACCAGACTTTTTGACATCATAGACAGTTGCCTCTCCAACAAAAGCTGAAAAAGGAAATAGTCATATCTAGTGATCAGACTTCCAAAAAATTACTTAGTTAAATACCACTCTGATCCCACGCTTAAGTACTCTGAAGTTGATATGAAAAAATGCTGGAGTTCCTCATTGACAATATCTTTGTAGTTTTTGGTGAAATCGGTTGGAATTCCCATGGGCACGAATTGTGCTTCTTTGTTACCTGACTTGTTTTTATATTCTTATAAGGCAAAATTTATTCAAAAGCTTCTACATCAGAAGAAAAGAATATCTTTCTGTGGCCATCTACTCGACACTTGGATATATCGACAATGTTTTATCTATTAACAATAATCATCTTCATATGTTGATTGATTATAACTGATTGTTTGTTGTTTACCGCCACACTTAACAATTTTTCAGTTATCTGGTGGCGTCCAATTTTTATTGATGGAGGAGAGAACCCAGATACAGTTTACCTGGGAAGAGACCACCGACCTTCCGAAAGTAAACTGGTAAACTTTTTCACATATATCGGCCCGAGCGAGAATCGAACTCTAGCCGATTAGAGGTGAGAAGCCTTGTGATTTTGAGCGCGATGCTCTAAGCACTCGGCCATGGAGCCCCTCCCCCCCCCCCTCCCATATGTCGATTCGATATATCCCAGTGAACTCAAAATAAAAGTCAAAACAGAGTCCTTCACAGCTGCTTTGTACTTATTTATGTTAACGGCAAACTAACAACTCGACTTTATGACAAACGGGATGATTTCAGCTTCTCCATTGTCAACTTCCCATTTTTATGTAGCAATATTCTATTCTTGCCTACATCTGGTGTTTATATCTCGAAACTGATTCGATACACATGAATTTGTTCTGTGTATAATCAGTTTTATAAATTGAGGCAGGTTACTGACAAACAAGTTGATGTTACAGGGATTTCAACAATCTCGTTTAAAGTCAGTATTTCGCAAATTCTATAGTCGTTAGTTTGCCAATACAACCTTTTATTGGGTCAAATGCTGTCTATCGTGTATAATACGAATTGTTAGGCCGCTCTTGGCACACTGATTCTGACTACAGATTACTCCGTTTACCTGATCAAGATATACCGTTAGGTCTTACGGCGGGTGTAACCGATCGACAGGGATGCTTACTCCTCTTAGGTACCCGATCCCACCTCTGGTATATCCTGGGGTCCGTGTTTGCCCAACTCTCTAATTTGTATTTCATATGGATTTATGATATTGATTACTGTTCGTTATTTTCGCTTCTTGAAGAAATATCCCATAGAGAGTACATGATTAGTCTATCTAACTCCTCTCACAATTTTCAAGCAAGGACCTTCTTTTTCTACGAAGCGAGGACCTTTTTACTCCACAATATGTATATGGGTATTGAAGATGTGCATGTGGCAAGGATTTTGATTTTCTTCGGTCACCGAGAAAATTACAGGTTGCCGAATTTAATGATTTTGAAGAAATATCATACAGTGAGTACATGGTTTGTTCTCTTCACTCCTTTCACCTTTCAAACTAAGGCCTTTGTCTTTAAGATGTGCGTATGCAGGGATTTTAATTCTCAGCAATATTTTTGGATGTTTGAAAAAAAAAAATTACAGGTTGTTGAACTTAATCAGTTCTGTATCTGTATTGGTACTGGAGGTAACTCAATATAAACTCCAGGAATGTGTTGTGCACAAGTAAAAAATGTTAGTCAAAGGATGGCGAGATGGATTTCTTGAAGATTTCTAATGATTTATTGTTTACTTCAGAGTCTTTGAGAGTATTCCAGTCATTTATCGTACGCGGAAAGAATGAGTTCATAAATATATCTGTGTTACACCTTGGTTTGATGATGGTTTTCGTGTGTTTGTTTCTTCCTGGTCGATTATTATATGATATGTGCTGGTCAGCGGGGATCGCTACTGGGTCATTCACAATCTTGTAAAGTAGGCAAAGTCACTGGTCCCTTCTACGTTCTGAAAGTGGCTGTCATATTACTTCCTTGAGCATTGATGTTACACTGCTGTCTCTCCTGTAGTCATTTTTACAAATCGGGCTGCTCGTCTTGGAATGTTTTCGATGTTGTTTATGTCACCTTTGAGGTAGGGGTCCCATACCACTGCTGAATAGTCTAATATAGATCTGACTAGAGAATGGTATGCTGTTTCATTGAAGCTAGAATGGCTATGTCTGAGATTTCGACGAATGAATCCTAAAGTCGAGTTTGCTCTTTTGGTAATTTTCGAGATTTGAGGGTTCCATTTTTCCAGTTTTGGGGAAATATTTACACATTGGGCTCTTGGTTTGTTTCTTTACCCCATACAACTGTTTTAAAAGAAAGTATGTCGTAGCTTATGGTGGCGGATACTATCTTCAGTAAAGTTATGGCTTCAGAAATACATCCTATATAAGCTTGTGACGGCCGAATTATGTACCGTTTCCGTTTACTATGCGAAAATTCCCCCGATATTTTCTTTAGATGAATAGTTCATAGCTTGAACAAGGGATTCTTCTCGGCACCAAATGACATGAAACGTGTACTTATAATCCATGGATTCTTATTTATCTGGAGTTTGACACCCCCCCCCCCCCCCCCCCCCTGGAATTCCCACTCTATAGAGTGAGATTTCCGCGATGAGAGCTGAGGATGGGGAATCCTGTTTTCTATAACTTCGGAAATAACCTTCTTTTAAAATTACCCATTTCTTTGTAAAGTTGCTTTGCGAGACCCTTTTCCTTATTGACTGAAATAACAGTCAACAGCCACAACTCAAATTTGACATCGCAAGAAAGACAACCAAAAATTCTTATTTCTCAATCCTTTGATTTTTCTAACGTCTACCTTTTGGAGAAGTAGCTACGTCTGTATTTACCATGAACACACATGTTTACAATAAATACAATATGCAGTATGTTTTGAAAGTTGTTTTTGAGAAATACGACATGACGCATGATTCGGTCTAGGAGGAAGGGAGCGCAAATGAAGCTGGCTAGTTCGCGCATGTTTACAGGTGTTGTTTTTTTTTTTATCTTAAATTACGCATATATTTCTTTACGAGAATGAAACAAACTGAAAACCCTGCCATACTCCTATGTAATGTTTAATTGCACAATGCGCTGACACTCTGCAACAGGTACTGGGGGGGGGGGGGTATTCTTACAGCATCGATCGTTACTTTTAATTACAGAAGTTTGCTTTTTTTCGATGCCAATAATTCAGTGTCACAACACATAAAAATACCAGTGCAAAAAGTAATTCATTTTGCTCTCATATTGGAAACACATTTTAGGAGAAAGAAAAAAAATTCAAATATAAACTCAGTTTAATGGCTTTAAAAATACCGGACAGGGAAAATAAATAAATTAAACGTCTAATCAATCGTTTGTAAAAATCAACACAACAGAAGTCATCCCATAAACCAATAGCTGCACTGTTATTGACTGTATGTGTAGGTATAGATAAACTTCAGACCACATTCATATAGATAACAAATTTCAGAAACATGTACCCCCCCCCCCTTTCCCCGTGGTGCAAAATTGAAAAGAGTATACACATATATCATTTAATTGATAGTATCAATATATTAAATGGAATATCTCCCATGTCCAGAGGCAATTGAACCTTGAACTTGTGACCTCAAAATCTATAGGGGTCATCTACTCCTTAGGATGTACCAGCATATCAAGTTTGGTGTCAATCAATGAAATCATTCTCAAAATATAGAGGAGACAATATATTACTATGTCCAGTTTGACCCTTGACCATGTAAACCCAAAATCAATAGGGTTAATCTACTTCTTACAATGTACCAAGGATGGGTTCTCAAGAAATTGAGCAGACAATCTTCTTATGTCCAGAGAAGATTGAACCTTGACCTATGACCATGTGACCTCAAAATCAATAGGGGTAGTCTACCAACGTATAAATTTGATGTCTGTCAAGCAAAGAGTTCTTAAGATGCTAAACAGACAAGACTTGGTTTACAAATTGATGGATGGACAACCCAACTAACTCACAGGTACAAAACAACATGCCTCTCTTTTAAAAAAAAAAAAAAAAAGAAAAGAAGAAGGGTATAAAAATAGAACAACCAAGTAATACTGTAAATAAATTATATTTGATAAGACTTTATTTCTGTTATAATGATTTTCAAGACTAATTTCTGTGGATGTTTATTTTCTTCATTATTATATTCTTGCAAATGAAAAAGCGATAACTGACTTTGGTCGAAAATTTCTATTTAGTATATTTTTAATCCTCTGGGACTTGTATGACCAAATCATTACAATACTGATTCATACTTGAAATAACAAAACACTACATATTCACATTCTTAGGAGAATGTCATCTTTTTATTTACTTAAAAATTCACATTACTAAATTTCTGAATATACAATAAAACACTTGCATGGGCAATAAATATTTAACAGCACACAGTCAGTCCTGCATTGGAATTATAAACACATCTAATGAGAATGCTACGAAGTTTCACACATGTTTATGAGTATTAATGTAAGACAGTCAGTACATTTGTGTTTTATCACTTTATAGAACACTTCCTACCATAATCATAACTCCACAGATGAAACAGTATGATGTAAATCTTGACCTTGCCATAAACTGACTAAATATCATATTTCTTTTTCATTTCACAATTACTTATTAAAACCTGCAATCACAAAATATTCTTTACAAATGAACCCCCTGAAAACTATACAATCATTGTGTTAATTGAAAACAAAACATTTATAACCTAAAACACTTTCCTCAAGCATTCTATTACTAACTAACTGGCAAATATAACATGGTGCAACTTAATCTTTTCCATATACTAGTTTAATTATAGCAATACAATATTTCACAAATTCATTTTTTGTTGCATTGCCTATGGGGAGGATTCAGTCACACTAGATTTCCAGTTCAGAGCACTAATCACTTATCAATAAGTGAAACACATATATATAGGGCAAAACATTCATGCCATCTGGCTAACCCTCTCCTCCTCCAAGGCTTCTGGGACAAAACCAAAGGGAAGTAACTCTCCTGTCTTCATCAATCTGAAGGTATCATCCGGCATGGTCATATATACATC
The DNA here is from genome assembly GCA_024699665.1 of Ostrea denselamellosa. Lineage (NCBI taxonomy): Eukaryota > Metazoa > Mollusca > Bivalvia > Ostreida > Ostreidae > Ostrea > Ostrea denselamellosa. The sequence goes on along the minus strand of JAMZEH010000005.1, from coordinate 21,943,954 downwards.
CCAGTCTGTTCCAAACTATATGAAATGTTGATGAATTACTCATTAGAATTATATATCAAAAAGGATGTCCTATACAATATCTACAGTACTAAATAAGCTGGATATATATATATATATATATATATATATATATATATATATATATATATATATATGAAATAAATTTCATTTTTGATACATGGAGCCTTGAACTGTGATGCTTTACACCAGCATACTTCATGAAACATGTTAGTGCTTCATGAAAGGTATTCTGGCATGAAGCATTGCAGTTCATCATGTATTTTCAAAAATGAAATTTATTTTTTATATTTACATTTAACTTCCAAATTTGTCAGAATTCCCAGGTGTCAAAATAGTCATACTATATTTATCAAGATTCATATGCACATTGTTCACATTCATGAGGAAATGGCTATCATTTCAATTAACATAGATATTTGAGGCAAAAACACTGGAAATACTGGATATTGAAGTATTTCTTTTCTCTGATTAGTATGGGTGAAATAAACACATCAAATACTTGCACTTTACAATTACACATATCCCAAAAGCATCATTATGATGGGAATGTGGATATACTGAGTTACAGTTATGATTTGTCTGTAAAAGGACAATGTATGATAAGGGCTCTTTTTGCCCACCAAAACTGATATTGTGCTTTTGTTTAAAAATTATGTGTATTTTGTACAAGAATCCCAGTGCTACTGAATGAGTTATTCTCAATTTGATCAAAATGATGTAGAACCAAAAATAATACTTCACAACCATTGTGTTTTGCTGCTATTTTTAGTAATTTGACATAAAATGAATATTTTTCACATAGTTTTTCTCCCAAAAAAATATTGAATGCAGGCTTGGACAAATTTTGATTTCATGCCATAGATTTATCTTAAATGCTATGTTATCCAAATGTCTGTACATATCAGAGATAAATTATGTGAAAATGTATTATACAAGATCTCTTGTGTAAAATAAAATTAAATCTTCCTTTAAAGCTTTCAAATTTTGAGCTTGATAAAGGCCCTTGAAATGTTGTTATCATACATGTAGTTCTTTGGTGAAAGATTAAACTTACTTCAACCATGAACTGCCTACAAGCCCCACACGGTACTATACAAGATGTTTTCAAATCACTGGAAAAAAATAAGAAAAGAATGTCATGAAGAACCTTTTCCCCAATACTGACTTAATGATAATAAAAACACAATTATTCTTGTCACTTAAAGTGTAATTAATATACAATGTTTCATTACACTTGTTCAAAATTTTGTTGGGATATATCACTGGTAAGTTCTGTTATTTATGCATTTCATTGTGTATGTGCTAAGAAATTTCTTTAAGAGGTTAATTTTCAAGAGATTAATTTTCAGTCAGGTTTCGTTCTTTTTTCTTAAATCAACTTTCATCATAAAACAAGAGTACTGGAAAAGTTACATCATATACCGGTCAGACAGTGAAATTCAACCTGTAAGCACATTATATGCACTCTGCATTGATAATTCACACACATTCTAATAGAAAAGCCTTAAAGTAGGCCATGGTACAGCAATCCATCTGACATGTGAAATGATTATGTATTTCTCTGAGAGGGGGATTGTGAGAAAATGTTAAAGCAATATCTGTATCCATGGTGAGAAAAGGTCCAGGAAACTATTTGCCCTACTTTGAACCCAAAAGTAGGTCGATGGGTGTATAAAAATTACCAAAATGAGGTAATCTTTAAAAATGGCCCATGGGTCTTAAAAGTCACCTGAGTAGCTAAATGTAGTGTTTGGTATAAGATTGGGTCTTTCATTTCTGAACTGTTTAGGTTTTTTCATGGTTAGTAGCTTTTTTTTTTGTAATCTATGATGATACCCCAGGTATCACTAATTTTCCTCAGAACTAAAGATTAAAATTTCACTCTGCGATCTCTTCCACCCCAGGATGACAATATTCTACTTCTTGACCACTTCTTAATCACCTCTCTGAAATAAAGACCTTTTCAGTGACCCTTACACTAGATGGGGGGGGGGGGGTGTACTTTTTAAAACTCTACTTTTTATAATAATTTATAATTTATATTTCCTACTACTACATCCCATGACAACCTAAAACTTTATTTTGTCAATCTAGAAGGCTTATTCGCATTTTCAGAATATTGTCCATATAGCATTGTATATGGGATCTAAACCCATGACATATGGGGTCTGGAATTCCCCAGTTTAGTTGAGAGCTCCAAATGCTTACTGCATTTTCATACCAAAATATTTAATTGATGTTTAGAAGTCTAGAAATTGATGGATCTACCAAATTTGTTGGCATATCTTAAGTTTTGCTTTGTACTTCTACAGATGTCTTTGTTTGTGATGAAATCTTGTCTAGACGTACTATGTTGATAGATGTCCATATCATTTGCTGTATCAAGTAGTCAGTTTTCTTAGATGCCACAGAATTCCTTTTGCAAAACAGAATGGTAGGAATACCTCAGTGTCACGAGTGCTAACTCCATCCATTTCACAATGCAGTCACAATTTGCATTGAGGAAAGTATTAATAGACTGCAAATATGTTACTATCTAATCCACTTTGTAGCCACTGATGTTAAAAAAAAACTTATGCTAATCGACTATCTGCCCAGTGCAATGATTTTAACAATTTGCCCTGACCCTGGCTGCCTCAATGCAGACAAAATGACTATTGCCCTGATGGCAGAATGGTAGGTCCAAAGTTTGTAAGATTATAGCATTGCAAGAGTAAGGTAACTGGTGAATATTTAAGGCTTTATGAAAAGTTTGAACAAATCTGACTTGCTGTTTTTTACCCTCATAATTATTGAGAGATTGTGTAAAAGCTTATATATTTCTCGAGTCATGACATACTGTATTAATCTAGAAATTTTGAAAATAAGAATTTTATTTAAATAGGAAATAAGAATATGCAAATGTCTTTAAATCAAAATTTTCAAATTTTTATCTTAAGTCTTATGTTGAAACAACATGCATGTATTGATTGTGACAACTAATATTTTTTTTTTTAATTCTTGGAATTGTTATTTTCATTTTTTTTTCTCCTGCTACAATGTATCCAGGAGTCCTGCAGTCTGTACTGTGAATTCATGTGCCCTCACCACAGACATTGACTTAGACAAAAAGTAGCATTTATGTGTGCCTGCAATGTGTCGATACAAACTGATACTGCATTTGACATGTCACCTGGAGATGGCAATGGCTTTGAAACGTCGATGGCCCTCTGATACAGCCTTTGTTAGAGCTGTTCTCTCAGCACATATTGCTAGTCCATAGGAAGCATTCTCCACATTACAACCTGAAATTTAATATTACTACATAAATATAAGAGTTATATGTCCAGTAATTTGATCTGTGACATCTCCTCACTGCTGATGTAACAAGTTGCAGTGGAAGTGTAGTATCTTGCCAGAGAGAGTGATTTGTTCACCCTAGTCAGGCTAGTGTACATGATTTAAAAAACATGTGAAACTTGCAAGAATGCTAACTTGCATAAAAGTCTGGGTTTTTACTGATTTTCAAGATTTTTTCACTCTGCAAAGCTCATTTTCTTTAATGTGTGCAGCTTGGGATTTCTGTTGTATCCATGATTTAAAAGATGAAGTGTAATTTAGCTGACTTGTATTACGGAACACTAACCTCCTAATACTGAAAGTTCTTGCACTGAAAAACTGACATGTCTGGTATATGATTAAAATTCTATGTCCTTGCCTGTACAACAATGTCCTGATATTGAAAGTTCTTGTACAGTAATAAGTTCTACCTCCTTGCCTGTGCAGTAACATCCTGATATTGGATGTATTGAGGTAAATGCACCACTTCCTTGGTTTGTCAAGAGTCATTGGAAAAACTGCTAACAAAGGGAGAGGGTGGCCTAAGTTTTTAAAATCTGTGTCTGCTCCCTTTGTCATCGTATTACAATAAAGTATGTTCAAACCAAAGTAAAATACAGGTCCATATATCTTATTGGCACCTGCCTTGATTATGATCATTTAACACAGTTCAGTAAAATAAATTATCATTACCTCATTTAATATCTAAACTTGTGAGACCCACTATGTGTATACCTTGAAATCACTGCAAACTTCGAAGTATTATACCTGTTATCACTGTGTCATCTTCACACAGGAGTGCTGCCCCAACTCGAAATTTACTATATGGGCAGTATGATTTCCTCTTCATTTCATGGCTGGCTTTAATCAATTTGTTTATGGTTTCTTTATGAAAAAGAAATATATGAAAAAGAAGTTACTTCATGCAATGCTTTTCAAGAAGTTCAGTCAGCTGATATTGACTGCAAAATTCATAGGCATAAAGGATTTTCATCAATTTGTACCCAACAGACTCTATGGATCAAAGAAATAGGGACATCACAAAAAAGGCCAAATTTCATACCTTCTTTATGAATGTTCATCCTAAAGGTTTGCATGATTTTACCATGCAACATAGACATTATGGATAAAGAGGAGATTGACACAAGTTATAATTAGGAAAATCATTAGGAATTAAATGATATTTACAAAATTAGTCCTAACAAGACATGTATTAGATACATATATGCCCCCAGATGGCAATATCAAAAAGGAATAACTTTTTAATTCAGAATGTCTGTAATAATAGTGAAAAATTTGTGTAATATCTATGTATTAGTTAGGGGTAACCACAAACTTTGATCTCTGTAAGGCAAAGGGTTCCAAAGATAATAAGCGGTATTTTCTATATCCAGAGTGAGCTGATTATGACTTTGTGAGATTCAAAATTTGGGGTCACCTACCCTTTAGAGGGTTCCAGTGTATCAAGTTTGATGTCTGCCAAGCAAATGGTTTACAAGATATTGAACAGATAGTATATTTTATGTCCAAAATATTTTGACCCTTGACCTTGTGATATCAAAATCAATAGGGGTAACATACTTCTTAGCGATACCATTGTATTAAGTTTGATGTCTTCAAGCAAAGGCTCTCAAGATATTGAGTAGACCACATCTAATACTATCTCCAGTTTGACCCTTGACCTTGTGACCTCAAAATCAATAGGGGACATCTACTTCTTATAGAAGGAACCAGTGTACAATGTGTGATGTCTGTCAAGCAAAGGGTTCTCAATATATTGAATGGACAATATCTTCCTACTTACAGAGTAGATTGACCTTTCGAGTTTGTGACCTTGAAATCTGTTGGGATTATCTATTTTCTATGGGACACCAGTATAACAAGGCTGATGTTTGTCAAATAGAGGATTCTTATGATATTGACAGACAAACACACCAACCGCCTGACAGATGCAAACCAATATGCCCCCTTTTTCAAGGGGGGAGCATAAAAATATCACGAAAGTTTGTTTGCGATATGAATTCTACACTATTATTTCATTACATTCATATCCATCGTGTTTCTAACTCTCACTTAATGGCAAATTTGCTTTATATAGTACTCAGTTTTTAATTTTTAATAGGAACAATCTGGTGCCAACCAAAATAGTCATCATCCATTATATATCCAATGTAAAGTTGATGGTCTACTGTATGCATATATATTGTATATATTTTGTACCTCTTGTATCACATACATGATTATGAGCAAATAAAGAAAATTAACTTGACATCATAGGCATATACAGTAGACTGGAGCATATGTATTTATTTTGAAATAAAGTGCTGTTGCTGGTTTTGTTACATAGCTAAATCAAAATTAGCATAGTACTCATGAGGAAACAAGATGTGTTTGTGATACACTGATGCCCCCAGATTACAACAAAGTGGAACTGTGACCTGTAAAAGATAAGATTTGTGAAGGTCACCATGTTAATTATTTTGGTGTCAATGGAAAGGTCTTGCTACAAGGAATGAACATAACAAAAAAAAGGTCAAATGTCAATGTCAAGGTCACAAGGTAAATAAATCTGGTATTGTTGGAATGGTCTTCTAACCAAAAAAAAAAAAAAATGCACATGCTAAATATAATAGCAGTACCTTTAATGATTTGAAAGATATACCTAATATTCAAATTGTCTAAAATTAGGTCAAGAGTAATGTTAAGGGCACAACATTAAATATTCTGGTGTCAATGGAAAGGGCATGCCTGAGGATTGCACTCACAAATACGAAAAGTCTACCTCTTATGGTGTAAAAGATATGACCAAGCTTACAGATGTTTGTTTTTTTGTTTTTTTGAAAATTTCCAAAAACTAGGTCACAAGGTTAACAAATCTGGTATCGTTGAAAAAGGTCTTTTCACAAGAAATATATATCTAAATATGAAAGCAGTACTTTTTATGATTTGAATGATATGGCTTATATTAGATTTTTCTAAAAGTAGGTCAAAGGTCAATGTTAATTCAACAGGTCAAAAATTTTGGTCTCAGTGGAAAGGTCTTGCTACAAGGAACGCACATATCAAATATGAAAGAGCTAACTCTCATGTTGTAAAAGATATGAGCAAGACAAGTTTTTGCCACAGACAGATAGACAGGTCATAAAATATATGCTCCTGAATCTTCGATTCAGGGAGGCCATAAAGAGAAATTTTCTTAATATTGAAGACAGTATTATTTTTATGAAATGAGAACTCTTTTCAACAAAACTTTTTTCCACAGCTTCCATAACTGTTTCCATAGAGAATCAGTTGATTAAAAAAATACCTCTGTGCTATCACAGAAAGCTATTTAAAACAGCATTCATCTTACTTTTAAATATATGTATATCTATCATGCAATTTATTTTCACAAGATTAAATCTTGAAAGACCTCCTTTTGTACAGATTTTACAAGCTTTTACAAATTAAAATTTGCAATTCTTTCTTTTCAAAACTGATAATACTGTTCCAAGATTAGCATGGAACCTGATAGGGATTGAAAGGAATTAATTAATTAGTAGTTGGATACCTCTAGATTGTATTGTACCGAATCAGGTCAAACGTTCGCTAACCACTCTGCAGGAGAGAGAGAGAGAGAGAGAGAGAGAGAGAGAGAGAGAGAGAGAGAGAGAGAGGGGGGGTAGTGGTGGGGAGGGAGAGGGAGAAGGAGAATAGTGTGTTTATATTTTTAGATATTACAAGTTACGCGAGTTTGTTCGTTCACGCAATACGCTTGTTGATGTAAGTGTAAACAATCTGTTTATTAACGACAGTGTAAACAATATACGTTTGCTGAGTGGAAATGTAAACAATACGCTTGTCGTGATGGGATGTTAGCTATCAGCTTAGCTGAAATGTTCTCAGTAATAATTTAAAACTGAAAATATCTCCTTGCTAACTACAGCTTACCTGGTGTATTTTTCTCCATGTCGTTTTCAGTACTTGGCACGTTCTCTATCCTGTAGCATGTGAACGTGAAAGTTGCTGACCAACGACGCACATGGGGAAAGTAACCAATCGACTGTAAGTATTTGTACACACCCATATAAATGATACAAGTTCCCTGGAATCCCTAACCTCAACTGATTTCCTATAAATATCAGAATGTAATTGTTATCATTATGTGATTATATCTTGTAATTATTAGCATATATTGTCCATCATATATTTTGTGATCGGTGTGGACATCGATTAGCGATAATGCATATTTGGTTGCCATGGAGATTTGTTTCCGCAATAACCTCAATTCCCCATCAAACAGCACATAGGCCACAACATTCACCTGCGTCACTTCATTGATAGTTATAAATACTTCTACGAAGTTTAACTCATCCTGACTCCAGAATCATGGTGTGAACAAACTTGAACCTATTAAGACCTCCACGGAGCGCCAAATTAGCATAAACTTTTAAAATAATTGAAGATATCGTTGATTATTTGAAGATATCATCAATTCAGTTATTGCGCACAAGTATTTAATTGATGCACTCATCAAATCAAGTATTGCTCTCATCAGTTGAATTGATGCGCGCAGTAGTTTAATTAATAAACGCATTAATTCAGTATTGATGAGAACAATAAATAATTTGATAAGCGCATTAATTCAATTATAGTGTGCAACAATTTTTTTGATGCGCATATCAATTCGATTATTGCGCGCATCAATGTGGTTTAATTATTGTCCAAACTTTAATTTGGAGCTTTGTATTATTGATTTGATGATCTCTTTTATTCAATTGAAGATATCTTTGATTATTTACAACAATTCTGTATAAGGAATTAATGCGCGCTTCAATTCTTTTAAAGTGAACAACAAATTCAACCAAGGAGATTGTTAATTTAGCAGTGAACATGTTGAATTGAAGATACGTCCTATTAAATGGTTGCCCTCTCTCTCCCTCCCCCCTCCCCCCTCTCTCTCTCTCTCTGAATCATTGAGTGCATTCATTAAATTAATTTTATCATTTCGCGCATTAATTGAATTGACGCGCACAATAATTGAATTCTTGTTCTCTTCGATTGAATTATAGCGCGCATCAATTCAATTCTTGATATCACCAAAAGGGGAGCAACAATTCAATTCAACAGAAAAAAATGATGCTATCAAAAATTCGATTAACGCGCGCAGTAATTTAGTTTTGAAGATATTATTAATTATTTGAAAAAGATCTTTAGTAGTAATTTTAATAGTAATTTTTGCGCGGATCAAATGAATAGCTGATATCTTCAAACAATTAAAAAATATCTTCAAATATTTGAGTTTATAATAATTTGGCGCTCCATAGACTTCAAAATAGACAGACTAGGTATAACCACACAAACTTAACGGTAACTCCAGTTGATGCAAATCCCAAATACATTCCATGTAAAACGAATCTCTTTCATAAATCAAGATGAATGATTAAAAAATTGAAAAATAGAATAAATCTGAACTATTGAAAAGTGTTACAAACTTCTTTTCAAGATATGATTGTGTGTCTATATAATGTATCTTTACCTTCGTGTTTGAAATATGGGCGACGTATAACATTTGTATATTTGTGTCAGTCCATACATTTGACTTTTGACCTGGAATTTAAATCCATGCCCATGCCCTTACTTATTGCTTTACAGTTTAACTTATGTGATCCAGTATTCCATTTACCTCCCCTCTCCCGTTCTTCAGTTCTTTTTTTTTCTTTCTTTCTTCAGTTCTTTTTTTTTCAGTTCATTTTTTTTCTCTAGTTTATAATAACGCGCGTTATTCAATTTGTTTGCACACGCTGTCTGATTTATCATACTACATTTCACAAAAAGTAACAATTCATTGCTTAAGTATTACTGCTTACTGATATTTCCTTATTACGACTTATTATCTCGTAATATGACGACTTACTGTCTTGTAATAAGGCATTTCTCGTAATAATGGCCCTCGTGGGGATCCGGGCTGTTAGAATAGATCCTCAGTACCTCTTGCTTGTCGTAAGAGGCGACTAATTGGGGCTGTCCTTCGGATGAAACCGCAAAAACCGAGATCCCGTGTCACAGCAGGTGTGGCACGTAAAAGATCCCTCCCTGCTCAAAGGCCATAAGCGCCGAGCATAGGCCTAAATTTGCAGCCCTTCGCCGGCAATGGTGACGTCTCCATATGAGTGAAAGATTCTCGAGCGGGACGTTAAACAATATTTAATCAATCATAATCAATCGTAATAATGACTCACCCTTATAATAACGACTTATAACAACTTTTCGTCTCGTGATAACAACACATCTCGTAAAAAAGGTGGATTTTTGTCATGTTTCAGAAAAATTAGAAGATAGACACAATATCACCTGTATTTTCTTCAATTATGAAGCATGTGGTTTATGAAGTCTTGTTATTCTTTCTTGTTTTCAGTTGTAAAATTTATAGCTGAATGGGTTCGGAGAGAGAGAGAGAGATTGAGAGAGAGATTCGCATGCTATTATGCCCCCCCCCCCCCCCCCCCTGATGATATTTAGATGTTCTACCTCTAATATTTTTGAGGGAAATTCGAGTTTGTTGTGTTTAATTTTTTATATGATCCAATCCCCTCAGACTTTGTTTTATGCCATTTGTACCTCATAACACCAGTGTTATTGTATGAAAAAGTCCCAAAAATTTGAGAACTGTAAATTTGACAAAAATAACGACCAATGTGCTAATATCCTGAAAGGAATTTAGTCTACCTTTCATCTTATTAGATTTTGCAGTGTAAAATAGTTTCGGTTTACAGAAATACATAAATGTGTTTATAAATATATATTGTTTATGCTACAAATTAGGACGGGACTTGCAAGAAAGCACCTGTAAGAGTAAACAAATTACGACTATAATGTCAGCGCTTATGGAATTTCAAAGTCACCAGGTGTGAAAAGACTGACGTTGAATTAGCATTGACATAAAAGCAACTATACACTACACCCAGTTTTTTTTTTCCTGCCTATATTTTCTATGTCTGGGGTGCACGGTGGGTTTACAGCAGACTTAATCTTGTAAATTACGTACCAACTGCGTCTGATTTTTAAATTCATTCTGCGACTTTTTAATCTCATATACGTATTTTTACATATTTCGTTTTAATATTCAAAACAGTTCATTCTGCGAAGCATAAATCGTATTCAGATGACGTCTGCATGCGTGCTATCCGTCTCCATTTGTTTTCCTCTTTGGTTCTTGTTGTTTTATTTTAGGTCATTCACTCTTTGTTGTTGGTTTTTGGTTATCCTTTTCCACCTCAGAATTAACTCATGCTTATCAATTCTTATCAGAAAACATGTATATCTTAATGATGACCTAATACGAAAGGAAAGTCAACATTAAGCGCCAATTTATTTATTATATCACATAATGTGTGTTTATGGAGCGTCAAATTAACACAAAATCAAATAATTGAAGACCTTTATTTATTTAAAGATACGATGGCGAGTCAATAAGTAACCAGCCTAACTTATTTCCGGTTGACCGAAACGGTCACGATTCTTATGCCTTGTTTTAATACATGTACATGTTATATACCTGGGTACAAAATTGCACGCTTATCGAGTCATTCTTTAATAACATATTGAATGTCAAACATGGCTAGTGATGTAAAGGCATGCTTTTCATATAAATGTGAATACCGTGCTGCAATTCGGTACTTGTATTTAATAGGTAAAACAGGCAAGGGAAACACGGCGAGTTAGCCGATGTTTGTGGGTCTTCTGCACCACTTTATGCTCAGGTTAAATTCTGGGTAGGGGAATTCAAACGCGGTAGAACGTCTTTAGAAGATGAAGCCAGGTCTGGACACCCACTGGATGCCACCGACGAAAAAATGTGTAGCAAAGTTCGGGATCTGGTATACTCTGATAGGCGAATTAAGGTGGAGGAAATAGCGCAGACACTAGGCATTCCATATGGTAGCGTTTCAACAATTTTACAGGATCATTGAGGTATGCGAAAACTAACAGCCCGTTGGGTCCTCAAATTCCTTAACAATGAGCAAATGGCAACCAGAGCATCAGTATGCAGCGCCTTGTTGAAACGCATTACAATGTAGGTTAAAATATGCTTTTCTTATGCGTCTGGTGACTGTGGATGGGGCTTGGGTTCATTATTATGAGCAAGAGAATAAAGCTCAGTTGTCAGTAGGTAGTGCTGGGGTCCCCGAAGCCAAAGAAGTTCAAGACGTAACCATCTGTTGCCAAAGTGATAGCCACAGTATTTTGGGACGCAAAAGGCGTTATTATGTTGGACTTATATCCCAAGAGAAGCACAATAACTGGCGTGTACTGTGCAAACTTGCTAGACCATTTGAGAACCGCCACCCGTGCAAATCGCCGAGGTAAACTCTCTAAAGGTGTTTTGCTGCAACAGAACAACGCGGAGTCCACACTTACAAAGTTGCAATGGATACTGTAGAGGGAAACAAGCATGAATACCACATCCTGCCTATTCGCTTGACCTAGCTCCCAGCGACTTCTTCCTATTCCCAAACTTGAAGAAGGATATCCATGGACGTCATTTCCAGTCTGGCAAAGAAGTCGTGACGGCAGTTGAGGAGTGGGTCAATGGAAAAGACCCTCCCTGATTTGTTCAGTTCTGGGCTGATGGTACCGTTGGTCAAAGTGCATCCCACTAGAAGGCAATTACGTCGAAAAAGAGGTGAATCTCAACCGTAAATAAGTTAGGCTGGTTACTTATTAACTCGCCCTCATATGATCAGTTCATTTTATGCGTGCAACAACTCAATTGATTGAAGAATTCTTCAAATAATTATTGATATCGTCAATTCTAAATTATTGCGCACATTAACTGAATTGTTAATTAATTATTAATTATTCTGCTGAATTAATAAGCGCAATAATTGAATTGTAGCCCCCTTCATCTGAGCTGATATGATATCCACAAATGAACTGATGCGCATATTAAATGACTTATTGCTCTCTTCATTGAATTAATTATATCATTCATTCAACCGATGCGCACAGTTATTCGGAGAGAGAGAGAGAGAGAGAGAGAGAGAGAGAGAGAGAGAACAACTATTGATGATTTATTTAACTGAATTGTAGCTCTCTTTGAAACAATTTATGCTCGCATTAATTTCTTATACAAAAGCGTTGTAAATTATTAAAAGATATCTTCTATTAAATTAAAGAGATCATCAAATGGTTTCTACATGTACCTAGCTCCAAATTAAATCTGGCGAGTAATAATAAGGCAAATTTTAATAAACAGCCGCATATAACGTTAAATGTTGAATTTCATCGGACGCGTTGAGATGGAGTGTTTATTTGCAATAACTGTAAAAAGTATAACCCTCCCTCTCTCTCTCTCTCTCTCTCTCTCTCTGTGTGTGTCGCAGTTCTTGTCTTGGTGTCAATGTTAGTTGAAAGTCACGCCTTTTTGATACCACTTGAAAGGGCCTTAAGATTCCACTAACGCAAACATAAATTGCATATACTTGTGAGTCATTACAAATCTCGTCTTAATGTGCAGCATGATCACTATGTATGAATATACCCTGCTTTTTTGCAAAGCAGAACTAATAAACACTGGCAAATTTAATAAGGTAGACCGAATTTAATTCGTCCGATAATTTTAAATATTGGTATATTGATTGTTATTTCTGTCATACTCAAACTGGTTTTACTTATTTTTTGATTTTTAAAAAAAAAGAAGTTTTCGTATAATAACACTGGTGCAATAAGATACACAATGATATAAAATAACGTAGGGGTATCAGATCATGTAAGAAAGAAAAAAAAAATTATATTTTCAACGTTTCCTGAAAGAAAAGATACGAGATAAACTATGCCTTTCTCGACCCTATATCACAGTTCTCAAAATCTGTTCTTGTTGTGATTTTGTTCCAGTGGAGACAAAGGTCAGTACTTTCAAATTTTTAAATTAAAGAACAGTGATATCTAATACACCGTTAATTCCACCAACAACTGTAAGTAAATAAAGAGTAATGTAACTTCATAAGCCACATGTTGCATATTTGAAAAAAAAAAAAAAATCATAAGGCACATATTTAATTTATCCGAATGGTAACAAGAACTAACTAACAACACAACTAAATAAATGATTTTTTAAAAAAAGCCCTTTCACTCATTTAATGACCACAAGGCATCTTTTCACTCTGATTTTGTCACAGATGTATGCATAAATATTTTTATACTTAAATACATGAAAAGAAAGCAAGTACATAATAAATATAATTTCCAAGGCGTTTATGATTGGGATCGAGATACAAATAATTCTCAGCAACATAAACATAACGTCACTTCCACCACATCGAAAGCATGGCACCATCACCGAAGAAAAGGTTTGAAAACGATTATTTTGTGATAAAACTGCATTAATTTTACCATTAAAGCTATGGAATAAATGTGTGGTCCGTGGATCACTTGGTTTGCAATGTGTAAAGTTATTCTTTATCCTTTTAGAAAACTAGCCGATGTGAACGCAGAGGAGTGCATGTTAGGCACAGATTCCAAAAGCAAAGTTGGAAATAAAAATCTGAAAAAGAAAGCATCAAAGTATGTTTAAAAGATTTTAAATGAAGTTTCCTATTTTAATGAATCACAATATACAGTTTTACGGTGTAACCGTTGAGACAAATGAAAACTCTTAACATCATGCAACACACCTTAAGACTGTTAGATATTTTGTCTGCCTATTCATTTAACGCATCGTAAATAGTGCACTGTAACTTCGTATTAGCTTTGATGTTTTTCCTTTCAAAGCAAGCAATTATCAACAACAACCAAATGAATGAAGGCTTGAGAAAAACTGTCTGGTTATTAAAAATGTGTGTGGTATTTTCCAAACAATTTATTTTATTTATGGGATTTTTGATGAAGTACTGCAGTGACATTTTTCCAGAGCACTTTGGGTAATCCCCATTATTTTGTATAATTATTGGAGTGAGTGCGTCGCTTTGGAACATGAGCTTTGCTCGCTATAAAGCAACTAAGATATAATTTTATATATAATATGGAACATACAGCTCTTATTTTATCATTATACAGGAAAAGTAAGGCCAAGAAATTGCCTGCCAAAACAGCAAAAATGGAGGACAAGTTGAAAACTCAAGACCCTGAATTCTATGAGTTTCTAAAAAATGAAGATCAAAGTTTGCTAAACTTTGATGAAAGTGATGATGAGTTTGATGATGGTGATGATGATCTAAGTGATGATTCTTCAGGTGATGAAAAACAAACTAAAACTAAAACTCTATCTGTGAAGGGTATGAAAGGAAAAATAGTGGTAGGGAAGAAGAAAGGCACAGAGGAAGAAGACTTGGATGATATTTTGTCTACAAGTGAAGATGAAGATGATGTTGAGGAGGAGGAAGAAGAGGGATCTGATGCAGAGACAGGCGGAAAATTCCATAAGCTTCCATCAAAATTAGAGGTACATCAGATCTATTAAGGACTTGACACTTTGTACTTAGTTTTGAAAATATCAAATATAGGCCAAGAAGGCAGTTTGTGATCAATTGGGTAAATAGTCTGGTCCAGATTTTGAAAAAAGAGGCTAGAAATGGGTTCTAACGGCAAATTATTATTATTTGGTCCAACATAACTTTTTAACCTAATTTGCGTATGCTGAATCCGAAAAAATATGTTGAACTTCATGAAAATGGCGTTAAATAGGTCAAAATGGCGATTCAAAATGGCGGTGTTGAAATTTGCAAAATTATCTATATGGCTTTATTTTAAAAAAGTTTATTGCAAATTAAAGCAATTTAAAGGCTTGTACTAAACTTATATGTGTCTGAAAAATAGAATAAATTGTTCAATGTTCGTTAAACAATTAAAATTGTGAAAAAAACGATTAGATCCCAATTAACTCATTTTTTCGCAACCGCATATTGACGCACAGTATATATATGCATTTTGATATGATATTTAATGCTTATTTCCTTCTAATTGTGCAAATTATTCAGTTAACGTATTGCATACTTTATGATATAAATGCACTTGAAATTCAACACAGTGTTCAATGGTTTTCACAATAGCGCGACCGACACAATCGAGGATCGAATTAACAAATGATTCTGACATAAGGTATAAAACTGATGGCCGAGGTTATAGGCTTGTCATATCTCACCACTCATTGATTAGAAATCATGACTGAACGATCACTTAAGCGAAGTTATCAAATAGATACAGATTTGTGTGTTATATGTCAGGAAAAAAAGACAGACACGTTAGAATTAAAAAGCAAAAAGTCTATCGAAACGTTGACCGAGAGGGCATCTCGTCGTAAGAAAGTTAAAGATGCCAGGAACTATGATGCCATTGACAGAATAGAAAAATTAAGTCCGAATGATAGAGTTCTATGTCATAGGAAATGCTATAGTGCATTTACTCACCCCAGACCAATTCAGTTAATGGAAAGAAAAGCATGTTTGCTTACAAACACATCTGATACAATCAACGTCGATACAGAGGATGATGTACCGTCTACGTCATCTTGCTCACACCCTTCTGCAGCAGCATCCCGAACTTTGCGAAATGCATCTACACCAATAGATTGGGAGTTATGCATATTTTTTCAACAACAAATTAAACAGAAGCTATTCAACATTACAACATTTTCTGT
Organism: Ostrea denselamellosa; assembly: GCA_024699665.1. Taxonomy (NCBI): domain Eukaryota; kingdom Metazoa; phylum Mollusca; class Bivalvia; order Ostreida; family Ostreidae; genus Ostrea; species Ostrea denselamellosa. Next base: position 21,927,999 of record JAMZEH010000005.1, on the reverse strand, counting down.
TAGCGACATGGTTCTTAAAAATGCAAAGTATGACAACATACTTTGTGTTAAGTTAGGAAACGTTAGCGATTTGATAGCTGCAGAGGGTAAGTACCATCTTAAATGCATGAATGCTTTTAAGTATGATACACAAAAAACAGAAAAGGAGTCAAAATGTGAAGATCTGGCCATGATATTTCTTGTTCGAGAACTGGAGTACGCAGCCAGCAAGTGCCAAATCTTACAGCTCTCTGATACATGGAACAGGTACTCCAAGTTGGTAGAAGAGGTAGGATCTGAAATGCCACAGTCTTTTATCACTCGTAGATCAACGTTTAAAGAAAATCTGCAAGCCAAGGTGCAGAATATCTTCCAGTTTCTTCGTCCCCTCGATAGAGCAGTATCTGAACGCGAAACTCTTTTAGTGCCCCATATTCTTTCTAAATCTCATTTTGGAGATATGTTTCATGATGACCAAGATACCATGGATGACGAATTACTCACTATGCCATGTTATAAACCTCCACACAACTCATTTCATGAACTGGTACATGTTGCACTAAGATTAAGATCAGACCTGCAAGATAGACCTGGTCACATGGGTTTGAATGTTTGTGAGGCTGATGCCGTAAGTTGTGTCCCAGATAGTATCCTCATGTTTCTGAATCTTCTTTATGGCGGACAAGAGGTCTTTGATTGTACTGATGGCAATGACAATCCAGATTGCAGCAGACAGAAGAAAATAGTGAGCGTAGCTCACGATATTGTGTATGGGGTAAGTAATGGAAAAAAGTGGACTCCAAAGCATATTGGCCTTGCATGCACCTTGCATCAAATGACAAGGTCAAAACAGCTGTTAAACTTGTTTAATAGTGCTGGTCACACCCTGAGTTATAAAGATGTTCTGCGTGTTGACACTGGGCTTGCAGAGGAAAGCCTTCAGTCTATGGACGAAAGGACTGGACATTTCCTTCCCTCGAATTTAAAGCCAAGCGTTTTCACACACTTTACAGCTGACAATATTGATATTAGTGATTCAACACTGGATGGCAAGGAAACATTCCATGCAACGCAGATAGCATGTTGGCAACGAGGGTCGGGAAATGACATTAACCTTCAGCACATAAGTCCATCTTCAAATGAGACATTGAAGGTACCTCCTCAGATGGACAGTATTGTCATTTCCCCAATAGTAGAAGGAAAATCACACGATGAGAATAGCGTTAAATGCAATGACGAATTCCTCGATATATCTGCCCTACATGCGTCACATGAAGAGGCAGATACTAGAATAGTTCTTCATGCCATACATTGTGCGAAAGAATCCACTTGCAGTTCAGTTGTTGTACTAGCATCTGATACTGATGTTTTACTGCTACTTGTATCTTTCTTTTCAGAAATAAATATACAGTTGTGGATGGTTGCTGGAACATCTGCAAAGCCCAAGAACATTCCTATTCATGCTGTTGTAGAGAAAACCTTTACCTCTCCAGAAATGTGCACGAATCTGTTAGCATTCCATGCTCTGACTGGATGTGACACAACTTCTTTTTTCTTTGGGATATCCAAAAAAACTGGATTTAAGGTTTACAAAGACAATGTTGGGCTTCTTGGGGGTTTTGGAGAGGGCAATTTAACTGAACAGAAAATAGTCGACTGTGAAAAGTTCGTATGCAAGCTGTATAACCAGGGCACAGTGTCGTCAACTGACTCGGTTAGGAACATTTTATTCGGAAAATCCAAGAGCCCCGAAAACATGCCCCCCACTAGCGATGCCTTGCATCTGCACATTAAACGTGCACATTATCAAGCGCTGGTATGGAGACAAGCAAATATAAGTAACCCCACATTACCATCTCCAACTGAGATGGGATGGAAGTTGAATGAAGGTATTCTAGTGCCTATTCTGATGACTTTAGACCCAATTCCAGAATCTTGTTTAGACTTGATTGCATGTAGTTGCACAACAGGTTGTAAAACATTGAGGTGTGGGTGCAAGCGTAACAATTTGCTGTGCATGGACCTTTGTAAGTGCAAAGTCACAAGCAAAGAACAATGTAGGAACAGTATACGTTGAATTTTGAGGAAAAACAGAGAAAATTCGGGTTTTCTTTCGTGCAATGGCTTTTTTAGGGTCGCATGCTTATTTCTATCTTTTTCTCGATGCTATTGTATTTTGTAATCATAGTTTTTACATTTTTTTTTCTACATGCGCGTTTCAAAACAATTTGAAAAAAATTACTGTCCGCCATTTTGAATCGCCATTTTGACCTATTTAACGCCATTTTCATGAAGTTCAACATATTTTTTCAGATTCAGCATACTCAAATTAGGTTAAAAAGTTATGTTGAACCAAATAATAATAATTTGCCGTTAGAAGTTCTTTTTAGCTGAAATCGGACCAGACTAAAAGGGACATTGTCACACACAAGTTTGTCTGTATTCTTTCCATTAAGGACAGACTGCTTAATATTGATTTTCAAAATTTTCATATATTTAAGATAGTACTGATACGACAAGTATATTGTATTAAAGACTATGCTCAATATTTTTTGTGACAGACATGGGATGAATTGACAGGATTTTATGGAATTTTGCTGAAATTCAGGTTGTATGATAATGATGTATCAGCTTTTATATACTTGAAAGGTTGCAAGTGATGAAGAAGATGAGGAGGATGACATGGAAGAAGAAGAAGAAGAAGAAAGAGCTCATGTATCAAGGAAGGGAAAGGTACAAGGGACCCTTGTCACCAACAAAATGATCTCTCACTGGAACAAGGCACTGGAGGTAAGATTGTCCTCACTTCTGCAGAACATTAATTTCAGTTATTGTAGATTATCATTACTCAGTACTTATTGTACATCAATAATTTTATTTTCATTTTCAAGGAGACTCTTTTAAAATGAAAAGTCTCATTTTTATTTATTTAGCACTAATTCATTCAAGAAATACCATATAAAATGGGTTATTTTTACTGCTGTAATTTTTTACAAATTTTGGTTCAGATGAGGTGATTTAAATTTTTATGCGTTATATTTTTACAAATTATGTATGTCTGTTAAAAAATAAAATCATCGGAGGTAAAAGTGCAGATCAATGTTTGTTAGCAGATTGAATGCATTCAAATTTACTATACAGATACCCGATGTAAAGAAGAAATTGTTCCTGTGATAACAAGTCATTAAATTATTATAATATATTTTTTCAGTTACCTTTATATACCATATGCCCTTCATCTATTCTTGTTTTTGGAATATACATAGCTATGAATCATTATTGTTGCACACCATGTGTTTGTCTTGAATTTACCAGAAACACAGAGAGATGATTGAAATCTAGCCACTAACATCGCATGATTTAAAAAGTGCTCAAGACTGAATGAAAGGAATTTAACTACTAACATCGCGTGACTTAAAAGTGCTCAAAAATACCAACAGCACTAATTCTATAGCTGCTGAATGGCAATTAATATTACTCTCATACATACAATGTTGAAAATTTACATGTAGAGTTTTTTTTTACTTCTGTGAAATTTTACGCATTTAAATTTTACAGATTTATAAAACTTGTAAAAATTAGTAGCACGTAAAAAATACCCCTTATACAGTAGATTTCATTTCAAATACATTTAAGAAATAAATTTCAATTTCAAAGTACATGATAGAATAAACTGTGACACTTTATGCCAGCACACTTCATAAAGTTCGTTAGCACCTCATGAAAAGTATCAATTGTAGCAATTCATACTCTCATGTATTTTTAGAAATGAAATTGATTTCTAACATTTACTTTATTTTCTGTTTTTGTTTTTTTCAGCCAATAGAATAGGTGTACTGTAGTTATATACATTGTTCTGCATTGCATTCTTGAAGAAATGGTTATCATTACAGTTGTTAAAACTATTGAAGGGAAACAGTAGAAATGTAACTATATAGATTTAAATTAAGCTCTTCAGGGTACAGCACTCACAATTTTTATATTTCTGCAAATTGATTTGAAACTGAAATTGGCTAAATTATGTATGTGTACTCATGTAATATATTGAGTCTACAGTACTCTTTCCTTTCAGAGTAGATTCCTATTTGATGAATGAATTTCAGCTTAAGCTTAAATATCCCAAGATGTTTACTTTTCATTAAAAGTTGAATCATATATTTCAGGAAAAGCCATCTTCCAGTCTAATAAAAGATGTAGTGTGTGCGTTTAAAGCAGCAGTCAAACGTGCAGGTCATGAAACGGAGGTCAATAAGTACAGGATAGAGGGCAGCACAGGTATTATCTACATGCTTATAGTATTGAGAATGGTAACATTGCTTGTTTAATTTATTATGTATTTTGTGGGGCCTCCGTGGCCGAGTGGTTAAAGCATTGCACTCAAAATCACAAGGCCTCTCACTTCTAGTCGGCGCAGGTTCGAATCCCGCTCACGCCGATATATGTGAGAAAGTTTGCCAGTTTACTTTTGGAAGGTTGGTGGTCTCTTCCCAGATACATTGTATCTGGGTTCTCTCCTCCACCTATAAAAACTGTATGTCACCAGATAACTGAAAAATTGTTGAGTGTGGCGGAAAACAAACAATCAATCAATCAAATGTATTTTGTGACCAGATTATGGTATTTCAGTTTTCAATATCAAACCAGACTCTTTTGTGTACTGCATTTTTAATTGAAATCTAGTAAAGAACCCGATTATTTACCTGTGTTTGATACTAATTTTGCTTTACAATGCAGCATTCAATGGCATAGTGCGACTCTGCTTAGCGCACATGTCTCCTGCACTTCATAAAGTGGCTGGCGTGCCTCAGACCTCTGATCTACAGAAAGCTGTTGTACCCAATCAACAGAGCAAGAAATGGAAGGCAGTCAAACTGGACACCAAGACTTACCTGGCCCACCTGTTACATGTAAGGCTCACCTAACTCTGCATTAACACCTGTTACATGTATGTAAGGCTCACATTACTGTGTATTAACACCTGTTACATGTAACACTCAACTAGCTCTGTATGAACACTTGTTACATGTAACACTCAACTAGCTCTGTATTAACACTTGTTACATGTAACACTCAACTAGCTCTGTATTAACACTTGTTACATGTAACACTCAACTAGCTCTATATTAACACTTGTTACATGTAACACTCAACTAGCTCTGTATTAACACTTGTTACATGTAACACTCAACTAGCTCTGTATTAACAACTGTTACATGTAACGCTCAACTAGCTCTGTATTAACACTTGTTACATGTAACACTCAACTAGCTCTGTATTAACACTTGTTACATGTAACACTCAACTAGCTCTGTATTAACACTTGTTACATGTTATAACCTTATAACAAAAGAAGTCTTCGGTGGGAAGGGCCCCACTCCATTACTCTATGTGCGGGACTTATTTTGTATAATATATATATTATTAATTTATGCCATAATCTCAAGTAGAGATGGCTTTTCTCTCATATAACAGATGTGTTCTAGTTAGCTTACACAGAACAAGAGGCCCACAGGCCTTTATCAGTCACCTGAGTGTTAGTTATAAGTATCACTAGTCCAAGGACTATGAAATGTACAAAAACCTCCTATTTTGAATATCTAAGCTAAATTCTAATATTCAGCAACAGTATAAAACAAGATGTGTTCTTAAAACTTAATGCCCTCGGAAACTTCCTATACTGATGAAAGGCTTAACACATTATGACTATCCTAGAGTCAAAACCCTGGGGGTGCATATTCAAAATTTTGGTACATCCTTGTCTGCTTTTTCTAAGTATGCATTTAATTTCTATACTGTATCAGCAAACTTATGGAAGTCTTTCAAATAACAGCAATAATTACTATAATAATTTGGCTCTACTGTTGAACCAAAACTTTTATCCCTTAGGATCATGAAATTTACAGTTTTCATAAAGGGCAACCTACTCCTTCAAAATATCTACTTAGTTTCAATTTAGTATCAATAGCATTATAAAAGATAATATTGAAATGTTTTACACATATATACTATAAATACCAAGTTTGCCCTGTTCTGGAGTCAGAACCTCTACCTCAGAGGTCACAAAATTTACAACTTTGGTAGAGGCCTTCCTGCTGTACATCATTATGGATTTAGTTTTTCTTAGAGTTGTGCAGTTGCAGAGTAGAAGATCTTTGAAAATTGATTAAAAAAAAAATTTTTTTAACAGTTTTGGCCCAGCTTTGAAAATTGGTCAATTTTTAAAAATACTTTTTGTCCTTCCCCTAAGGCCCTAGGGGTGGAAGAGTCCTGAAATTAATAAATTATGTTCCCCCTTATCCCAAAGATATTTCACACCAAATGGAAAAGAATTGGAATGGTAGTCATCAAGAAGAAATTAAAAATGTTCAATTGTTAACTCATGACGGACGATGCATGATGGCAGACACAAACCATTTGCAATAGGTCATCTGAGTTTACTCAGATGACCTAAAAATATAGGCACATGTAAATTGATTCTATTGAAATCTGCAAGTGTTTCATTGTAAAATATAATTTGACAGTTACTCGGTGAGATGTCGGAGTCTACCATGTTGAATGTCATCCTGAAGCATATACACAGACTGGTGACCTTCTATTCCATGTTTCCTAAATTGACAAAGCTGATGATGAAGGTAATGAAGCCGCTCTATTTGTATAGTACTGTAGATGTATTTAATTTCGTGTCGGATTAGATTTCGTAATTTTTGTGTCTAGGATAAAACAATGAAATTAAATCCAACACGAATTTTTAATTTCAGAAAATATTTCTTTTAATGTCAAAAATATCTCAGTCGCTGTTATTCATCATCCATTTATAGACAACATATTTCGTCAGTAACGTAATCGTCGGCATTGCATTCCTTATGAGTAGATGTACCAGCATTTTCTTGTGTTAATATATAGTTAATCAATTCATTGCAAAAATACACAGGTGTAATAAAAAAGTTCAAGGTAAATAAGAATGATTACTATTAAAACTGTATCACTCAATTTAAAATTATAAGTGTGGATAGTAAGGTGACAAAGTGCAGGTAGAGCTAACCGCTCATGTAGATAACGCATTTAATTTGCTGCTGAGACGAAGCCTATCTCTATGCCACATTTAATATTTTTTCTAATACACCCTTAAATCCTCCAGCACTATGTCAGTGTCCACACCCTTCAGGTGATTAGATGTCTGAGCTGCACACCACGCCTGGAATTGTTTTCGCAATAGATTTTAATTTATTGATACTGTACGGTCACATGGATAATGTTCTTTTGTTCATTATGGGAGAGAGATGGGGTATATATTGTTCGAATATGGTTATTATGTAGCATGTGAAGGAAATTCTTGTCCTGATGTGCCCTATGAACATCAAACAGAGCGAGGACACAAGTCTTGTTACTATTGGTACGTCCGATTTTCTTATGAATTTTATTGATAAACAGAATACAATATAAACATTCTAATGGCTTAAGTACAACAATTTCATGACCCAAGCTTACACAGAGCTCTTAGCAATGATTTCTTTGTGTTAACAACAGCATACTTCATTGAACAAATGGTATAGAAATGGTGCATGTATCATAATGGTATTTATGCAAATTAGGATTGCAGATATACTTCGTATGCATGATATGTAATTTTTAAGTGATCACAAACAATGAAAATTAATCCACATGAAATTGTACTTAGTCATCTGATGCATCTTGGGTAGAGGGTGGGGTTGCACTTTGAAGTTAGGTTATTGTGACCTTTGATTAAATATGACAAAGTCCTGTCAGACTTGTAACTGGACAATTATTTGGTCTAGAATCATCAAACTTGGTCAGTTAATGCAATTTAGGTAGAAGGTGTGTAACACTAAATCAAGGTCACTGTGACCTATATTAAGATGATATGGTCATATATGGCACAATCCTTTTTTTGAATCATGTAAATATGACTCCTATAATCAATAAACTTTGTCAATTTGTACATCTGTAGAGAAATGTAAATTTTACCTTAAAATTAGGCCATTAAAACTTTTAAAATGGTAAGTAGTTAAAACAAATGTTTTAAGTGATGTAATCCCTACATATGTTAAAGAGTCATGCAGTAACTCTATTCAGTAATTATTACACCAAGAAATACACATTTTTTTCATAAAATGTAGTTACATAACAATTAATATGAATACTTATTTTGTTTCTCACATTAATGATATAGATATATATGCAGTATTACTACAAAATTTGCAAAGAGTTAACAAGCATATCACACAACATATAAGAGGAAGTGTCTACTGGGAATAATGATCTAAGTCATGGTGTTTCAAGGAGTTTTGATTAGAGGCAAATCTGTCTGTCCAATTAAAATTCAATTATCCTTTGGAAGTAGTGATCTAATCCATGGTGTTTCAAATAGTTCAGCTGGCATTCCAAGATCATTTTGATAACAGCTGAATTGCATCTGTCCAGTTAAAAATTAATTAATGAGTATAATGTAAGAAAGCTGTGGGAATAAACTGTCGCTCCTTTAGTCATGGGGAATTTCTTTGTACAACCCAAAAAAAGTAATTTATACCATGTGAAAGAATTTATATAAATGTATGCAATAAAATGAAGATATGTTTTGAAATATTTCTGTAGTTATTTGAATAATTCAAGAGATATATTGGCAAGTCAATTGCAGTGTGCAATAAACACATTAAAGGAATGATGTTTATTTTACCTCAGACCTTAAAGCAAAGATATTGGTGCAATCTTTGCACCAATTAAGGTTGACGTGATTTTGTGTCACACACTTTTATCTGTTTATAATGAATAAACATCTGATGGGCGTATCATGTGCAGTAGAGGTGCACTTTATTGTTTGATTTCATCACATTTTTAAAGTACAAAGTATAGTTCAGTGCTTTTTTTTTTTTGTCACCATTTGAATTCTACTTTCATGTTCACATTTCCAGATAACCTCCATCTATGAGATGACTTTGAAAACAAATCTATCTGTGTGTTATCTCTGGTTGAGATATCAGATAGTCAATTCAGCCTTAAGGCCATAACAATTAATCATACATATATTTATAGAACAAACCAGACCCAACATTACACAAAAGAAAGAAAACAATGTCTGTGAAAATGTACATTATATAGTACCTGTTTCTCCTCTTTATTAAGTTTGTGATGGATTGCACATTTTTAGAACTGCTAGTAAAATATGCTAGTATTACATCTTGCTAATGTTGCCAAACTTAAAGTCATATTTCTTGAAAATATCAGAATTCACCTACTTAATTTTATTCTGTACTTTCAGTATGATTGTGTTATTGCATTAGTGTTTGATTTCGCCACATTTCAAAAAGTTCTGAATTGGTTGGTTAGGATGTAGAAGTTTTATATTTCCAGAGACTTTGTTTATCAGCAAGGCATAAATATTTTAAATGTTAAAATTTGTGTATTACTATCTGTGATATACAAAATTATTCATGATCCCCTATTTTTGCATTACAACAACTTTATGCAAAAATAATGCTGTTGCATTGATTTATGGTGTATGGGGTCACTATAATGTGCAGACTTCTTTCGCATCTCAGTGCTAAGCTGTTTTAAAATTGTTTGCTGACTCTGATACTTAAATTGTTCTAAATGAATCAAAAAGAGCAGGAACCTATTTAAAACAACTGAAAATAAAGCCCTAATAATTGTGCTAGAATCCAAACTGGTGCATGGTTAATTGTGCATATGTATTATATGAGATTGTTGGTTTTGTGACGTAGAGAAATTTCAATGTCTTTCAGAGAATGATATCTCTTTGGAGTAAAGGGGAAGAAACTACCAGAGTGTTGGCCTTCTTATGTTTAAATAAACTGGTGCTAATTTCACAGAAAACCCTACTGGAGCCTTGTATGAAGGTAAACAAACCAACCATATCCTTGTTGTGTTGAATCCTATTTGTTACTTTTACTAATACAGTATACAGTGGAGACTTATTAATCTGTACACTTTGGTTCCGAGCAAAAATTGTCAGGATCACTGACTTGTTAGCTGAATGTGTCATCTGTCAATGTTGTTTGTTTGTATGTAGTGGAAGGTGTTAAAATAAAAAAATTAAAAAAAAAAATTGTCAGGATAAATGAAGCATTCAGATATCTGAATTACATCTGTTATCTCTTCATGTAAATAATCAATATGCTTACTTCATTGAGATGTATTATGATATAAATGTTAACAATTTGCTGTATTAAATAAATCAAAATAATATTAAATGATATTTTTTGCTCCTACCCAGAATTTTAAAACTCCCCATCAAAAAAGCTTTATGGCATAATTGTGCACAGGCACACTTTATATGCATGAAAAGAATGTTAAAAGTTACTAAAGATGTTTGAATTCAGTCAACAGTATGAAAACAGAATCTGCATTTTTGTAACTATTCTAGAATAGTTCTTGCTTATAAACTCCTTTGATCTAAACAAGCTGATATTAACTCACAACTGAGTATCTCTTTGAAAAATCTTCTCCAAAACAGCAAGATCATGTTAGTAAAATCATATTGATCAACATGTTCTGTTGTGAGGATTCAAGTCAAGTCATGACCCCATGGTGATGGGTAGTGGTGGAGGTGGAGGATGGTCATAATATGGGTTCAAACTTTTTGTGGTAATTAAAAGAGTACAAAATCTTCTGATAAAGAAGAGAAGGGCCAAAGTGATGCAGTAGAACATTATGGTCTATGAGCCTTGTGTTTATTACACATTTTCAAATTCTATGCACTTCAAATTGTAGTAGCACACATTTGTATTTTATGTCAATTATAATTTGTAGACAGGTGTGATGTTACAATCACTGAATGTTATTTGTACGTGTAGCAATCATTGAATGTTATTTCTACATGTAGTAATTAATAAATGTTATTTCTACGAGTAGCAATCATTGAATGTTATTTCTACATGTAGCAATTAGTAAATGTTATTTCTACATGTTATAATCATTGAGTGTTATTTCTACATGTTATAATCATTGAGTGTTATTTCTACATGCACTAGTCTTGGAAAGTGACTGATACTCATCATTGACTGTTTATGTTGCTATAGTAATTATTGAAACCCTGTGATGTCTTAACAAAGAAAGGAAGTAAAATATAGCCAAATGATGCAAAATGGTGTAGAGATAAAGTATCATAATGTTAGAAACGAAATTTATATGTATAGGTAGAAAAATTAACTGAAATGAAATTGCATGTATAATACTTCAGCAAATGTACATGTCCTACGTAAAGAACACTAAGTTTACATCGCCGACCACCATTCCTCTGATCAACTTCATGCAGATGTCAATGGTAGAGATCTTTGCTATCGACTTTGTGCAGGCCTACCAGCATGCCTTCATCTACATCAGGCAGCTAGCCATACATTTACGAAATGCTATCACAGTCAAGAAAAAGGTCAGAAAATTGGGCTCATAGATTTTTTTTAAAATTTCAGCAGACAGACAATCATTTTCAGAAATCACCACTACAAAATCCTGGTTTAATTAATACAAAAGGTGATATTTCATCTTACAGATATGAATACCAAGTATTTAAAATTGGGAAAATATGAAGACTAACATTTTAAATATGTTTGATCTTTTACAAGATTTTTGATACCTTCAGTGTGTGAGATGTATTTTTAATCTTGATATTTCATTGTTAGGAGAATTGTCAAGCGGTGTATAACTGGCAGTTTATTCGATGCTTGGAGTTCTGGGTTCGATTACTGAGTAGCAGTCACCCCAGTGAGGCCTTGAGACCCCTGATTTATCCTCTAACACAAACAATCCTTGGGACCATAAAGTAAGGATCCTTCTGAATTTAAGATTAAACCAGGCAACCAAATATTATACAATTATACATGCTTGTAATTTTTTATTTCTGAAATGAGATGAACCTGTCTTTATATGTAACCATGGTAATCAAATAGTAAACTTCAAACAGTATATTCAGATTAAAATTTTCACCACTTCAATGCATCAAATTGTAGTCTGGTCTTCTTATTCATTTTACAGACTGATTCCAACAGCCCGATATTACCCTCTGAGATTTCATCTGATAAAAGCCTTAAATCGACTTTCCCAAGCCACAGATACCTATATACCAGTTCTGCCCCTGATTCTGGAGGTAAGTAGAAGTAGTCTTAGTGATAATGTAGTTGATACCTGAAACCTATGAAAAATCATGAAGCAGTACTAATATTTGCCTATATGGCTTCTTGCTGAAATGCAGATGCAGTGTTTTGGTACATGTGTACTGGATCAGAGTCAGTTGTCACATCAACCACTATAGTACTGTCACACATTGGATAATTTTGAAATATGATGCAGATTTTTGTCAAAAAAGTAATTTGAATTGGTTTATTTACTTTATTTGCTTTATTTTATTTTGGTTATTTTATGGATTTACATTTTTTTCTGATTGTAATTGCCCATGATTTGTCCCAGTATATGAATGGAATTCCATGCAGTTTCATTTCTTGGCAAATTACCTTTACCTACCAAAATAGTTAAGATATACGGAATTTATCCAATCCCAAAGATATTTGGTATTTAGTATTTATCCTATCCCAAAGACCAACATTCCAGGAGATAAATGGGTAAACAACTTTATTCAACATTCAGATGCATGACTTTTGGATTGTGTATGAACTCCAACAAACAGGTCACTTTTTTAAACTTGTATCTTTCTTTTTTTTTAAACATTTCCTAAGGAATGAATATAAATGTAATTTTAGCTCATTTTATATAATATAACCAGGTTTGAGGCAGTTTTTTTTTTATATACCATGAAGCAGTTAAATAAAGAAGAAAAAAATATTCTGAACCATGTTATTTTGTTTAATTGTTGGACAGAATTAATTCTATTCTTCATAATTAGATTTATTAAAACTTCTGATTTTTCACCAAACATATGAATTTAAAATGATGTATAGTAATATTGCTATAAAGATGTATGGAGAATTGAGTTTGTGACATCATCTCAGCTGTTGTGTGAGATGACAATAATAAACCAATTGTACAGATGAAAGCCAGACAACCATATCCATTTTCCAACAGAAATTTTGAAAAAACCTGGTCGGGGGTTGTTACAGTAAGAGTTGTCTCTCTTATACTTTGCATTTCGTTCATAAACATGTATCATCATGATCATCATCATCATATCCGTTTTATAGTCCATTGTCCTCATCTGAGGGTTGGACTTGTTTGACAAGTCTCCTTCTTAGACGACCTCTCCACTCTGAGCGATTCTGTGGATCAGCAGTTTCCATTCCAAGCCTCTTTTTGTCATCCAACAAGACTTCATCCCATGATTTCCTTGCCTTCCCAGATCTTTTCTGTGCATCTATGTCTATGTAGCTCAAAGAATTTAAAGATTTAAATAATATATGTACTTTTAACATCATTTTTATTGAAGGAATAAATGTTTTAAAAGTTGTTTGTGTTATGAGAATATAAAAACAATTTAAGCAATAGGTAATTTGCATATTACCCTGGTTTCATTGTTTTAATACAAACAACCTAGACATTAATTTTTTACATTTACATTTTGTGATAAAACGTTTTTGAAATATAAGTTATTAAAGTATAATCTTAAATGTCAAGTTGGAAGATCGATTGGGTGTCATAGTGTCTTCGTGCAGAAATAAAAACAATGGAAACAGCAAAGGTTTGTTCCAGACAAAACATTGGCAAATGTAAATATTTACATCACTCTACTCCTGATAAAATACATAGTGACAAATATTGTAGTAAAACAAGAAAAGACGTAAAATATTATCAGAAAATACCTCTTCCCCAAAATTTTACTCGAATTACATAACATGGATTTATTGATGTAGCAATACTTACGAACAAGCTAGACATTTTTTCCTTTTCTGATTTGGAAACATAAAGCACAGGAAATAAAAGATGGAGGAAAGCCTTTCCTTTGATATTATTTCTAAAGCAGACTTTGGCTGAAATTTTGTCAGTACTAGATAATTCTAGGAATTATATAATGCTGGAGTGGTAGTTGTTTTTGAATGAATGTCCACATGGTGAAATCTGGAAATAACATGTATCAGTAGTAAATTGAAAATATGTAATCTCCTAACGACTGATGTCCACAGATCCAAATCCCAAACTAGGAGAAAACTTGAGCATTGTTCTGAAACTGTAGCAAGACTTTCTTAGATGTGATTAACATTGTCAAGAAGTTAGTAATCTCTTCACGAAATAGCATTTCTAAACAGCTTTATTTTTATTTGAATCTTAATAAATATAGTAAGTCTATTTTAATGGCTGAGAATTCTGACAGAATTGAAAATAAAATGCAAATGAAAAGTAAATTTCATTTTTGAAAATATGTGAGAATGTGAACTGCAGCTCTTTAGGCTGGCATTTTTTTCTTGATAAAGTGCACACATTTTCATGAAGTAGGCTGGCATGAAGCATCACAGTTCATATCTTCATGTAATTTATTTCTTAAGTGTCATCAAATTAGATAACAATTTCAGTATTCTTTTGAAAGTCAAACTCAAGTATTCTGGTATTGTATAATATTGATTTCCCTTATTACCTGTATATTACAGTCCCCAATCTTAAACTTCATACACATTTAGTCATCACAAATAAAAGTTAGTGCCTTCCCTGACCTTGGGCAGGTACAGTTTAGGCAACACCTACTTTTCAGGTAACTGTATGGTGTTTTTGCTGGGTCTTTTAATATTCATAGGACAGATAAAATTGAATGTAGTGAATGAAGTAATCTGGGTTTGTTTCTAAATGTGAATCAAAGTTTTATAAGCTCATGAATTAGCATTGTAAATTATGTCACATGTTTGATCAAGGTATGTGGCAAGACAGCTGGACGAAATTTTCCTTCTGCTCACCAGATATCACATGAAATTTTCCAGCTATCTCATGACTAGGAAGGTGCACTCAGTAGCTTACTGAACCAGCTGAATTGTGATAGAGTGACCGATATTGGCATATGCAAAAGACATGATGTAGAGATTGTTGATATACTGATCTTTTTGTCTTCTCACTGTGACATCTTGTTGCTGTCATACAGTTAATGTATAGCTTACTCTGTTGTCAAAGTAACCAAGGTGTCTCAGAATTCACTTTAGAATGAAGCTAGCTGTCAAACCCATGAAATATGTGAAGGTCTGCTGCTTCTCCATTTCTGATTAATTATCATCTAAATATAGATGAAAAAAATGTGAGAAGAATTAGCTTTACATCTCTTAATTATAGACACTTAGGTGTATGCTGCACACAGTAAGTGAAATATCAGCCAATAGTTACTGTGTGTTTCTATACTCAAAGGTTACTGTTATAGAGTTGTGTATATTAGTAGTTGCTTTTGGCGGATGGTCTTGTTGGCATACCTACCACTTGTGAAGGTCTCTGTGTGTCATAGTCATACTGGGAGGTCATAACTCTATGCTCAACATGCCAGAACCCCTCCCCCTCCTTTTTGCCATAATATATACATAATGTATTAGTTTGATGAGAGCTGCATCAGGAAAACATTATCTTGTGAATAAATGATATATTTGGGAGTGATAAGATTTAAACTTTATTTCTTCCAAATTTAATGTTTGTCACTTTTCACGTAAGTTTAAGTTCTTTGACAGGGAATTTGACTTGAAAATGAAAAGTTTTGTCTTTTCAATGCATGTTTTTCTTGATGTATTACTTTGAAGCTGTAATTTTGAGAGTCGAAGCTTTATCTGATAATGAACTTTATTTTATCAGCTAAAGTACAAACTTGCTTTCATTCTTTTGGTGTTGGTTGACTGTCTACAAACGAATTGCATGTACCAAACTCATTCTGTTACTACTCAGTCTACCTGATTTCTGAGATTAAAAACTCAGTATGAAATAATCATTACTGGCATTGTAATATGCAATGCCTTAACCAAGCTTATTATTTCTTGATGTGATGTTGGCAATGCATAATACATTTAGCTAGATCTTTCTTCTGTAATATAATGGAATTGGAGAAAATTAAACAGACCCCATTTGAGATTTGAATCTGGGACCTCTGAATCACAGGTCAGGTTCTCTGTGAACTCAACTACCTGGGTATTGGTAAATTAAACAGACTAAAGTCTGTCCACAACATTCATCCTCCTTTAAAAGTGTTCACCAGATTCTCCTTTCACCTGTCTGCTCAATGACAGGTCTCAGCATTTAAATCTCATTGGAAAGGATGAAATTTAATGGAACAGACATGAATTTGAAACTGATACTTCAGAATCTCCAGTCAGGTGCTCTAGCAACTGAGCTAATTGGTTACCTGTGATCAAACAAGTCTCAGGCTGCTACCTTTACAACTGACCTTTACTCTTTGAAATATGTATTTACAAACTGAACTGAGATTTTTTTGTAACTTAGAAAGGAGCATATAGGGTCAGCTGGATTTGTCGGACTTTGAATCAGATTGACTTATCAAAGTTTTTTAGCATGTGAATTAACAGATAGTAGAGGGTCCATTAAGGTGCGTCACAAACCAAACAAATGATGAAATGTGAAGATCACATGATCCTCACACATGTTTATACTAAGACAACTTGTCATCACTTCGAGAATTCTTACATCATGCAAGAAAGTACATGTACATTTATTTGAAATCTGAAAGATTGCCAGCTATCATCTGACTATGAAAGGTACACCTGTATTAGCAGGCTTGACTTTAATTTGGTGTTCACAAACAACTATATACGAAGTATGATGGGGAAACGTGCATACAGCTCTGTTGTTTTGTTTTATGAACCCTCACTCTGACGGACTGATCAAGGTGCCCTCTGTTATTTGAGATGTCATGTATTTATTGTACTGTAACCATACAGGCTTTTTCATTCTATGAATGTCTGATAGGAATACTTGTTGTGCATAAATATATTGTATTAAAAGAAGCTGGAAGTTTGAAAAATTCTAATGCATCACAATTTAGAAATATAGGAAGAAAGAAGATATAATAACCTGATTTTGGGTGTAGAAGCAGTGTTTGTGTCATATACCCAAAATTGGTACTGCAGTAGTTCTTTTGACATGTGCATATCCTAGATCACATGTACTATAAGGTTGTGATTCTGTGTTACAGTGTTGAACATGGTAGAGACATGCCCCCCCCCCCCCCCCCCCCCAAAAAAAAATATTGTGTTTTTGGCTTGAGCTGCATCAGTAAAGTACATGTACCATCATATATATATATATATATATATATATATATATATATAAAAGAGGACATAAGTTTTCTTACAATGTTGATACAAACTAATTTCCCTGAAGCACAGATTTTAGATTACCGGTGTTTTTAGGTAAGGTTTCCCAGTTCTTATTTCCTTATTGCTTTGATTAGTTGTATTTACCTTTATTTCATCAGCTGAAGTACAGTAGGCTGCTGTGTCCTTTGGCTGTGATTTACATTTTTGTATAGTGTTAGGTGTACTTTGTTCCTCATTATTATGTCTGGCCTATAAGAGATTCATAATCTCTGAATGAAATACATTGTATGTGCTCTTTATTTAAAAGTTATAGTTTTTATTATTAAAAATTACACTTGAGCAAGTATGTGATTCAACCCCCCACCCCCAACCAACCAACCAAAAAAAAAACCAACCAAATATTTAAAACATTCGTCTTGAATATTGACTAATTGGAAATGGGGTGGGGTGGACCTTTTATAGATAGGTGGAACCTTAGTATCAACCCCCTCCCCAACCATTGAAAATTAGGATGGCTATCCTACAGAATTAGATATCACAATGACTGGAGACCAACACCGTGAGGTATATTTTAAGTGAGTAAGTGGATACCAGCATAGGTGCCTGGGTCAAGGATATTGTACTGTAATACATATGTAAGCAACAGAGGAAATTTAAACCATGAATAAATATTTCTCTCAATTCTATGTTGTTTCTTTTTTTAAATTGTTTGTGTTTCTGGTGGCTTAACCTTTTTGCATCATTACCACAAAATACTAATGAAGCCACATTTTAAAAATTATCTTGGCTCACAAATAATATGTAACAAGGCTTGAGTCAGTTTCTCATACCATACCCCAGGAGAGATATTTTTTGATTAAAAGTTATCAACACTGCTTACCTGCTAAATTTCGAGCCCCCTTCAATTCCAGCTATTCTTATTTAATGATTCAAATCCTCTTTATAACAGATGTCTTTCCATTTTTTAATTTTGATATTTTTTTTCTGTCAAGAGTCAAAAGAACAAGAGGCTGAAGGGCCACAATGCTCACCAGTCACATTAGATCATCTGTTCTTAAGAAAACAAAATTCTGACGATTTTTAAAGATTTTCTCATATATTCTCAGTGAAACTTTGATCCTCTGTTGAGGCCCTATCCTAATGTCCCCCCCCCCTCCCTCATGATTTGAAAAAACTTTAATCTGCAATGTCTGAGGATGCTTGCTTAGTGACCTGACTAATCATGGACCTGCTGTTCTTGAGAAGATTTGAAAAAAGATGTTTCTCATATTTTTGAATCCCTATTGTTGCCCCACCCTACCCTCCAGGGTTATGGGAATCTGCATTACCTGAGGATGCTTGCCTATCAAAAATGACCAATTCTAGCCTAGCTGTACATGAGAATTTTTATTATACATTCCAGTGGAAAACTTCGATCATCTATGATGACCACACCCTCCTCCCTGGGGACAGCAAACTGGAAAATTATAAATATACTTTTTCCATTTCATTTGTATGTGAAATTACCATATAAAATAAGAAGTCCCTATTGAAGAATTGTGGTTCACACTGAAAGAGTTGCCCTGCCTTTAATTTTTGTTTTGTTTATTTGTATGTTGTTTTATGTCCTATTCAAAAGTTTTCAGTCATGTAAAGATGACACCAGATGTAGGTGAAGTGCCACAAATTTTGACATGTAGCAATGTGAATTCCTTATCATGTCAATGTCCCCTTGATATGGGACCTGTATTTTTTTCATATCTGGAAGATACATATCTTTCACTTTGCCATGCATTTGGCAAAGTAATAGTCACAAACTGATACTGAGATTGAGAAATGAACCATGTACCTCTCAGTTGCAGAGCAAGTGCCTTAATCACTAGGCTATGACTGATATTATTATTAAAGTGGGGTATAGTGTTACTCTTGAGTGTTATCACAAGTTGTTACAATGGAGAGTTTACCAGTAATTGCTTTTGTGATCAAAGGGCGTGGAATTGCTGAAAATAAAAATTCGGTTTTTTTCCAACTTCTATTTTTAGTTTGATGTTCATATTTGCAACTGTATCGGTCAAACAATAAATCACTGGTGGTCAGATAGTTGGAGGAGCACTTGACTAGAAATTCAGGGGGCCCAGGTTTGAATACTGGTCTGGTCTGCTGCATTTTCTCCCTTCCGGTTACACAACTGTGGGTGGAATTTAAAGTTTCGTGGGTTTTTTTTTCCAGGTTTGAATTCAAAGTGTCTGCTTTGAATTACCCTAACCTGGGACATTATGTCATATTTAAATACAATTACATTGAAATTTTGAAAATTTCATGCACAGCTGTTTGAATAGGCAAATTAGGTTGACCTTATAGTTGACCATATAGTAATTGATGGTGATTTGCAATTAAGGACATGTCTTCAGTGATTGGTGGAGCTCAAACTAAATTTGAAATAAATTCGGTAATTATATATTCCCTAACAAAGTTGTTGGTGGAACTGGAATTTAATTCCAGGAGACTTCACACAGACTTGTCATGGAATGTGGATGATCCATGTCACCTTTAGTTAGGGTCAAGAGGTCAGAAGTTAAGCAAACTGGAAACAGTTTCTGGATCATAAGTCACTTGTAGTCACCATTCACAATACATGGGCTTTCACTAGTGGAGGTCAGATATTAAGCAACTGAACACTGACATAGGAAAACAGTTTATGGGCTATATGTGGTTTCTCTCTTTTCCTCTCAAATCATCAAATTTAACACACATACTTGGCTGGATTCACAAAACATTTCTCCCCCACTTTTTGTACTTTTCCTATTGTGCAGTAGGCCTCTCTCTCTCTTTCTCTCTCTCGATCTCGACTCCAGGGAATGAGCAACATTTCAAAAATTAAACAATAATGATAAAATTCTATTGGAATATTTTTTCCCTCTCATGATATATGGTTGTTTTTCAAGGCTGCTGGGTATTACTGGAGAAGGTTACACAGCTATTATAATAATGTATAAAAACTTTGCCATATGTTGTTGATTATTCATTTTGTCTCGTCAATCCAGTTCTATGTATTTGTAGGTATGTACGTAGGTGTTGTATTCTGCGTACACACTGCAACAGCTGGGCTTTGATTGCTGTACTATTGTGTGTATTTAATATACTACATGTAGTATGTTGGGAACAATTGTTGAAATGCATATTAAGAGTCTTCTGGTGTTAAAGAAATCAAGATACATGGTTTTTTGTTTTTTGATCTTTTGCTAGAAGAATGTGTAAATTTCCAGGTACATGTATCTGTTTTGATTTTAGAAAGGGAAGAACATAGAACAATTGATTTGCATAAATATAATTACAGCAGCTGTTGTTGTTGTCCTTTATGCTCATTGTTTTGTTGTATTCATAACTATATACTTGTGAATGAAGGTGTTGTCAATAAATTTGATTCCATTAATCTAGGAGTAGAAATGATATGGATGGTTCAGGTCTTCATGTGTTGGATAACTACTGTAGCATTTAGTGGGTTTTTTTCCATCAGACATTCTTTTTCAAAACACCATCTTAAACATTGTGATACCAGTAGTTTTTTGATATAGTTTTTTGATGTGGGTTTTTTTTTTGTTTTTTGGGGTTTTTTGGGTTTTTTTTTTTTGATAGGTAGAGGGTTTTTTTTCACTATTGAATCTGATAATCAGTTTCAGTAGAGAATAATCAAACTTTTAAAATTTTCAACAGTTTTAATGTGTATTACATGACATTGAGTGTTTTTCAAATCATTCTAAAACCAGTAAGTTCAATTTTCAAAATCATCCTAAATTAATAGCATTATACCAACATTCTGAAACCTTGCAGCTAACATTTTTGAGAGTAGCAAGAATGAAATTTGTGCATGATGTGCATAAAATATTCTTGTTTTCATTTCCATGTGGTATTGTTGATAGAACAGTGATGTCAAAAGCAATCTAAACATGAAACATTAATTATGACAAACTCCATGATTAACTCATTCAAAGAGGCAAAAATTCTGATTTTCAAACTTAATTTTGATTTCTCTTTGTTGAAACAGCTGTTTGTGTCATCATTCATTGGTACCATATGTGTATTAAATAATAGCAGTACATTGTTTTTGGACCTGTGTGTGTTGTTTGGGCTGACATTTTCTGTTTAAGGTCTCATTTACGTGTATAGTGATGATTTGCTGTGGTCTTCATGTTGGATTCGTGTATTTAGTGCATTTCAATCTAACTCTGCACCTGCATTATGATGTCTGTATATAGTTAGTGATGACATACATACACAAATACAGATGTTTTAAAAATATACATCTGCCATTCAGCGTGCAGTGATTCTATGAGACAAAAACCACGAGCGAGCATTACGTGTACATACTTCTTCACGATGAAGTCAAACCTTAAGTGCTACCAAGTTCAACTAGGAAGTTTAAAATACATGTCTGAGAAGTCTTGCTGGTGTTTAAATTCTGAAAACCTAGATTATACAATATTCAATGCCCGTTGATCAAGTGTTGTCATCTTAAGGTGTATTATTTCTTCAATGAGATGCTTTCCCACAGATTTTAACATATTTAGAATTTTTACTACGTGTTAGTTCTTGCCTGGCTGATTTCAAACGTGATTTCTAACAATTGCAGTAAAGCAAAACATTGTGTATGCATGAAAAAAATTTTAGGCACATTTAGCTCAGATTTGAATTGATGATTTGTTACAAGCAAAGGGCATCAATGATCAATGTAAATGCTTTAGCCTTGACTTTCCTGGTCAAAATTTCAGTATCTTTTTCAGTATCATTAATGGCCATCATTTGATCTGCTGCATAATGTATGTGTTCATAGGAAATATGTGAGAAATTATAAAATTACACATCACATTATACTTGATATGTGTATTTTAAACATTGGCATGTATTTTATCTGTTTTGGGAGATTGAAGAATGGGGTCATGATCTTTGATTCTTGTGTTCATGTACAGCATAGCAATGTTCCTGTGCTTATTTGTCCATCTGTCTTTTGTACAGCATAGCAATGTTCCATTGTTTGTTTCTCCATCTGTTTGTTGTACAGCATAGCAATGTTCCATTGTTTGTTTCTCCATCTGTTTGTTGTACTGCATAGCAATGCTCCTGTTTGTTTGTCCATCTGTCAGTTGTACAGCATAGCACTTTCCTGAATTTGTTTGTCCATCTGTTCTGTTGTTCAGCATAGCAATGTTTGTGTTTGTTTATCCATCAGTCTGTTGTACAGCATAGCAATGTTTGTGTTTGTTTATCCATCAGTCTGTTGTACAGCATAGCAGTGTTCCTGTGTTTGTTTGTCCATCTGTTCTGTTGTTCAGCATAGCAATGTTTGTGTTTGTTTATCCATCAGTCTGTTGTACAGCATAGCAGTGTTCCTGTGTTTGTTTGTCCATCTGTTCTGTTGTTCAGCATAGCAATGTTTGTGTTTGTTTATCCATCAGTCTGTTGTACAGCATAGCAGTGTTCCTGTGTTTGTTTGTCCATCTGTTCTATTGTTCAGCATAGCAATGTTTGTGTTTGTTTATCCATCAGTTTATTGTTCAGCATAGCAGTGTTCCTGTGTTTGTTTGTCCATCTGTTCTGTTGTTCAGCATAGCAATGTTTGTGTTTGTTTGTCCATCTGTTCTGTTGTTCAGCATAGCAATGTTTGTGTTTGTTTTTCCATCTGTTCTGTTGTTCAGCATAGCAATGTTTGTGTTTGTTTATCCATCAGTTTGTTGTACAGCATAGCAGTGTTCCTGTGTTTGCCTTTCTTTTGTTTGTTTACCAGGTAGTACATATCTTAATTTTCTTATTGTTTTGAATTATATACTTAGTGTAATTTATTCTATACATACAGATTATACCAGGAAACCTCATTATGATAATTCTGTATTTATTAAACTGAACACATTTCCTTGAAATAAAAATGTTACCCTTTTGTGCTTTTTTTTTTTTTTTTTTTTTTTTTTTTTGGCACTGAAGTTATGAAGTGCAGTTGATGACTGGGTTTCTGTTAGTGACAAATGTAAGGGACATTGCCAGGTAAATCATGCAACTATCACCTGTCACTGCTCTATTTGTTTTGGATTTCATGTATAGCATGTATTTTCCTTATGAAAGAACATCTCTGTCGATATTAAAATGGTAATCCCCCCCCCCACTATCCCCATTCCGTAATTGTCACAAAAGTATTTTTGATGAAACAAGACAAAAGGAAACATAATACCATTGTATGCTAAGTTACAAGTAATGTTGTAGTGTTTTTTGATAAAGTAGGAATGTGAGGATTCATTCACACAAGAAAAATTCTACATTCTCATGGGGCATTTGATCTTGGAGAATCTTCATTTGCCCACACTATCGTACGATAAATATAGTACAGAGTTTGGCGGTTTTCTTGTCCTACATATTCTCATTAACTCTATTATCATGGTATTCACTCAAAATCTAGCAGTAAAAAGGGAACTGTATTTGCATAATTTCGCAGAAAGAATTTTAATGTCATTTATCATTATTAATTAATTGTGATAATGAAGATATAATGCTGAAACACCTGCATGCAATATTTTTTCCTCCAAAATTTATCACAGTCAGTAGTTTGAAAAATTGACATTTTACCAATTTAAAAAATCTGTAAAAATTTGCATAAAATCGTTTTATTATTCTATTTCTTTGAAATGCACAATGTTTAACATAACATATTCTATTCAATGAAATCTGGGTTGCAATTGATTAAATTGTAAAGTTGTGTGTTGTTATGCTCTGTTTTATTTCATGTCAAATCTATGATCTTTATTCATGGTTATTTTATATCCTTTCAGCGTCATAACATTATATTCAGTTTTGTATATTTAATCCTGCAATAACATAACTGAACTTCTCTATGTTTTGTTTTGAATTCAAGCCAAAGTTTTGCATAAGACTAGTACGTAATATGAATTTCTGGTTTGGAATAAGTAATTTGTTGGATTGGTTTTGTGAATTTTTTTGAGTTGCAGCCAAGTCCAGTCACCTCAAATTTTGGGTCACAAGAAAGCTTATACAATGTACATACGCAATGTTTACATGTTCATGTCAGTTTGAGTTTTTATCGGAAAATGAATAGGTGTCTTAGTGAACTGCAAACCACATGCACATTTGCATTACTTTTATTAACTGGTGTAAAAATTGAGCACACCTGGGCAAGTTAAACATATGCTTTAAAGACAGTATTTGTCAAACATTTTGGTGTACCTTATTGAAATTGGGTTATCAGTACATTAATCATTATTATAATTTTGAGTTTTTATTAATTCCTGTCATCAGTTGTAGAGATCTTAGTTTTATTCAAATTAATCAGTGCGTATTGAATTCATGTGATTTGTTTAAGTATTTTATACATGGTGTATAATCTGAACAAAACTACAATTGTAACCACTGATATCATCAAAACACCTCTCTCATTGGGTCATTAATACACAATAGCATTGTACTCTTTTAGCCATACCTGTAAAGATGTGATAACATAATACAGGAGAAATATTCAGTGGTTTAAATTCCAGTCTATTTGAGATAACAGTAGAATAATCATGTTGGATTTGGACAATGGTATGTTACATAAACAGGCTGTGTACACCTTGATGATTTCAATTAAAGTACAGAAAAGCAGAGAGTAGCACACTGTAAGTGTACTAGACCACAACTGATGTGCTTTTCCTGTTTTATCCTGATTTAAACTTACCCCAATGAGAACTGTATCAGTCCTGCAGTTTCTGCATGAGTACCAGTCCTTGATAGATTTTGATACTTATTCATTTGAGAACTCTATCAGTCTTGTAACTTTTGCAAGTACTTAAAGTTGTGAATAGATTTTGATACTAAGATCTCTATCCGTCCTGAAGCTTTTGCCTGAGTTGCTGTTCTGGATAAAGTTTGATAATTATTTTGCTGAGAACTCAGTCAGTCCTGTAGTTTGAACTAGTTTCTGCACTCGTTCAAGTCCTGGAAAGATACCAGTTTCAAAATACATAAAAGGTTACCATGATGTTCAAATGTTTTCTGTTTATTCTTTGATCCATATTAACTTAGTTTCCATTATTTTTATAACTTAACCAGTTACTTATTGGATCACCCAATTATAATTCCAAGTCATTGAATAAAATAAGTATAACATCTTTACAAATCAAGAATGATAATTACATGCTCTATAGTATAATTTGTAATTTTTATAAAATTGAAGAATATATATTTTAATGCAAGATGCACTCTATTCAATTATCAGCTATGAAAAGAAATAGTTGTGTGTGAAACACAAGTACACAATATAAGGTTGGGTCTGGTCAGCTCTGTAGAAGATGTTGGCATTTTTTAATGCTACATGTAACTGGTTGCACTGGAAAATTTTTGAAATTATTGTGTTTAAAATTGAAAGTAATGCAAGTTTTTGAAATGATGGAACCAGACTGAAAAGACATTAGATGAAGTTAGTATTTTTATTTAAGACTTATTTTTTGTGTCCAATAACTGTTCATGGATATGTTTTAACAAAGTAAGAAATGACTGTTGGTAGACACTCTCATACTAGCATTTTCAGTGCAAAATAATTGTATTTATATAGATTTGTCATGATATTTAAAACTTGAAGATTCTCAGTTTGCAAGGATTGAAGATCATGTACCAGTTTACAAACAGTATCATTTTTCACAGAAGCAAAAATACATAGTGAGTGACATTAAAGAACTGATGAAGATGATCTGACTAGTACTCAGGTAGATGACTAAATGACTAGGTTAATTAAGCAAATTAAACACAGGTAAAATTTTTTATGCATTTGATATCAGATGCTGTTTAAACAGCTTTGAAATTAATTTTCATTGTTATTAACCAGTCCAATATCTTTTTTATTATTTTTTTAAAAATTTATTTATATATTTTTTGCCCTCCTATGAAGCTGTAGTGATTCATTTGCTTGATATTTATAAGTTATAATTAGATTCATCACACTGTTCCTAAAATAAATTCTATATGATGTACTCTAATCCTGCTCGCTATACAACAGGAATACCCTTATTTTGGTATATTAAGGGCAGATACATGCATCAAAATTTATCACCACTGCTAAATATCAAATGCTACCTTACACAGTCAGAGGCAGGCTTATGCTTGAACTTTTTAGCTGTTGGCTGGTAATTCAAGGAAATGCAATAAACTATCTTCAAGTGGATCTCATTTGAATTTTAAATCGAATTTAGGGGGAAATGTCTTTAGGTTTACCGTTACGAAGTTCATCAGGTGTGGGGAAAATGCATTTTTCAATGAGCTAATGTTTCTGTAATTGTTGTCTTCACAATGCCAGCCATTTTATTCAGAAAGTTGATGTAATTTGTTCTGTAATTGTCTTCAGTTTGATAAAATTCTGTTTTCTAATCTGATTACTTTGATTAGAAAACAGTTCATGGTTAGGTTACATAGAATGGAATGGCCAGGATTGTTTCTAATCTTCCTATGTTTTTAGGGGAACAAGATTATAATTTGTGTGCCTGAAGATTAATACCATGATGAGCAAATTCTTGGGCTCAATGTGATTAAGAGTTTTAAGGTACTGAGATTAATGCTAAATTCATACCTAAAATAATCTCTCTCTCTCTCTCTCTCTCTCTCTCTCTCTCTCTCTCTCTCTCTCTCTCTCTCTCTTCTCTCTCTCTCCTCTCTCTCTCTCCTCTCTCTCTCTCTCTCTCTCTCTCTCTCTCTCTCTCTCTCTCTCTCTCTCTCTCTCTCTCTCTCTCTCTCTCTCTCTCTCTCTCTCTCTCTCTCTCTCTCTCTCTCTCTCTGTGGTATGTGGACATGTAATATCAGTGAAGAATCCACTAGTGTTGTGTCAATTTATGTAAGATATTTGAACAAATCACAGATACAGGGAAAAGCCTTACTTCATACAGATCAAAATTGTCATATATGTTGTCATGGAGAAGAATAAGTGATTTAAAATAAGTTTTATGTTTAATTCCATTCAATTAACATATGGCCATGTGATAATTGACTTGTTATTGAAAATTACAAAAACAATGTGTACATAAATAAAACCCAGGAGATTTTGTTTACAAGTGCTCCACTCCAGGGAAGAATTCCTATGTGCTATAAGTAGCAATGGGATTAATTTACTGTGTGATCAATATTTTGCTTGGCCATGTCTCAAACAGAAGCTTATTATGCCATTCTTATGTGTTCAGTTGTTGGCCATTTGTCAGTAGACTAATATATAAATAGTAGATGTTTCATTCAGTAGTGTATGTTAGTGTACAGCTAAAAATATTTTGGTACAGTCATGTTCACCTAGTGGTTAGAAAGGAATGCAGAGAAAATATGGACTGGTGGAATATTATGTTAAATAGCAAAACAAAAACATTGTTCACAGTTACACAAAATGCGTTGTGGCATCTTACATGTCCAGCGATTGTTTTTCAACGATGATTTCCAAGAATCATTTCAAAATATATAAGTTTCAGTTATTTTCATAATATTTTACTGTTTTGAAACAATAATCATATATAATAATTATATAATACTCCTGAAAAATTAGAGAAACTAATGGAGTATACTCATTTGACTTTGTGATTTTTTTATTATTACCATATAATATAATATTTTATATATATATATATATATATATATATATATATATATATATATATATATATATATATATAAAATTCAGCATTGTAGGACAGTGCGTTCTTAAGAAAATGAAAGTATTTAAAATAAGAAGTGTACATTAATAATCCCATGATGTTTGTTTTGGAATGATTTCCATGGAGATCCCATTGGTGAGTCAACACCCAGTATCAGATATTGAATGCATCATCATCATCAGTTATGTATTGAGCTGTGTTTAGCATAGTGCAATGAGTGGACACGGTGAGTAAGAGCAATGGTTATTCTAATCACTGGTGTTGATAATGACCAATTTTCCTCCTACTAGATGATGTAAAGGGCAAAATGAGGTTGTGACTGTGTACTTTATAATTTCAGTATACACATCATACATTTTATTGGTGTTCCATTACCAGTCAATTCATATGTGCAAGAATTTTATTCTCACATAAAATTATTTGGTTGATTATTTGAAAATGTGAATTAATCCTCATATTGTTTATGTGGTGTAATATGTATCTGTTCAGTGACCTGGGTACATAAGCCCCGAGGTGACTTCTGGGTGACACTTGTGGTCTAATGATCTGGATTACTAAGGATAACAGGCAGTACTGTATTACACATCTCATACTGTGAATTACTTCTGTGATAGGGTATTCAGACTCCTAATACATAATGGTTATTTTCATGGTATTAACATAAGCATTCTACACGTTTTACTGAACGTGAATTAATTCATATTTAACTTTTAGCAATATTTATATGTGTTCTAGCTTAGCTCTGGGTCCAGGTATACATCATTTATCATATTCTAAATATTGTCAGACTTTTGATTAGCATAAGTTATTCCTAGATTGTCTTCTAAATTGCATTAAAATTCAGATGTTGGGTTTAAAGGATGAATAACACAGTGTTATAATGGTTGACTTCCTTTTTTTTATTTCATTTTGCTCAAACCATGTTAAATGGTACATGAGGTATAAACACATTATTTACAATATACACAACAGGTCATCAGAGGTTTTTATATATAGTAAATGGTAAACATATAATATAGTAAGACAGAGGTAGTACTCCATAGGGTATACATGAGAAAAGAAACAGAACAACAGTTAGTCTTAAAGGTGTGTGAAATAAATGTATACATAGGTTTCTTCATGTTGCCACATTTTGGTTTAACAAAAATCTCAAAAAACTCTACAACATTAGATCTTCATGATATCTTTTGTCTAAATTTTTTTTCATTGGGAAAAGGTAGTACATTGTAAAATATAATGAAATTCATTGCCCATTTCTATTTTGTTACACAAAGTGGTGCACAGTCTCTCATTCAGTGGAATACTATTGTTCCTGTCTCTACAAAAACAATGATTTAAGTACGAAATTTTATAAATATATTTTTCTTTATTATATGTGCAAAGAATTGGATATAGGCCTATATGTTATTGCTCCTTAAATTCTGTTATAAGTGAACAAAAGAAAGTAGTGATATTTAATTCAAATGAAGCAGAGGCCAGTATTATGAAATCCGAGTATTATTATTGATGACTTTGAGGAGAGTTCTAGACCTGTCCAGCCAGTAGCAGTGAATGATAAGTCTAACTGGTTAAGTGCCAGACGTGTGCAGAGAGTATGATAATTTCAAGTTTCTGGTATAACATCTCTGGTTAAAATAAAATGAGAATTCACCATATTCATAATAGACTGTTTTTGTTCATCCTCAAAAAATACAAGCTTTCATCTTGCATCAAGTCAAATCTTATCAAAAGTATCTCTTTCCTAGAACTATGGTGGTTTGTTTTTTGTTTTTTTTTGTTATTAATATTGTTCTTATAATAGTGTAGATACATGTATGTCATGGCTATTCTTGATCAAGGTACACTGCCTCTGACTCTAATAAAATCGGTCACCAGGTGAAAACTGTTTTCCAATAATCTGGGTTAGTGTGATAGGATAATTATACAGGTATTCTATTTTAACACCTTCTGTATGATTTTAACTTACATATAAGTATATAAAAATATATATGCCCAGTGATTTAGCAAGAGTAGACTTTCATTTATTGGTTAATTAACACGCTCATGTGATGTGACCATACCACATGCTGCGGTAAACAAAACCGATTTCTTGGGGCCAGACTGGTGACCTTTCCTTGACTGACTGAGAGCAACAAGCTCGTCCCATTGTCTTCATCCAAAACATGTAATGATAAGTAGGATTAGCAATACATCAAGAATACCATATTCAACCTTAAATTAGTCACAAAGTGTATTTCTGCAATGTATTCTGGGACAATAAAAAATGGCTTGGTAGGAAGTCTTTGGGGCTAGGGTGCTTAATGGGAATAATATGGTAATTGTAAATGGATTTTCTGATGGAGGATAAATAAAGACATCCTTTATAGTCAAAAACTTTTTCTACTATTGTATTAAAAGCCCCTTTGTGAATGAGATTTTGAAATTTCAGATGTGTAGGATTCCTGAGATTTTTTGGACTTTAAATCCTTCTGTCAATATTTGTAAACTTGAACATTAGCTTTGACCACCCACAATAGCCAATAGTATTTGGTGTTAGTAAAAAGGATTGTACAATTTAAGTCCTGTAATGACCTGTAAAAACAGAAATATGCTCATACCCAATTTCCTTGGTTAAAATTAAATTGTTTGCCCGTAAGACAAGTTTATTGGCTATTATTAGGTGTAGGTGTATATCTTAAAAGTTTTTAATAGCTGATTGAAGATTAAGCCATACACATACTTTCACTCTTTCATGAACTTTTTTTTTTATATTTACATGAAGTTCAGAAGTTCATACTCATTAAATAGGCATTTATGAGATGTATATGAAAAATTTAAAAAGAGCTGATAATATCTAGTTCACTGATAGCCATAATCATTTTTATTAAATGTAAAAACATTGATATTTTAAGGAATGTTTTTCTTTTTAAATTTTATATGCATGTATTTAAAACTTCATGTGAATTTCAGACTGCAGGTTATGTGTGATCATCAATGAATATGACACAATTATGTGAATGTTTTCTAAAATTACACATGGTAGATACAAAGTTTGATGATGTTGTCAGAAGTAGATGACATGTACTTCGAACTGTGGTAAGGTCCTGCAGATGTTTTTATTGTGAATGCATTCTAAAATCAAGTCAAAGGTCATGTTTACATTGATTCCTGTTGTCCACAACATGTTTGAAATGTAAACATTGGACATGTCAAGTGTTACACATCAAAGGCTTACACATGTTTGATATAGGTCACTCCAAGCCCTGCAATTCAACTCTGATCTGACTGAAAACTGTACTACATGTACAATGTATAAACTCTCAATTACACATTCCATAATCCAAGATTTTTTTCTCTTTCATTTTTTTTACATTCTAAAATCATTGGATTTTGTTGTTTATAATCAATATCAAGGTTTTCCTTTTATAAAGAGATTATTAAAAAAAATATATATCAAATACACATTAATATTGCATTTATGTGATATTAATAGAAAATAAGCACTCATTTGGAAAAAAATTCAAGACCATAATTTGAAATGTCAACATTCCAAAAGGTAGACTGTAAAGTATCAAAAATTGTCTTCATATATTAACAAGTTTAATTCATATGTTTAGCTCACCTGAGCTGAAAGCACAAGTGAATTTTTCTTATCACATTTTGTCCATTTATCTTTCTGTAAACCTTTTTACATTTTTTACTTCTTCTCCAGAACCACAGAGCCAATTTCAACCAAATTTGCCATAAAGCATCGTTAAGTAAAGGAGATTTAAGAATTGTTCAGATAAAGGGTCACACTCCTTTTGAAAGGGGAAATAATTTTTAAAAAAATGAACATATTGTGGCACATTTAGAAATCTTCTCAAGAACCACTGGTCCAGAAAAGACGACTTATATCAAAACTTCCTTAATGAGTGGAGATTCAAACTTTTTCAAATCATGGTCTCCAGGTGTAGGATGGGGCTACAATAGGTGATCAAAGTATTTAAATTGGAATATATAGGGAAACATCTTTAAAAATCTTATTCTCGGGAACAGCAGGGCCATGATTAGTCATAGTAATATACAAGCATCCCCAGATAGTTCAGATCCAAGTTTGTTCAAAATATGGCAAGGGGTAGGAGGCGAGGGGGATTGGTATAGAGGTAGACAGTAGAAGATCAAATTGTTTTTACAAGGCAATATATGAGGACATTTTTAGGTCACCTGAGTCACTTAAGTGACTTATTCATTGGTGTGGATCTGTGGTCATGCACTATGTGTTAACAACTGAACATTTTTAAGTTCTTTTTGCTGACTACCGGTATCCTTTCAATTCTTTCCAAATTTGGTATGAAGCATCTTTGGTACAAGAGGAATATGAATTGAAAATTAAGACTACTGCATCCTTGGAGACTTAGGGGCAGGGCAAAAACTGACAAACATTGACCAATTTCAAAAAATAATTTCTTCTACATCCGCACATCTGTAAGAAAAACTAAATGCATAGTCATGTAGAGCAGGAAGGTCTCTACCAAAATTGTAAATTTCATGAGAATTTGCATAGAGGTTCTGACTCTAGGATGATACCAAACCTGTCATATAGTATTATTTAAATATTACAGTGAAATTGATGCTAAATTGAAACTGAATGGATATCAAAAAGGAGCAAGTAGCCCTGTAGCAAAATTGTAAATTTGATGGTCCCAGTGGTAGGAATTTAGTACTAGGGTGGTGCCAAAATGGTGGTAGTGATTAAATGTCCTTTTCATTTAATTTTTTTTAAATTTTGCTGCTACTATATAAAAACTAATTGCATATTTAGGAAAAGCAGAAATGGATGAACCAAAATTGTGAATTTCATAACACCATGCTTCTGACCCTAGGGTGGGTTCAAAATAGTCATTTAAGGTATATTATATAAAGTATTTCATTAGTATGGGCACTTTCAGGGGATTTGTGTTTTTTAAAATAACAAATCTGATTATATACTGCTGCTGAATATTAGAATTTAGCTTAGATAATTATTTCGGATTTTGTAGCCAAATGAAAGTACTAGTCCAGTGATACTTTTGACTAATACTCAAGTTGTTAAAAGTCTTCTCCTTATGATTAGCAAGAATATGATTAGTCATATTAGTATGCAAGCATCCTCAGGCACTGCAGATTGAAGTTTCATCAAATTATGGTCCTGGGGAGGGGGGATGATGCCTAAATAGGGAATCAAAATTTGACACAGGATTATATACCTTGAGAGCTTTCTTATCAAAAACTATTGACCATGAGTAGTCATGTTAATATGCAAGCATTCCATGGAATGCAGTGCAAATTAATATTTGATTAGGACTTATCTTCAATAAGGCTTATAGGAAATTTGAAAAAAAATATTTTCAAGAATAGCAGAGCCACTAAATCATTTCAATATGCAAAAATGTCCAATTCACATGAATTCAGGTTTTTTTAATGGACCCTTGGGGTTAAGTTGGGGCTAAAATTGGGGCTAAAATTTACATAATACATGAATATAGAATGGGTGGGATCATTAAAAAAAATCTTATCTGGAATAGCAAGATCACATTACTTAAACTGATATCGAAGCATTCCCATGTTGTGTGAATTCAAGTTTGGTAAAATCGTAACCCCATGGGGCTACCGCAGTTACGGTCATAATATGAGGTCAAAATTTGTCATTGGATTAAAGAGGGTAAAAAATCATTTGATGAAGAACAGCAGGACCAAGGTGATTCAGGTGAACATTGTGGCCCATGGTGCTCTTGTTATTTTTCTCGGTAATTCTCTTGAATGTGTGTGTGTGTATAATCTTTATCTAATCACTGACCATCGTGTTTGTTGTCAGAGGAGGAGGTTATCAGGTAAGGGAATGGTACAAGGCAGAGGTTATCTCTTAACACTTGTATTATGCTTTGATATCACAGGACCCTTACAATGGAAGTTACTGTAAACATACCCTTACATGTGAACTTGTGATAATAAAGCATGTGCCCACTCTTGTTGATAAGTGTTGTTTTCAAAAGGTGTAACGTGACTGCTTGTGTATGTTAAGGTCTCCCAATGTTTTATATTTGGGAAAATGTGTAGCTGTTCCCTAAAATATGTTTAAAATTTGGAATCAAGTTAACAGTCTTCAGCAATTATTTCTGGATAAATGTACTGGTACTTACTAGCTAGTATATATGAAAGGTTTCAAACAAAAACACTTCATCATGACCTTGAGAGCCGACCTTGTTATGATAGCATTTTCTTTTGTTTCTAAAGTTTCATCAAACCTCTCCTGCAAAAATTGTTCAAATTAAACAAATAAAGGGAGGTGTGCCAGAAATTTATAAGTTTAATTTTCAAAACTAGTTGATCTAAGAAGACACATAGCTGTGCAAACATTTCATCAGAGATTATGAATCCTTGTGACTCTTAGTAATATACAAATGTTTGGAGACACTCTATGTAAAACCACAGGTCACCTTGTGAACAGGACTTAATTCCGCCACCCGTATATTTTAATGTTCAATGTCGTAGATATTTAGCACATATTTTTCACAAAATATGTTAAAGTCAGCACTTCGCAAATCTGTGGTGGTTATAACGATCTCTTTTGCCAGTCCAACCTATCATTTCATACCAATTGTTAGGCTGCTATTTACACACTGATTTTGACTATGGATTACCCCGTTTTCCTCCTCGTAGGCACCTGATCCCACCTCTGATATATCCAGGGGTCCGTGTTTGCCCAATTCTTAGTTTTGTATACCTTATTATGACATTGATCACTCCACTATCTTCACCTTTTTTCATTCAACTTATGAGTGTATTTATTCCAATGAAATTCCACACACAAACCATTTTTATAAATGAAATATCACTGACTCAAATAGGTCATCAATTGTATCAGTGTTCCTGTATGATGTTTTTATAAATGTCATACAGTCACACTGATAATGGGTCAGATGTATTGTGATCAATGATATGATATTTATAAAACGTTTTCTATGTGGAATTTAATAAAAACACTCTTAAGTTAAATATTTTATTGAAAAACATACATTAAATACCCAAGGCATTGAACAACAACAAATTAAAGGAACGATAGGCGGAAGTCCTGTTTAAAATCACTGGGTGCAACAAGAATCTGTTGTTTGGGGGTAAATCTGTTGTTGTTTTGAAAATACAGTAAATGACACTGCACTTGCTTTCCAAACTACGTTGTCGTCATCTAATGTCAGTTGTTAATTAAATCACTGTCGTTGAGGATATACTCCTCCATCATTCCCCAAATTGACGTAGGTATGACAACAGTTGCGTCATGTAAGTACAGAAGACAGGAATTTATGAATTGGCGGCGAAAAGGAGGGGGGGGGGGGGTCGGATTAAGTGATTAATTAATGAAAAATTGTACCCCTTTTAAAATGTTACCTCTTCGTTCGAAGGATTGCCCAAGGTGTGGTGGGGGGGGGGGGGGGGGGGGGGGGGTAGGTATACCGAGTATGATTACCATCATAACACGTATTGTCATCAATTCGTGAAGTTCACTGCTCTCTCTTAACATAACTTTATGGTCTATAGTTATGGTGTAAATTAGTGTCTAATTTAATTAATATGTCAAGGAGTTAGTACTGACACATATGTATTATAATAACGTCAAAACACTAGGTCAGTGCTCCTTTGTCGGTATATATAGCATGCAATGTATGACGTGTTTAATAAGCTTGAAATTTTTAAAGGACTTATTGTGTAAATGTTGCAGAGTGGTAGACTGAATTATGAAGCTAAGTGCTATGCAGACCCATTACATAACTGCAATGACTATTGAGAGCACAGCCACTCTGTTATAACTTGATAGTTTGATGGACGTACGTGTCTATTTAAGAAATAAATTTCATTTTTGAAAATACATGAAAGTATGAACTGTGACGCTTCACGCCGGCATAGTTTACATGAAAAATATGCTGGTGTGTTAAAGGAAAATACGTGTACAATAAAAATGTAAACTTTTTCGTTTAAGCCTCAAATATGTTACATGATTTGTCAGCGTGTTTCCAGTAGATTATGGTATATATCAAGTTATGTCATCAAAAGGAATATAAACATGTTGGTCTTGCGTGGGGCAGGGTACTGATTAATCTGAAACACGACCCTCGTATCTCTGAGTATGTCTCTTTTTCTCCCTTTCTATTTGACAATAGGTAACTGCGTAGACCAGTGCTGGAATGTTGGCAATTTAAAAATATTTCTAAATCGAGTTGAATATTAGGAACAGACATGGTCATTTAGCAATCAAGCTCACAATAACCACGGTTTTATGAATCGAAAAGTTGACGTAATGTTCACAGACAACTCGAGAGCGTGACTATACACAAATGCATCAAATGTATATGTTTAGTATAGTCACCAGTGTTATAAAATGTAGGTGAACATTTCGCACAGTCCTTAGATTTATGCGGATATTCATCATCCACATGTCAAAGGCATTAAAAAAATACTGTACGTTTTTTATTAACCCAAACCTCTACAAAATGAGTTTTCTATGGATCTAACATTTCTTTTTTACAAATTATGAAATGGCCGTTGTTGATTCAGTCCATTAATATCGTCAATTCATGATAACGAAAACTTTCTCGGAATGACCTCTTGAAGGGTTGTATTGTCAGGCGGTCATGAAAAGAATGCACCTTTATGAACTAAAATTTCTGTATATCTCCATAAGTGTTGTAAATGGTAGTCATAAGTGATGCCGATCAGGTCTTGGGAAATTTGTAATCTTGGCAAAGGGATTACTACGTATAGTACAAGTATAGTACACTTCGTCAGGATAGCTAATGTGCCAACCAAGAACCAAGACTATTTAACATTTATAGTTATTTCAAGACATTCAAAATTTTCATTTATCGCTTAGGAAATGGGCGGGGAGCGTGTTCTTTTTTACTGAAAGATCAACAAACTTTAAAATAAAAAATAATTGAAATGTTACAGATTGTGCACATTAAGAGAGAAATAGGTTGTTGACTTTTAGATACACGGTTGTATTTCCCCCGTTTTATTAGATCAAATTAATGTCAGTGACCACAATAAAAAAAAAAGGATGATACTCGTACGTCACTTCCTCCTGACGAGTGGTTTGAATAGAAAGTCAACGGGACACCGTCAACCGTGACTTTGATTCAGAATTTTAAGTTGGCCAACAAAAACTTTCAGAACCACGCTGAATTAGATTTTAAGAAATTGGGGGTAACGACTTTAAAGTTTGAGTTCATACCGGTAGTATTTTATATTGGCAATGCAACAGTATTGAGCATCCGTAAATTCGAAGTAAAGTCTGTGGTGCTGCTCCAAGGATCTGCGGTTAAGATTCAGGATTTAAGGAGCAGTGTTATACCAACATTTCATTTAATGGCTCGTTAATGTATCTCATATGGAGTTTGGTTTTATTTCATAAAATATACCAAAAAGACTCGTGTATACTTTCTAAGTGTTAAAATATATGAAAATTATAAAGATTATTTGTTAAAACTGTTTTTTGAAATCTTCGAGAAATATGTAATTCAGAGAGAAAAAAATATATTAGACAAACATATTTTAAAAAGAGAAATTGATATGAAGTGAATTTCAGAAATATTGCTGTTTCAAATATGAATCAAACATAAAGGAAAGTACCAATCCCAATTAGAATTTAGAGAATGTACTAAAATAATCCAATTGCTGCAAATTATTTGATGCACGTGTAATCAATGAATTAGTTTGCTTCATAAATTCATTTTAATTTGTAAACCATTTTACTACAAGGGAATGTAGTTTTCTGATCGGGCTTGGTTCAAATTTGAAAAATTCTTTTTAAATCGTCTACTTGAGTCTTTTAGGCGTGCCTTATGAGATATCATACCATTCATTCGATAAAAGCAAAATTTGGACTGTAAAATCTCTTATTTGCAAACAAAACGCGTATTATTCTGGAAAAAACGCACCAAAAAAAAAAAAGTCATATACATGTCAAACGATGGCTTGCATCGTTCTTTCGGTGGTGAAGTCATACTCTTAAACGAGCCATTCAATCAGAGATCCACCTTAAATCCGTGTGCAAAAGTCGACTTGTACCCGGTGGGACTCTACATCGATGTATGGTGATTTGTTATGCTGAAGCTTCAATTGCAATGTCCTAAAACCCTACTATAATAGATATCTCTTTCAATTTTGCATATATGTTGTAGCGTTAACCAAAAAGGCGTATTTTCTCGAACAAAGGCGTTTTATCCTTTATTGTCATCTTACTAATAATTCATTCTAAAAAAGGGAGTATTTTTGGACGCGTCCTAAAAGTCAGCGCACGAGTACGACCTCGAGATAATGTCTTGTACAGTGACGCGTCGCCGTCAGTTTTTCACGTGGGCAAGGCTGATGTTTTCGCCCTCGTTCAGACCACCGCTGCGTTTGCGCCTCAAGTGACAACTCTGTGGCTATGCATTGGTCTAATGCATGAAAAATTCACATGCTCAGACTTTGAAACGAAAGCGTATTTGAAAACGTAACAAAATATCTCCTACAAATGTTATAAGTTAACATGAAAATTTGCAGAATTTTATGAATATCATGCCTAATTAGCAGGAAAATAAAAATTTAAAAAATGGACCGTTTCTTCAAACCAATAAAAAGAAAATATATGTTTGCAATTCTTAGAGCGCGGAACTGATATTTCAATTTCTACTTATTGTTTGGGACAGCATTTCCATCACTTTTTGTACTCTTTCCGTTACGAGACCCCTTGACGACAACTGATTAATACACACACACACACACACACACACACATATATATATATATATATTAGATAACTCGTCCCACCTGAGAATTAATTTAGTCTTTAAGTCTTATCATTGCTACTGGTCAGCCCATCAAACGAATAGGACATGACCCAATTCACTCCGTAAGTTTTTATCCTGTTTTAGACACTGTCTGTTGTTCTGCTCTCTTTTGCCATCATTTTGAAGCATTACATATGACCATTTTTCTTTATTACTGTATAGTTTATTCCATATTAACATTTTTTCCTTAAACTGATATTCAAAACTATAAAATACAGATTGTACTTCACTCCACTTAGCTTTTTATCCCTAAGCCCGTGAAAATCTCCAAAATATCTGACTGGATTTCGCAAAAAAGATGCAAGACGAATTTAGGAAGAAGACTAGCGTATCGAATCTAAACGTTCTTAATTTCCATTCGATCCATCCTAAAAATTGACTGAATCTGAGCTTTTGTGCTTTAAATATAGTATAATGTCGATTTATTCGAAATCGCAGTAGTGACATTGGAATAGAATTGATGAATAAAAATAATTGAATTCTTTGTATAATACACATCCCACACAGCTCACGAGTAAGTAATCGACATTTATCGCACGAAAGTGTTTACTATGGGGTATATAATGTAAGTCATTATGCTGTCATCATGCATCCTCCCAGTAAAATAACCCGTCTGATGCGTTGATTCTCAGACAGACAAGGATAACGCGCGCCTTTGATGGTCTGTCGTCGTCTGCTGTTTTTGCAAACAGTCGGAGAATGTGTTGCGCTTGCATTTTTTCCATGAAAATGACTAGTCTGTCGAACACGAAATCCTCAATATATCATGAAAAGAAAAAATATTGATATTTTGATAATTGTTCTATAAATGGAATTAAATACTTTAAAACTTTGTTGTCCCCAAAGTACCATTCCTCAAATATCTTCTCTAAACAGAGAGATTCGTGTACACCCACGTCATTTCCGTTGACCGGTTTTAAACGAATGTAGGCGTACGTTTTCGCTGTGAAGAAATCAATAACGTTGTACTACGTTATTGTGCCAAAATAATTCAGATTATTGCGATTTTTTATATCTTTCGTGTGTATTCATTTGTGAACTGAAATGAACCAAAGATTCTTTGCTGTATGCGATGCGCTATTATAGAGATTCCGCCAATACTAGAACGTTAAGGAACGCAGGGACCATTATTGCATGTTGCATACTACTCTCCGTGCGTATAATGATAGTAGTGTATTAAATCAATAGGGCATCACAACAACGCAGACATTACCTTATAAGGACAGAAAGTTATCGAACATTACAAGAATATTGATGCAGTAGAGCTGACGCCCTGTCTGGCTTAGGTCTCATCATTTTGCACAGTATTAAACCATCAGTATATTATGGACCAAATTCAGTTTAAATAATCTTCTTTAAAAACAATTCTGGTTTCATTTATATACAAGAAGCAAAACCTATTCAATATATAGATTTGTTTCTACCATTTGGAAATTCCTCACGTCTTTGATATTAAGAATGGGTGTAACTGCTTCTGGTGTAGTTTATCATACAGACTGTGCGATTCAGAAGAATGTAACAAATGCATGTTATGTTTGTGATATTTTTCAGAGCAGCAGCGGACGTATAGTTTAATACATATATACATGTATTATAATTTCTTTGCCGTTAAGAGTTCACACTGCCAAATACGATCAGTACACATAAACTAACTATTTAATCTAGCATTTGTACATAGAGGTCAAATCGCAATAATTAGGATTAAGTTTATGCGACATATCACTAGTGTGTATTGGTCGTGCGCAAATTCGTTGGTGTGGTAAAACTGCGTACATTATATTGTACATATACTAGATAACTTTTTACCAATATAAACAATTCATAAACACGCAATCACTGAAGCTTTATTCTAACATTTCCTAGGGTTAAGAAAACGTGTATTAGACAGTTATTTAAAGAATTTTTTTTGGCAGATTGCCCATTAGGTCATTCAAAGAAAGCGGTCAAAATCGATAATTGGACCGTATGGGAAAATGTGCATTAAACTTTTAAATGGGATTTACGTCACAGAGTAACACGGTCTTGTTTGGCGGCATGGGAAAGTGGGTTGTCAACGACTAAAAAGAACAAAAGATTGGAGAAATTGCTGTATGACATTGGGTCCATGTAAATATGTGGTTTGTTTTGTGCAAGCTTTTGAAATTGGAACCAGGTTTTATATCCGCACAAGTATGAATATTACAAACCTATTCCACTTCACAACCATCTTATCTATCAACGCGACAAAGCAACCCGGGACCGCAATTTAATTAAAATTAGATGTTGGATCCACTTGCAACCGGCACTCCAATAACATCCCGAGATCACAATATCATCCGAAAACTCTAATATCATCCCGAAACCCCAATATCATCTCGAGACTTCAATATCGTCTCGGATCCCAATATCATCCCGAGACTCCTATATCACTCCGAACCCCAATATCATCCCGAGACTCTTAATATCATCTGGTGACTCCCATATTTCATCCGGAAACCCCAATATCATTTCTAGACTCCAATATTATCCCGAGACTTCAATTTCATCCCAAGACCCCAGTATCATTTCGAGAACCCAATATAATCCCAAGACTCGAATATTTCATCCCCAAACCCCATTATTATCGCAAGATTGCATTATCATCCCGAGCGACTGATAGTGGTCGAGGGTATGGAAATGGGTACGTTTTATTATATTTATTACGTACAAA
The DNA here is from genome assembly GCA_024699665.1 of Ostrea denselamellosa. Classification (NCBI taxonomy): domain Eukaryota; kingdom Metazoa; phylum Mollusca; class Bivalvia; order Ostreida; family Ostreidae; genus Ostrea; species Ostrea denselamellosa. Next base: position 21,886,652 of record JAMZEH010000005.1, on the reverse strand, counting down.
GTAATAACATACAGAAGAAAAAAATAAACAGAAACGAAGATATACTTCATTTCAAGAAATTAATTTATTGGAAACATGGACATTACATCATGAATGAAAATTCATAAGGAATGTATTACGGATCCGTAATGCCTGGGTACCATATGGGTTATCATGACACCATAAAAACCATGAATGTGTGATTTTCAACAGTCTCGGGGGGGGGGGGGGGGGGGGAGGGGAGAGAGAGAGAGAGAGAGAGAGAGAGAGACGACTCCGTGGCCGAGTGGTTAGAGCATCGCGCTCAAAATCACAAGGCCTCTCACCTCTAGTCGGCGCGGGTTCGAATCTCGCTCGCGCCGATATATGTGAGAAAGTTTCGAAAGGTCGGTGGTCTCTTCCCGGGTACATTGTATCTGGGTTCTCTCCACCACCTATAAAAACTGGACGCCACCAGATAACTGAAAGATTGTTGAGTGTGTCGGAAAACAATCAACAATCTCGTTTAAAGTCAGCATTTTGCAAATTCTGTAGTCGTTGTAATGATCCAGTTTGCAAGAACAACATGTCATTAGGTCGGATGCCGACATGTTACATACCAACTGTATGTTCTGTACACACCGATTTTGAGTAAAGATTATTCCGTTTACTTGACCAAAATATAGTGCAAACGGCGGGTGTAACCCGTGTGTAACCGGTCAACAGGGGATGCTTACTCCTCGTAGGCACCTGATCCCACCTCTGGTATGTCCAGGCGTTGGCACGTTAAATAACCTCCACTGCTACGGCCCTGAGCGCTAAGCAGAGGTCTAAACGTGTGGTACTTCTCCTACAGTTGGTCACGTCTTGATAAGAGTGAAAAATTCTCGACGGGACGCAAAACAAAGAAACAATCAATCCGCATGCTTGTCATTTTCTTAATTTTGTATTCTTTATAGGATTTGCGAGATTGATACTTGTTGGTAGTTTTCACTTGTTAATTATTATCATGACCTCCATCTTTCTGACCACATCCTTGTTTCTTATATAGATGTATAATAAAGATTTGGAATTTTGATGTAGGTCCGGAGGGTTTCAATAGGGGCCTAATAGGTTCAATTGCTTTCTTGTCTTTTTAATTTTTTTTTGTATGACAGAATGGTTGATGTACAATGAGGTGACTAATGATGATGAATGACCAAGATCAATTTTGAAGACACATTCGCTTCCAAGTGGCTATAGAAATTAGAATTATACAACAAAGGACTATAGGTGTTCTACAGATATTGCAATTGACCCATATTTTCTGAACGAGTGACGGAATTATATGTTTAGGGTTTCGAAGAAGTGTCATTTTTCTCAGTTTAATTAATATGCGAATGGAAAATACCAAATATATTGTTGGTCTCCACTCAGTACATGCAAAAGTTATATGACAATTCATTAGTCCGTACTCTGTTTAATTGTTTAATTGGGGGGATAATACAGAGAGAGAGAGAGAGAGAGAGAGAGAGAGAGAGAGAGAGAAGGGGGTCCACCAAGGTATGGGTATCAAATTTCAAACTATAACAACGTTTCTAAATTCGTAAATGACACACATTTCAGTGTTTCACATTTGCATTCTTTACCAACCAGTCAATAATGGTTGACTATGTTGCAATACTTTCCTTAATCTCAATTTATGAAACACATATATGTATATTTTGGATGAGGCCTGTTCCAAATTTTCTTTGCAACGCGAAAAATTATAAGTATGGAGGGGGGACCCCCACATTTTCATATTATTGGGGAGGGGGGCAAACCGCACATTTTCATATTCCGTATCAGAAGTGATACTGTCCTTGGGATGACATATCCCGGATCAAAATAAACTTATTCCACTCCGTTATTTTGCGCATCAATGTCTAAATGTGGATTCAAAGCTACTCATCAAACGAAACTGCTGTACCACATGTCCACCAAGTCAATATTCGTTTATATTCTAAACTATATAATCAGTGTTACAAGACAAGTACGCAAGTGTATTAGGAATGCAGACACAAGATTATTTTTTTTATAAAGAAACCAAATTACAGTGTCTCTACGTTTGTTATGGACATGGTCTTTAAATTTTGTAATGTTTGAGGTAAGAAAGAAATATCTTTTATGTAAATATGGTTTTATGAGCGAAGTGCATGCATCGTAGTACATTATGAAATTCTCCCAACTTCTCAGTCCATGTTAGAAAACAGAATGTGTCTATTTCATGTAAAACTTTTTATAAATTATGATACGATTTCCAAGGAAAAATCGATTTTGGCGCCTATCTGATGGAATGCAAGGATTCTGGTGTATCGATTCATCTTTCCCCCGCGGTACATTTTTCCACTAGGAACAGGGACGTACACGATTTATTTGTCCTTGGTATCAACAATGCGTAGTATACGTTGAATGATTATTTGATCATAGCATTGACGGTACCTTGTATTTACGGCAACGACTATTATTCCTTTTAATGAGAGAGAGAGAGAGAGAGAGATTTCCAAATCTGCATCGATTATTGGAGCGCTACGTGATTGGAGGGGACGCCGACCGGCCGTTGAACTCTGGGGGTGAAATGAGGGAGGGGTGATACGATCTGCAAACTTAATGTTAGAAATGGTACACGGGCTTACAGTGTCAAAATGATTCAGACTGAGATATAAACGCATTTATGATGTGTATTTGGTACCGATTGTTACACACTCAAATATTAATGTTTGGTCATTAACATGTAGTGCGGAATTTCCAAGAAAATAAATATTCGATGATCCAGATAGATATTCCTTACGGAAATAACTTCTGGAACCTTACAGTTTTTCCTGTCGTTACCACTTCAGTTAAGATGTTTGCAATTATATTTTTCATCAACTCGTATGGTAATGTGTAGCATCTTTCTTACGCGGATTTTTTCTCTCTCGATGTACTGTATATATTTTTTGCTTTAGATATCTTTGCCATTTGTAATGATAGCCACTTCCTCATGAATGCGATGCGGTTGTGAACAATGTGTATATGAATATAGTGCCTCCATTTTTATGACTGAAAATTCCCGACGGGGACCCGGGTTAGAATAGGTCCTCAGTACCCTTTGCTTGTCGTTAAAGGCGATTAAAAGGCGCTGTCCTTCGGATGAGACCACAAAAAACCTATGCCCCTGTCACAGCAGGAGTGGCACGATGAAGATCCCCCCCTGCTCAAATACCGTAAGCACCGAGCATAGACCTAAAATTTGCAGTCCTTCACCGGCAATGACTTCATATCACTTCATACGAGTGAAAAATTCTCGAGTGGGGCGTTAAACAATATACAACCAACCAATCCACAGAAATGACAAAAGAATGCAAGTATAAAAAATAAATTTCATTGAGGGCCTGAACTGCAACGTTTCACGCGGGTATACTTTTCACAAGACACGTTAGCGCTTCGTGAAGTACGCTGGCGTTAAGCGTCGCACTATGCCGTAACCGGTTATTCCTCGAACTCGAGTTTTTTCTTACTTTTTTAAATTTTGAAGACACAAGGCTTGCAGAGTGCATCTTGAAAATAAAAAAAATATATATGGAACGAGAGTTTGGAGTAAACATTTAAACGAGCACATGTTATGGAACCTTTTCTTGCAAGGTTTCGGTCGGGAATTGACCAGCTAACGTCATCTCAACTCTGCATGCAATAGACACAAGTTGCTCTCGATGAAGTCAAACGAAATAATACTAGGGAATACTCTGAAAATTGAAAACCAGTCAAAGTCGTCCAGGTGTTTCACATGTTAGTTAAACCAAAAAAAATTATTATATATTGTTTAACGTCCCGGTCGAGAATTTTTCACTCATATGGAGAGGTTAAACCAAAAAGAATGATAAAACAAAGTTGATACCGAGAGAATGCAAAGATATTACAGCTGTTACAGAATAAACGCAATTTCAATTGCCTTATTATTGGTGACGTCATTCAAAACGATCTTCCGTGAGGACCCGGTTAGAATAGGTCCCAGTACCCCTTGTTTGTCGTAAGAGGGAAGGTCCTTCGGATGAGACCTTAAAACCCGAGTTACCGCAGGTGTGGCACGATAAAGATCCCTCCCTGATCAACTGCCCTGAGCGCCGAGCACAGGCCTAAATTTTGCAGCCCTTCACCGGCAATGTTGACGTCTCCGTACGAGTGAAATATTCTCGAGCGGGACGTCAAACAATATATAATCAAACAATCAAAACGATTAATCGCCGAGTGTTGTATATCATATGAAAGTAACTGAAGCTGTTGATTTTGATCATCTTTATAAAGTTATTAATTTAAATATTTTTTTTCGTCTTCTGTCTAGCATTCCACTAATATTATATAACAGTGCACAAATAAATGGTTCACCCCTCGGTCATATCGAGTAGAAAACGAATCGTTAACATTCGTTCCTATATCAATATTTTGTTCACTTCTGTTCCAATTTTCCTAGACTGTGAAAATGGTTTCCGACATTTTCTTTTCGACAAATATTTTAAATTCCAAAATGAAGTTTTCTCCTAAACTTCACTTTTCAATGGATAACCTTTTACATGGCTGCTCCGATAAAAGTTTATCAGGCAATCAAATAAAACTTTGCTCATTGAACCAAGTCCGAAGAAACTTCATGCTGGAATTTCTCAGGATAAAGTCGGTCCTTGTTTCTTTAAAGATCAAATACCTTTAATACTGATTTTTTGTAAGTCATTAAACCCCGTATTAACATTCACTTAAAACAAGATCTATATTTTCGTATAATAATTTATTTTACAAGTTAATTCTCCCTGGTTGACCCAGAGAGATAACAAGTTATGTTTCAACAAGAACACATTGCATTGTTCATTGCATTTAAAATGATCATGTACACATTCATTCAAAAATTCACACATGGGTCGCATACTAGAACTACGTTGCTCTTGACAACCTACCCAATAAGGTTATGGTGCATTCCCGCCATTTCCACTTGTCGAATCAATGAGTTCAAAACTCTTTTTATTTAATTAGTCTATTAATTATATACCTAAAAATCTAATTCCAATAACCAAAAAATAAATACATAAATAAAACCATAAGGTATTTTGCATCGATAGACTTAGCGCATTAAGCCCCTCCGGTAAATGTTCTAAAAATAGTGCGTCGTATAGTATCAATGAATATTCAACAGGGAAATTTACCAGTTAGAGTGAGCTATCGATCTTCCGCATGCAACCCATGTTTAACAACATTTCAGGTCAAATTTCGAACACTCATTAAATTACTCCCTTTCTCTTTCATACAATAAATAATTTCTTTCTTGTATCCAAGACTTTAGATGAACATTGATGAAAATGGAATAGATATAAATTAGCAATTATTTACAGTTTTTCCCTGTCCAATTTTAATCCGCATTAACATGAAACCTTCGTTGGTGTTCATTAATATCTCTCCACATCAACATTTTTCACCGGAATGTTACTGAATTGTTAACCATTTTCGTTTAAATGTTCGCTGGATTTTACATATTCCAGGGTTTATAGCTCCGACATTTCTATGGACATTTTGGGATTTCAACATATTGGTTATCCCCAGAATAATGTTTCCTCGGTAATCTATTTGGCTTTGTCGGTTTTGGTTTCAGTTCATGTCTCTAACTATCGTAACGATATAGTAACTGATCTTTGCCTTCGACAAGGAGCTTTGCCACATCACATCAGCGCGGGGCTGTTATTTGAGAACTCTGGGAACGAGTTCTCGCCTAGTAGGGATTGGCACGTGTTAAGAAAAGAAAAATTAAAGTCCATGTTGTCGTCAAGATTTAACTTGGATGTTGATCTTCTCGATGGACTTCAGATCCGCTTCACATAGACTGACGTTTTCACTATTGGGTTCAGATTCGCTATTAACACTGGAACTGTCCGATTCGCTATGAGTGTAAGAATCATCGTCTTCTTCACCACAATCCTCATACTCTTCTTCATCAGGACTCTCTTGAATTGGATCCAAGTTGGACATCGCAGAGATGGTTCTCTGGCGTTTTCTCTGTTCAAGTGTTTTGGGCTTTCTCTTTGATTTTCCGCTCTTACTCTTCCCAGTTTTCTCTTTGATGAATCTGAAGAATGAGCTGAAGATTCCCCCTTTCTTCTCATCTTTCACATCAAGATCGTCTCTCGAGTACAGCATTTTTTGAATGGGGCTTGTAAGTCCAAGATTGGGAAGCGAGGCAGTAGCACCAAGGGTGATTTTGGAATCACATAGAACAGGCATAGACTTAGTTCCATCTGTTCTTACGGTGTACGTGTACGTGGCACCACTCTTGTCCCGAAGTGTCACTAGATACGTCTTCATCTTCCGCTTCTTGTCGCTTTTCCCAGACTTCGCTTGTTTCTGTTTTGCCAAAGCAATAGCCTTTTTGTGATGTTGTCCTGTAACAAACGGCATGTAACCGCGGGAGGCGTTAGGAAACATTGCCATGATGAACTAAGAAAGTTGTGGTGGTTTCTGTTCAGACACAAACAAAGTGTTTGTAAATAAATATTACTCACTACTAGTAGATGCGATTTCCTTAAGCGATCTACACAAACTGAGCGTCCCTCGTGTTGCCGTTGTAATTGTATTCCGCCAATATACAATCTAGGACAAGAGACCGTTCTTGGCAAAGTTTCAATTGACGTCTGTCTGGTATCTGGAGTATTCCACTAAGAAATGAGGGGACAATGGTTTCAGAAAGCAACATATACAAATGAATTTTGTTCGATAAAACAAGAAATTTAGTGTGTGTATGAAAGTTTAAAGTATCTTAAATTATGTATTACGTTTGTTTGGAAAAGATTTGTAATAATAAAGTAATCTCAACACGAAACATGAAATCATGTTCTTGATAAATGTACAATATGTGGAAGAGTCCATCTTACTTGGCTCTACGCCAATCTCATGTTCGCGCCTTGGCCAGGCAGCTTTGTTTAGTCACATGGTATCGACAAAATCTGGAACATTCCATTTGTTTAGTTAAGGCGTTCCTTGGAAATAGTATAACATGTTTCGTGGAATTTCTTCCATCAGGATGAATTATAAAGCTTAATAATTTTTCATATACGATACTTGTGTTATAAAACGTCTTATAGATTGTAATTAATAGTTTTCTTCTGATTTTTTAAAGGAAATGCGATGTAAATATTGACGCGCAATATAACTTGCTCACCCCTATCAAGAAGTAAACAAACCACGTCCTTATCAACTTGAATGGAATGCCAATGGGATTGTTGTAGTAATCGACCAATCAGATTAAAGATCATTCAAGAGGAAACGTCCCGTTGTCTGTAGTTACCCACGAAGCAGCATAAAGTGTTTCTAGGTATCGATTTTGGCGCGCTTGATAAAACATGTACACGTTACTTGAAAAAATTTCCACAAGTTTTTTATGACCCGTCGGTTCGAAACTGCACCAAATGACTGGCGGGACTTTCTGTAAGCAATATAGAACGATGAGGTCTCCCAATGGTCTTGTTTCATCGACTGTTCGTTGTATAATTTCCTGTTTGTTTCATGTTAGCTTTCTATATTTTATCTTATTTCCCCCCTATTATCATTATTATATGTGTAGAACTTATTTGACAAGAAACAAGAAATAAGTTTGAAAAAGCAAGTGTATTTGGCTTGACCTTATTTAAATGTGGCAGTGATTAAAAATATTTTTTTACCTTAAATATTTTTCTCAATTGAATATATTTTGACGCGCAAATTCAATATTGAAGTAAAGTGAATGTAATAACAAAAGTTGATCATATTTGCATGGCATTAAAATTTTTAAATTTTCATTTTTAAGTACGAAAATCCCAGTTTGAATATTTGCATGACACTATCCTAGAAATTTATTGCTATACCAGCTGTTGTAGTACTTCGTGTTACATTAGACACAAGGGTATATTGTTTATAGGGACTTTCCCACCGTATACACAAAAAATTCTATTGGTCAAACGCATCTAGTAGCAAATGTATTTTAACTTCCCTGCCCAAATTTGAAATAAGGAAACAGCAAAATATAAAAGATAATAATATTCAGCATTATGCATACTTGAGTCACTTCATTCGGATGCACAGTATCATTTTGTGCAAACACTATCTTTTTTAGTAATAAAAAAATCAAACTTTAATAGAATTACAAAAATAGAAAGATAATCTTAATATACTGAATGCTATAAACATTGGACCAATATGAGAGTCACTGTTATGACTTCCTGGTATTATTTCTGTAAGAGTAACCGAGATTTCAAAACTTTTAAAAATGAAATTGAATTGCATGGGTGTAGAAATTATGTTTGACCAGGACTTTGGCTGAGTGTTGTCAAACACTCCTAAAAACAAACAGTCTGGGTCTTATTTTCATTCATTTTAAAGTTTCTCTGGGAAGATAAGAGGGTCTATTTAGGGCTAAATTAGATATGGTGTGTGTAACTTGGACAACATTTCAGGGGTGCAATTTTGTTCTGTTTGGCAAAGTCTGGTAGACCTCTTGTGAGTTTATATTGTGTGATAATATTACACTCCTAGCACCCCAAGTATGCAGACTGTTGTGTTCAAAGGTCTAAATTGAAAACTAGGTGAAAAAGGAGATTGTCACATGGGGCTTTGCTGATTGCACCGAATGATCGAACAGTCTGTAAGAGATAATCCTCCATTTCTTCTTTATTAAGAAACATTATGACAAAGGAGACTGCTGATTATAGGTTTTCAATTAAATGATTACTTAGAGTTAAAATGGGGTGGGTGAAGTCAATCTGGTGTAATACGTAACCATTTCATAATAATTTCTCCTATTTAATGTCATGTCAATATAGTAACTACAATGTATTAATGTAATTCTTGACAAACAAAATAAATTTAAATTTTGGCATAAAGGAGGGAGATCGATGGACCACTTCACTCCCTAGAGCAGTTATATTTCCCCATGTTAAGTATTTAAATTCCAATTACAGCCCAGTCCATAGCCCAAGCCACATGAAGCATGATGAGTGCAAATCTATTCTGCAAAAAGAGTTTTGCAGTGTAATTTTATAAATTGTGGTTCTGGAGAAAAAGATTTTAAACAATTTATTCTATATTCCTATGCAAAATGTGGAACCCTTACATTTGCCTTGACCTGAACCCAAGGGCCATAGTGTGAACAAACAATGAATCTACACTAAATGAGGATACTTGCATGCTTTATTTTGATAATTGTACCCTTGATGTTCTTGGGATACTCCTGTGTAAAATTAAAACCCCTCTTGTAGCCCTCCAAGACCTTTTGCAGGCGTCCAAGAACACCAGTCCATTGAATAAATCCAATAAAATTTGATTTGGTTTGATGTTCAAGTTACTCTATTTGATCCAAAGGCTGCTTAATTAGGTTTTGGTTTCTATATTTTTAATTCAATCTTCAAGAGGCTTTACCTTGTACCAATTAGAACTGCAAAAAGCACTCTACAGATATGATTATGAGTTTGTGCATGTTTACTGCATTTAATGAGTTATAAAAGTGCAAGACCAGCTAAACCATAATGACAAAAATAAACAGATAGGTTGGTTGGTTGTTTTATGTTCTGCCGAGAGTTTTTCACTTTGTTGAGAAGTTGCCAGCTGTAGGTGAAGAGCTATAAATTTAGACCTATGTTCTCAAGGCTATAGCAATGAGGATTATTTAATGTGCCAACATGGAACCTCCATTTTTAATGTATCCAAAAGGCTTGTGATTCTCACTTCTAAATGCAGAGCATCTGGAAAAGGAACAATCACTACCTATGTTTCGAACTTCAGTTTGATATGACCATGGCATTAGCAGGACTCAAACTTGCTACACATCCCAGTTACAAAGCAAATGCTTTACCACTGAGCTTCCTAACCATGACCAGTCAAGACAAAGTATAAACCTAAAAGCAAAATCAGACTTGGACTGATGAATGAGAAATGGAAGGAGGGGTATCAGTGGTTACTTCTATGAAGTAACAACTGATGAAGAAGATCCATGAATGATATCTATGTACTGTGTGGAATTAGAAAAAGTTTCACATGGAATAATAACAACACAAATATATTCATAAATTGGTGTAAGAATTGGCAGTTATCAACAGTAACTGACCATGAGAGGAGCTATTTCCACAGAAAAGCAACCATTAATTACAACTTTTTTCAGTCTGTGTGTGCGAGATTTTGCTAATACACTTTTATTTTCCCTCTGATTAATATGTTGTTGAAGAAGTAAATTGAGTTAAACAGACTACAGGAAAGAACTAAAGAAAATGGATTAAGGTTTTGCATGTAAACAGAATTTAAGACTTTCAACATTGTTAATATAGTGAAGAAAATGATGCACTTCCATGTTGTGTGAATATACCCTGTGATTATTTACAGTGTTCACAAAAATTTAGTCATACCTGTGTCAAAATTTGAAAAAATCTTTTCATTTTCTTTTGATATTTGATGTCAAAGTAACTATTACAATTCCGGTTTGTAAATATTTATGAGCATTCAAATTACAGTGTAGTTTTATAGCTACATCAAATTACTTCTTAAATATTTCTCCTATCAGACATGACAGGAAGACACTTAAATGCACAATTTTTGAAAATCATTTTTTGCCAATGAATTTTAATATTGTAACAATATGTGACCTCCTTTTGAATACATGTAAGCTATGTTGTGTTTCAGGAATTCTTTATCTCGGATTAGTTTCCATCACTAGTTGAGGGCCTCTTCCTATAGAAACTTCCTACTAACGTCATATGGATTAGTGTAACATCTTTACGCGGGACAATGGAGGAAATTTAAATGCGGATATAGTATTTCCATGTCCTTAGCTTATGAAAGTGAATTTGTAAGAAACTAAAAGAAAATGTGAATCGAGTAGATTTTCATGTAGAACAAGTCTGAGTCTACAGAAAAAGGTTTTACAAATTATCTGGTTGAATTTCTTTCAATAACTTTTCATTGACACAGACTATATTAGTTCGCTTTTCTGATCAAATTGATTTGGCATTGATCTAGTATTTTTCAAAATTTTCACTTTCAATTTCTTCACAAGAACCATAATATTAATTTAAGTCGAACTTGGCAAAAAGTATCCTTAGGTGAAGGTTCAAATTTACAAGAGTCATTTGAAAACTTTAGAAGGGGATTCCCAGGAAAATCAGTTGGGAAATGGTGAAATGTTTGAAAAAATTTTCTTGACAGCCAAAGAAAAGAAAATCAGAAAAGTCAAATTTTGCATGAAAGCAATTTGAATTTCACCATAGATCAAGTAATACCCACAGAGCCAGGGTGGGGGCCACAACCCTATATGGGTTAATTTTGCATGGAAATATATAGGAAAAAAATCTTCTCAAGAACACTGAAGTAAATTCATCATAATTAATTACAAGCAATTCATTAGTGTAGATTCAGGTTTGTTCACACAAAATCTAATATAGCAAAGCCCCTATTTGGAAGTAAGTTGATATTGGTCAGATAGTGAGCATAAACCTAAATAAATCAGTTTTTTAATTTTGTCAGGTATTTCACTTAGGACTCGGAATTAATCTAAACTAAATTGAACACTTTAGCAGATCTATAGGTCACCGATTTTGAAGACTTTATTTTCATATTGACGACACTGTGTTGCATTTTACTATCATTTCAGTAACAAGATGACACTTAGCTTAATCGAACTTGCAAATGTTTGGGCAAGGCTTCTCATAAATTTCAATGACATAGGTTTTACTTTTGTTCTCAGTGAGCAATCACATCAAAAGAATGACATAGCATGGTCATCCAAACTCACTTTCACTGAAACCATATGGCCAATCAGTGAGTGAAATTTGCACACTTGATCAAGTGAAGTGGCTGTTTATTGGAATGATAGTATTCATGAGACATAACATTGTTAAAGTCTTTTATTTGTAAACCTATTTTTACTTTTATTTGTAAAAGTTTTTTTGTTTATTAATTTGTTATTTGTTTGTTTATTAATATCGTTACCCATAATTAATGTTCTTGCAAATAAAGTGTGGTGAAGAGCATATTCACTGTAAAATGAGCTAATTTCCCGTACTCTCAGGAACCATGTTGACATATCTGTATAGTGTAGATTCTGCTAGGACAAGGCATGCAACAAATGTTTGGCATACAACAGGATACACAGAACAAAGTATATAAATATATATATATACTCAAGGACAGCTCTGGCAGATCCGAGACAGAATGTTGGTGCTCAAGGACATTGTAATACTGTAGTCCTATATATGTATAGGTAATTTTTATGGGTACTCTGGTTAAGATCTGACAATATGAATTATATGTAATCGTAATTAAATTGGCTTTTTATGCCCCTGAAGATTCAGGGGAATATGCTGTTTAATCTATCTGTCTGTCCTCAAAATCTTTAACTCTGGCCATAACATTTCAATTGATGGTGATAGGGCTTGCATATTTCACATATTTATTCCTTGAGATAAGACTTTTCTTTTGGTACCAAATTTTTTAATCTTTGACTTTGACTTTGGTGGGGAAGGGCGGGGGGGGGGGGGGGGGGGGGGGAGCTACTTTTGAAGAACTTGAGCCTTATAACTTTTAAATGATTGGTGATGGGGCTTTCATATTTCACATATGTATTCCTTTTGACAAAATCTTTTTTTAAGTAATAAAGTCTTGACCTTGGGATTTACCTACTTTTAAAAAACTTTAACCTTGGTCATAACTTTTGATTGGTTAGTGGTAAGGGTTTCATATTTCACGTGTATTTCTTGTGACAAAACCTTTCTTTTGGTTTCAAAATTGTGACCTTGGAATTTGACCTTCTTTTGAATGGTTAGTGATAGAGATTTTATATTTCTTTTGGTTCCAAAATTGTGACCTTGGAATTTGACCTTTTGAATAGTTAGTGATAGAGATTTCATATTTGTATTCCTTATGACAAAGCCTTTCTTTGGGTACCAGAATTACTTTGCTGCCATTGATTATGTTTCACAAACACTGATCTTTTTTTCCAATTGTTTTATGATGGATATACCTTACCTGAAATCACATACAAAGGAATAATAGATGAATAGCTTTTAAGCTTTTCTGATCTAATTCTCTTCAGCATCCAACTTGTGTAAACTTTTCACATTTTTAACTGCAATATCAATTTCAACCAACCTTATCACAGAGCATACTTGTGTAAAGTGTACAATGTATCAAATTAATATGCAGGATGCTCATGTGTTGTTTGCACTTTGACCCCTGAGTTTAGGGCAGGGCGGCAAGAATTCATTAAAGTTTTAAATAGGAATGTGTGAAAATGCTTTGAAATTTTACTAAAAATCCACAAAAGTATCCTATTATTTGAAATTAATGTACAAGCATTTGCATGTAGTGTGCCAGGGTGGGGCCATGATTGGGATGTAATGTTTTATGTTGGAAAGTGTAGGTACTCGGGTGAATGGTGTGGCTCATGGGCCCAATTTTGAAGGTTTTTGACCTTTTCACTGTAGATGCTATGGTGTTCAATGGTCATTTGTCCCATCCTGGTTATTACCTGGCCAAGTGTCTCTTCTGAAAGGTATCACTTTCTGCTGACTAAACTTTTGTACTTGAAAAACATGCGAATGACCGTAAATGAATTATATTTTCTGCTGAGGCATAATAATATTTGGTTGGTTTAAGAAAATATAGGTAGCTTTTTAGGGGTCAAAAAATTTATTGCTGACTGGAGATGACCGAATTGCTGAACTCGGGACTGTAAGCTACAGGACCCCTCATGTGATTGCAATTCGAAATGTCAATGACTTGAGAGTTCTATCAGATTTCATGGAGTTTGACGCAAAGTCAGGTGCACAGCTTTGAGGATAATGAACTATTTCATGACTTCCCATTGTTATGATAGACATGTTCTTTTAGCCTTGACCTCAAGATAAAACATGTTCTGTGACTTTTTATATATTGTGAATGGTTAAAATGAGAAAAAATGTGTTTTCCCAGATTTAATGAATTGTTAATGACTGCCAAAGATTCCAAATACATAATATTACTGGTAGTATCATGTTCGGTTATTGACCCACAACAAGCTTTTGTTTACAGATAGTAAAAAAGCAGAACTTTAAAAGTGTTTAGGAAACACTGGTCTGCATAGCCAATACATGATGGTGAATAATCTCAGTTTTATGCATACATTTCTATTCACCAGCCATTGCCTCCCAAATTAGCAAGTCAAGGGTTTAAGATCCATTTGAAGTAGAGGGTTGGTACCCTTGGCCAGTGAAGACATTGGCTTAAGAGAGTTGGCTTCAGCTTTCCATTTTCACAATTTAGATCCCATGTAAGGTAATGTGAATGTAGTGAATTGAACTAGTGTGTTAGGGTATGTGAGGTGATTAACTACAATGGGAAATGTGATCATTTGTGTAACAAGCAGTTATGCATAAATTATCATGTTTTCTACTGTAGCTAATCACCTCATATACCCAACATTTATGCATTATGCAAAATATCATATTTTCCACTTGTAGTTAATCATCTTGTATACATAAGAAACTAAGACATTGTTTGTTGTGATGGAACTTGTCTTGTTTTCCATTGTAGTTAATCACTTCATATACTCAACAAACTAATTGACATTTCAAAAATTAGTGCCTCATAGAAATTGAAATACACATGACATTCCATATTATTAATTTCCTTCCATCTCTAGGTAAGTGTGGGCAAAATTCTGAAAGGAAGTACAACAAAATACTATGATTTATTATTTATAGTGACAAAAGCTTACATGTATGCAGAAAAATAGAAATTACATAGAGAGAAATCATTGTTATATATAACCTCCTAATCTACATAATGACTAGTATTGAAAAAAAAATGGTAATAAATTAAAGAAAATAAATAGATAATAATGTCTACACAAATTCCTTCTGTTTTTGGATCAAACTATGTTAAAAGTACAAATTGATTTGGTGTAAGGAAACTGTGTGGCCTTTGCTCTTGAAGAATACATAAAAGTACGCTATCCAAGAATTTCAAACACTGAAGTACAAAGTTTATAGAGTATTTATTGGTTAATTAGTTAATTAAGTTGTGATGATTTGAATGAAATAAAGATGATTGATAGAGATGGAGTCCACCCCTTAGATGGTGCAATCAAATGTCCTATAGGGGGTGTCATAATCAAGTCAGGGTGTGCTACAGGTGTTATTAAAAATAAGTAGCATTTACTTGGTTGATAAAGTTAGCAGATATGGATATAGGAAAATAATTATGGGACAGGCCAGAGATTCAGTGTTTTCCCCAGAGAGCTACAAATCTGCAGCTAATATGGACAGTGACCAATAAGCAAATAGGGGAGAGAAAGGTAAATTAATAATCATTAAATTGTAATTAATAGCACAGTTTTTTTAGTCCCCATCCACTGAAGTCATTTATTTGCATACAAGTTAGAAATTTACATCCAGTTGTGTATGTGGGAAAATCAACACATTGAAACTTCAAATGGTTATCACAGTGAATATGGATGGAAACGTAAATATTACTTAACAGCTGTCAAAATGATTTTATGCCCCCCAACCCCAACCCCAAACCCCCTTCTGAAAAAGAGATGGCATATTGTTTTGTACCTATTGGTAGGTTGGCCTGTGGACCAAGTCTTTTCCACTCAATATCTTAAAAACCCTTTGCTTAACATATTTAACTCAGCACACTTGCACATCTTGAGGAGTAGATGACCCCTATTGAGTTTGAGGTCACATGGTCAAGGGTTAATCCACTCTGGACACGGGATGATATTGTGTGCTCAGTATCTTGAGAATCCTCTCCTTGACAAACATCAAACTTGGTACACTGGTACATCGTAAGGAGTAAATGATTTTGGGTTCACATTGTCAAGGGTCAAACTGGATATGGTAAAATACTGCCTCCTCCAAATTTTGTCTGCTCAACTTTGCTTGACAGATATCAAAGTTGGTACACTGGTACATCTAAGGAGTAGATGACCCTTATTGATTTTGAGGTCAAGGGTCAATCCACTCATAGGAAGATACTGTTTGCTCAATATCCTAAGAACCCTTTCTTTGACAGACATCAAACTTGGTATACTGGTAAATCATAATGAGTAGATGACCCCTATTGATTTTTGAGGTCACATGGTCAAATGTCAACCCACTCTGGACCTAGGAAGATACTGTCTGTTTAATATCTTGAATTGTTTTGGCACTAATATCAATTGAATGATACATGTGTACAGTGTATAACCTTTTCAATTTTCCACCACAGGGGGCATACATGTTTCTGAAACATTTCTTGTTTTTCAAATGGTGTATTGATGCTTTTAAATTAAGAGTTATTAATATTCCTATCATTGTGATCAAAGCTGTACTATGAGGGA
The DNA here is from genome assembly GCA_024699665.1 of Ostrea denselamellosa. Lineage (NCBI taxonomy): Eukaryota > Metazoa > Mollusca > Bivalvia > Ostreida > Ostreidae > Ostrea > Ostrea denselamellosa. Next base: position 21,870,340 of record JAMZEH010000005.1, on the reverse strand, counting down.
GGTTAAAATATTCTGTGTACTTTTTTGTATGTGGAATCACTGAGTGTCCAATCCCAAGGTCACTGTTAAGAAGATATCAGGGCTTAGTATGGACATCCTCATTGTACAGTTGTAATTAAATAAGTAGTAGATGATAATTATGATATCTTAATAGCAAATGTGTACACTGTACATTTTCGAAACTTTGAATAAATATAGGAGGAATAGAAGTTCATTTATTATTTTGCCATATTGTTTTCTGCAAATGTCACCTTTTGTATTTTTTGCACTGAATTGTGATCAGTCATGATTAGATAAGTGTTTTGCACAGCTTAAATAAAGTATTCATTATTTGTCAGTATGTTTTCTGAATTATGGTTATTGCTGTTGACATCATGGTACCACAGGTGCTCGATGTAAATTGTCTTCATGTAAACAAACTACTCACAAGGTATGTCACGCCGCCATCTTGGTTTTATTTTATACCAGCTGCATTGCTTGCAATTCTCGGCGAAAAGTTCGATATAATGTTGTTATTATTAGACCCCTACCATTTAGAAGCAACTCTGTCAAAGTCTTACCTCTTGCATCGTCATGGTGAACTGGAAATGAAGTCCATTTATTGGCAGTAATCAACTGTCAAACATCATCTACTGCTTCTCAAATGCGAAAAATCAGTGAAGGGGGGATGAAAGTTGACATAATTATTTTTACATTTTTCACATTTGAGAAGCAATAGACGATGTTTTGATGGTTGATATATATATATACATACACACACACACACACACACAAATCTTACTAACTACAGGAATACAGTTGATTAGTTTAATAATTGCATTGTATATTAACATTGTATATCAAATCTACCTATCTGTCTACACTGAAATCTCAGAAAAATATTTTATGATTCAGGATTGAGTACTTCCATGCTTTATATGCTGCAGCATATTGAAATTTAACTATGAGGAAATTAGGTGTTATATGGGGGTCATTACATCAAGGTCAAGGTCACTGCTGCTAACAACAGAATTCCTAAAGAATTATAAGTCAATAAAAGGTGAAAATTTTCTTCATCTTAAATGGTAAAAATAAGCTGCATTTCTTTATAGTATATTTGAAAATCTACCACTTTTTTTTCAGGCATTTTACACTTCTATTAAATTAGTGAATACTTTTTCAGCGATAAAATTGAAGAAGCAACTTTCTTTGAAATCTTTTAAAAAAATAAATGTTTGGCCTTTAAAGAAACAATTGTAGATTTCACCCCATGATACATATATAGCAAAGTGCTCTAATACTAGACTATGATGCAGCTAGTGCTTTCTCAACTTGGTGTTATGAAGGACATGTATATCACAGGTGGTCAACATTTTAAATATTCATACTAAAAGAAATTGTCTTCCTGTAAACAAACTATAGTTTGTTTATAGAAAGACTTTTTTTTCTTTTTTAAATTATAGATATTTAAAACGTTGAGGGCCTGTAATGCATATGTAATACAAACAAAGTTGACATTTTAAACCATACAAATCTTTTAACTAATTTTGAAAATCTTTTTTGAAATAAATATAATATTTTAAGATCCTGCTCAAATTTTAACCCTAAAAATGCATCAAAAGTTTACAAAATTTAACTTTTTGAAGAAGGTAGGTTGAATTTCGGAGCATAAAAAGTATGGGCATAGATATTGAAGTATTGAAACAAAATACATATAAACTGTATCAACTAGTTCTTTTATCAGTATTGTTTAAAATTCTGAAGTACATAAAATGACATAGTTAAAGACTTTGAAATCATCATATACTATGTCCACTTCATTCCAAGCTTCATGAAAAAGTATTGTCATAATTTTTTGTTGCTATTTCAATAAAATTGAAAGGTCACATCCATTGGGAGTGATTTCATACTAACATATATTAAGATCCCATCCCTCTCAGAAACACTTCTAGGAGTCCATGTACATCATATTTCAATTCCAATTCTGTGTTTTGTTGTCAAATAGTAAATTTTTGTAAATTTATTTTTTTTTTAATGTGCGGTCTCAAATATCTAGCCATCTCATGTGATAATTAATGATTAAGTTTTAAAGCACATATTTTAATGTTCTTATGAATTGTGGTTGTGTAAAATGAAATGTTTAAAAAATATATATATTCATGAATGCATAATGACTTGTAATGTGTATACCCCTTCCCCCAACTTACAATCTTATACATATAACAGTACATTTTTTGTAAAACTGATCGAGATAGAGGGATATTTCTGTCATGTTTTCACTATAAAACCCAGCAGAAAATCTTGATTGCATAATTGTAAGTGGATATAAAAAAAAAAAGTCATGGGATCCTGAATACAGTATGTCATAATTACCCTCTTCACAAAATTAGGGTCTTGCATGTACATGTACCACAGTCTTTTGCATGACAAACACGTGCATAATTAATGAATAAAATGAGTAACAATGAGATAACATGTGGGAAGAAATTCATACAAAAAGAAGTATTCACTGTATTTGATATTTATGAAACTCTTTTCATGTTGACAATGTCCAGAATTAGAAACTGCACTGAGACAGACTGTTTTTAATATGCTAGTTTACAGACAAGACTCTAATTATTTTGGCTGGTCTCTACAGGAAATGCACCTTGATTACATGGTGTATATTGGTGGTGACAAGCTTTGCGCATTTGTAATATAAACCTGCTTTTAACTAAGGAATTTGGGGAATTTGACAGTTCATAGTCTTTTTAGATAGTAATCTTCTGGGATGCATTTATCATGTGAATTCTGTACAATATACTGTGCATGGATCTCTCCAAGGAAAATGTTTTCAGTGATGTTTAGGAAAGAATACACAAATTGTAGTGGCAAAAAAAGTACATGCATCTTAGGTAGTGATAGAGACATTTATAAAAGTTTATCAAATACTCTCTTTCAAATTACAAAAAAAAAATCTTGAAGAAATATCAGAAGGGACATGTGCACACACCACTTATTCCCACTAATTTAATATTCTGTATCTAAACCTTTCTCAGTCTGTGGGTCACGTTTTATGGGGATGTAGCTGTACAATCAGAATTTTTGATTATGTAGTGTATTTCTGTCATCACAATGCAGGTCAAATGTTGAAAATTTTTTATAAGTTTTATTAGCTCCCTCTCCATTATTGTCTGTATATTGAACAAAATCAGAGTGGATATAATTATTCAAATTCATTTAACGTGCATGTAATATGTGTTTAGTCTGTTGAAATACATCAACGGGAAGTCTTGTAAGTTTGAGAATTTTTGACTTCGTGAGAGCTGAACTTGTGGGGATAGGTCTAAACCAGATGTTTTTCTATAATAAAGTTGTATGACTAATTCGAAATTACAAGTCAAAAGCTGGTGAAAATCTATCGGAAAGAGAAACATTAGAATAACATATTTCTTTTAATTATAACAAACAACAAATATATATTGTGTAACTTGTTTTATCACTTAACACAGTGAACTAGTTTACAGATGATGTTGGAAAAGCCAATCAGAAATTATACCAACAGATGGTTTAAAAGATTGCCCTAATCCAGAACAGGGGACAGTTTGTAGATGGCATAAAAGTTTGACTTCAGTGACGGATCGGTTGTTGACCAGCTGTTCGCTCATTGACACCATGTCTGACAGACAGGTGGAAGATCTCTGTTGGAAATTTTTCTTGTCATTCTGTAATTACAGGTTCTTGCATGGAAAAATGTCTGTTTAATTAATCATTGCCTACAGGAAAATAAGTAATTTTTAGACTCTTGTAGGAAGTCTGCCTAGAGCATTCTTTTCTCTCCAACATAACCTAAGTTCAATCCTAGTTATCGAAAGTGCTTGTGTATGAGAGGGTATATGGAAATAAGCAAGCTCTCTCTCTCTCTCTCTCTCTCTCTCTCTCTCTCCATACAGTGTCATTTTTCCCACAATCTAATCAAGTATGAGAAATAATGTCTCACAATTTCTATTTTGACACATGGTTACACTATGGCCAGAAAAATGGATTAAACTGTAACAGCTTGTCTGTATAAAAAGTGCATTTGAACCCCAGGTAGGAAGAAAGACATACAAATTTACATGTAAGTGCTATCGCCAATGGCTACGCACATTCATATTGGATTTAACCTTGAAAATATGTACTTTTATCACTCTCTCTGTGCTTTTAAGTTTACTATAATTCATTTTCATCAATTGAATTGAAGCTCATATAATCATGTCTGTTTGGATAAGTGAAAAAAACCCAACATTTTCTATTAATGAAACATGGCAAGAAAAACATTACAGTGAACAGGGTTTTTGGAAATTCCCTTACTGTTTACAAACAGACCAAATGTAAAAATATTTTAAAACCATCAAACAATGAAGGAATCAGTTTCTGCTCTGCCTATTTATGTCATTACAAAAAGAAATGGCTACAAATGTTCTTTTGCATAAACTCTGGTCATTCATTTCCCTGTGAAATTTTCACTTTGTTACCAGTAAGACTTCCTGATGTGTAATACTTGGTACAAGCTCTGTCAAAATTCTCTCAAGTTTAAGAGAGACCATGAAATGATAATTATCCTGGGCTAATTTGAAAATGTATTGCATGCACCCAAGTGTCAAGTAGGATGAGGATCATGCAACATCCCACAAACATTAGTAGGATAATTATCATAACACAACTTTTTTTCAGCCTTATATATATATATATATATATATATATATATATATATATTTTATTTTTATTTTTTTTATTTTTTTTTTTCCCCCCCCACAATATACATTATTGATACCATAACATAAAAGACAAAACAAGTTTTTTATTTAGCAAGGTGGGAAAATTTTTATGTGATGTTTGCATGAGCAACATACTGTGATACAGAAAATTGGGGTTTTCTTAAAATAAGGCATGTGTAAATAAATGTATAAATTATTTTGTCATTATGATTTTGGTATTATTGTCATGACGAACAGGTCTTCAAGTTTAATTAGTACATAAATTTACAACTCTACATTCTTGGGGCTTTATGAATATTCATATTTAACCTTATTCTTTCACTTTACTTACTCGGATTTCCAAAAACAGGGGACTTTAAGGATCTCTAAGTGCTATATTCATAAGCACTCAAACAAATGGCACTTGATATTTTGAAATATCTGTATCTTACAACAAACTCACTAAACACTATGTACTTGTATTTTGAAATCATTGAATCTACAGAATTAACAAAACATATCAATAAAGGATTTTCAAATTTCTTCACGTCATTCTTTGTTCAAATTAATTTGTTCTGACTTAAAGTTTCATTACAGATTCAAGGTAAATATATTATCTCTGCCATTAAATCTTTCAAGAGTGAATAAGGATCTGTGCATTATTTATTTGCATAGTTGTTTGTAAACAAACACTGTATGTATACAATCTTTTTAAAACCAGATCTTGAAACTACCACAAGTATGTTAATGTGTCATACGTCATGTGCTTGTCCTTTAGGGATGGTGAGAAACCACGTACACACTTTACAATAACTTAGTTTTAATTATTCGATTTGCTGTCAATTTCAGCAGAAAAAAAATGTGACGCTTGAAAATTTTATTCAGAAAATAAAATTTAGAGTAGTGGATTTCATATCTTTATGTTAATGATATGAAGATTAATGTCAAAAGTTTTTAATGAATGGGTAAGGCTGACATTTTCAAAATGTAAATATTTCAGGAACACCCATTCATTGCACGATAGACTTATCAAAGTAAATCTGTATGAATGAATGAACAGGTAAAACTGTTCTCCAGGTTGAAAAAATGTTCCAGTAAATGACATATATAATAGGGCACTGTAGGAGCCCATCCCTTAGGAGTGTAAAAAAAGATTAAATCATTTGTCTTTTGAACAGAGAGCTGTTATGTCTTCTGAAGAGTGGGGAGTTATGTAGGTTAACATTAGAGATTCTAAAGCATCTGTATACTGAGTGAAAATTGACAATTAAATCCTTAAGAGGAATAATACATTGTATAATGGCTGACTTCCTTATGAATTATAAGCATTAGCAATATTACCCTTCCAAATAACAGCATGTCACTTCACTAATTTCATTCACTGACTGGCCTTTTGGTTTCAATGAAAGTGAATTTGGATGACCATGCTGTGCCATTCTTTTAATGTGATATAGGCCTATTGGTCACTGGAAACGAAAGTAAAGCCTGTTTCATTGAAATCTATGAGAAACTTAACTGAAAAATTTGAATGCTCGATCAAGGGAAGTGACACGCTGTTATTAGAATGATAGTATACTCCTTTTTGATTTTAATCACTTAGCTGGGTATAGCTCAGTATATTTAGGTGTCATCTGCTGATCTTTATTTTGTACATTCTTGTTTAGCAGCTAGGGTTTTTCTTTTTTCCAACTTTCCACCAAAACTGCATTTTTTCATGAAATGAGTTCAATTTGAATCTTCAATTTTGAAATATTGTACATATCCACCACTTCCCATCAATATCAGATTTCTCAGTGTGTTATTCCTCCTAAAGAAATTAGGCTATCAAAGTACATGAGTAATATTAATACAGATAACGTGATATTATATTATTCCTAATATATGTAACAACCTAAATTTTGTTTTGACCATGCAATGTTCTTGATGTTTATTACATGTAGAGTGCTTGTAAATTACTCGGATGACATTGGTGAAAGACACAGGCTATGAGCAGGTCTCTGTCATCCAAATACCACATGAAGTTCACAGGGTGTGCTGGCTTCATATCACGGCTTTGTATACAATATTAGAGGCATCAATTAACCAACATATTAAATACAGGTTTATTTTAAGAAAATTATCTAATTTCATGTAGTCTGGCAACAAGATGTAGCATAGTGTAATCCAAAGTATGCTGAAGAAAACATAAATACTGTTTTAAAATGTTGATAGAAATTATTGCAGCAATACATCATAATTTCTTGAACTGATATAAAATTTCCACAAAATTTTTTTTACGGGTTGGAAGCAAATGGACAGCATGGTTTTATTCTATGTAATATATCAAATCTGATGCAACAGAAATCCAATCTCAGTCCTGTGTGGGGAATACACTCAATGAATTCAGCTTTAAATTCATACTTGAATGTTGTGTGGCTGTGATAGTGGGGTCGATCTAAAGTTCTTGTTTTGCATATGAAATTTTGATCATTTTCCCAGAACTGAGTCTGCTGTGAGCCACCACCTGTTATAATGTGTAAATGTTATCATTGAAATGAAGCTGTAAATTATTGTAATCAATAATGGACTATATTCCTAGAATTTGTAGAAATTGTCACATCTGCTCTATGATGTTATTTTTAAAAAAAAGTGAAATGGTAGATTGCATGCTTCTTCCTTGAAATAAATGTCAAAGTTGTTTTGTATTGAGGGGGTATAAAAATAATGGAAGCACAAAGCCATTACACAGATAGATGTATGATCCAAATTTGTTTCTATATCCTTCATCCATACATTCATATATACTTAAATTGTAGGAACGCCATCAGTTTCTGTCTGTCGCCACATATTATCCATTAACATCTGAAATTTCTTTACTTCTTTTCAAATACTACAAGGCCAAAAATAGAAGTACATTACATAATTAGGGCAAGGGGATCAAGAATTGTGAAGAAGAAAAAATTGTGACTCCTGGACATTAACTGAGTGCAAGTATTATACTGAAGAAAGAAATGTATGTTAAATTCATGACCTTCATGGGTTTAGGATTTTGGTGCTAGAATAGGCTTCTTTTGCACATAGTAATAAAGCATTCTTTCTTTTGAAAACTTTCATGACTCTTGCATATTAAATAATTAAATTTGGCACATAGTAATATTGAGAAGAGAAGCTTTTACCATTCATGTTCCCAGGGTCAGAGAATGTAGGGAGGGGCTGATATAGTGAATATGCAGTTATTGCTTTATAATTCTTTTTCTTAAGCCCTGGACCCAGTTGCACGAAGGTTAGTTAACTTTAACTAACAGTTAACTTGTTATTTATAGTGTTATCTAGACATTAACTGTTAGTTAAACTTAACTAACTGTTGTGCAACTGGGTCCTCATGGACATCAAAATCTAAACTGAACATCTATCACAGAGGCTGATTCATAAGTAAACTTAAATCTCTGGGTCAAGAGTTCAAGCCTCAGAATAAGGTTATTGGGATAAAAACATCATGAATTTCTTTACTCCTGAATATATAGCAAACAGTTAAATTCATAGCAATATCCACCACAAACAAGGTTTAGATGGTATAAATAGGAATCACCATGTCTGTCTATAAGTCCATCTTTTGTCCTTCCCGCCTAATTTGCATCTAGGTGACAACTTTGTGATAATGAGCTGTTAGAAGCTTGTACTTGGCATCTAAGGGTTTATGACCAGATAATAATGATCAATCACAAAATCTGAAGCCTACCATGCTGTCTGGGTTTGAAAGACACAACATTAACATGCAACAATTCTGAAATATATGTAAGGTCTTGATATGTGATATTCAAGTGACTGTTAAGGCTCATGGACCCCTTGTTGTAAATGTATATAACTTTTAAATTTTGTTGAGAAGTCAAACAGTTATCCAGATGCATGATATTAATGAGGACAAGCTTGCTGGGAACTAACATGTCTGGATTAATGAGGTTTTACTATATATGTAACATTTTTAAAATTTGTCTATCCATGCAGTTGATTTGAAGATTTCTTTTTATGATATAAACTTTACAAATGGACTGGGCACAAGTTTTCAAAAGTTAAAAGTACCTCATGTTGTTGTAATATGGGTAAAATGACCTCTTCACAGGGATGGGGAAGGGGCAGTATATATACACTATGAAAGAGTTGAACAAAGCTTAGTATACATTAATTACACACTTGTGAACTAGCAGCTACCAAAGGTAGTTGTATTGAAAACGAAAAAAAAAACCAACTTGATAATAATTCATCACCATAAATACAATTTCCAAATGTATTTTAATCATTATTCATTAGAGAAAATGTCTTGTCTCATTGTTTACAAATAACATGAGTTAATTGGGTTTAGAATGGAATGTTAATATTACCAACAGCCCATAGATTCATGACAGAAATTGTCATAGTTTTGACAAATGAATTTACCCTACATTGTCTCCCCTTTAGGCATGTCAGTGCTGGCCTTCATTTGGCCTGCTGACCCAGTGACTTTGTTTATCCATGTGTAAGAATATATACTGGTATCAATAAAAGACTTACGAAATCATGCTATATTTGGAAAGAACATATACTGTTCACCTTTTTGTTTCTAAATATAGAACAAAGCAACTCCTAAAGATAAATTGACCATAAAAGAAGATAAGCCAGGCAGAGCATATACATGTAATCAGTTGTAAAGGGAAAAGGAGAGGCCTGTAGTTTTATTTCCAAATGGGCTGAAAGATGACCTGAACTGATTTGACTGCTCCAGTTGTAGCCATAAAGCCATCAATTGCAGATCATAAAGTGTCTTAAGATCGCTGTATGGTAAAGCTTTTGTGGCATGTGAATGAGTGCCTCCAGTGCACTGGGAACAAACCTTGTCTGGGTTATTGGACAACACTTTATTCCACAGTATGCCTTTCACCTTTTTTTCTTTTTTTTTTATAGATATTGCCGAGAGCAATTTGTCTACTCTTCAAGCAATGCTTGCGAAATTAATTAAAGAGTTCTCTCCTAACTTTATTGCTACAAAATAAGACCTGCTCAAGAGTCAGCATTTCGGAGTCAGACCAGAAAAAATAATAGGGTTAATCCTAATTAGCCAGACAGACCACCCACTGGTGTGTTTCTGAAGAATTAGAAGTCACAGACAGACTGAACTTGTGAATGGGAGGGACACTGATTTCAGGTCAAGGAAGGATCAATGCATTTAGATCCAAATCAGCCATGTCTTCTCTGGAAAATCTTTCAAAATTTTTGTTTCACTTTGAGCCTATTTGATGAGAGTTTTAAATGTAAAAAAAAAAATTTCTATTGCTAAATTGAACACTTTCTGGTATTTGTGTTAATCAAATTGCTATTGTGCATGAGGAAAATATTTGTTTGCACGCCCAACCCACTAATGTCTGTGTAGGAACAATTTTGTTGTGTCTAGATGCCATCCTGCATACTTTTATCATAATCATACATGTTCCTTGATTGTGCCATTCAAAAATAGGTTTTCAAATGTTCATTTTTGGAGTATTTTGAATTCTATGACAGAATTATGGATTCAACATCTAGATATTTTTTAAAACAACTGACATAAACAAAGTTTGTTTTAATTCCAAATTTTGTTCCTGAACCAAGGAAATTTCTGGATATAGGCTTTAAAGGATACTTTAATGTGTTGCATTATGGAATAAGCTCTACACAAATAACACTGTGATGGCAGCAGACTAAATTTGGTTGTCTGCATATAGATTTTAAAAAAAAAATGGAATGGGATTGTAAGGGTCAATTTATGGTAAATTTCCAATGGTCGATTTCATTTTTTTTCTTGCAGGCATCTTTCTTGCATTTTTGACATGCACAAATAAGAAACAAATAAACATTCTAAAATCATATCTATTAGCATTATATAAAATCAGCAGTTTTTGATCACCAGAGCATAGATCATGTAAAATAATGGTCATTTTAGAGGCCAGGATAATTGAAGTTTTACACAGGTACACATGGAGTGGAAAAGTCTCAAGAACAACAATTCAAGGCTACAATTTGTTACTTGCATATTGATATATACAAGAATCCTTAGTGGGCAACAACCAGTTGTAGAAAAACTTGAAGGTTGAATTTCGTTTTAAGTGATAAACAAGGATTTTTATATAAGGTTCTTAGGTTGGAAATTGTATTTGGTTGTTTTGATTTTTTTTTTTCAATCAAATCATATTTGTTTTGAGGTCAAAACAAAAGATTTGATTGAAATAATTTAACTGGGGTAAGGATTGTGGTCTATGGCATCTTGTAAAGTGATTGAAATGTGATCCATTTTCAGAAACTGGATTATTCTTGTCAATGTCACATAATTTGTAATGGATGAAAACCTCAAAACTGTTCAGAGACAGTCAATCAGTGCAATGACATTACCTGACAAATGAATGAATGCCCACGTAAAAAAAAAAAAGATCGAAGAAGAAACAGTATAGTTCAAAACTAAGATGTCCTTCAATGTCTGTTTGATTGCTGTTTTAGCCTTAAGATCTGTGTTTTGGTGTCAGTAGATGAAAAATTGAAAATATTGATCATGAAATTACTAGATGGCAATTCTGGAAGAAAAAATTTTAGCCTGACCTTGACAGACATTTTAAAATATGAGAAACTTGGGGGAAAAAATCTTATATTTCCATTATCACTTAAATATATCATGCAGCTATTGGTATATATTGTGTTAAAAAATGAGAGGACTGGAATTATTCTCTCACTAAAGATTACAATTTAACTCAAGTTTTGTGTGCTTTTATATTCTGTATTAGATATTGCAATTCCTGATACTTGAGCTTTACTAGGCCCTTTGAATTATTAAGAGAAGACTGGTTAGAAAAAGCTCTCTGTGAATTGATTTTTTAAAAAAAAAATATCCATACTAATTAGGGTTATGTATTTAAATGATTGGGCCTGCAGTAACTGGGAAATGTTATTTCGTGGTTCTCCAGGTAATATTAGAAATATATATGCACATCCCATATTTGTGGAAATTAGATGAATTTAAAACTGGAGAAGGAACATGTACTTAAAAGTGATCGTGATCCATTGACATGAACTGACTGTTTTTTAGTCTCGATCGTTTATGCCTGCAAGGAACACATGTTTCCTCTGTGCAACATGCCACAGACCTCTGAAGTTTACTTCATAAAACAGAGATTGGTCATGAAAATGTTTTTTACTTCAATTCCAAACTTAAAGTAGTTGTTTTACTTTTGTCTGTGTCAGTGGGCCATATAACTCTGATATCGAACAAGAAGAGATGACATAACATTTGTAGACAGATTCAGTGTATTTAGATATTTTAGCTACCATTTTGTTGTAGTTTCACATAAAAAATATCTGTTATCTACATTGAAGTCGTGGGATTTTAACCAGCATATCTGTAAAAAATTTAGGAGTCTTTGAAATTCATTGTAGAAAAATAAAATAATTGATACATATTTTATATTACATTATTGCATGAAGCCAGATATTTTGAATTGTTACCAGTGGGGCTGATGATACTGAATTGTCTCCAGTTCAGAAATAATGCAGTGCATTCAATAACAATCATTCCATGGCTTTAAAGACACTAATTACCTTTCACAGTCACCAGTTATGGTAACTCAATGGTTATAGCATTAGCTTCCTAACCAGGAGGTCATGAGTTCAAGCCCTGCTTGTACCATGGCCATGTCAAACCTAAGACATAAAAATAGGTAGTGATTGCTCCTTTGCCAAACACTTGGCATTTAGAAGTGAGAATCGTAGGTATATCAGATATGACCTTAAAAAGGGAGGTCCAATGTCGCAGCAGGCATTGACATATTAAAGAACCCTGAGCACTAAGCATAGGTCTAAATTTGTGGTACTTCACCTACAACTGGTGATGTCTCAATATGAGAGAAAAATTCTCGATTGGACATAAACCAACGAACCTTTTTGTGGTCTTAGGAACTCCACACTTCAAGATGATGAAAAATCACAGCTATTCAATAAAAGTGAAGTTTGTCATCTTTCCAAATAAAATTAAACTCATTTTGAATTAATCAATTTTACTGTATATTAATTAATTTAGAGAATTATCATTGCCTTTTTTGTCATGAACACTTGTGGGTTTTTTTTCATCTATTATCACAGAATGCTGGAGTGCTAATGCATGTTTAATGCACTACATTTTAACAGCTTCTTCAATGAGTAATAGGTACCAACTATAACCCATTGCTGATTGTTGATTCATATATGATAATTACAATTAGCTGTCATGGGTATCATCACAACATCAGAGGTCCCTAGTCCACTTGTGACCATGGCAACAAATAGACTCAGGACCCCAGTCATTGTGAGGAAGGTCATATGCCAGCCTTTAAGAAACATTGCAATGTTGATCACATTTAGGATTTTTGTTTTTCATCACAGTTAAACAAAAAAAGTCAGCATACAAATATTTGTTCCATTTTTAGTTTTCCAATCATTCTATTTTTGAATAGGATGGATATGAAGAAAGGTTCACTTCCTTCAGTATACCATTCTACGAATGATACTGAAACTGTTTTTGTTAGTACAGGGAAAGCACATCTGATACCTAAATAATCCCACTCGCTGTACTCCACTTTTCATGTTTAATTATCAGAGGCATGAACATGCATTAAATGTTACTTAATGCAACATTGACAATTTGACAGATTGGTGTTAATTTTAATGAAAAATTTCCATTAGCTTTTATCAAGCTTTTATACTGTGAACATTTTTGGCATGCGTTTACTTTTGATTAATTGTTTACAAAGCAGATTTCAGGTATAACATGAAGCAGAGTAATAAATCACAGTCAATATATATATATATATATATATTTGTGTGTGTGTGTGTGTGAATTGTATCCTAGAGGTGATCTCAGGGATGCACTTTAACATTCCCTTCCAACAGTATACATGTACTATTGTTTGGGTTGTAGTTTTTACTGTCGTCAGCATGGGGTTATCACGACATGTATAGTGTGTAGACACTCTTTTGACAGCAGTAATGTATTTTATTTATCGTAGATTAAATGATAGGTGAAGAATACTATTAATAATAGTACACAAACCTCTTTGATATTAATTTACATTGTCAAACTTCACCTCTGCTGAAATTTTTGAGATTTGGTAGGCAAATTAAGTGTACATTCTGGGAAAATTGTTTCTATGAATGAATTAAACTACAATTAGAGTGGCATTAGTTGAGAACATGATGATCCAAGGGCCACTTTTTCTCCCATTGACCTTTAATCTGATGTTGCACTTGCCACAATGGATCTGCTGACAACTTGTGGTTTGCATCTGCCGTCACCTGAAATGAGCCCTGTGGGGATCCGGGTTGTTCGAATAGATCCTCAGTACCCCTTGCTTGTTGTAAGAGGTGACTAAATGGGGCTGTCCTTCGGATGATACTGCAAAAACCAAGGTCCTGTGTCACAGCAGGTGTGGCACGTAAAAGATCCCTCGCTGCTCAAAGGCCATAAGCGCCGAGCATAGGCCTAAATTTGCAGCCCTTCACCAGCAATGGTGACGTCTCCATTTGAGTGAAAGATTCTCGAGCGGGACATTAAACAATATTTAATCAATCAATCAATCACCTGAAATGATGTTAGATACTCCACTATAGGAATGCGTTATTTGAAATTTGCAATTTCAGTTTGATTAATTCTGTGTATCCTTATATAGTAAACTGGAATTTTTTTTTTATATCATTATGTGGAACTACATTTTATTTCTGAAGTGTAAACACCATATAGATCAAATGGAAAGTAATGCATTTAGTTTAACTAGCAAAATTTTAACTATACAAAGAAAAAAGGAAAAAATAATTTATTGGATCCTCTTACTATCTCATTCCTGCTTTCAGTATCTGTGTAGTTGGTATTCCTGAATGCATGACTGGTTTGGGTTTTTTTAAGGGATTGGCCTTTTCAACATCTCATGCAGGAAATCTTGGCTGACTTCAGGAAAAAACCTGACAGCCTTTACAGTTATTTCCTTCATACTTGTCAAATTATGATGAAGGTATTTTTTTCTACATTTATGATCCAACTATTGCAAATGTAGCACTTCAAATGCCATTTTTAACTCTGGGAATAGAATTTGCATGCTATTTTAGGTGACTGTAGTTCTGTTTCTCATGCCACTTGCAAATGCAAAATATGAATTTTGAGTAATTAGACAAACAAATGTAGGTTTATGATGATCATGAAATGTAAACAGACTGTATAATCATCCTTTATTTTCTTTCTTTTTTTTTACTTTCCCATGTTATCTTGTTTCTTGGATGATTCAGATGTTTTTATCTCAAACAAGACTTTCTCATTTTCATCAAAGGAATTTCATTCTAAAACACTGAGTTTGATCTCATGTTAATTACAGCAGCTGCATTTGAGTTGATGAAAGCCTTGGAGAAATGTATCTCCAGTTAAGCCTTTGTTGTAGAACAGCAAGCAAAACCAATCATTAGAGTTTATCACAATCTGCATAACCTAGCTTACATGCATGAAGGAAAGTGAATCGATTTGATCATCTATCAAAATGCCTTACTGAAGAAAGCACTGAATGAGTGCACACAGTGGGTGCAATGTCTGACCTACTGACATAAATTCCAGGCCACATGCCCTCATGTCAGACAAACATTTAGATTAAAATAAGGTGAACTTCCCTTATACCCTTCTAGTCAACTGCTCAGATGTGTTGATTTGATTATAATTTTCTGCCAGTGATGCAGAAGTGGTTTATATATGCTCAGAGCTCAGATTTCAGCTGGTTCTGAGTTTTTTTAAAGTCATGTCATGGATCATAGTGTTTATTTATACATGAAGTGATTCAGTTGTTTAAAAATGATTCACACATATCCTAGATTACTGGTAAGATTGGTGTATGCTTGGAATGTCTGTGAAAATTTATATGCAGTCTGTTGTAGCAGAAACACATGTTGCATACTTTAACCATTACTGGCAAGTTATGGTGTAAAGGAAGATTTTACCCTTATAGAGAATTCAAGACTGTAGTTTGCACATGGAAGAAAACCTCATTCTATGATTACACAAAAGAGGTTGTTCATGACGTAAATGTTAAAGTCTTTTATGTTTTCCCACCACGACCCTGGTAATTTAAACCCATTCAACAAATCAGTTATAAAAAGGCATGATTTGTCTAGAGAGATTAAACTTTCTGAACAAAACCAAGATTGAAATATTATGTTGTCAGGCATTTGATCAGAATAGGAAGAAGGTACATATTTCTAATGGTGAACCTTCATGGGCAACACTGGATTTATACACCAAAAGTAGTGTCAGATCCCATGAAAAGTTCTACTCTGGTGAATGAATTTTGAAAAAATATCAATAAACTTGGCAGTCATTCATTTTGTCTTTTTCTTTAAAAAAAAAAACCATACCTTTAACAATATGAATATAAGGAGATCCTAATTTCAAAAGGGATTATTCCAAAATAAGAAAATTCTAAAGTGATGGGGTTGGGGTGGATGGGATGGAAACTATGATGTATTTTGAAGACCGTGAAAATGGGGTGTTGCCACAGGAAAGTTACAGTACAAGAAAGATAACTCTGAAATTCTTTGCAGGTTTTTGAACAAACAGACTTCAATAAACGTCACAAGACTGTCAGCTTAAAGCCTTTCAACTTTGCATGTATGCTCAAATTCTCAAAGGCACAACTACAAGAAAAAGCATTTAAAGTAAGTAAATAATAAACGATGCTTTATCACATAAAACAAAGGAAGAGGTAAAATTGACAAATGTTGAATTTAAAAAATACATTTAAAAGGTATTTTAAATTACTGTTTCACAATTTCTTTCATTTCCTTCATTATCTAGACATCAGATCAGTAAATCTGATCATTTTCAGGTGCTCAACAGTTAAGCAGACTTTTAGGTAGACCGAAGTTTAATTGCTTATGATCTGATTAATTGTAGGACGGCTTGATTGATCAGCTGTATGAACTCCTTCTGGATCAGCTACATATCCATACCAGCTCCATCGGGTTTCCAGAATTAGTTCTCCCAGGGATAATTCAGGTATGAACCACTTCCTCATGCACGCCTGATGGGGGATTAGATAATCAAATCAGTTATATATGTGACAAAGCACAGAGAGACCTTCTCTTGATTTATGAGTTACTTTACATATGATGTACTTCAAGATAAAGGTAAATATTGTCTTTAATGTGTGCACAGTCCCAAGCAATTTCATAAAAGTGCATTTATAAACATGCTGATAGTGCATTGGGTTAATAGTAAGCAGAGAGAATAATTAATCACTGTGTGTTTGAATAAACTATTTTGTTCTACATTAGAAATGCACTCAATAAGTACAATTTCTAATGGGAGTATTAATCTGTCTATTTTTAGTTGAGAGATTTTATGAAGAAATGTAAAATTGCAAACTACTGCAAACAAATTAAACAAATTGTTGAAAAAGTGGATGACAACACAAAATTCATCAACAACAGACGAAAGTCCACCAACATAAAATTGTCAGACACGAAGGCTGTGGTATGTATATGAAGTCTACCATTATCTTAACAAGAGCATTTACTGACTGTAACTTTCTCCTCTGGACTACTGACAAATCCATGTCTGTCCTTGTAGACTCTTAATTCACTGTCAAATCTAAATTTCCTAAAGTAGATAGCATGTTGACAGACATTAAGCCTACTTAAGGCAAATAGTTATTATAATCATGTGAACAAATGGAACCAATGATTGGCAAGTAAAGAAAATGGTGTATGCCTACTACTCTTAGAACAAAATTTTGTAAGGTATGTATGTTGTTTGTAGGAAGCATGGGAGAGAGAATGCAAGGAAGCTGGAACTCCACTGGGCAAATTTTACAGCAGTTGGAGGAAGCTAAGAGACAGGGAATTGCAGCATCAGATAGCCCAGAAAGACCTGGTAAGTCAACTCACACAATGTCATTACAGCACCAGTTAGCCCAGACAATGTCAAGACAGCACCAGATAACCCAGACAATGTCATGACTACACCAGATAACCCAGACAATGTCAAGACTACACCAGTTAGCCCAGACAATGTCAAGACAACACCAGATAGCCCAGACAATGTCATGACTACACCAGATAGCTCAGACAATGTCAAGACAGCACCAGATAGTCCAGACAATGTTATGATTACACCAGATAGCCCAGACAATGTCATGACTACACCAGATAGCCCAGACAATGTCATGACTACACCAGATAGCCCAGAGAATGTCATGACTACACCAGATAGCCCAGACAATGTCAAGACAGCACCAGATAGTCCAGACAATGTCATGACTACACCAGATAGCCCAGACAATGTCATGACTACACCAGATAGCCCAGACAATGTCATGACTACACCAGATAGCCCAGAGAATGTCATGACTATGCCAGATAGCCCAGACAATGTCAAGACAGCACCAGATAGTCCAGACAATGTCATGACTACACCAGATAGCCCAGACAATGTCATGACAGTACATGTACATGATAGATCACACAATATTTACATTTCCAGTGTCTTTGCCTTTGATATCTCTAATAATAACCATTTCCTCATGAATATGCTGCAGTTGTAAACAGTGCCATATAAATACAGATAATAAAATATAGTACCTCTATTTTAATGGCTGGGAATTTCATATTTATTTTTATTTCATATATATTTTTCAAGAAACACTAGTCCAGATAATTTGATAGCACTAGATAGCCCAGACAGTGTCACCACAACACACAGTCTTCTAGATCAGACAATGTTGTGACAGCACCAGATAGCCCAGCCAATTTCCTGACAGCACTGAATAGCCCAGACAGTGTCATGACGGCACCAGATAGCTCATAAAAACATGATAAAATGGCTTATACAATGGCACGAGACCACTAGATAGCTAGAAAGAATGTGATAAATGACATGAATGGGTCAGCACTACCAGATAGCTTAGAAGCTATTAAGTAACACCTCATGCCTCATGTAGTGATTTACATTGAGTCCACACTTTTTTTTTATCTTTTTGCAGATTGTTGGGGTGGATGAAATGCCTAGGATTGAAAGAGACAAGGGCCCTGTTAAAGCAACAGATGAAGACAAGAAAGAATTCAGTGCCTTGTTTGATGAAGAGTCTGACAGTGATGACGAGACAAGGTAAAATTGATTGAATAGTACAGAAGTCTTAATTGAACTTATTGATATGTTAGAGCAAATATGGATATGGAAAAAACGGTGATTTACTAATCTGGTACAATAAAGAATAGTGAATAGTCACCCACTCCACTCCAAAAGCTTGAAACATGTCTTCCATCATAAATGCATAGAGAGCACTTCAAAATAGACCTCAACAGAGTTGTCTCCCATGAAGTGAATTTATTGAAATTTTATGAAATTAATACAACTTTCAATAAAGGTAAAATGTTTCCAGGATAATATCAATTACAGTGTGTTTACATTATCACATTGACAACACAATGCTCCTCTAAGCAATAACATTGACAACACATGTCAGTTTGACCAATTGGCTTTTCCATGGCTGTTATAGCTTGTTGACTGACATTTTTTGAGCTTCATACATTATAAAATACCGTATAAATACAAAAAAGTTGTTGACTGACAACACATTGTTAAATGGAATGGTATATTACAGTATTTCTCAAATAATTGCACGTAAACATGCAAGATTTAAACAGAAGAGATGTTTGTAAGAAATGGCATTATTGGTATCATTTAATATTCCTGTGATATATGCACTCACCATTTGAATATGGCATTACAAATACGACAATTACCCTGAAAGTTGATAAGAATTGACAAACCGAGGTATTTGCCATATATGTGTCAAAAAAATAGATATTTTTACAACCTGAACATTATAACAAAATCTATAATACTATGTACAGTTATGCATCAATTTGGTATCCCTCACCACAAATCTTTTCTAAATTAAAACATGATTTTTTTTTTTTCTCTCTTGCATTTTTTCAATAAGTACATGAAATCTCACTGAATTATGACGTCAAAAACACAAAGTATATACATTACCATGATATTGATCCATCACACAGTCACCAGTCTGTGTACTCTCACTTTATGGGAAAACTGTTTATACAATCTCAATTTATTCACTTTTAGGGCTAAACATAGGCACAATTGTTTATTGTTGTTTTGTGGATTTGACAAGAAATACTCTTTGATACACAATATTTTGGAAAGCTTTTCTCTATGAGCAAACATTTTGCTTTGATGAGTGTTTGATTTTGTGGTCCAATACAACCTTGAAAGCAACAAAAATGGTTGTATAAAAATTATGAAATCATCATATTCAATTTGCAGGCACACTGTTAAATAGTATTAGCATGGCAGGGTTACTGACAAAAAAAATCATTAAATGTTTAATAAATCCTCTGCCCCTAATTTACCACTTGGATGTTGGAGACAACATACCTGGCCCCACTTAAGCCTTAGAAACAACACTGCAAACCTCTGGCTACATTTCCCTTACCTTTGTCTTAGAAACAACACTGCAAACCTTCAGCCCCATTTTTCATGCTTGAATCTTAGAAACAGTGTCACAAATCTCTGGCCCCATTTCCCTTGCTGAATCTTAGAAACAACACCAAATACCTTTGACCATATTTCTCCTGCTTGGGTCTGAGAAATAAAAATGCAAACATTTAGCCCCAGTTCTCCTGCCTGGGTCTTAAGAGACAACACTGCAAACTCCTAGCTCCATTTCCCCTGCATGGGTCTTAGAGACAACACTGCTTGAACTTAAATCAATGCTGTATAAATTTAACAATTTAAAATTGTTATGGCAGGTTTCTTCCAAAGAATGAAAGACCTGCTAAAAGACCAAAGACAAGCCCTGGAGACAGTTCAGATGACAGCCAGGACTACAGGTAATAATGAAACGTAATATTTACATCCTGACAAACTGTCGGCTTGGCAGAGACAGTTGCTAGCTCTGATATTTTTCAATTGATATGAACACCAATAACTTACTGTTAGTTTATGTTTCACCCAATGACACACCTGTGACAAGGTGAAATCAGACTTCCTTGTTTCTACAAGAGCTTGCTTCACATACTTACAATTATTGGTTAATATTTTCTGCTCTATGCAGATAGCATGTTCAAATTTTGTTGTTGTAGTTTACCTTTTGTCTGTATATTTCTCAGTGACTTTGATAGTGATGAGCTTGAGATACTAGCAAGATCTGGAGATGAAGAATCTGTAAGTGAAGAATCTGCAGATGATGATTCAGTGGATGATGAACAGGATGATGAGGAGGAAGAGGAAGGGGATGGAAGCAATAACAGTAGCGATGAAGACGATATTGATGAAAAGGAAGATATTGTCAAAAATTTTGAGCTATCAGATTCTGATTGATATATCAATTTTGTTTTAATTCATAAAGAATAAAAGCATAGCTGTACATTTTCTGCACTTTCTTTTTGGAGAAGAATGTCAGGGTTATGGTATAAAGTGGGTTGGTTTTTTGGGTTTGTTTTTTTTCTTTTGTTTTTTGTGGTTGTTGTTATAAGACCTGAAATGAATGAGCAGCTAATAAGTTTTGTTTTAGGTCCAAAAAATTACCTCTCATGTAAATATGAGCAACAGATCTTATCTGCTTTGTGAAAAGTACAAGTGTTTCCGGTCCCTCTGTCATCACTGTGCTTCACACCATCACTGATAAGGTTGTAGTGCACACCCACACATCGATTGAATGATGCAAGTACAGTCAATGATCTTCCTGTTTGATTATAAAATTTATAGTGAAGAAAAATTGGAGATTAATTGATGAAATACATATACAAGATCTTCAACTTTCAAGTGGCTGATCACGCTCAAATTGGTGATACGCCTTTTTTTTTTTTCTTCCTTTTTTTTTCTTTTTTTTTACATTGCTGCTGAAATTCAAACACCCGACCCATAAAAACGCACTGAATTTCTATAGTCAAAGTAACAAACACCCAAAACATACGAAAATGTCAAAATGTTGTTCTTGTCATGTGATGCGTCAGCTATTCCCTCAGATACCGCAGTTGAGGGAGGAGGGGTGTGGGCTTTCCTTGGCCTACAGTGCACAGCATACATGTATATAAAACCTGGTCATTGTTTTCAGCTAAATCAAATTTCGTATATTTTTCCGCCCGTAGCGACGGTAATTAATGGAAACCGATTAAAATACCTAGATCTTGCACAAACATCACCTACTAATAATATGTTGGCGTAGATATAAGAAGGTGCTTTGATAAGGAGGCGTCCTATCCAAGATGTATTTGTTTGTTATCTGTGTACTTTTACAGCTGAAAGACTTGAATGATGCACTTTTCATGTAATATTGCCACGACTCGCTTCGTAAATTATACCCTTGTGTACATTCTTAATCATGAATTTGGACGTTTATCATCGTGAAGTTTTGGCGTGTTCTAGAAAACCTCTTGTGTTTGAATATCGGACCAAGAGATCGGATTTATAGCGGGCCAGGAGCTTTCCCCTTTTTGAAATTTTGAGCAGAATTAATGCTCCAATTTGCTGAACATTTAAGCTAAAAATTTCCGTAGGTAAGCCCCCAAAGCCCTGTTGGTGTCAGAACATGTTCAAAATTCACCATTTGACTTATATAAACTACAAAATTAAGGGGACAAGCACTTGCTCTCCCTGCAGGAATTCATGGATTCACATTCATATCGTGTTCCCAGCAGCTCAATCCATCCTTAGTAATGTATGCCTGCCCTTGGAAAATCCTGGATCCACCACTGATTATGTATGTTCTATTGCTGGTTAGAGTTTCGTTCATCTCCAATTTGTGTACATCTACTTGTAAATTTTAAAGTTCCATTAACAGTAGTGCCGTAAGAAGAACTTGAATTATACGTCACATGGTAACATCTTTTAGATCTCTGTTGAGTTGATGCTGGTTAAATTCACTTCATACATGTATATCTAAGTGGAACTTCCCCATACCCATTTAACGAGTCTTTTGTACAATAAATACACATTCGCGTATGCGAACTTTCTTTAAAAAAATTCTCAAGTTTTCATTTAAACTGATTTAGTTATCTACATGATTTAGTTGTCTATACCGCTATATAGATATTCATGTACTCATTTTTAACTTCGATATAGTCGTGTACTTATTTTATTTTCAATAAACAATTTTGGAATCGCTTAGTGCCGTTTAAATAAAAATGTAAATGAATTGTAACAACATACACCCATTCATTATTAAAATTTTATCTTATTCTTTGATGTTTACATTATCGATATTCATCTTTTTTGGAGGTTTAAATAGTCGGATTTAGAGTTGACCATAGAACTCTCTTAATTACGTGGAACAGGTGACAAGACATTTTCGAATTGCAGTAAATTCATGGCTAAATTTTAAAAGTATTCGATGAAAGAAAGTTTTGCATATCTGGTCCTTTTCAGTTGAAGATGCTTTCAAATATGGAAATGTTTTAAAGAGCTGGAGATTAAATGCTTCCTAATTGACTTCAGTTATTGATGTGTGATTTAATTAAACGTCAAGCTTTTCTTCAGATGGTAAAGGATTCTTGTGACGAATATGGCAAGGATATAGAAATACAGACCTTGGGATTTTGTTTCGACTCCACAATGGCACAATGCCTAGACAAGCCATCGCTTCACTGGGTAGTTTTTGATGAGTTCAGCTCCGATAAAACATCTTTTAAACTCCTACTAGGGGGAGTTGAAGAATCCATCTAAATTTTGAATGCAGAGTTTTAATGGATTTAAAATCAAATAATCTATACCGATCTGATGACAAGGGTAACGTCTGAAGCCATTGTTCTGAGCTGAAAGCTGAGTTCAATAATACAGAATTATTTAATCAATGATTGATCGACCACAACGGATAGTTCAATTATTTAGATACCGAACTATGTATTTAATACATTAAGTTAGGTTTGTTTTGAATTTAGAATGGGTTAAAAAATGTATAACATGCAATCTTCCACTTTGTCCGTTGGAGTCTTGATATCGTAATCGCGGTGGATTTACGCGATAGAGAGCGGGCCTGTCTTCGGCATGTCCCCATCGAAAATAAATTCGATTATTTCTTGACAAATGGCCACCGCCGGGGGAATCAAAAAGCCGAAATCGGCAACGATAAAACAATGTTCGATCTGTGAAGCTAGAGCTGAAGTTAAATGGAAATGTACCAACTGTGATAAAATCATCTGTCAGAACTGCAAGAACCTCCACAAAAAGGTGCGTGCCACTAGTCATCACAAAATTATCTCCATTGTTAAGAAAATCAGAAAAGAGAGCAAAGGGGACGATAATACGAGCGACGTAGGAGGAAGTGAAAACCATGATCAGAACGTTCTGGATTCGACTGATGAAGGGTCATCATCAGGTAAAGCTGGTTCGTTACCCAAACGACCATTGGTAATGTGCTTGAAGCACAATGACTCTGCTTTGAAATGGTTCTGTAGTTCATGCGAAATACTTGTCTGCAGTGAATGTGCGAAATATGAGCACAAATCTCACGTCATGGCTGATCTTTCCGTTTACCAAGATCGAAAACAGAAAAAGTGGCAGCGTTTCGTAAATATTTTGGAAGAGAAAGAACTTCCAGAAACGCTGGAACGAATGAAAAGGATCAAAAAAGCAAAAGTGGATTTCGATTCGAACATCATTGCAGTGAAAAGGGAAGTGTGGATGCGATACGACGAATTCATGTTGAAACTTGGAAACGAGCGCCAAAAAATTCTCTCAGAATTGGATGAAATTCAGCATCGAGAGGAAAAGTTTTTTTCCGAGGCAGTTCAAAAGATGGAGCGAGAAATTTCAGTCCTTGAATCGTCAGTAAATTCTATTAAAGGAATGATCGAATCATTAAACACACACACAATATCGGGAAATTTCGAGGACATCCACAAAGAGGTTGAAAAAATAAAGAAAACCCAGTGCCCCAACCCTGAGAAAGTAGCCTTCAATGCACATGAAGTGACAGGGAAGATTGTGTCCCACTTATACGGCAAACTAGAACGTCGATTCGAAGAGGTGTCATTTCTTCCACCTGCCCGCACTGATCTATCGGGATTATCAACTCCGGGTGTCGATGTTTCGTTGTTATCGTCCTTCGCTACTGATTTGCCTTTCATTCGAACCATTTGTCCAGTGAGTAGTGACGAAGCATGGGTTGGCTGTTGGCAGCAAGAACAAATGCTTCTAACTTCTTCACATGGAAATGTGAATCGAACAGTCAGTGGTAAAGTTATGGATACTTGTGTTATGGCTAATGGCGATCTTCTACTCGTGTGTTACTTGAGCTATAATCTAAAATGCATAGGAAAAAACGGAAAGTTAAAAGAGCTGAAATCAGATTTGCCGCTGTATCCAACTGGTATTGTCGCATTGAAAAATGGGGACATCATTTTGAGTTTGGTTGATAGGTACGATCTCAAGATGGACGAAAACAGCATCCGTCGTTTGATGAAACTTGACAGAGATGGAAACACCCTTTTGATCATCGAAAATGACGTAAATGGGAAAGCAATCTTTACATACCCAGCGAAAGTAACGGTGAATATAAATGGTGATATATGCGCAATAGACGAAACTGGCGAATATTCTGGTAGGCTTGTGGTATTTGACTCTGCAGGCGATCTTAAATTTGAATATGGGGAACAGGACGGTACGATTGAAGAAACTTGTGATCTCAGCTGCTGCGCATGCGATGAAGAAGCTAGAATCGTGGCTTCTGATTGGCTCCATCACAAGATCCATATTCTAACAGCGGAAGGTTGTTTTATTGGCTACCTTCTGACAGAGGATGATGGGATACATTTCCCGTTTTGTTTGTCTTTTGGTACTGATGGGGTTTTGTGGATAGGATGCAAACTACTGAGGGAGGGTGCAAAGGGAGACATCGTCAGGGTCAATTACAAATGTTAAACTAAATGAAATTTAATACTCTACCCGTATTCCTATGCAATATGTCGTGTATAATATCATATGTGGGGAATCAAAATCGTTCATAAATATAATGTAAATGCTGAAAATATTTTGAAAGTCATAATCCCGGTGACTACGGCACGTGGCAACAGACTTGAATCAATTTGTGTTCTTCCTTGGTTGTAGAAATACACAGTGCATGCTTTTTATCAAAGTTGTTTGTTTCATATCCACTTGGTCTGATATGTTGAGACCATTACGGAACGCCAAACATATACTCGGATAGTTGAAAGATATTGCTACTTACTCGAAGATATCTTTAGTTAGTTAATTACAATCAACGACTACAGTGAAGGAATCAAAGATATCTTCTAACATGTCGAATGGATTTTAAAAATGCGCTTGGTAATATCATTCATCCATTTATAGGTATCTTAAACTCCGTTGAACCTACTCTGGATGAGTTTATTGAGCTCAGTAATACGATGAATTAATGATATCGTCCATTTTATTAATGATGAATAGAATTAATGATAATAATTCACACACACACACACACACGGAGAGAGATTATATATTGTTTTACGTCCCGCTCGAGAATTTTTCACTCATATGGAGAGAGAGAGAGAGTTTAAGTATTGCGTTTATTATATTAAATAAAACATTAATGCTGTTATGGAAGTATTGATATCATGTATCCGCATTTAAATTTAAAAGAGTTATCAATTTCAACTCATATCATTCCTTTGATTTTATTAACGTGTACACAGTCATTCAGTCTTCAAATGAATGCACTCAATAACTGAATTCATGATACGATATCTTCAAAGAATGCAATAAAATTGAATAAATGATACGATATGTTTAGATAACACTGAATTAATGATACGGTATCTTCAAATGAATGCACCCAATAACAGAATTAATGATACGATATCTTCAAACAACTTTAAATTTATGAATACGAGCAATAATTAAACTGGCTGATGATGTGGTCAGTAAATCAGAAGAGCATTGAACATCATGGATGTGTGAAGAGTTTGTACCAATTACAACATTGTTATTCTCCAGTTGTTGGGCGTTTCATTAATAGTGAGTATTACAACTGTGTGCATAAATAGTATGAAAGATACACGTATATTTAATTCAGTTAGAGTCAGCGTTAATTCAAGTCAGTTAATATTAACATTTCAATTACTGTGAGTAATAAAAGAATTTAGTAATGCATACAGTAATTGAATCGATGATTTTTCAAGAAGATCCCATGGGCTATATCACTCACCTGAGTCACATTGGCTCACCCGTTGTGATTTTTTTTATCAATCTCTATTCCCATAAAAAATTGACCCCTTATTCTTGTCCTAACTTAGCCCCAAAGGATCACAACATAATTGAAAATGAATTCACAAAACACGGATGCCTCAACATTAATATGACAATCATGAAAATTTGAACTTTTCTGGCCCAAATCTATTGCAAAACATGAAAAATCTACCTTAAATTGCTCAGGAGAGATTGAATAGGTCAAAGATTTAAAAAGTAGGTCAAATTCCAAGGTGAAATTTCAATCTTCTCAAGACAATAAGGTCTTGACATAAAGAATCTACATACAAAATATGAAAGTCCTACCTTAAATAGTTCAGGGGATACTGAATAGGGAAGGGGTGTTTTAAAAAGTGAGCCATACTCAAAGGTCTAAAGATCCAACACCATTGTGTACAAGGTCTCGCCTTAAAGAATCCTAATACAAAATATGAAAGCCCTACCTAAGACAGTTCCAGATAAATTTAATAGGTTATGTTTTCTTATAAGTGGGTCAAACTTTGAGTTCAAGAAATGTCTTTCATAACAAATATATTTACAAAATATGAAAGATCTACCTTAAATATTTCAGGACAAATTGAATAGGTCAGATTTCATGAAAAGTAGGTAAAACTTCCAGATGAAGGTCACAAGATCACACACCATTGCATAACCCTAACCTCATATAAAAGGTCTTTCCATAGAGAATGTATATACAAAATATGAAAGCCCAAACTTAAATAGTTCAAGAGATATCTTTAAACTATTTTCCTATAGATCAGCATATGGAATTTTGATCCCAATTGTAGCTACACCCTACCCCTGGGAACCATGATGTGCACAAACTTGAATTTAGTTCTAAGTCCAGAAGCTTTCATGTAAATTTCTCCTTATGTGGCCCTCTGGTTTTTGAGAAAAAAAATTTCCTATATATTGTATGTAAAATTTTAATCCCCTATTATGGGACCACCCTACCCCTGGGAGCCATGCTTTTAAAAACTTGGATCTGCACTATGTCAGGAAGCTTTAATGTAAATTTTCCATTGCAGTGGTCTTCTTGAGAAGAGTTTTAAAGGTTTTCCCTATATATATTCACATGTACAACCCCTACATATCACATGTACAACTCTGATCCCCTATTTTGGCCCCATCCTACCCTAAGTGGCCATGATTTTAAAAACTTGATTCTGTACTGTCAGGAAGCTTTCAAATAAATTTAAAGTTTTCTGGCCCAGTGGTTCTTGAGAAGATTTTTAAATTACCCTCACCCTATTTTTGTGATCATCTTTCCTCTGAAGAAGGCATGGCCCTCCATTTGAACAAACTTGAATCCCCTTCAACCAAGGATGATTTGTACCAAGTTTGATTGGATTTAGCCCAGTGGTTCTTGAGAATAGGATTTTTAAAGAATATGAAAAGTTTACAAACAGATGGATAGACAGAATAGCTCACTTTAGCTTTAAGCTCATGTGAGCTAATAAGAGATCGTTACCTCCATTGTTACAATAAATAATTCAACTGAAGATATCGTCAACCATATAAGAACACAGGATATAAATTAAATTTGTTATAAAATTTTGTAAAACTATTAGCCCAGTGGTTATGGAGAATAGGATTTTCAAAGATTTTAAAGAATATGAAAAGTTTACAAACAGATGGATTGACAGAATAGCTCACTTAAGCTATTAAGCATTTCATTGAGCTATTGAGCATTTCATTGAGCTATTAAGCATTTCATTGAGCTATTGAGCATTTCATGTCGCTGATGGACATTGTTGTTTTATAATAGAAAACCCCACACAAACCTAGCAAAATACGTCATCATTTGATGTGTCTAAAATTTTAGGTACCCTGGTATATTTAGGCCATGGTATGCAATTTCTCTTAGTTAGTATAGAGAGAGTATCTTTTCTTAAAATTGTGTCAAAAAAACACAAACACAAAATACAAAAAAAAAAAACTCATATACATTGTCTTATATTCTACCATTTTTGTCAGAGCTATTTTTTTCTCTCTGAAATAAATGAAATCAAGTTTTTTATCCACATATTTTAATCAGTCTGTGATGTGCCCGTATCTCTTTAGATCAATAAAATGAAAACCAGTGTCTCCCCTTTCATACATATTTTTGTGAAACTTAGAGTGGGGTATTTAAACTGGATGATGGGTACCCTTTTTCAAGAGTGATGGCATGTACTACAGTAAAAACATACCATGGCCTATCTTCCTCATTTGAAAGATATATAATGGCTGTAGAAATGTCTGAAATATCCCCTGGACATAATCTTTTAAAATACAAATAAAACAAGTTTTTTTTTTTCACAGTTTATTACCTCTTTAGTATCTTAAGTAAAATATACAGATTGGACCCATTTATAAATCATCGTATGATGCACATCAATCCTAAAACTGTTATTTATCATTTCTACTTTATATAAAGAATCTTTAACTTACTTCACGAATACAAAATTGAGAATTACACCAAGAACAGAAATACAAGTTTTTAATATGATGTGTGAAGGCACATGATAAAATGTGTCCCGCAACATATTATACATGATATTCATACTTAAGATGTTGTGGAGCCATAAAGTTGCAGAAATCCTGAGCATACAAGAAATTGTAATATATCTATATGTGCCTCTGTAATTTCATGTTCTCTCAAAGACTTAAAATGACAATAAAAAGTGTAATACAAATGTCTATGGCACAGCACTTTTTGTACAGCACATTTTTCACTTGCTACCAGAGTTAATGACTTTGGGACCACAAAACATTATTTGGAATATATTTATTTGAGTTGTTAACAAGCATTCTGAGTGTATTGCTGGCAATAGAAAGTCCCTACTGGTAGGATAATTCTTTTTTTTTTAATTTTTTTTTTAGGATAATTCAGTCAAAAGTAGGTCAAGCATAACAAAACACAAACCAAGATAAAGCCACATATCAAATTTCAATTGAGTGTCTTTATCCAATGTGGAGAAAAGTCCGGAAAATTGATTCTTGTAATTCATCTTGGGGCATAATTCAGTCAAAAGTTGGTCAAGCATAACAAAATTAAAATTTTATCTGTAACTATCCAAGACAAAGCCATACATACAATTACAGTTGAATATCATCATCCAATGCGGAGAAAAGTCCGGAAAACCTCAAGCATTCATCAAGGGACATGATTCAGTCAAAAGTAGGTCAAGTGTAACAAAACTTGCACTTTATCTGTAACTATCCAAGATAGAGCCATGTATAAAATTTCTGTTGAATATCTTCATCCAATGTAAAGAAAAGTTCGGAAAACCTCAAGCAGAATGACAGACAGATGGATGGACAGATAGTGAGACAGATGAATCAAGGGTAAACTAATAGTCCCCTTCAGCAAAGCTGGTATAGAACTAATAAAGTACTCACTTATACAAGAATATTTTTCATATTTACTGATTTAAAATGAAGTTAAATTTACAGAAGGAACATTTTTTGAATTTATATACATGTATTCAATAAAAACCTAGGTAAAAAGGAACTGAAAGAAGTACATATACAAAAAAAATAAATATGATAAATAATGTTATACAAGAACAGCAATCAGACAACATAAAACATTTATTGATCACAGCATGGGCCAACATGGAGGCTTTAATGAACAGTAAACATGCTGATTGATTTACAACATTAGGGTTTTGGAGTCTATTTATATAAGATATATTGAACATTCATCAAGTTCATACAATGCAAAATTAAGTGAGGCATTCAAAATTGCAGTTGATAAATAACATTTAATGGCAAGTCCAATTAAGAGATTGTACCCTAAAATCTAACCTAATGTTGAACTAAATCATAAATATACCACGCACATGAACACCAAAAACATTATTCTTCAAAAATAAGATAAGCCAGTGCTATATTGTTCGCACGAATAAAGAAACTGTTAATAAAATATTATACAAGTGTAGAATTTGAATAAGTTTTTTTAGTTTTATTTTACTGAATTGCAGTACATCTTTTTAAACCAAGTAATACCATATGTGTCTTCAAAATAAATGTCATGGATAAAATGAAAACAATTTGAAGAGTATATCTATAGCTACTGAAATCTGGTGTGAATACTTTTCTCTACATATAGTAAAAACCGTTAACATATCCATAAATTAAGTACTGGTACTAATATTGCACTTCAATCCACTACACATGATTTTAAACTTCATTTTAATACTGTGAGGTCAATGTAATCCTTGGTAGCTTCATTTTAAGAGGTTACACAAATGAAGTAATCACGATAGTGGAGAATGCTTAAGGATTGTCAACCAGAACAACAGTATGTAAAGTATCTTTCTGTGGCCATGACAGCTACAGAGGCTGGTAGATGATGCATGATGCTAAACAAATTAAAACTAAACAGGAATCAGTGATAAGTTACACCCCCCTCCCACTCCTGAAAAAAAAAATTAAGCCAAAATCTATCTACTGTCAAGTCAAACCTCGTTATCTTGAAATCAATGGGACGAGAAAATTACTTCAAGATATCAGTGGACCCAAGATTTTGAGGTTAAAATACATAACAAAAATGTAGCAGGGACTTTTAACTCATTTCAACATACCCACAGTATTTGAGATATCAATGTTTGAGATACTGAAGTTCAACTGCGTTTGGTGAATGAGGTAATACAAATACTGGGGCATATGTAGTAACTTCCAATCAGTGTATAAACTCATTTATCCTAAAACAGTATATATGTACATTTTCTACATATTTTATGGATACATATCACCTAAAAATCCCTGAATTTCTTTTTTAATAATTATTGTACATCATATGTAAATATTTTAAGTATCAAATGATGTCACACACCATGTATTGGGATAAAAACCATTGTCAGTAAAAGGGTTCATCATTATCTGCATTAGTAAATCTAACTTTTAAAAATATTGAACTGACCATTATTTGCTTTGAACTCCATGAATTGATCAGTAATTGTTTAAATTATAGACAATTCTATTTAAAAAATGAAATTGCTGTCCCACAAAACTAATGAACTTGGTACACACGGTAAAATTAGAGGCAAGTTTCCTCTATAAATGCAGACGACTTCCACAAGAAATATTTTCATTTCATTGATTACCAAAATCTTTATGACCAGATTAGATCAACTTTTAAAAATACAACAAAACAGTCCATCCCTATTCTGTTTTGAATTTTCTTCTCTATATGAAATGTTGTTTTGAACAACTACAAATGGATGACAAAATGACTGCTCATTACCCTGAAGTTGCTGAACATAAATGAATACAACAACAGTAACAACAGAAGCAGATCCATGTCCAGTTTCTCCCGGTGTTAGACTTCTTTATGTGACGGAGGAGAGTCTCTAGGGTAGTGGCCTCGAAGTTCTCGTAGATTGTGGTCGTATTCTTTGGCTTTGGTGTACAACAATACACCAATGGTTACTATAATTGTACCTAGTCCACTAAGGAATGTCACTGGGTTACCAAATAATATCACAGAAATCCAGATCAGGAATGCCCGCTTCACGGTGTTGGCCACACTAGAAAATTCAGATACACAATAAAAGATGAAAGAGTGAGCAAGCTCACATACCCCACACCCCCACCATGGATGACAATGTTTCACATAATGAATGGTAATGCTATGCATAAAATACCACAAATTCTTATGCCTCTGTGCTATATAGTATTTTTTTCACCCATATAAGTAAAAGGCACCACTTGGGTCATATGTAATAGTTTAGAAATGTAAATTAAGTAGGGATGGCAATCAGTTAATTTCATAACCATTAGTTATAAATTCTTTCAACCAATTAACTGGTTCATCAAACAAAAAAGCTTTTTTGGTAATTTTATTGAAAATTATTCAAATCATATTCATATGAATCAATTGCAAAGAAAAAAAGGAAAAAAATTATAATAATTAGAATCCTTTATTTTTAATAGATTTAAAAAAAAAAAATACCCATGAACATAACATTAATTTGCAAGTAACTATAGTCAGATTTGACAAAATCATCATTGATATCACTTTTGCACTCTAGGATTTAAAAAAAAAAAATGATTTCATCAAATACTGATGATAACAGGCAACTTCTAAGTTTATTTACAAGAACACCAGCAGCAGTAAAAAATTCCTCTCTGACAGCACAAATGTTCCAGGGATTGCAAGATATTTCATCACTAAAAGTTGCAGGAATTGCAGTATTATCAAATCACCACTGACCAGTGTCTGTCGCAAATATATATCCTGGTCTTCTAATGTACATTTCAATTATTTATTCCTCCAAAATATCGAAATGTACATATTTTGCAAAATTTTATATTCAACGATTATAAAATTTGTAACTGATTACCATTTTTCTGACTGATTAGTCCCTAACATTAAGTAAAATATCAAAACAGAAATATTTTAATTACATATGGCTTGAAATATGATTTCACACAAGTTGCACCAATAGTTTATTTTAGCAAAACTTCTATGTTCAAAAGAGGTATAACTTCCCCCAAAATAATTGAGTCAGAATTTCCTGTAAATATCACATCTACAAAGTAAATCCTTGTTAACAACAAAGTTTCATGGAATTCTGTTCAGTGGTTTCAAAGGAGTTGCATTGAAAAGAACAAGACTGACTGATGGGTCAAAAACATTATATCTTCTGCAATTTGTTGCACAGATCATAGATATAGACAAAATGATGTCCCTGCATAGCACTTAAATACTACAGACTGAAAATATGGCACTAATTACTTGAAGGAATTCCAGGGAGATGTTTATCCCTTTGTTTTTAATATGTACCATATATAAAATGGTTCTACTTGTAGTTAAGTTAAAAGAACATTTTAATCACATCCTAAATTTCACAAAGTTAACAAAGTTCAACAATATTTATTTAATCTAAGTAAATAATACTGATTTAATGTAAAATTCAGAACAATAAAAGTCCTAACATTATGCACACCTATGCTACATTTACAACTGCTCTGAAAAATAAAAAGATTTAGCAGGAGTTGAGTATTTAAGATTAAGTGCAAATTACAACAACAACAACAACAACAAATGTTGTTTTTTTTCCCATAAAATGTGCCGAAACCCTATATGCAGAGGAGTGGACTGTGGGGTAAAGATTTATCACTAAGGGGACATAAAAATCTTGTATCTTAATGTAACATTCAGTTAAATATATAGTACATGTTTCAATAATAGCATCATATTATGATCTCAATCTAACTGACGAAGCCATCATTATATTAAGCAAATATATTGATACATGGTACTTACCTATGAGTGACAGGTGATATATAACCCATTAACACATATGCTGATATACTTTGGAAATGAAAGAAAACTCCATTAGCTATCAGAGCTATGACCATTATTTTACTCATAGAGGCCTCAGCCTTATCAAAGTCTATCAAAAAGAAGCAGGCAGGAACTTGTACTATGACTGAAGATATGCTTGTGTAAAACTGGAGCTCTGCTGGGCTACCAAACAGAAGACACAGAAAATAAAAAACATGATCAAATAAATGGAATTCTTACTTATTTTCTTAATGCCACCATAAATCTATTACTAATTATAAAATAAACAAAAGCTCTGCAAGGCACGGCATATCCCCTTGCAATGAGTGTCTACAAATCTTTTTTATGAAGTACTATACTGACCTTGACCTTTGAATTCCAAAACTATATAGGGTTCATCTTCTCTTGATAACAAAGCTACATGTTAAGTATCAAATTAATCGAGCAACATATATTGCCTGTAGAGTTTCTAAGCTTTTACTGTGAAGTCTCACAGTGACCTTGACCTTTTGACCTCAAAATCAATAAAGTTTTTTCTCTCTTGATAACAAAGCTACCTGCAGAGTGTCTTTAAGCTCAGTATTACACACACTTGCATACACACATGAATGTTTCCATTACTACTAGAATACCCCCTCTCACAATGAATTGCAAGGGGATACTGAATGAAAGTAAATACATCATTATTTTCTATTTAAATTCATTTTGGTCAACAGAAAATATTAAATATAGATATGATCAAATTTTGAAAATAAAAGCATTATGATGTACAATAACTTACGTGTATTTAAATTTCTCTCCACTTATCAATATTTTTGAATATACATTCTGCATGCTGAAAAAAATCATTAAAAAGAGTATTACCTGCAAATATTGACTTGTGATATGTACAATATAAAATACATATAAAGTGAACTGTATCAGAGGTTCAGACATTTTGTTCACAATATCAACATGGATAATTCAGTGAACATTGACTTCATCACACACAGTCAAATAAATATGAAGGTAGTAAGATAATTCTAGTGCTTCAGACATAATTCATGATGATTCCATGATATAACTCAAAATTTAAGACATAACAAAGAAACCACAGCTCAGAAAATTAAAGATGAATATTTCATTCAAAATCTATAAGCAGAATTCTATCTTAATTTCAACATGGACATCTTTCTATTCTATTGAAAAGTTGAATTTTAACACCAATTTGTATTTTAATGCTGAATTGTATTTTAAGGAGGTATAGTACATTGTTATAATGACTGGCTTCCTTTTAAAACATGAATGAAAATATAAATATCAGCAATATTTATCTATTTTTTTGTATTTAATTGCCTTGCTGAGTGACAAAACATGTTAGCACACAGACTGCTGAACTGTAGATCACTGGTTCAAGTCCAGCAGGGTTTTAAATTTTTTTCCAGGTTACTTTCTACTAAAACTGCATTTCTTAACTAAATAAAATAAATCTGAAAGTTTTCAGTTTCAAAATATTGTTGTACATATCCTCCATTTTTCATCCAAATTTCTTTGGTGTAGTATTCCTTCTTAACACCGGTTTGTATCTTAACATCAAGTTGCATTTTAATATCAATTCCTTACCATTCTGTTAAATTTGTAGCTAATGCTGCAATGAATCCTTGTGCATTAAAACTAAGTTCATACGCTGAGCATAGTGCTAATCCTCCCATGATGGGAATGAGGGACAGGAATGTATAGAAACCAGTGTATTCCCCAATCAGAACTTGTGAGATGAACACAGTAAACAAAGGGGCAGAACTTTTGACTGTCTCTGTGAAGGACACTGCCACATACTTTAGAGCCACCAAACCAAGGACAACAGTGGAAAATCTACATTAAAGTGGAAATAAAAAATGAAGGATGGTCAGAGGATTCAATAAAACTGTTTAAAGTATAAATTTCTTGCCACAGTTTGATAGTGCCATGCTGTGCTAAAGTTGATTTGGTCAATGTTACATTTGATTACTGAATGTATATGTATCAAGATATACTTACATTCATCATTTTTTGTTCTTAATAAACCTTAACTGTTTCATTGTTTGCATTTCTTGATAAAGGTACTTTAATGCTCATATGACCATTCAACTTGATATAAAATGGAGAAAAAAAAAGTTTTATCACATAATATAAAAATCTGGAATAAATATCTAGTTTGTTTATATTATGGTGGACATACAAACAATGAAAGCTTGACTGAGGTAATTTCTGCACACACCCATAATACAAACTAGATATTATTCCTTAAATATTCAAATTTTTGTTTTGAAATTCAACAGTGCCTCCTTAAAGTTACCCAATCTGTATACATGTACACCAAATAGCCTTCATACCAAATGACAGAATAACTAAGTTCCAACTATAGTAAGAAATTCATATTGTAGAAATTTACCTCATGGAGCCCACTAAAATCATATTTCTCCAGAAATTTGGAGGCTTCCCATCACGTTTGACTGGCTTATAGAACCCCAGTGGTATGTACAACTGGATAAAACCACATGCTGTGGTCATCACCATTTGCATTGCTCCTGGTTAACAGAAATAAAATAAGAGTATGTGAAATTCATTGTGAGCAAACACATGTACTCATTTTCATGAGCAATATTAATTAGCCTTTCATATAATACAGCATTTATTAAGATCTCATAAAAATAATAATAACACACAAAAAAACACAAGCATTCTGAGTGTATTGCAAGCAATACAAAGTCCCCTATGGTATGATAATTCAGTCAAAGGTAGGTCAAGCATAATGAAACTCAAACTTGATCTGTAACTATCCAAGACAAAGCCATATATAAAACTTTATTTGAATATCTTCATTCGGTGCGGAAAAAAGTCCGGTAAACCTCAAGCGAAATGAAAGACAGACGGACAGAAAACAGGCCGAGGGTAAACTAACAGTCCCCTTCAGCATAGCCAGTAGGGAATTAAAAAACTAAAAACTCTGATAATCTATATCAATTGTGTAGAAAGTACTGGTACTTGATGAATTATCTGTTATTACATTTCTACATAATACAAATATACATACCTAAAACAGCTGGATCACCTTTGAGTGTGGCTAAAATGTACTTGTTCAAGAAGAGGGTGAAAGCACTGAAGATGTACCACAGGATCAGAAAAAAGAAAGCTCGGATATTGAGTAAACCCAGCTTCTCATCTTCCTCATCCTTTCTGACAATGTGCTGGTTTCCTCCTTTTTTCACATTTTCTAATGACATTTCTATAAGATCTCTCTCCACAGGTGACCTTGGTTCCCCACTCATTTTAGAACATTTAAGTTAACTCTGTTTTTTCCATTGTTTAAACAAAAAGTATCCTACAAAATGAAATATATTTAATTTGCAGATATA
This sequence comes from Ostrea denselamellosa, assembly GCA_024699665.1. NCBI lineage: Eukaryota > Metazoa > Mollusca > Bivalvia > Ostreida > Ostreidae > Ostrea > Ostrea denselamellosa. The sequence goes on along the minus strand of JAMZEH010000005.1, from coordinate 21,832,747 downwards.
AATCAAAAAGGATTTGTCATTTTGAAAAATTCCAGTTTGAAAATGTTTTATCATAGTTACCTGAAGATCTAATCTAATGACAATTCTAGCCAATTATTTGGATGATTTTCCCAAAATTTTAGAATTAATTGAGATATTTTCTGAGATGATTATCCAAAGTGGTTTAGCTCAATGATAGTTCGGTTACACACAGTTTGACCCAAATATTAAGTGCATGATAAAATGTTGTTATTGTATTTTATTTTGTAATTCTATTGAACAGGTAAGCTAGACCAGAAAATGTTTGCAATTTTGCATTGTCTTCTCATTTTACAGAGAAAATTTTGCTGAATTACAGATGAGGTATTTTGAGCTGGGAAAAGTTTGTCTGATTATGAAGTATTCCAACTGATTGCAAACTAATACCCACTAACTGCTTTTATTTATTCATGAAATCTGAACAATCCAATTCTGATCATTCAAGCAATAATAAATTGCCACCTGCTGCTTTCTTTTGAAAGCCCTGATCTTCATGCTCAGAACTGTTCTGAGCTTCTTGTATGAAAATGTTGATGTCACATAAAATAACTGCATAGTTAACTCAATTTTACAAAACTAATTACAGTGGCAGATCTAGACAGCAAAGTTAAATTATAGGATTTGCACCTCCTCCTGTTGGGTTTTGACACTAAGGCAAATCTGACTGACTGAATCTACTAAATGATAAGTCTGGTTGGTTAAAATGACTGTTCACTGGTCTGACTGGTCGTGATGAAAAAATAAACAAGAATCTTTATTTCAAACCATATGATATTTTACTCTGAAGTTAAAGTATAAAGTGTAAAAAATTAACAACACCTTAAACCGAGTGATGACATAATCTCTATTTTCAGTTATAATAGATTAGTTGCAGTTGGAAGTGATGTTTTGTGATCTAGTCATTGTTATTAAATGTGTGATTGTGTGTAAAGTATTGTTTTAGATAAAAAGAATTAAACATTCATTTTAATTTTAAAACAGTTTATTTGAATTAAATATGAGGTTTTTTTTATCAAATTGTGTCATAAACAGTCATTTACGTGTGGGAATGTCTCTATTGAAATAAGGCTTCTAATCCTCACAGAAAGATGCCCCAAAGAAAAAATAAAGAAAAGGTACAGAAGAAAAAGCAGGCTTGTGAATAAGAAAAATGGTCAAGTTCATTTTATTCTAAATGGGCTGAAGAATTTCCATGGGTTGATAGAAAATGTGTTTGCATTCAAACTCAAGTTCATGGAGAAAGTGTTGTTTGTCATTTATTAAAAGGAGAAACTATCAGACTATCTTAATTTTTTTTTTCTGGAAAGTTTCGTCAGAGGTAGTGGATTTAAAGTCAAGTCTAATAAAACTAGCAAAAATCATTTTAAGTAGCCTGACTGGTCTAGTACTCAAAAAAGTTTATGTCAAACCCTGTTCAGCTGAAAATGTTAACAAACAAGAATACAATTTTCTGTCATGATATTTTCACAACTTCTCTCTAGGGCAAAAATACTATCTTGAATTGCAAATCGACCCCCTTTGATTTTTTTCTCGATTTCGCCACTTTGTCACTGCTTTGCTCGCCGAAACCGTATATTGCAGTTGCATCGTCAACATATTTAGATACATTCATGCAAGTGAAAATTCCCTGTCCTTGCTCTAGTCCTGAGAATGAAGATTTTCAAGACAAACTCTCAATTCTCGCAATTTAAATATTTTCTAAGGTTATTTGATAATTTCAAAGAATTGCTGATTAAATACCTACAATCTCTGAAGTTTTCTTCTCTTTTAACTGAGAGAAAGCATGTGCTTGCAATGCACATTACGACTGCCAACACTGCATCCTTGCCGAGAGAAACTACTCAATGTTGTTCAGATGCTTGCAACTACTATTGATAACGAATCCTTTAAGCAATCACGAAAATGACTACGATCGCTTTCAAATACATCCGGGTCAAGAATGACGTAGTAATCACTGATTTCTACATAGAAAATAGAAAGAGGAACGAAGCAGATGATGACAGCTGACTTATATCTTATCGCCTCCAGATTGTTTAAATGTTAATCTTTAAAAATCTTATATAGTGGTTAAATATTGTTGTAGAAAAATGAGTGAACTTACACCAGATGAAGTAAGTACAAAGAACGAAGAAATCACTATGCACATGCCTTTTGTTGTTGTTTGTCAAAAAACAATAACATTCAATGTCGTGCAGATTATCTTGACCACGTTTTTGATTACTTTTATTTAAGAAACAGTTTACTATAATACTGGTCGTTCTATTGAGACACATTTTTATATGTTGGATTGATATGCAATTTTTGTAGATTGGGTGCATAAATTTGTGGAAATTTATAAAAAATTTACTTTAATTCTATAGATCCGACGTCGAAGACTTGCCAGACTTGGAGGTAATCAGTCTGTGGGATCAACAAATAATGGATCACAAGCCAGTGGTGGATCCAACCAGGCATCAGACTCACAATCAACCCCTTCTCGGACGAACAGCACACCCCCAAGTATGTTACTACAGACAATGAGTGCAGAAGTAATAGATATTCCACAAAATATTGCATTTGCTTTATAAAGTAATAATTTGATTTCACTTGTAAAATGTAGTTTGATTGATAAATCCATTTCACTTATTCAATATGAACTGAGTTGCTGTTAAGTTACACCATACCATATGGTGTCCTGAGTTTACATTTGGCTCCTTTGTTTATCATACATGTGATATGTACAGACTGTACAAAAAATTGTGCAATTTTTCAACCCTCTTCATGCTGTTATGCCTGTACACCTAATTCACTCTAAATAAATAAAAAAAAAGCCCTAAGTTTATGGCTTCTAAGTCCCCATTACTTTAAATTCCCATGATTCACTCCAATTCACTCTAATTAGCCTAAAGCCCTGTGTTTGGATTGCATAACATGCCAATTTCCTACTGCTTGACCTATCAAAAACAAAAATGCTCTGCACTGTGGTCAGAAATAGGTCAAACAGGTGTTTTGGTGTTAGAAGAAGCCAAGCCAAATTGATATCTTTTAATTTTATTTCAAATGACTTAAAGGTAAACAAACTAATAGCAGTCTTTTAGATATTTTGTCACTGTAGGCTGTATATAGACATCATAATTATGAATATAAATGGCCCAATTTTAGAGAAAACATCTTTTATGATTTTGAAAAGGTTTTGAAATCTTTTTCAAATGTTATGTTGGAATAATTGATGAAAGATGAGTATTTTAATTATAAGTTGATTGTGATCACCTCATTTTTTCTTATCTTTGCTAATCACAAATGCAATGTATTTGATTAGAAATTTTGAAATATTTGACGGTCAGCAACAATCAAATTATGGAATTTATAAAAATATTTATCTGCATTAAATTTTTGTAGATGTATAGAACCATTTTATGATTGAGCTATACAGAATTTACTACCACATTTTGCAAACTTGTGTACAGATTTTTAACTCAAAATCATGCTTTTTAAAAGACGTTGTACAGAGTTGTGGTTGAAAAATCATCACATGTGTGATTTATATTTTGTTGCAATGGCAATATTGCTTTGCATCACATAGAATTCATTTTTGTCATACTGGTTAATCATTAAATTACAATGAATGCGTCTTTAAAATTAAATGAGGGAAGAATGAAATTAATATTATGTACTAATTTTTTTTATACAATATTCAAAGTAAGTTTAGACAATTAACACATTTTTTATAAACTGCCTCGTGATATATAAAGAAAAAACTGCCTGCCTCAATTTACTTAAATAATATCATATAAAATGAGTACAATTTACTTCATTCCTTAAATATTCATGATCATTACAGTTTTAGAAGTGAAGTATTTTTGTTTATTTACAGATAGTCTTAATGTTGACCCAGTAACTCCAGATTCTCAAAAAAGCTTGGATATGGATTCTGAATGCTCAGAGAAAAAGTATGTTTTAAAACCATCCAAGGATAATATAAATTACATATATATATATATATAAGTAATTTAAATGTATTTTGATACCAGCAGTATATTATCCTTTCCTATTACATTTTTTTGTGATTTATGCAAGAAATAAATGGAATTGGTTTTCATCCTGCTAATCTAACTATAGATTGTTACTATGGAAGTAGAAATTTTGCTTTGACAAAGGTTGATGAAAAAAATAATGATAGAGCTTTGTCTTCTTGCATTCTTTCTAGTTCTCAATCACAGATGGATGTAGATTCTGGTATAGAGACAATGGAAGTTGATGAACAAGACACAAAGTTTGAGATAAAGAGAAGACGGGTATATATCATTTGATTTGAATGTATGCAAAGTAGTATTTTCTAATTAAATCATGGATGCCGTTTTGAATCGCAGCAACTCTAGTTGTAAACATATCAAACTACAGATTACTTTGTACATTTATTAACTTTGTAATGTTTATAACCATTCTGTTTTACTATTAGGATACTAGTATTGGTTCAGAAGCCACTGTAGAGCAGGTCATTGAAGCAGTAGGTCGAGTGTGTCTTGTGTCTTGGAAAAAAGATAGTGAAGAAGCAGTATTTGTGCCTGAACTAGCAGAATGTGTGGATGAAGGTAACTATTTTCTTCTCAATGACCTGAAAATGAATGTTTGTAATTTAAGTTTCAAAATTTCTAATAAAGGTCTATACAATTCTAAATATATGTGTATCAGAGATTCCATTTTTCTTTGTGAATAGGAGATACATTATGTAGCAAAGAAATGATCAGTCAGGCCTTGATGGAGGTGCTGATGAAGATCCGGGATTCTTCCCATAGCCCTTTGCTAAAGATAAAAACAAGTGTCTCGCATGCTGTTTCACCAAAGAAACCAGGATCAAGCCCAAGAAGGTTTGTCTGTACATTTACTACTGTAATCCTAAAGCTACCATTGTTTGTCACCTATGGTGATAGACAAACTAGGCTTTTAATTCTGCTACCAACTAATATTTGCTTAAATTTTAGAGTAGTAAAAGGAAAAAAAGGAGAAATATATTGAAGATTGTAAATAGCTATGTAATTTACATATACATTACATACTTTACATCACACATATTTATTTTGTGTAATAGTACTGTTAGCACCATGATGTCTCCTGACATGCAGCCCAAGAGGGAGTTTTCTGAGAAGTATCAACCAGAAGATTGTAAGGAGGTGGAAATGATCAATTATCTGATGGATTGTTATGATAGAGCAGGGCTTGAGGAGAGATTGGCTCCAAAGGTACGTATGGATTCTTGTCTGTGTTTTGAGTTTTTGTTCATAAAACTATATCTTTACTGAAAAAAGAGTTGAAAATCTACAGTATGCATTTAATCATAAAATTTACAAATACAGGCATTTTAAATTTATCATCACCCTTAACCTACCAAAAATCTTGATTTTATATTCCACAAAGTATTTTGTAATTTTGACAAAGCATAATGCAGTTGCTGTATATTTAAAAATTGAAACTTACGTAAATGAAATGCAATGAAGTAAATTGAATTTTCAGAGAGCTAGTGTACCCCCACTCAGTCTGATGTTGTCCAGTGTCAGACGGCAGTGTGTCTGTCACACTGCGTTAGTCTTACAAGGAGTGCTGACAAAATCCAGGTGAGAGCTGCTATCAACTCAGCTAGCGATGGTATACCTTAAACCATGTTGACAAGAAGGAGTATTAACATGTTGATGGAAAAACCATGGTTAAAACACTTGTAAAACACAGTATAATATACAAATAGGCTAAAGATTGCAACAAATGTTCTAATATTATATGTATATAATAGTATTATACTTGCAAAGTACAGTATAATATATAAATAACCTAAAGATTGAAACCAAATGTTTTAATACATATGTTTATCATAGTATTATTAAAGGAAATGTATGAATAGGTTTGGTATTGAAAGTGCTGATTTAGAATTGATTTTCTCTAACTCATGAAGATAAGAGTAGTAGATGGGAACCCTTGACTAGCAAAGATGATTTAGATGAGATATTGCATTTTATTGAGAGTGATCATCTGATGACTTTTTCAACATGGAGGAGGATGTCAAAACTGATAACAGTATCTACATGTATATGCATTTGGTTTATATACAGATCTATTGCTGGTTCCTCCCTGCTACTTTCTTATTTATTGTCTCACAACTTACCACGAGGCTTTCTACCAGAGCTAGTACAAACCACATGTAATGACGTCGACACCTTTAGAAGGGTAAGTCCTAGAATATTACCAAGGCATTGAAATGTAGGAATCCAGGAATCATCACATTGTCCATCTGTCTGCCTGTAAGGACTTTTTTTGTGCCTGAACTCTGAACATAATGTTTTCCCCAATATATAAACTTCATATGCATTATGCATACTGTATGTGACATATGTGTACTTATATTAGTGTGATTCACATTGGTAATGATGCTGGAGTTGTGCTAGATTGTGAAAATCTGTCTATGTTATATGCATAAAAGAAGTGCTAAGTCGTGAATACATCAAATAGTGTGTCAGCTCCCATTGCATCAAATTTTAAATACACTAAATTAAATACGCATAAAGTAAGTAACACTGATCAGAGATTTTAAGGATGATGGAATTTTGTCATACAAGTATTGCCAGTATATACACAATACCGGGAGGACAAAATTCAAAGATCAAGATTATTTATATTTCGAGTCTTAGGTGACTTTGTTCATTTTCTACATTTTTTAGTTGTAAATGGCTCAGAATTTAAAATATTATTATAGAGTTAAGACATACAAGCACTAGATCCATAAAATTCTTTGCTGTAATTTTATGAAATATTAGATGTAATGCTATAATTGAAATACAACATACATCTACCACAGTGGTCTCTGTTTAGTGTGATGGTGATTTAATACGTTACAGTGTATTGCAATGTTTTTTTCAAAACACAAAACCTTTTCTTAATAAATCATTGTAAATTTGACTTGTTATTACAATGTTTTATAATGCAAAGTCAGCATATTACGACGTCAAAATCCTGTCAATTATATTTTTTCACAGTTCTCATTTCCATGTTACTGTTTTTAGTGAATCCATGAAGCATAATAGTACCTGTTGTGTACACTAGATAGCCTACAGCACTTTAAAATTCCTTAAGGTTAGCTTCACTGGGATTAGTAATGCTTCAGTGCCTCGGCACAGACTACCTGGCCATCTGGACCTATATAGTCAAATATTGTATGGGAAGTGATGATTTAGCTGTGTTATCTATCTAGTTGTTTTTTTTAGGGGGCAGTTGATTTGATATGAATGCAATTAAAGTAGGTTTTTTTATACAAATAAAATAAATGCCTTAATGCATATGAGAGCATGGATCAGCTATATAGTAAATTTAAATCAAATTTTCACAGCACTGATGACTTAAAATGTAAACAATAACTACTTAAATCAAATGGATTTTACTTGGAGTATGTGTGTGTGTAATGTATGGTATACATGTATGTTACACTACAAGAATAATTTACAGATGAAATAGTAAGTCAATCCAGAAGTTCATAGTAATCAGATATGGCGGGATGGCAGAGAAGAGATGATTAATGTGTAAAATATAACTGAAAATTAATAATGTCAAAAGAACAAATGTTTTAAACATTTTATTTACATATGTTGAACCTAATTCTGTACATTTGGAATTTCAACTGAAATAAATATAATTCACCACAAATGAAAACAAATGCATTATGTTCAGTTTAACCTGCTTTTGAATGAAGTTGTTTATTACGATGCTCCACATAATGTGGTGCCATAGCTTGGAAAATAAAACATCATATTAAACAGAGACCACTGTACTATATTTATGGACATTTGCCCTTGTATCAGTGGCTTGTAATTTAGGTAAATTTAGATGAACTTGCATATCATTTTATTTGAAATGCCAGTATTTATATCTTATTTCTTTTATTTTATTGATCAGGTGTTTGTCCCAGTGTTGCAGGGCTTGAACCGACACATTCACTCCTTGTCATTAGACAATGATGATTACAGGGAGCCACTGTCTGTTCTCTCTGAGCTTTGTGAAATTAAGAGTGGCAACACAAGGCCCATATGTGGTCTGGTGAGTAGATAGCAGTGTAACAACTGGAATGAGATAGAAGATTGCTCAGTTTCTTTAAATTTCAAAGTAAATCTCAATATGATTCACAAACTCAACATTTCATAGTGCTCCTTGTCCAGATCATGTTAAAAATGAAATGTTTGAACCTAATATTATGCAGATTTTATACTTTTTCTCTCATCAAATTATGTGAAAGTCTAAAGATTAGGCAATAGTGATATTTATTCCTGATTTTAATTTTGCTTCAATGATGACATGTGTGTTGATATGTATAACCAGGCTGTGGAGCAGTTGAACTGGATTCCAGTCAGTCTGACCCAAGCTACAGGGATGGAGCTAGAGAAACTGTCCTGGTTGGGACCATTCTTGGGACTGTCTGTGTTTGCGGAAGACAATGTAAGCACTAGTAGAAAGTAACAATTTTACTGATGACAATTTTTATTTTGACTTATTACATAAAGGTGTAATTTTTATGTCTGAGTTTGAAGATCCAGAGCGTGTTGTATTTGATCATACTGATTTTTTTGGGTGGGTGTGTGTATACTGGTATTTCAATGGTGATGTCTCCATATAAGTGAAAAAATTGTCGAACGGGACATTAAACAATATACAACCAACCACCAACGAACCAAAATTTTTGAAGTATACAAGAGAGAGAATAATTTGTATATTTTAGGAGTTGGAAGGTGGTAATCTTCTCATATTTTTTAATATACCTGTCTGAATTTTTAATGTTTCTATCTTTTCAGACGAAAGTTGTTGAAAAGTTTTTCTCAGGTCATCAACTGTCTGCAGACAATACTAGGTTAATTCACCAGTCTTTACAGCATGGCATGGAGTATGTCAGAGCAGAGCTGTTCAAAATCATTCACAATATTCTAGTCAATGGGCAGAGTAGAGATCAGGCTTTAACTTACATAGCCATAGCACTGGAGAGAAATTCCAGAAAATCTCAGATACAGGTTAGAACGAGTTGACTGTTATTAACTTTTTTAATTGATAAATAGATAAGTAGAATATGATTATAGAAAATGATTGAGTGAGCTTCTGGTAATGTACATGTAATTGGGTCTACTGTATATTGTGTGTGTGTGTGTGTGTCTACTGTATACTATATATATAGGACAAACTTGCTTTTCATTCTGTCAGGGCAAAAATGATATGGTATAAATATTTTTCAGGATACAATGTTCAAGAGAGTAATAAGAGGCTTTGATTAATATATTTCTGTTGGCAGGTTGATGAGAGATATGTTGCAGGAGATGGATTCATGCTGAATTTATTGTCTGTCCTTCAACAGTTATCTGTCAAAATAACACTTGATAAGGTGAGTACAACTTATCTTAATGATTCATTGATTCAAGTTGCTTTGATTTACAATTTGGTAAATAAAAGAACTATTTACAGATATGGTATAAGTTTGCATATATGTGAGATAAGATACTCTTAAGGAGGGATGCTACACTAGAGAAATTTGATGTGAATGAAAAGTGGAGAATATGAACAACAATATTTGAAAATTTTTCAAATTTACTTTATATAGTCAAAAAAATGCAATTTTAGTAGAAATCAATTTGAAGAAAATTTAAAAACTCTGCTGGACTCTAACCCTAGATCTATAGTTTAGAAGTCGATGTGCTAACTTACTGAGATATTCAGCTAGGCTATGAAATTTGAAATGAATAAACAAATATTGCAGATTCCCAATTTTCATTCATGGTTGAAAAGGAAGGCAACCATTATGATGCTGAAGAGTACCTCCTTAATTACTCAGAAATATATGTATTATTGTTTGCAGGTTGACACTTATTATCCTTTCCATCCAAATTCTCGAGTTGGCATTAAATCAGAGACCAGACTGAAGGCTCTTCCACAGCAAGCTGAAAAATGGATCAAAGAGATGTGTAAGAAGAGAATAGGAATGCTGACCTCAAAATTACCTACACTCTCTATAACGAAACTGTGCTATTCTAACAATCACATGCATCTATTTTCATCAGAATATCATCATAAAGACCATATTTAACATAACAGTACCTAATGATGATTGACATCAATATTCTTTACAATTTTTAATATTTTTTCAGTTCAGTTTTACTTTACTTTGACAGCAGTTCATGTTGATTAATATTTCAAAAAATATCTTTAAAGCCAAAGGATCACCTCCATGGCAGGACCCTAAATTTCCCACAGAATGCTTCTTCTTGACCCTGCATTGCCATCACCTGTCAATCATTCCTGCCACCCGGCGATATCAGCGACGTCTGCGTGCAATACGTGATCTGAACAGAATGGTGGAAGATCTTGAGAATTCTGAGTCCCAGTGGAGTCAGTTTCCGCTTGCTGCCAGAAACAAAGAGATGCTCAAAAAGTGGAAGTCTCAAGTTCAGGTAGCTGTACTATTCTTTGATTCTGTTCGCTTACTGAAGTGTTTTATTTTAAAACAACATGAGTTTGAATAATGTGAATACAGATTCTTTGGTTGATTTAGATTTACTTTGTAATGTTAACGTTTGTAAATATTTGTTTGGAAAATATGTTCTCCATTTCATCATGAAACTTTGTATTTTTTGTGTACTAATATAAGGGGTGTAATTCTTCCAGAGGTTGCAGAAAAGTAAGCTCTGTGCAGATGCTGCTGTGTTGGACGAGTCCTTGCTTCGTCGTTGTTTGAATTTTTACAGTGGAGTGTCTTCATATCTCCTTAAAGTTGCAGATCCTCAGAACATGGGGTATGATTTTCCATTCCTTCAACAAATCAGAACATTGGTTGATATCCCCTTAGAATTTTTAGTACTTCCCAGCCAAAGGGAACTTCTAGTTTGCACTCTGACCATTTGGCCATACATCTGTTTGTCTTTTACAACTTATTTTTCCAAATACTTTTCTTCACGCTTTAATTAAGGAAGCTGAAATATGGCATGTGGTTTACTACCGTATGTTTACAAATCAAATACAAGTTTTGTCACAGATAAGTGATTTTTTAGAGATTTTTTTTGGCTTTATGCAGATTATAGTTTTTCAGACTTTTTATTCATCATACTTGATGTAGGAAACTGAAATTCGGTGGTGTGTGTTTGTGTGTGGTTTACTACTGTATGTTTACAGATCAAGTTAAGTTTTGCCACAGTTGAGTGAATTTTTGCAGTATTTGCGGGGCTTTATGCCAAATATAGTCTTCTGGACCCTTTAGCTTACCTGAGTTGAAAGCTCGCATGAGCTTTTCTTGTCACTTTTTATCCATCTGTCTGTAAACTTTTAACATTTTCAACTTCTTCACCAGAACTACAGGCTAATTTCAGCCAAACTTGCCACAAAGCTTGCTTGGGTAAATGGATTCAAGTTTTGTTCAAATGAAGTGCCACACCCATTTTGAAGTGTAGATAATTAAGAATTAATGAAAATTTTGTGGCATTTTTTTTTTTTAATCTTCTACTCTAGAACCACTAAGCAAATTTTAATCAAACTTGGCATAAGTCATCTTTGGGTAAAGGGGATTCAAGTTTGTTTAGATGAAGGGCCATGCCCCTTCAAAGGGGAGGTAACCACAAATGCAAAAATTGGATGGGGTCATTTAGAAATCTTCTCAAGAATCACTGAGCCAGAAAAGGGAAGTTTCCTGACATGGTGCAGATATAAGTTTGTTGAAATCATGGACACTAGGGGTAGGGTGGTGCCACAAGAAAATCTTTAAAATATGGCCAAGGTGACTTAGGTGAGCAATATGGCCCCATGGGCCTCTTCTTTCTTTTTTTTAACTGATTTAAGAAACTGAAATTTGATATGGTGTTTACTACTGCATGTCTACAGATCAAGATTAAGTTTTGTCAAAGTTGAATGATTTTTGCAAGATTTTTGGGACTTTGTGTTGAATGTATACTGAGGATATGCATGAATGAATTTTTGATGTGATGATGTATACATCTTTGTTTGCAGATGATCCTGGGCATGTTTTGAATATCAATATTATTGAAAATGCAAAGAGCAATACAACTGAAATTTTAAGGGGACCACACTCAGACTTGGGGTTGGTGGGGGGACATGTGTTGGAATGTAATATTTACAGAATGCTTGTTCAATATTTTGCATATACAAATCTCACCATCTATCACCAGTTTGATTACTGTCTCTCATACAAGTATACAAACAATCTGTACTTATTTTTGAATTTTCAGTCAAATTCTGCCCTTGTCTCAAACTGTGCCAATGCCTTTTGGGGCCCTTCCAGATTTCTACTTGGAAGACATCGCCGATTTTCTTCTCTTCGTCATCCAGTAAGTCAAATTTTTAAATACGTTCACAAGAGAGATTCTATTGATGAAGTAGAATTGTGATGGTGGAGACAAAAAGTTGATTGTTTATCAAAGTGATATATAATATACCTGAGGGGGCCTCTGTGGCCAAGTGGTTAAAGCATTGCGCTCAAAATCACAAGGCCTCTCACCTCTAGTCGGTGCGGGTTCGAATCCAATAAAAACTGGATGCCACCAAATAATTGAAAAATTGCTGAGCATGGCGGAAAAACAATAAACAACAATATAATATACCTGTAGATAATACTCTGATGTACATGTATTTCTCATGAGTAAAAAAAAAACATTTATGCTCCTGTAAATGATGGTTGTAACTTATTTTCTTTAGATTTAGTCCAGATGTACTGAACGACCCCAGTATAAGCCAGATCATCCATATGTTAATTGTGATGGTTTGCAACAATGATTACATCGGTAATCCGTATTTGACAGCCAAGCTTGTTGAGGTCATCTTTGTCATGAATCCCAGCATACAACGCAGGACAGGAACTCTCAACGAACAGTTCCTACTTCATCCTCTTGCTCTCAAACATCTGGTCCCAGCTCTTATGAAATTCTACACAGGTAATTAATGTGCATTTCTTAAGTAGGAATCCTGATTTGGTTTAGCATTAAAATGAGATGTAAATCAGTAACATTACAAATTGATAAATTTTCTTTGCTCATGTTGATTTAAGATGACTTGTGACTATCTCTGATGCCTACTGTGGTTTGTTAGGTACTAATTTTTTGTTGTTTTATTGGTGAATAACTAGATCATGAAATTGTGATAAGTATTCCTCCTCTCAACAAGTTGCAGAGGATATAATGTTTTTGACCCATCCGTCTTGTTTTTGTCAGTGCAACTCCCCTGAAATCACTCTTTATAATTAATAAGGACTATTAATTTACATTTTTACCGGAAATTCTGATTCAATTTTTATACCCACAGAATTGAAGATTCAGGGGCATATTGTTTATGGCATGTCTATCAGTCTGTGGCAAAAAACTTTAACCATGGTCATATCGTTTATACCATAAGAGATGATTTTAAACCTTTCATATTTGGTATGTGTATGGCAACAATTTCTCATTGACACCAAAATCTTTAACCTGGTGACCTTTACATTGACCTTTGACCTACTTTTAGAACATTTGATTATAAGCCATATCTTTCAAATTGTAATAGGTTCTGCTTTTATATTTAGCATGTGCAATTCTTATGAGAAGACCTTTCCAATGATACCAGATTTGTTGACCTTGTGCATTAACCTAGTTTTTGGAAATTTAAAAAAAAAAAAAAATTTAAACTTGGTCATATCTTTTATGAGAGGAAGACCTTTCATATGTGGTGTTTGTATTCCATGTATCAAGATCTTTCCATTGACACCAAGATCTTTGACCTGGTGACTGTTAAAAATCTTACAGTTCTACTTTGTTGTAATACGGGGGCCTCAGTATTTCACAAACACATCTGGGGGGTTTTCTGGGAGTTATATCCCATTTAAACTTAGAAGTTGGTCTCCATTAGTCTTATTCTTGTCAGTGCAACACCTCTGAAACCATGTAACAGAATTTTATGGAACTTTGTCGTTAATAAATATGTACACTTTCACAGGAAATTCTGATTTGATTTTTTTATTGAAGTTATGCCCCTTTTGAAATTGGAACCATACTGTTTGGTGCAATTTGCTTAAAACTGCTTTTGAAGCCATAATATTTCTGATTTATATTTTATACAATTTAAATTACTAAACAATATTACATATGACTTGAGTATTACAATCTATTTACATACATGAAAATATTACAGTATATCACAGAGGCATAAGAATATGCATAGCATTGTCACTCATTATGTGTAGCATTGTCATTCATTGTGGAGGCATGGGATATATGTAAGCTTTCTCACTTTTCCTTTCATTTTCCTCATTGGGGATTGTATCTTTTCAAGAAAGTACACATCAAAGAAACTAGTTTTTGACAAATGTTTGAAATGTTACGCCCTCAAATGCTGATGAAATTATATACATATGTTTAAAAATATGACCGTTTAAGGTTTCCAGACACATTTAAACTGAATAGTGATTGATTTTGTTCTGTCATAGATATTGAGACTACAGGAGCAAGCAATGAATTCTATGACAAGTTTTCCATTCGTTACCACCTCAGTATCATCTTCAAGACAATGTGGCATATGCCACAACACCAGCTCAACATGATAGAGGAGGCAGAGTATGGCCAAGATACATGTTCATAATAAGAAAAATTCCTTTAATTTTAAATATTCAACTGGTGTATACTTAAATCTTTTTCAAAGAATTTAGGTTGAAAATGATACTTCAATATAAGCAGGTTTTTTATTCAACTTTCAAAAGTTTTATAAATATTTTGACACTTGTGCACTTGATTTTACATGGTCCATTTCAGTAATGGTAAGCAGTTTGTGAAATTTGTCAACATGTTGATGAATGACACAACCTTCCTGCTGGATGAGAGTCTGGACTGTTTAAAGAGGATTCATGAAATCCAGGATGCCATGCAGAACCGAGAGGAGTGGGAGGGGCAACCTAAGGTCAGTCATTTTGAATTTGAAACAAATGTTGTTGTGTAATGCCACGCCTACATATTTTTCATGTAAAGTAACAGTACATTTGTTTTCTGTATAACAGCAACATTCCATGTAAAATAACAGTCCTTGAACATCTGTTTTATGTACAATACCTACAGGCCATATACAAAAACAGTCCTTGAATATATGATAACAGTCCTTGAACATGTTTTATGTACAATAGGAACAGCAGCAGTCCCGACAAAGGCAGCTGGCCATGGATGAGCGTCAGTGTAGATCATACCTCACTCTGGCCACAGAGACAGTGGACATGTTCCACTATCTCACAGAGAAAATCAGGAAACCCTTCCTCAAACCAGTACGTCTATTTTCTGTACCTAGCTGAAAATTTTATTGGAACTAAATTGGATATTGTTTGAATATTTGGTATTATGAATACTTTTTGTATAGCAGGTGTGTAGGTATATGTTGTAGTATGAAACAACATTTTTTTTCAGGAACTATCTGACAGATTGGCAGCCATGTTGAATTTCAATCTCCAACAACTTTGTGGCTCAAAATGTAAGAATCTGAAAGTGAAAAATCCAGAGAAATACGGCTGGGAACCCAAAGAATTGCTCAACAGGTTGACAGACATTTACCTTCATTTAGACTGTGATGAATTTGCCATGGCCATTGCCAATGATGAGGTAAATTTCTTCGTAGAAGCTTATTACATATCTCAGTGAACTGGTTTACTTTTGTTTACCATAAAGTCTTGTGTATAGTGCACACTTTCATTAAGAGGCTTTTCATTCATCTTAAGGCATGAATACTAAACTGGGGACCACATATTTACCCTGTTTGGTTATTTATTAGATAACACATCTGAGACTTTTTCTTGGTTTTATTAAGCATACTATTGCTATTAAATTCCATATGAATTCACATCAAGCACACATCATTTATTCTCATACAATGTAATTCTACCTCCTGTTGTAGTACAAAATACCAGATACCTGGTATAGTTGTACAAGATACTTTGGTTTTTTGTTTTGTTTTTTGGGGGGTTTTTTATGGGTTTTTTTTTTGCTTTGATAAAATAAATGTTTTGGATTTTCTGAAGTATTAAATGAACTTAAGTCATTCATATAAATACCTTGTTAAAATGAAATGTGTGAATCAGTTTCTGCATTTTATCAGTACACATTACACATAAGATCAGGTTTTACCAGGAAAAAAATTCAATTTTAGGGTATTTGATTTATATAATGTACTGTAAAAATATGTTATAGACTATAGTGAACTGTTTATAGTGTATCTGTTCCTCACCTATACACTGTACCTCTCCTTGATCTTAGGTTCTCCAGTTTCTGAAGATCACACTTCTCCCTTCTTCTGTGTTACTTTCTTCAGCTTTAATTTTTAATCCTCACTAAGCTGTGGCCATTGCCTACATCCGTACCTTTCATCCCTCTGGTGTCCTGCACTGATGAACTCATTTGTCCCAATACCAGTACTTGATCTATCTGGTTCTCTGTTCGATGTCCATGCTGTGGACCTCTTTGTGTGGGAATATAGTTCCTGCGATTACCATCCCATTTGTGCTGGCAAGCTCACACATCTTCATTCATCTCACCCACTTCACATCTTCCCATTGTGCATTCTCTCTTTGTTATCTATGCTGACCATAGCATTAAAGTTGCTCATGATATCATTCCTGTTGCACTGATTTATCATCTCTTGCAACTTACTGTAGAACTCTTCTTTGTTTCCTTCATCTGCCTCATTTATTGGTGCACACACCTTTATCGCTGTCACCTGACCTTCCTGTATGCCAAATGGAACCTTGCAATGATGATCCTACTAAGGTTCTTCTGCTCTTCCTGTGACATTATCAGCACCATGCCTCTACTGTACTGGTCTTCTTCAGCATGGTGCCTCTACTGTTGTTATTGCTGTTGTCAGTGTTGTTTTGCCAATCCCTATCCACCTACACTCACTTTTCCCTATTATATCCATTCCATACCAATTCATCTAATTTGCCACATTTTCTGCTACCCCTGCAGCATACATTGTCCATACATTCCACATGCCCCACCTTGTGCATCCTTTGGGGGTGATCATCAATCTTGTCGGAGGCTGGGGTTGTCAAAGGCTTTGGCCCAACATTGTCATGCTGCTATCTCCATTTCCACTCTCCTCAACCCTGACAGTTGTTACCCCTGTCTGATTTGAATTTCTTGTGTCATTGGTTTCTTAACAATTTTTTTTTAAGCATGAATGGGGTGTTAACCCAGACCCAACCCCCAACTTGGAGGACCAAGGGTTTTCCTTCTGCTTTCCCATGTTTCCAAGCTCATTTTGCCTGGGTTTGGAATCAAGAGCTTTCCTTCTCTTAAGAGGATTTATGGCAACTCTATTACGCACAAGATCTGTTCATTTATTATATTTTGAAATAGGAACTTTATATACAATGGAGTAGGTTTTTTATTTTTATTCATTAATTTATTTTTTAACAAAAAAGAAATGGAAATGCTTTTTTTTTGTGTGTGTAATTACTACAATAACTTTAATTTATTTATTACTGGGATAGCAACATGATTATTATTTATAGTGCAAGTGTTATGCATCAAATAAACTTATATAGAAACAGGGGAAATAAAAGTTTTTGTCTTTTGCATTTTAGAGATCTTATCGTCATGAACTGTTCAATGATGCCATTGCCAGAATGCAGAAAGCCATGATCAAAACCAATGTGGAAATTGAACAATTCCGCTTTCTCCAAGAGAAAATAGACAAGATTGTGTTGGAAAAGCAGAAAGAAGAAGTAGATTATGGGGAGATACCAGAGGAATTTAGAGGTAAGTTGTAGATGGAGATAGATGAGGGAGGATCAGAAATATTTTATGGGTATTAATTATATTTTCCCATAAGTGATTACAAAACCCATATGTGATCCTTTTTTTTAAAGTATTGTCAATAAAGCTTTGCAAGGCGTGATGAGATCATGGTAGTGACCTGCCTTTAGAACTCAATCATTTTTTCAAATGCAAAATTCCCTCTTTGATCTCTGTTGATTGGCTTGAATTTTAGATCCCTTGATGGACACTCTAATGTCTGACCCAGTCATCTTGCCCAGCGGTGCCATTATGGATAGACCAATCATAACCCGGCATTTACTGAACTCTCAAACTGACCCATTCAACAGGCAACCTCTGACAGAGGAGCAACTAATACCAGGTTAGATTTTCAGTCACATTTAAAGTTAAGACCACATAAGATTGAATCAGCAGTAATGGTTAATTCATTAACCCCTATTTTGAATTTCATGGTTGTCATGTATAGTGATTGGAGTTAAGCATAAATTTTGTGTATTTGAGTAGAAGTGTCTTGTTTTCCTGTTAACATTCCTGAATAGTTTACCTGTTGTAAGCTGTGTGCAATATAATAAAACTTAAGTGTTCCAAGGAGCAGAAGTTGGCATCAAGTGTTTCATAATATTTGATGCAAAACAGGCAAATTGACCCTTTGCACGACATGTACAGCAAACAACACCTTACATTTCCAATTACATTACCAGTGGTTTTACTTTCAATATCATTACCAACATGAACAACTGAAATGATATCCATTTTCTCATGAATGTGAACATGTGTATCAATCTTGAGAAATATAGTACAGCTATTTAAATGGCTGGGAATTTCTGACAGAAATTAAAGTAAAATCTAAATACACTGAGTCAAAAAAGAAACTTCACAAAATTAATTTTGTAAAATATTGAATACTTTCCCCCTGATGATACACTTGTGTAGCCAACATGGGGTCCCTATCTGTCGACTCTGGAAAACCGTTAGCCAAACCCACTCATAGCCATCCATTTCTTGTGTAAATGCCTTTCGTGCCAAATCTGGTTTTGCACGTGCATTCAATGTTGTGAACTCCACATCGAAGTTGGATTCATTTGCACATGTTTGCCATGGCCTCAAACATTAAAAAAACACTTTTAAGCCACATTTGTAACAGTACTTGAAATGCCGCGATTGTCAAATGTGCAACGTGAACGTGCCGTTGGCATGTTGCAAGCGGGGCGATCAGTTATTGACATCGCAACAGCAATGGGATGCAGCCGTCGTACTGTGTATGACTTGCGACATCGTCTACAACAAACTGGCACCACTGCTGATCGCCCAAGGTCGGGTCGTCCACGTGTAACGTCACGAGTTGAAGACCGGAACATCGTCCTACGTCACCTTCGTAACCGATTTCTACCGGCTGCACGAACCAGAACTGAGATGTTTCAAGGTCGGCTGTCCGCACAGATCATCCGAAATCGGTTGCGGTCTGCCAATCTCCATGCTCGACGTCCGTCTCGTAGGCCAATTTTGACGCCATTTCATCGACGTCAGCGTCTGCTGTGGGCCCAACGTCACCTCCGATGGACCCAGAGAGACTGGAATCGAGTCGTCTTTAGTGATGAATCGCGGTTTACCCTCAGATTTGCGGATGGCAGGCTAAGAGTCTGGAGACGACCTAATGAACGGTATGCCCAGTGTTGTGTGCAGGAAGTGGACAGATTTGGGGGCGGAAGTTGCATGGCATGGGGTGCTTTCTGTGGGAACAACCGTTCCAGACTTCTGGTCATCCATGGAAACCTCACAGCTGCTGCTTATCGCGATCAGGTACTCACCCCTGAACTCATTCCCTTCATGGCGGCTCATGGTCCAGGTCTACAGTTCCAGCATGATAATGCACGGCCGCACACCATGTTGTTGACACGAAATTTCCTTCAAAATGCTGGCATCAACGTCATGGACTGGCCATCGAGGTCCCCTGACCTTAATCCCATCGAGCACGTTTGGGATGCACTAGGGAGAGGGCTTCGTGAACTTAGAAACCAACAGCAGAATTTGCAGGAACTTGGCGCTGCCTTGCAAGATCAATGGCGCCGAATCCCCAACCATGTGTTCACAAATATCAGACAGTCGATGAGGAGACGGTGCATGGCAGTGGTGAATGCGCGAGGCGGCCATACTCAATATTGAACTGAGACATTTCGACGTTTCATTCTTGTGACTTGACATTCTGTGTACAAATGTTTTGGAACGGCGTGTAGCCTAACTGAACAGATCTGTGGCACTGTCAGTGTATTGATTACATCACACACATCTCAGCAATGAAATAAAATCACTGGCACCATCCTATTATCTCTTGTTCGTTTTAAGTGCCTTGACAAGAGAATGTGAAGTTTCTTTTTTGACTCAGTGTATAAAAAATAAATTTCAGTTTTGAAAATACATGAGGGCATGAACTGTAACACATTATGCTAGCATATTTTTTTTATAAAGCATTGCAATTCATGTCCTCATGTATTTTCAGAAATGAAATTTACTTTATAAATATGTTTCTGGTTTTAAATATACCCTGACAATGTTTCTTTATTTTTCCCATTTCAGCCAATGATCTCAAGAAGAAGATAGATGCTTGGAAGAAATCAAAACGATAATCCTAAACAACAGAAATCAACACCATCTTTGTGTTCTTTTAATTCATTTTAATTCATGTTACTTAGAAGTATCATTTTTTGCTCATAGATTGTTTTACTTTCAAATAATAGATAGATAAATGGGTTTTTATTTTGTATTTTTTGGGGGTATATTGTTTGATGAGTCATTTAAGATTTAGTCTATTTGCTGATCCTTGTTTAAAGATTAATTGCACCAATAAATTTTGGAAGCAGACAGAAAATCAAGTTTAAAAATGTCATAAGCAAAACAAACGATTCAATATAAATGTATATCACTACTTTCAAATTAGTGATATACATTTGTTTTGAACCGTAATTATGGGCAGAATTTGTGCAATTTGTTAGCTGCTGCAGTTTACTGTATCTTTGCTTTACAGTATGTGTTGGAAACTGAAGTTTACAGTATGGATTGGATATTGTAGTTTACAGTATTGGTTGGATACTGTAGTTTACAGTATGGGTTAGGTACTGCAGTTTATACTCTGTAGTGTCTGTTGGGTGCTGCAGTTTATACTCTGTGGTGTCTGTTGGGTGCTGCAGTTTACAATATTTCATGGATGTTTCAGAAATCACTTCTTAGTACAGAATATATGAAATGTTATTTAAAGGAGAAAGGAGTGAGCATTTTTGATTGACAGTATCACATGACATAAAATACAGGCATATGTTCTGATATTTATTGTTAAATAGATTTGAATCAGACCAAGAGCTTTCTACGAATCTACTGTGATGATGTTTGTTCCTGTCAAGTTGAAGGAGTTCATCATTCTGGTTGAATGAACACACTGTTCCTCTTTGAATGGACAGGCTTCCTTCACAGCCGACACAGGTTATATTTTCACTTGTTTAGGGAGTACAAATGGCAGTTTAAAATCTCTGTTTTACCTGTATGCTTATTTCATTTATTGTCAACTTGTGAAGAATAAACTATCCTTGATTCATGAAATTTCTGACAATATATATATACTTATATTGTATGCAGGAAATATCCTAGTTCTGCAACAACTTGTGATTAATACATTGTTTGTAGTTGTGCATGATAAAAATCAGAATGACTCTGAATCTGCACCGTGATAAGTTTCTAGGCCATAGTCTTGTTTTGTTTTTGTATTTCTCTGTGTTTCATGCGACTTAAGGCATTGGCTCAGGCCAACAGTCATTGTAGACGATTATGAAATATATGGTACAATGTCATCCCCAAATGTATTGGCTTTTGAAACATACCCCCTCTGAAATTTCTTAAGAATCTCCTTCCTCTGCCCACACTGCCAGTTTATACTAAGTATTTGCAAGAAGCTATTACTTCCCAACTTATGTTTTATAAAAATGAGTGTGAAATTCTAGATATAAAATACTTGTTCACATTTCAAATGCAATTATGTATACATATGAACTTGTGTTTTTTATGTTGTGCATGTTTGCTACATGAACATGCTCCACTAGAATGATGCTCATGAACTCCACACTGAACAATAATGAACATATCAATGACACTAATAATCTTGTGGTCGATTGATCTACTTAAAAATAAATTTAAGTTGATGTTATAATTGCTTTGTAGGCAGAATTTTGGTACACTTTCTAGGTGTAACTGCTATCAAGTTTTATTTTGTATATTGTGTGTGCATATGTAACTGATGAGTGATTTCCCTTTTGATAGTTTTTTGTGAAATGATGGATGAGATTTTTTCCCCCTTAGTATTGTGCTTGCGATTCAACAGTTGCTGCATAATTTGGAAAATCCCCAAATATAAATCCTTAAGGGCCATTTGATTGTTTTCTTCGAAGAAGAAAAAATTAGACATATTGAATGAAACTACAACTTTTATTCTTGACTGTGCGACTTAAAGTGAAGTGTCCTTTTATTGTATATTAATGAAAATATGTGTAGTAGATATTCTTACTTTGATGGTGATTATTAATTTGTCAGACAAGCTTGTGTGTGCGCTATAATCATTCTGTGATCATTTTCCTTTGTACACCACCCTCTCCCCTCCATCTTTTATGTTTGGTTAATTAAAACATAGAAAGTTTTAAAGGAATTTTCTGGGGCAAAGACTTAGTTTGATGTTGATAAATTGTAATTGGTCGCAATAAAATAAGATAACGTATGTATTGATTCTTGCAAATTTTGTTAATGAGGGTGTTTGGCAGGATGAATGGATACATAACTTTATCTTAGTAATGGTAGAATATACAGGTCAGTGACATACTTGTATACAAGGTAAAAATTTGTGAATTATTATAGTCTTTAATATGTCAAATGCTCAGACAGAAAGGTGACACTAGTGATGAACATTAAAACAAAATAAAGCATTCAGATAAATCAGTACAACAACAATAGTATAAATGAAATGGACATGAGTTACAGTTTTTGTATGAATCTTCTTTGCTTGGAGATTGGAATAGTGTATTTGTGAGGACCTCCTTAAGCAGAAATGGTGGCAATGCTGGTTTTTCTATTCATTTCTCCAGTGATTGCTGACCCATTAGCTTTCCCAAAGCTTCCAACTGCTGCAAAAGTTGATCTTGGTTTTATATTACCATATACATCAATACTTCATTTACTGTATCTGTGGTTCTTAAAAGTAGTTAATAGGTCATCAGGACTTAGAGACCTTCATAAAGTCAAAATTCAATGTACTGGTTACCTGGTGCTGATAGGGCTCTGGCATATATCTTTTTTCTTTCAATTTTTCTTTCCTACAAAATTTTAGTTTTACAATCATTGATTCATGGATTGTATTTGTCTTTTAAAGACACTTGGGTAAAAGAAAGAGAAAAAATATTCAAAAGATTAACTTCATAGCCTTTCTTCAAAGATACTCACAAAAACCAGTTTTTTACGGAGCTCTTGTATCAACGCATTATAGGAACTGGATTTCACACGGTAATAAAGTATAAGTAGACTAAAAATATACAAAAATCATTTTTTATCTGTTCATGGTGTATAAACATGGTCTGAGATGCCCAGGCATGTTCGATTAGCATTAACAAGTTTGGAGTCTTAAAACCATTAGGGTCCAGAATATAGTTTTTGTTAGTTTTGTAGCAGAATGTGCACATTAACAGCAACATTCTAGTAAATTTTTTTAATTACTTTAAGGACATATGCGACATTTCTGACATTTTCTCTAGAATTATTTTTCCATTTCCTTGACATGAAGAGTTCTTGTATAATAAGTTTATTTTTTATAATAAAGTTATATCACCTATTATTGTACATCAGCCTGGGTATCTCAGTGGCTAGTCACCTTATTTGTAATGTAAGGGTCACAGGTTCGATACCCCTTTCTTACAAAGATTTGTCTCTCCTTGACTACGGTGTCCTTAAAACTATGCAAATTTTTAGAGATATTTTTAAAAATGTTTATGAAATGTTGTTATTTTTCTTATTTCGGCTGAATTGATCTTTTTCTTTTTTACACAGTTCATTAACACTCAGTAGTCTTTAGTAGGATTACACATGTGTACCGGCTGAGCGTGCAGAGTTCGCTGCGAGACCGGTTCGTACCATAACCATGTCAATCCCAAGACGTTAAACAATAGGTAGAAACTGCTTCTTCGCCAAACGCTTGGCAAGCGAGTCTTGGGTCTCACGAATGACACCGTAAAAGCTGAGGTCCCATGTGGCGAAAGGCGTTGGACTCTCACTGCTACGACTCCGAGCACCGCGCATAGGTCTTGATTTGTGGCTCTTCACTTACAGCTCGTGACGTCTCAATATGAGTGAACATTTCTTGAAGGGACGTAAAACAAACAATTGCAGAATTTCACAGAAAATTGTGTGCAGAAATTCAGAAAAAAGCTACCTCGCGATTATGAAACTCCAAATTCATATACACTCAAAGGTATGGCTAATTAGACGATATCGTCATCAGTAATTCAATCGTCGCATGCTCAGATTCAGTTAAAGAGAGAATCATCGGAAGTGTGGATATAAGAGGTATAAAGGTGCGGCGATATATCGATCGCATCCACTACAAACCCTCCTGACACGCATATATCCTGCTACGAGGGGTTACCTTGACACAGTGGAAATGGGAAATTTTCTATGTCATACCTGAATAAACCCAGTAAGGTACAGTAAGAATTTTATGTTGAAATCAATTTCTGATATAGCCAATTTGGTACGTTAATGGCAAATGTTAAGAAATCATACTCATTTATTTTTAAAATAAATCTCGGGGAGAATTTTCTACAAGTACAAAAGTTATGTGGCCCCAAATTATAAAAAGTCGAGTCAATATGCATGTTGTATCACAAAACCATATCGTGATACCCAAGTCTAATGGGTATATTGAATTGTTGATACATGTATTGGTAATGTTAGAAACTGTTGTTCTCTCTAAATGAAGTTTTGTGCTCATTTATTATAATTAATGATGTCATTATTTCGTTTATGTTTGTTTGTTTGTTTGTTTGTTTTACGTCCTGTCGAGAATTTTTCACTCATATTGAGACGTCACCAGCTGAAGGTGAAGTACCACAAATTTAGACCTATGCTTAGCGCTCAGGGCCGTATATGGATTGCATTAATAAAATTAATCATGTGAATGAGAGCAATAATTAAAGTTTTGGTATCTGACAGAATGAAAGGCATGGTCATTTTTAGACACCACGGGCGAATTCAGGTCTTCCCTTAATCCTACAGTATATATCAAATTTCGCGAAAATCTTTGGCTTCCGGGGGCATCAACTCCCCCTTATAGTAAAATCGTGGATCCTTCGCTGGAGATATTTAATAATTTAACTGAAGATATCTTCAATTATTTTAGTAATTGTTAATTTGGCGTTTTATATGCAACATTAGATTAGTTTAGACACATTTTGTATGATTGACCGGACTAGTCTTGACAGAGAAATACTGCAGTGGTGATTTCTTCAAGCCTTGGATCTTCGAACACACTTGAGCAGAAGTGAACTCTGCTGGGACAGGTTATTTGTATGTCGTTTCAAACTTAAGATGTGATAAACTAAAATCTTTGTTATGCACCGGCAGCTACATTTAGCAAAGAAGACAGTTTGCCATTAACATTTACGTCCAATAAAATAATTTTGTTACTTTGATCAAATTAATTTTTTGATATACTGCTTGATATCAATGTTTCGAATAATTGTTACTTGGACTTACATTAAAACTACTATAACAGGAACAATAACAATTGCGGTGCCGATATAATCCAGGGCGTCCTTGACCCAGTCCAACCAGCTAGGAAGGTCATCCAGGGAGTCTAACAGAGCTATCACTTTGTAGGCCCTGTCCTGGTCTTTAAATGGACCACAATCCCCAGATGGCGTCTTCCTAACATCCCAAAATGTAGCGGAATTTATTAATTTAACTTGTTTACATGCATTTGAAACTGTTTATTCAAGACAAAACTTAGTCAGAGAGGATTACGAATTAGAAGAGGTCTGAGGCAAAAACACCTAGATCACTTATACATGTAGTTCGTCTCTTTGTAAGGAAAAGGTTTGAACAAGTGAATATGTCATTTGGTTGCAAAAAGACAACTTACTGGATAAGAACGTAGACCACCGGGATACAACACAGAATCCACGTCAGCAGCAACAGGAACCGGTAGAAATTGCCAGATCTGGAGGCCCGGAAAATGTTCTTGGGTGGAATATTGGCAAAAAGTGCCACAAGATACCGGAAGTAGAACACAATGAATAGTTTGACGGTCGCTACCAGTGCCATTAATGGTGAGAAGTAGAGCGCTAGCCAGACAAGTCCCTGACCATATACTAAATCCAGAACATTGGAAGTCACTGCAAACTCGCTGTAGTTCATCTACAAGACGCAAGTGTTGAGGCATTTAATGCTCGCATCAATTCTTTTAAAGAGAGCAACAACTCAATAAAAGAGATCATTAATTCAGTTGTGGATATGTTGAATGATGATATATCTGACTATATATAGCTGCCCTCTCTAAAAAAATTACTGCACTACAATTCTATTGAGTAGAACAATAATTCAATTATTGTGCGCATTAATTGAATTATTGTTCTCTTTAATCAAATTGTAGCGCGCATCAATTCAATTGTTGACATCATCAATTCATTTGAAGAGAGCACCAATTCAATTATGGTGCGCATCAATTCATCAGCATAATTAATGTTATTATCACTTCAATAAATGCGTGCAATAAATCAAAATTGAAGATATCATTAATAATGTGCGCATCAAATGAATGGATTCCTTCAAATAATTAAAGATATATTCAGTTATTTGAGTTTATATTAATTTGTGACGCCAGGATCGAAAGGAATCAATATTGAAAAAATACATGTAAATCTTTATTTTCTTCTTTCAGAGCACTTCAACAAAGAAATAGCTAAATTTCTGAAAAATCGAAGATTGCTAAAAATTAAGGGCTGAAAATCACACCTACACTGTGACCCTAGTCCTCTACTCGCCAATAGGGAATTCAAACTACGTACCTTGCAACAGCATGTTCTAGTCTTGATGAAGATGGCCTTTAAAACATGGAGCAGCAATCCTACCGCTATACACACCCCTAGATCCACCAAGATCAACTTGAAAATTTCCTCTCCCACGTCATTTTCCCAGCAACAAAAAAAAGCCTTGCTACTGTTGGTAGACACGGTGAATGGCGTGGGTGTGACCGAGGTGACGTCAACAGAAGCACCGGTAGGGAAGGTTCCACTCACTGGAGTCTAATAATAGAAAAGAGGACCAGACCAAATAGAAAAACGAACCAGACTATAAGAACTTCTAGTTTAATGCAGCTGCATACATATACTTCGTATTTTTCTGTCCGTTCTAAAATATCAATTACCGTCATTGTCTGTGGATTTTGTTTGTCGGCACATTTTGCCTTTTTGGTGAGTGAAATGATAAACACAACCAGACTTGCATAATAGAAGAAAGTTGTTCTGAAAGGAATAAAGAGAGTTGGATGCGTTGCACGTCTATTATTAAAGGGTTGGAGAAATGCTATATTCGATAATATTTTAAATACAACGGTATATCTCACCTCGCAAGGGTAAATTTGAATTCCGTCCGAGGATGATAGCTTTCTATTTTTACTAGAAGTTCGAAGATGAATGGAACAAACAGCTTCAGAAAGGCAACAACAACCGCCAACTAGAAATCAAAAAACAGCAATGCCAACAAGAGGGTTCAATGACTGCAACACCCCCACCCACCAAAATCCCACATACTTTATAAGTTCTGTCTTGTTGTTCATGATTATAACTGCACCACAAAAGTCCTTGATCCACTCACTGGACCTCTCCAAATATTACTATTATTATATTCACAAGCGATCGGTTGGTCATGTGACCTTGGGAAATTTACATACTGAAATCCATTACTTTGCTTTTTGCATAATACATGTAGTAACAACTCTTTAGCAAAATCCCGAGTTTTGATTTGTCTGTTTTAATGGAGGGGATGTGGGAAAGCTCGATCCAAATGTTCTGTTTATGGGTTAGGAAAAGAAAATAGACTTGCCCGATAGCGATCATAAATTTTCTCTATTAATTTCTCTGGTTCGTCATCCACTTGTATACTAGTATTTTCCAAGTTCGTATCCTGGTCGGCTACAAAATAAATCAAGTAACCACTCCCTCCCAGAAAGCCCAAGACTAGTATGTTACTAATCAATCGCCCACAGAACATCCTTAGTCTGAAAAAGCCAATAATATGGTATACAAATATACAGGTACTCATATATCAAGACAACTCGAAAATATTTGCACCTACCTCTTTAACCAATTAACTACTTCTAAAGATTTCTCCTCTCGGATTTTCTCCTTCAAAACAAAACGACATCATCAATCGTGAGCATGATTTCTACAGGTTTGGACGAGACGAATGGGGTTTGTGATTAGTGTATGCTCACTTTTAAATCGGTGCAAAATGCCTTTAGATGATCTTTTACGCCTTCCTTACTATTAATGGTGAAGTCGAAGTAACAAAGACAGGACCATGTGAACGGAAAATCGCTACCCATGTCGGACAGTTTGCTTTTTCTATAGCGCACGTACATGCTGGTAAAAACAATAATAGAAGAATATCTCAAGTTCTAAATAGTTACTAAAAATCTGGTTTATTGGTAGGACGTGTATCTCGAGACGGATTTATTTGAAAATAATGTCGACAAACCTTGATGCAAGATACAGAACAGTTACAAGGTTAACAGAGGCCCAGGTCAAAAAATAGGACAGAGGAAGGTTGAAACCCTTCACATTGTCCTCCCTGTAAATTCCATAAAAAAGCACACTGGAGGACAGTTCACCCTAAAATGAAAATGATGATATTGATGTGCTAGATCTTGTACTTGAGGTCTGCGCGCTCTCTCTCTCTCTCTCTCTCTCTCTCTCTCTCTCTCTCTCTCTCTCTCTCTCTCTCTCTCTCTCTCTCACTTACAAAATGTCCAGAAGCATTATTTTCTTTCACATAACGATCCAGTAACTCGCCCGTGGTGATCTACGAAAGAACAAAGCGCTGATTTACACAGGATGCCAATAAAGTAGCTGTACTGTACCATTCGTGTTTTCAGGGAACGTTCTCACCTGTGGTACTGCGGTAAAGCAAAATAAAACGATGCCCGTCAACAGGTTCAGGTAAAACAGAGTCCTCAGAAACGTGAAATAAGAGGCAACCGTACTGCCGAAGTAAGCTGAAAGCAGAAAAATCAATGTCTTCTGTCTGCCACAATCTCTCAGCTGCTATTTTTTGTTTTTTTTGTTTTTTGTTGTTGTTGTTTGTTTTTTGTTTTGTTTTTGGGTTATTTTTTTCCCATTTAATTTCGTGTTTGCTCATGTCTGTAAGAAAACAGATCTATCTACTACACTCCTTTCTGATGTAACAGACGCTCTAAATATTAATGATTTTTACGCACCTGTTAATTTTGTTATAGATGACTCCCACAGATATAGGGGGACTGTGCTTTTCCGTGTCTAAGAAGAAATAAAGGGGATAATAGAGACTTGGTACAATAATTAAGATGATGAATATAATTTCGTTTTATTTGGTATAAGGTCGGCTGAGGACTTACACGTGATTTGATGTACTTGTTCGGATTTTGTTCTTGTCGTCTGTTTACGCTATCTGTCGTGAGTATTCTGCGTAGAAATATTGTCATGAAATGAAACTTAAGATTTGCTATTAAAAATAATGTATAGGGAGATTTTTTTTTAAAACTTCAAAATAATTTCTAACCCCCGAAGTTCTAATTTCTGCTTCATCGACAAAGGAACTTCCTTGATCCCTTCTAGAATATCTTCTTTGAATTTTAATTTGTTTTGTCTTGTTAGACGAGACTGTACTTCTGATACTAGTTGTTTCGAATCCAATCTAAATGTAAAAGAAATTTATACTAGTATCTCTCTCCCCTCTCTGTGTTTACTCCTCTGTAGGTGCATACATCGATTAAAACTTGGTTACATGAGCCTGATAGCACATATTACATTGTGCTATACTTACTCGGGATCTAAGAAACCATAACGAAGCCGATATAAAATATCAGAGGCCGATTCAGCTTCACCGGCACTCCTGCCACTACTAGAATCTGGAAATATACAAAGACGAGTCCGATTACCTCAAAACGACATACAAGTAAGCAATTAGGCGTGAAACAAGGTTCACACCATGCAATTATAATAATATACGATGTAGACGGTAGCTGATAAATATGATATAGGTGGTCATTTATATAACCGATGAAATAATTTGGTCCAGATAAATCCCAAATCCATCAGATTTCTTCCCAAAATAAACCACTACATCTGCCCCCCCCCCCCTTTCCCCAAAGTGTAAAGCTAATAAACTAAAAACATACATACATACCTAACGAAAACCATTGCTTCTTCTCAGGCGGTAATTAAACCGATAGAGCTATAACCTGTCAGAGACCTTTGTTTTGTTCTTACCCTCTATCCCGCCAGACTCCAGTTCCTCATAATCGGTAGCAAAGGAGGTGTTGTCATAGAGCTATAACCTGTCAGAGACCTTTGTTTTGTTCTTACCCTCTATCCCGCCAGACTCCAGTTCCTCATAATCGGTAGCAAAGGAGGTGTTGTCATAAGCATACTCATTCGAACCAGTATGGGTGGTATCCTTATGTCCCCCATAATTTCTTATATTACTTTGATTCTTTTCGACGTTGAATAACCGATCTTTCTCATTGAATTCCATATTCCTCAAAATGTTAAACAACGCACTGTTCGTGTGACATGTACACAAACTTCCTTTATCTGTATCAAAACAATGATTAATATATCTTATCAGTCAACAAAGTGGTGTATTGATAAAGCTGTAGTCCAACGATTGATTTTCATATCAAATCCGAAAGTTTCTCCTGCATTTTTACTTAACCCCCCCCCCCCCCCCCCCTTCCTAAGAATCACATTATGGATAATTAAACCACAATTTTAACGAAAAATTCTGACATTATTATAAATACACTCGGTTGGCTAATGTTCTACATCAGATTGTCTCTTCGTTCAAACTGAATTTTTGTTTGAGGAATACTACACAACATGTTGGGCAAGGTTTCATATATTGCTTGCCTTTTGCGATTTAAATGTACGACTCCGAATTAAAAAAAATAAAAGTACTCTGTATGTACTTCAAAACTGTGAATGGTGATTTAACAGAAAAGAATCCTCTTACTAAACCAGACTTTTTCACAGGAGCAACTTTTAAGCAAGACCAGAACCATAAAGCTATCTACCTGGAAGAATCTCATTAATACGCATAATTATCACAGTAGAGAAAACAAAGGATAATTCAAGCAAAGCCTTTTATTTTGTAACACATTTGCAAACAAAGTCCACAAGAAAGCAATATCTAATAGAAGTTAGCATGCGGGGTACCAGGTATTAGCTTTTAAATTCATTTAAGTAAGATACCAATCCATAAAATGAAACCAACTAAAAAAAATCAAGAAGACAGCACACTTGACTTGGAGTATAGACCAAGAAACTTTAGACCTTAATCGTAGTGTTAGGATCTAACTCGTGTAGTTTTCATGTAAATATCACGATGGCAACTTTGACAAACACACATACATATATAACTATAAACGAGTACAGAAATTTGAGTTTGCCTTCCGACAAAACTCATAGCACTATTCCTGTGCAGGTATTGGGTTTGTTAAAAAACATAACCCACTCATACATTTTATAAGTATCACACACTTTCACTCATTCACAGCCAGCAAACATTCACTTACTCTCTAAACATTTAGCAGTACCAACTTTTCACACCCTGTACATCTATTAAATCCAACTTGCATACTTCTTGTCAGACTACGGGATTAGTTGCTTTCTACAATATTGATAATCACTACTTATAACAAATAAATCTATAACAGCTATATATTGAAGGGGGAAAAAAAAAGAAGATAATGAACAGATAGACAAAACACAACTACATTTTATTTATCTAAAGTTGCCATCAAGATAACATAGTTATACAGACATTCAACATTCATATCCCAGTGTCACTCAACATTCAGAAACACTTCAACGAAGACATGTTTTTGAGCTGTCCCATTCCAAGATCAACTCTAGCACTAATATAAGTCGGCCAGAGAATATTTTTTCAATATTCACAAAAAAAAAAAACCAAAAAAAAAAACAATGTTATAATCTATGACATTTCAGTGCCTTGGGGTAACATTTCTAAGATACACAGTACTACACAAATTGGAATAACAAAACTTCATAATTAGCATACGTATATGAAGTTTTTAATATACACTAACAAAACTGAAATAAACATTACATTGAATTTATCATAAAAACTATTAAAGACATAACAACTTTCGTTCTGCAACATTCGCACCAAATATCAACAAAATGAAAATAATAAAATACAACCAAGTATTTAATTTATCAAGTGTGCTGACATGATGATTTTTCTGACCTATTGGAATGTTGTTCACTTGTTCTTAGATATCTGAGATAGTGTCACGAGTTTTTAGAAGCAATCTATAGCCCAATTTACACAATTAAATGAAAAAAATCTCATAAATACAAGAATATGTTAACTAAACTTCAAAATTGTCTGCAGATTATGCTAAGATTTAGTATGGGTAGCGGAATTTCTCCCCGGCAAATTTGGCTCCTGCTCCCAGTTCTTCCTCAATGCGGAGAATCTGGTTGTACTTGGCTAAACGTTCAGATCTGCATGGGGCACCAGTCTTAATCTACAAAGTAACAGCAAAATTTTAATTTGTCATTCTCTCAAGATCTATTTCTTGTGACCACACTATGCTGAAAACACAGTAAAAGCAATGGGTCTGTTGATCAATTCATGTATTTTGATCAATGCAGGAGTTTTTAATGTTAATTCTATGTAGCCATCTTTGACTGTCTCACCTGTCCGGTACACAGACCAACCACAAGGTCTGCAATAAATGTGTCTTCTGTTTCTCCACTACGGTGGGACACCATTACTCCCCAGTTGTTTGTCTTTGACATTTTCCATCTGTAATAGACACAGGGATTTGAAATTTGTGACTTCTCATCTCAGGAATAATTATTATCCATTAACAAACATTCTGCAAGTATTGCATAGTAATACATGTTCCTTACTGGACCCAAGTTAAGTCATCTGCATAATATATTGCATGAATAATCATACATCAACATTTTATGCACAAGAATGACAAGATCCCATAAAATGAAAGCCATATATAACAGATTCTAATTTCAGATTTTATATGTCCAAGGGCCAAATTTCTGAAAAAAGTAGAAAACTAAGTATTTGATTTAATTTTCCAAGTTCAAGGCCATAACTCAGCAAAAACTCAATAGACTGGAACAAAATTCAAATTTGACCTGTAACTTGTCACGGTAAAGCAATATGCTAAATATCAAATGAATATCTACAAGCATGATGAAGAAAAGGTAGAAAACTGATAAGCAAACCAGAGTGCAAACCTAATATTCTCTTCAGCTTTGTTGGTAGAGGACTAAAAGCATCTCTGTTCATGCAGTGTTAACTGTGTAACTCTAAGTAATGACTACTTCAGTTTTAATTTGTACACTTGCAACGAAACACTGTAACACAATACATAAAAATCTTACGCCTCAATAGACTCAGTGACACTGCCAATTTGGTTAACTTTCAACAGCAGACAGTTACAAGCCTTGCTATCAATACCCTTCTGGACTCTTTTTGGATTTGTGACCAGTAAATCATCTCTAAAAAGTAAAATCAGTTTGTAAGTCACTCAAAATTAAATGTTAGATTACTTTGAAAATACTCCTAGGAATTTACTTCTGATATATATAGTTATTCTTTCTATATGTTTTCATTCACAAAACTGTAGGAAATTCCTTTAGAATACTTATCAAATTGTGACTTACCCTACAATTTGGATTGTGACAGATCCTGTGAGGTTAGTGTAAGCTTCCCAGTCATCTTGATCATAAGGATCCTCTATGGAGACTATGGGATACTTAGAGATGAACTCACGATAAAGGTCACCTAACTTGCCTGAAGTAAGCTGTAATCAAATTATTTGTGTATGAACATTTCTAAACCACTTCCCATTATCTTATAAATTTAACATTTACTTTACATTGATGTGAAAGCTTTATGTGAAAACAAGAGGCCCACAGGCCTTCAGTCCCCTGAATACCATAGCCCATACAATAAGTCTCAAATTCGCACGAATGCCTCCATACGGAGCCTTTTTTGCATGTTTATAATCTTTCAACATACATACATTTTCTATTCAATTACAGAAAGAAAAATGGAAGTTTGAAGCATATAAATTATTCTAACATTCCCTAATTTTTTAAATACATTTTCATTATGTGGTCATATTGGCCTTGCTCAAGGACCTAAACCCCTGTCCAAGGAGCTATGAATTTCACCATTTAGGTAGAAAGCTTCATGGACATCATATGATAATCATGCATTTAGTTTTTCTCCAATATATATGGATGTAGAGAAGATTTTCTAAGATTTAATACATTTGCACTATATGGCCATATTAGCCCCACTGTAGGACCTGAACCCCATGAATTTCACAATTAAGGAAGGGGGCTTCATGGACATCATAATCATGCATTTAGTTTTTCTCAAATATATATGAGACTAGTGAATATTTTCTAAGATTTAATACATTCTCACAAGGGCTGTGCAATGCACAGAAATTTTCAATACACTGCTACTTATACCATTCAATTAAATGCACAGATTACAAATTCCAGATTTCAGATCGGTTTAAATTTCACATACACCAAAACAACAAATATGGCATCTGAGTGATGTGAACACCATGCAGATTTTTAAATCACAAGTGTGTGGAAATTTAACATTTTCACCACTTCTATATCAACAGAAAATGGTCCGCAGGATCACTGCAGTTCATGTTTACATGACATATAGCATTCAGTTAGTACTTAAATGAAATCAACATCATAGACAATGACACAAATGTTTTGATAGTTAATATGAAAGAGAAGTAAATTGATAAAAGGATACGTTTTCTAAGACTCGAGAATGGTAGGATTTTAAAATTTTGATATTTAAATGAAAACAATATCATACATTTGAGATTGATGATAGATTTGTTGGATAATCCAAAAATTACGCTGCACACTAATTGAACACATTTTTCTGTCAAAGTTATAATATGTAATTATAAATAGATATGTTCTTTACAAATGGTGACATAGAGTTGTATAAAACTTAAATAAAATTAGTTTAAGTATGATACTCATTTCAAGTGTTAATTTTTGAACTGTCATTAGATAAATTGGACCCAACATGAACCAAATTGAAAAAAACCCCCAAAAAACCAAAAACTTAATCATTGTTCTGAACTGAAACCGAACTGAATTGGGCTAACCCTGAATTGTCCCAGCCCCAATTTTCATTATATGGCCATATTGGCCCTGTGCTAAGGCATGAATCCCTGACCCAGGGGCCATGAATTTCACAATTTTGATAGAGGGCTTCATGGACATCACAATTATGCATTTAGGTTTTCTCCCACACATGTGGGAGTAGAGAAGATTTTGGAAAATATGGCCTTTTTAGCATATTTGGCCCTGGCCATGAAGCTC
Organism: Ostrea denselamellosa; assembly: GCA_024699665.1. NCBI lineage: Eukaryota > Metazoa > Mollusca > Bivalvia > Ostreida > Ostreidae > Ostrea > Ostrea denselamellosa. Next base: position 21,797,244 of record JAMZEH010000005.1, on the reverse strand, counting down.
CATGGGTTATAAGGTCTTAAATTTCACAATTTATATTCCTCTTATCCTAGAGATGCTTCACACCAAAAAAATGGTAACAAATGGCCCCGTAGTTTTCAAGAAGTTAAAAATGTAAAATTGTTAACAGAAGAAGTACGAAGACCAACAGCAATAAGTCACCAGAGTGTCTCATGGGACCTAATAAATTTTCTAAATTGTATCAAAGATAATATTGCAATAAAACAGAAAGCATACTAACCCAGGAAGCTGGATCAGAATCTGGATTTTTAAAATCCAGATCATACTTGGACTCCTTAAAGAACTCGGAAGCTGCCACGTCCATACCAATCTTGATTTTACCAGTGTATCCGGCCTTCTCAATGGCTTCCACCAGCAAATCCAAACCTGAATAATGTTGCAAAATGATGTTTAACATAATATATATTATTTTCTCTGTCTCCTGATTCATATTTCTTGACAAAATGTATATTTTTAACACAGACTTGTACAGAGAATGCCTTACCTTCTTTGTTGTCCTGAATATTTGGGGCAAATCCTCCCTCATCACCCACATTACAGGCTATAAATAAGAAGTTTTTGAAACCTGTTAGTCTGACGGTTTGGTCTACCATAAAAAAAATTTCTTTATACAAGCAGAAAAAGAAAGTCTATTTCATTCTTCAGACAGGTAAATTTATTATCAGTAAAATGTCTGGCAAATAAGATTGAGATTTTAACAAATTTTACAGATTACAAAGGAACCATTCTTGGTTTAATCAACCCATTACTTTACTGTCATGATTTACATGGTTTTCTCACCATCTTGACCATATTTTTTCTTAATGACCGACTTTAGATGATGATAAACCTCTGACCCCATTCTCATAGCTTCCTTGAATGAGCTTGCACCTATGTAAGAAAAAGATAATACCATTGTACTGAAAACCCTACATTCATTTACCATACTTACACTAATTATATTTCTTGTAATTCATACAAAATCATAACAATCACTACACTTGATCAATCTTTCACTATTCATGAGAAAGCAAAAACACCTGTTGGAAGAATCATGAATTCCTGCATGGCAAGTTTGTTGCCAGCATGACTGCCTCCATTAATGACATTGAATGCTGGGACAGGAAGAATGACCTCCTTGTTTCCAGCAAGATCAGCAATGTGGCGGTAGAGTGGAACTCCCTATTGATAGAAATTGATGTATAAAAGAAAATATTTTCACATGATCAATGCAGCAAAGAAGACTGTAACAACCACTGATGATACATGATCCTTACTTTTTTTGCTGCTCCAGCTTTGCAGACAGCCAAGGAAACTCCAAGAATGGCATTTGCACCCAATTTACCTGTGGAGAACAGTACACATGTTAATTCATCCAGAACAGTACACATGTTAATTCATCCAGAACAGCACATATGTTAATTCATCCAGAACAGTACACATGTTAATTCATCCATTTCTATATAAAGTAATTTACAGCTGATGCTTTTTACTTAGATATATTGACGTATGTTGCATACTTTTGTTCTCTGTTTTATCCAGATCTAGCAAAAATTTATCCACTGTTGTCTGGTCAGTTTCATCCAGGCCCTGGACATCAAAACAGAATTTCAAAGTAACTTATTTTTAAGATGACATTCAAAACTTAGATAAACTCATACATAAATAACAAATGAATTGAAAGTTAGCTAACTTACTGCTTGGACAAGAGCAGGTGCAATGACATTGTTCACATTGTTAATGGCATTTGATACACCTGAAAATCAAAGAACAAAACTAAATGAATTTTTATTAAAAAAGACTAACAAATACAATTTTCAAAGTTTAATAAGTAAATAGTCTATAATCATATCTTCAGTGAACACTAAACAGTATGTACTGATTTATATTCCCTACCTTTTCCATGATAAAATTTGGGGTCCTTGTCTCTCATTTCCAGAGCCTCATATATACCAGTAGAGGCACCACTGGGTACAGCTGCTCTGAACATACCTTAAATAACAAGATGTGTTTGTGAAATGCGGAGACCGCCATACAACAGCAAAGTAATTCTGGTACCCCAAAAAGGTCTCATCACAAAGAATACACAGGTGAAACATGAAAGCCCTAGAACTATTCAAAAGTTATGGCCAAGGTTAAAGTTTTTCAAAACACCCCAAGGTCAAGGTCATAAGGACAAAAAAATTGCTACCTAAATAAAGGTATTGTCAAAAGGAATACACAAGAGAAATAGGAAAGCTTTATCACTTATCGTTCAAAGTTATGTCCAAGGTTAAAATTTTCAAAATTAAGTCAAACCCAAAAACCAAGGTAAAAAAAAATTTGGTACAAAAAGAAAAGCCTAGTCACAAGTAATACAAATGTGAAATATGAAAGCCCTGTCATCATCAATTCAAAGGTTATGACTAAGGTTAAAGTTTTTGTAAACAAACAGATAGACGGACAGACAAAAATCTATATGCCCCCAAATCTCTGATTACTGGGGCATAAGCAAACAAGATATGTTTGTGAAACACTGATGCACCTGTACACTAGCAAAGTCACCCTGGCACCTAAAGAAAGGTCTTATGAAAGCCCTAGAACTAACCATTCCAAAGTTATGGCCAAGATTAAAGATTTTCAAAAGTAGGTCAAACCCCAAGGTCAAGATCATGAGGTAAAAAAGCATTGCTACTTAAAGAAAGGTCTTGTCACATGTGAAATATGAAACCCACATCACCAACCATTCAGAAGTCATGGCCAAGGTTTTAGTTTTTGCAGATAAATATACTAATAAACAAACCAAAAACAATGGATCTTCAATTACTGGGACATAAAACAGTAGGGGATAAATGGAGAATAATGCTAGTGTTTAAAAGAAGCACATATTTTATTACCCGTTCTACACTGTATTTCAGCATATTTAAAAGCGAGTGTAATATTGGTGCTGATGAACTGTTATTATCATGAATCAGTGTTACACATACGATAATATATAACTAGAGAATTTCACACTTTAATGCAACTATACATTAATGTTCTTGCTTCTCAATCAGAAGCACTAAAATATAAGTCCTACTACAAATTAGTGTGCATGCAATATTTTAAAGATTGCCTTTGCAATTTTTTTCTATAGCAATATGGGACTAAGAAAAATTGGAACTCTTCAGAGAAAGAATTTACGAAAATTTTGCTTCATTTGGACAACTCTTGTATACAAAAGTGATGGGTAAAGTTGATTCATTTCTGACACAAAAATATCTGCCTGATTTAAAGATTATTTTTCAGATACATAGCAAGCGAATATCTTAGTACCAAAAACAAAGCTAATTAGATTAAATTTCTGGGGCCCATTTTACAAAAGGCCGTAAGTCTTAGAATTAGTCATAAGACATAACTTACGATGTATGGCCATTTTACAAAGATTTAGGATTTGCGAGTTATGATGAAATTCGGTTGTAGTCTATGACTGCCTGGGGGTGACCCTATGTCCTAAGTTATGTCGTAAGTGCTCCATAAAATCATTGTTACAATTTATAATTATGATACATTTTGTAAAACGGTCCTACAATATACCGTAAGTACTTCAGTTTTATGACTTAGAGCTTAAGATTTATAACTTATTGTAAAACACAGCCCTGATGTTTGGTTGTGGAAGGCGATTCAACAATAACTCGCAGCATCAATGATATAATTTCTCTGATGTATAGTATGTGAATATTTACTCAGTTTGTTAGATTTTCTGGAGTTATTTTTAAATGCAAACATAATAATGTTTTATTAGCTGCTCATTTTTTATAGTTGTGATAAATGGTAGTGAAAATGCAAGACGAACCAATGAATTGAACTTGTGTACTTAAGGATACCCCCTACTCCCCAATTTTGGGCTTTGGACAGAACTACTTTTCTTGCTAACTAAAAATTTGCAGACAAATATGACAGCAACATCAATCTCCGTTTGCACCTCCCCTTTCCACAGCCAAAAATGATGCTTAGTGCCTGAGCTCATTATATCTGATACATACAGTGTGCTTATTTGCTGAAAAGTTGCCCAAGTTAATGCAGAAAATGAGATCTTGTTGGTCATACAAAACATTAAAACCATGAATCGGGACGAAATAGTAGTTACAATATTCCGTATTCTACAGATAATATTTCACAATATTTTTCGAAAAGGTGATTACTTGACAGGTAAAAGTGAACTCACCTTTTTCTGTATTAACATCCACCTCGACTGTTGGATTACCTCTGCTGTCAAAAATTTGACGAGCAAACACCTTAGTGACTGGCATGGTGGAGATGGTGCCTCTGACAGAAATTCTATGTAAATTAAAAGGATTCATACTTTAATTTAGTACATTACATGAAACATATTGAGAAATTCATTGTGGCAATGTACACTGGGGTTAAATCAGTATGATCACCATTAATATGACAGCTCAGCTGGTAGAGCACCTGTCTAGAAATACTGGGGTATCCCTGTAGAACCACCATTAGGTCCACTGGATTTTGTTCCTTCCACCCATATTTGGTGCAAAGACCTTGTCTGAATCAAACAGGTGTTGATTTCTGGCAGGGATGACCCTGCATGTCTTTAAGAATGACAACATTTATAATAAAAGAGGGAGAAATGTAGTGGTGTCTCAATGCATGACCAAACAACTTAGTTAATAGAGCACCAGACTTGATATTCTGTTCAGGAGTCCCTGGTTTGAATTTCTGCCTGATCCATTGCATTTTTTCCCCTTCCCATTACAATTCTATACATTGAATAACACTTCTCCTTGAAAAACTTTTATAGTTAATATTGTTGGCAAAAAATATTTCCAAATCAAAATGATACTGTTACGAATCACTTTGAACAAAATTAGCCACTTTGAAAACATTTTTTCAAATTAAAAGTGTGTTTAGTTTTGGACCAGCTACTACCAGTTACTATGTTTTTATGAAGTGATAAACAAATTTGATTCAGCTAAACACAGTTTAATTTTTTTTAAAAGTAAGAATAACCCATAGTCCTAATGGCAGACTTCCTTTCAAAACATAATGGGAAAAATAAATGTCAGCAAAACTGTAAAAGTGGAATACATCACAGTGTACTTAATTTCATTATGTTTGGGATTTAAGAATTTTCAAGGATATAGGAGAACAGTTGTATCACACTTAAATTCAATATGCTAAATTACAAGTACAGTCAAAACTGCCATAGCGACCCACTGTATTAAACGACTCACTCATATTTAAAGATTTTCCCTGTATATTTGCATGTAAAATTTTGACCCCCTATTGTGGCCCATCCTACCACCGGGGGCTATGATTTTAACAAACATGAATCTGCACTATGTCAGGAAGCTGCCATGTAAATTTTAACATTTCTAACCCAGAAGTTCTTGGAAAGATTTTCAAATGACCCCACCTTACTTTTACATTTTTGGGATTATATCCCTTTTGATGGGGGATATGGTACTTCAATTGAACAAACTTGAATCCCCTTCACCTGAGAATGCTTTGTGCAAAGTTTGGTTGAAATTGCCTGGCTGGTTCTGGAGAACAAGAATTTTAAAATTTGTCAGTGTATTTTTACTATTATCAACCCTTGGAGAAGGCCATTGCCCTTTATTTGATAAACTTAAATTCCCTTCACCCAAGGATGTTTTTTTGCAAAGTTTGGTTGAAATTGGTCCAGTGGATCTGGAAAAAAAGTTGAAAACAGATGGACAACTGACAACAGGTGACCAGAAAAGATCACTTGAGCTTTCAGCTCTAGTGAGCTAAAAAGGGAGAGTTGGAAGTTTTTAATAAAGCAGTCTGCAAAATATGCAAGTGTGAGTTTAAATATGCAATACAATCACATTAGCTCAGTAGTAGAGTGTTCACCATGTGACCAGAAGGCCATGCATTTGAGCCCCACTCAAATCTGTGGCATAAACATAGGTAGTGATTGCTCCTTTGCCAGATGCTCACCATTTAGAATGGAGAGTCACGGGTCTTTTGGATATGACTTTAAAAACAGCATCTAGACCTTAGAGTTGATTATAAAAGCTTGAGAGCTTACTTTGTCTGTTGTAATGTACATACTGTCAATACATAAATAATTACTTAATAAATTGAAATGGTTTTGTTGTTTTCTGGGTTCTCATTATTCCTGAATTCATTAAGTTATTAAGAACGTGGTCTGTTCTTATATGGGTTTTCAAACTGTACATGCATTTCTGTGGAATTAAAGTTTTCATTTCTGTGGGATTCATGTGAATTTTAAAACTGCTTCCAAAATTGATGTAGTGCATACTTTCAAAATTGGGGATTGAAGTTACTGTTAATATTACCCTTCAAATTGAATAATCTCAAGAAATTAACATTAAAAAATGTAATAAATATCAGAATTGTCAATTTCTGCTGCATTTCTTTTGGGTTCAATGTATTTCATTTATAACTTTGTATTTATTCATTCATGAAAATTACAAAACAAGTGTTCAGTTGGTAGTTGTTTTTGTTTTAATCCAAGACAATTTATGAGATTCATACAATCAGTAAGTTTTTTAATGATAAAGTGAGTTGAGTCCAGAGTGAAAACTCCTAACATATATACATGTATATATGTGTCTTTTAAAATCATTACCCTTCTGTGTAAAATTGTTTCTACAAATTTATTTTCATTACTATCACAATTAAGATATCTTAATTAAAAGATGACTTCACACAATTAACTTCATCTTGAAGAGATTTACAAAATGCATAACGTCAGTATGCTCCAACCTAAAAAACCAACAACAACAACAAAAATGTATTTGCGAACACTGATGCCCCCGGATAACAACCAAGTGGAACTGTACGACTTGTAAAGGTCACCAGGTCAATTATTTTGGTGTTAGTAGAAAGATCTTGCTTCAAGGGATGCACATACCAAATATGAAAGGTCAACCTCTTATGATGTAAAAGATATGACCAAGGTTTTAAAAATTTCCAAACCTAGGTCAAAGGTCGATGTCAAAGTCACAAGATTAACAAATCTGGTATTATTGGAAAGGCCTTCTCACAAAAAATACATGTTAAATATAAAAGCAGTATCTTATACAATTTGAAAGTTAAGTTTATATTCAAATATACATACAAAATATGAAAGCTCTACCTCTTATGATGTGAAAGATGCAAGCAAGGTTAAACTTTTTCTTTTAAATTTCCAAAACTAGGTCAAATGTCAATGTCAGGGTCACAAGAGCAACAAACCTAGTATTGTTGGATAGGTATTCTAACAAGAAATGCATATTCTGAATATATAAAAGCAGTATCTCTTACTATTTCAAGATATGGATTATAATGGATTTTTCTAAAAGTAGATCAAAGGTCGATGCTGAGGTCCCGAGGTCAGAAATATCGATGTCACTGTAAAGGTCTTGCCACAAGGAATACACATTCTAAAGATGAAAGCTCTATCTTTAATGGTGAAATAGATATGGACATGGTTAATTTTTTACTAGGTCAAGGTCACCAATCCTGGTATTGTTGGAAAGGTCTTCTAACAAGAAATGCACATGCTGAATATAAAAGCAGTATCTCTTCCATTTGAAAGACTGGATTTTTCTAAATGTAGGTCAAAGGTCAATGTTAAGGTCATCAGGTCAAAAATTTTGGTGCCAATGGAAAGGTCTTGCCACAAGGAATACACCTACCAAATATGAAGGCTCTACCTCTTACGTTGTAAAAGATATGAGCAAGGTTAAAGCTTTTTGCCACAGACAGACTGGTCAAAAAACTATATGCCCCCAGCCACCCAACTTTGATTCCAGGGACATAAAAACAGAATGACTTCTTTCATCTTCTGTGGCCTGATTTCTTTGTTGGCTGTGTCAAGTTAATTTCTTTCTTTATGTCATCACACAAAATAAAACCAAACTGAAAAAAGGAAAACTGAGGTTTTGTTTCCTGGATTGAACTGAAAAATGTCTGAACTTTCACAGCCCCGAAACGCAACGGTCTAAGAAGAGTGTTTCGTAGCCTGTAGAAATAGCCCCAGTTATCACATCATATAATAATATCACCATATCACAGAAAGGCATGGCTAGTTTAAATTACACCATGTAATGACTATACCAATCATATGATAAACAACTTGACCAGCTATGGCGTTCCATATATATGACACATCATGTTGTTATATCATAATAAAACTGATTGGCCTATTTTTACTTAAGCTGGACATTGCAAATTTATTTTAATGTAATCATATATTTCATCACTTTGAAATAAAAAAAAAAATCCCAATGCTTAATTTTGTTCATTTGGGTTATTCAAAGGCTAGACCTTGACTGAGTTAGCATAAAACATGAACTTGATGAAGGTGAAATATGCACGACCTATTCAAGGTCTCTCATTTCTGTTATTATTTCTGCATGATGCTATATGAAGAGAAGAACCAATTTTGTGAAGTATGCATCATGTTTATCAAAAGACAATGAAATGCATATAAATAATGAACTTTTTTCATTGAAATAATAAAGAAATACGTGTTTGACATACCAACTGTCTGCAGCCTTCACGAGTCGGAAGTCGGATCAATTTCGCAAAGGAAAATCTCGACTGAACTCTCGTGCACCTTCAAAGCGTCCTCTGGCGAGATAACGGGGTATTAACATGGAAGTAGGAGGCAAGCAGTTCGTGAAGAAAATGTAAACATGACAGTTTTTCCAGCAGTCTTGGATCATGTGAATTGAACAGCAGACGGCGATTAACGAACATGAAGCCAACTATAGATTTCAAGGAGTGCTTGAAAGATTCTCCTAAATTTCGGTAAGAAAAAAGTAAAAAAGATTATGGATTTGATATGTGTGGAGTTTACGGAGGGGAGTAGATTTGTTCAATGAAGCAGTAATTGGAGTATATAGATACACAATGGCTATTAACATGACTTGTTTTACATCATACAAGTACAATGTACAGAGTTATGCAAGAACTAGTCGACAAATTTTGAGTCTTCCAATGTGATGTTTATTTCATACAAAAATCACGTTTCATGTTTTCAATAATTGATTCATGAACTATTTTTCATAAAATCTAAAATTATTTACTAAATTTTTATTGTTCAACAAGAAACATGTAAAGGGACCATTTATATATATATATATATATATATATATGGATTACAACATTTTATACTAATTCAAAATCATAGCAAACTGTTTGAATTACATAAAAAAGTTCAAAACTAAGGCATTTGCATTCATTTGAAACTTGATCAAAAGTGAAAAAATAAAAAACCATACAAAAATTGATGTACAAACATATCAGACCATAGGAAATGATCAGATATATGTATATTTTAATAAGATATTCTTTAGTACGATGAGGAAGGACACTTAAAACACCCTCTGTCTGCTTCTTCTGTTTGTTTTTATCAATGCACACTGCACATCCTTTACATGTATGTTTTGATTTTAAAAGATTTCAGTGAAAACTGAGGAAATGATATGAAGTTGAAAAACAATGCTCATGCATGCACATGTGCTTTAGCTTAACCAATCATCGTACATTGTAGGTTCTTGTAGTATATACCTGTGATGTCAGTATCATTCCATTTTTCTTATTTATAGAAGATATTGGTATTTAAATATTAACCAATTAAAGCTGAATGAATGTGCTTGCATATGTGTATAAGTGACTTTGATGACACTAATCAGTAGAGAGTCCAAAAATATATCGGCAACGTGAAATCCAAAAATGTTATCAATCAATACTTGATTTTAGATGTTATAAATTACAATGTACCTGCATTCTTGTGTATTCAAATTTGATTTAGTGATTTTTGTTTACATTTTTATCAAGTATTGATATCATAAGTCTGCAGTAAAAATTTCAATTTATTTTTGTTGTTTATAAAAAGTTATGGCCATTTTAGTACCCCAATATTGAAAACAATACATATATGTGCATAAACATGGATATGACTCTGCACTTATCACTTAACAAGCCTTTGCATTATATATCTACAGTAATGTCTTACAGCGTGACATAAAATGTATTGGTATTTATATTCATAACAGACACTTAGAATAAAAAAATTCCAAGGTTATCCAGATGTGTATGGACATCATCTTGACTTTAGACATTTAATCCCCTATTCATTGAATATGGAAAATAATGCAGTTGATATAAACAGTATATCATAACGTCATAGTTAGAGCATTGGTGTATAAGCAAAACGTGATTATATGATTGAAAAATATGGTTTAGATGCTTTTATAGATTTTATTGTAGCATCTATGAAGGATGTTAATTTGGGTAGATAAGATTCAAAATGGCGAAATATGTGTCCTTGTGCTTGCATTTGAGTTGACTCCATTTTGACCAAAATTTTCAAGTTCAAAGGGTATGACTTATTTTTTCATTAGTTTTCCATAATTTCCTTTTAAATGATAATAATAATGATTGGGTTTTATATAGTGTTTTTCCAGCATATGCTTCTCAAAGAGCTTCACAATACATTATTACCCCAGCAGACCATATAGCATTCCAGAGCTTTCTCAGTGCAAGCTGTTATTAAGGCACTAGAGCACTAACATTCTAACAATATCTTTCACTGTCTATAGCCAGGTACCCCTTTTACACTTTGGTGGAATGAGGAAATTCATGTAAAGTGCCCTTCCCTAGGACACAACATCGGTCCTGTCGCGGCTAGGACTTGCACCTACAACCTTTCGGTTGAGGATTTAACAGTCTGACCACTAGGCCACGGACACCACATATTAAGTGTTTCCTATAGGGAGAGCTTCACCCCTTGGGCCATTAGAGAGCTTCACCCTTTATAAATTTGATTATGTTTCCATCATTTATTAAAAAGTTATGGTGATTTTAAATTTTTTACATGAATCAAATATTGGGACATCGAGTTTTCTTTATAATGCTTATATTAGTTAGTGTTAAACTTTAATTAATATAAATATGGTTTATCAATAATCAGTATAGTGGTATCATTGCCTAATGAATAACATGTTTGCTTGGCAAGTGTATGGACCCAGAATCGAGTCCACATACTCTGTATGAAATTTTGAACAAGGCAAAATAGTAAAGAAACAAAAGAAATAGTGATGATGTATGTTTATAAATAACCATGCACAATGCAAAAAATAATAGGGTATTGAATATAGGAAAATACTAACAGGATGCTTAATAATGTCTCTTGTCAAATGATCTAACTTACTGTTAGAATTGATAGCATGTGAATAGTGAGAACAAAGGTGTTTAAACAGAACAAATGTAAATTTGTCATTGCCTTTATTACCAAAACTAGATGGTATTGGTTTTATCATACTAATGGAAAAACCCAAAAGTACTATGCATATAAATTGCTGGGAGTGTAGTGCTCCAGAGTGTGTACTGTGTGACTATACTATCAGCATGTGGTTTATTGCTTGTAATGGGTCTTTGTCATTTTATATTCTGAAAGTAGGGAGATTTCATTGTCATCCAAAATTATAAATATAATAAAGGTATTGAATTCCCAGCTGTCACATTAGTTCAAATCCTTCATACCTACATTATGGGATGTCTTGAAGTGAACTAAATTTTTAAAAAAATTGATAGAAAAGTTCAGTCAATTGTATTTTATTTTCACTGAGTACCATGGTGGACCTTTTCTATTACCAAAAATATTGCATTACCATAAAATACATGGTATAATAAAACATACCAGTAAATGTGCTATCAAATACTTGCATTTATTTTGAACATATAGAAGGAACAGGGTTATATAAGTCACACTGCATCATGAAATTTATACAGCATATTTCTAATTCTGACTAACACACAGATATATTTGACTCGGGTACCAATCACTTCCCGTAGAAACTCTTATAGAGCTCATTCTATTGACTAGACACCAATGTTGTTATAAGGTCTTAATTAGATCATAAAATCTGGGAATATTGGCAATCTGCATCTGTCTGTGTTCTTTACCAGGCTGAATCTTCACATGGAAAAATCATTTGTTTAATGAATTACTGTAGGCTCCTGCTAGGGGGAGCCACATGTTTCCACCACAAGGAAGTGTTTATATTAATCATTTAGAGGAACTGCAAGTTGTTAATAGTGGAAATACCTTGTTTACTGTCAGGCAATTTGGTTCTTGGGGGGGAAATTTATTTTAGTCCTCGTCAGGAAATTTTGTAAAAAATACAACACACCCTTAAACGCTGCACAAATTATTATTTATATGTTGCATAATTTTAAGTCTATCAACACAGTAGGTATCACATATATATGTGTGTGTGTTCTTACTTTTTATTTCTGACTTCATGCACTTCTTTTACAATATTGACAGTGCATTGACAAGCTGCCATTATCAACCTAGAACATTAGGCTACAGATAGAATAAAAAAAAAATATTGTAACTTTGCATAGTGCTCACTTCAAGTTGTAATCAATATGGGTCATTTGTCTTGGTTCATCATCATCTTGATGGGGAAAAAATCATGCAAATAATGTGTTTGCATCTATGTTTTTGTATAATTTTTGCATTTTGACCTACTTAGTGATTTAAATGGTTAATTTGCTTTGAATTGCGAAAGTTAGTTCTATTCTATTTGATTTCCTAGTCGATATAGTATGCATTTTTCATGCATTTTTTAATATTTATTAGTACTTTAAGTAACTTATCAAATCTCGAGAAGATCAAACCACCAGTCCTTAATTTTATCAAACCTTGAAAATTTGTCCATGAAAAAAATAAATTCTTTTACACTTAAACTTTGATATGTTTGATTTAATATTACGGATATGTACATGTTCAGTACAAGTATGTATACATAGTTTTAAATGTAATGTATATTTCAGGAGTTTATTTATAAATTATAGTAGCTTTGAAATTCAATAGCTCCTTATCAAAGGGTAATAAATTATAAGAGATAAACACAGTGATGAGACACAATGGTACGACTCCCCAAAGCATGCATAATCTACATCAATATGACTTGGCATACTACTAAATGGGTGAAATAATATAGTCATTTGAGGTTCTAGCATTATACACATGATATAGTCCAGTTGTGAATACTATGGACTTGATACAGTCCAGTATACATGAATACTGTGCATATGATATACTCCAGTCTTGAGTAACTGTGAATGTGATGCACTCCTGTTTTAAGTACTGTGAACATGATACACTCTTGTTTTAAGTACTGTGAACATGATACACTCTAGTTGTGCTGTGAACATGATATACCCCTGTCACGAGTATTGTGCATATGAAAGTTTAATCATGAATACCATACACTACATGATACACTCTAGTTGTGAGTACTGTTCACATGATACACTCTTTCTAGAAAATACTGAGAATCAGCAGCATGATTTTTAAATTCCATGACATGTATGTTCTAGTGCATTGTATTCATATTTGATGTGAAAGACAGTTTGTGTACAACTGTTATGTGTTTTTATGTAAGAATGTTAAAAATATCACAGGTATAGTCAGCCAAGATAGGAAGTAATATAATGTCAGTGTCAAATGTTATTGAATATACTTGTAAAGGGGTGTGTCACTACATGTTCCAGTAATGCAGCCTTTTCCAGTTCAGCTGACTGGAGCCACATTCTCTTAAAACGTTCCCAATCATTACTTATGTGACCTTTTCTCTTTGTAAACTATATCTAAATACTAGTGTATGCACATAGATTTACTGGTTGTTTCAAATTAATTTTCCTTTTTTTTTTATGTATCTACATGTGCTAGTAAACTAAAGTTAGTCAAAGTTTTCCAACCAGTACATCGAATTGATTTGACTTAGTCAGATTTGTATAGTATTTTAGTTCATCGTGTACATTGAAATTTGACTACTGTACATCACCTTTCAACACTTTCAAGTGGTTTTTTCCCATTTCAAATTCAGCTAGACTTGTGTTAAAAGTGAAATAAGAGAGAAAGTGGTTTTCTGTAGTCTTTAATTTGCCCACTGACAATGAGAGCAAAAGAGGCAAAAATAAAGTGGAGGCAAATATTTCCCAGTATGACTGTTTAATGATATTTTTTTTTCAGAGCCTCCTTGGAATCTGCTGAGACAGACATTGACGTCTTAGAAGCCAGGCTAGAGAGAGTAAGATCACACTTGATAGAGCATCATTATAAATATTGTTGTAATGATATCTTCCAACTAAATTTGGGTAGGTAGGGTAGGTAGAATTGTTTTGTGAAGATACAGTTGTCACTGAAGTTTTCACCAAAATGAGCTCTAAATAGTTGAGAGAGTTTGAAAGAGAGGAAAATGTTACAAAGATATCTAGAAATTTCTTCATCAATTACAAAATAAAATCACGATTAAAAGATTAAAAATTTAGTCACACTAGAGCATGCAAACAACTTACTGATTTTAGTCTTATGCTTGTATTTGTAATGTTTCAAATTGTTTCTTTAACTTTAAACCAGGTTATGAATTATATCTTTATGCAGCCCCCCCCCCCCCCCCCCCCCCCCCATCTTTAATTGACAATGCAAGTTCTAGACATGTGTTTGATTATTTAGTCCTTAGTCCAGATAGCATTTTAATTTCAAACTATTTGAAATGAAATGAATTTCAAGTTTATATCATTGTTTCATAATTGTACTCAAATTGTATGTTTCAGAAAGTGTAATATATAGCAATATTACTGAAGAGTGAAATTACTAATTTTTTTTAAAATTTTTTTTTGGGTGAGGAGTGCAGCATCCTAGTTGTTTAATGTTTTTTGCAGCTTGTGAAGTTATGCACATTGATGATAGAGACTGGGAAATCCTTCAAACGTGCTAGTAGGTAAGAAACGCAAAGATTATTGTATTTAACATCAAAAACATCAGGTATGCATATTTCATGTTTAGAAATTTTAAATATGTTTATATCAGCCTAATGACTTGGGCACTGTATTAAGTTTATTTACGAATAGAGATATTAAAATTGGATGTATGAAAAACAAAATTTTTGCGATAAAATTTTATTGACATAGTGTTTTTCGGTGCATTTGTTTGATATGGTTAATTTTTCAGTGATTTTGTGACTGGTGTCAGAGATTTGGCAGCATATTTCAAAGATGACAACATGATGTCTGTAAGTTTTGTATCAGTATTTAAGTTTATTTGATGTTTGTTTAGTGATTGTTTAATAGAGAGGGTTCAGATAATATTCTGAGCTCATGTTTATTACTTTACATTTGAACATATGCGATTACCAGTTAATTCAGGGTAAAAGCTCATGAAACTAATTATAGTTGTTACAAGGACCATTACAGATGTTCTTAAATGTTCCCATTTACAAAGTGGTACCATTTTATTTGATTAAGTTCCACTGAATTGTTCAATAAACACTTAATTAAGAACAGGGTAACTTTCACTTTATTTCCTTGACCTATAAGAGAAATTATTGAATCAATACCAGTTGTATGTGCTTGCACTTGCAGGTCAATAATTTTGTCTATATCAGTCTGTTACATATCCCATTAGTTATCTAAAGTATGATTTTCAAACTAATTCATTGAAAAAAAAGAAAGTTTTTAGATGTTTAAGCATTATGCAATAAAAATTAAGGGAACATGCATGCACATTAATATAAGTAATTTTGACCATCCTAATCAATTAAATGTCTCATTATGTACCTATATTTCAATCCATTTCATAGTGAAATAAGTCACTTAAAGGCGTTTAAGGAATACCCAATCAAAATTCAACACACATGTATCAGGTGTGAGTAATTTTGCCTATGCATGTATGTTATGTACCATCATAACTTTAACATTAAATTTCAAAGGATTTCAATCAAAATGAGTAAGAGTGACTCCAAAATAGCAAATTGAAAAACAATGCATGGTCAAGTAAGTGCATACATGTGTGGTTTAGCAATATCAATCAGATTACATTTTAAGATATTAAACTGTATTTCTCTGAAGTTAATACCATTCCATTTCCCTCATTTATAGGAGAGTTCTAAGTGTAAAAGTTTCAGTCAATCAAAATTAAGCAAACATGCTTGCACATTCTAGGAAGTGATTTTGACCACACAGATTGGTAGAGAGTCCTAAAGTATATTAACAACGTAAATTTCAACACACTTCATTGAAAAATAAGAATGTTACAGACAAACACTTGATTTTAGACATAAAAGGGTACACTGCATATGTATTATTGTATTGAATTCATTTTTAAGAAATTTTTGTCAGTCATTTATAGAAGATTATGGCCATTATAGTACCATAAAATTGAAAGAAAATCATTGCATGTTCATTCATTTGCACACAAGTATGTTCAACAGTTGCAGATGTCATTCAACAGCCATTTGTATCATATACCTACAGTATAAATTTCGTAACATTTCCATCATCTATTAGAAAGTTGTATTGATGCTTAAAATTGTCCAATGCTAATATTTAGCACATGTGCATGTACATGTTGGTAAGTAAATTTGACCATAACAAACAGTAAAGAGTACCAAGATACATCTAGAACACGAAATTCAAAGAATTTTCTCGAAAAAAAGTTTCTGGTTATTCAAAGAATGGAACCTTTAAAAAACAATGCACATGGGTATTGGGATATTTTATATTACTAATCTTTAGACACATACTATATCTACGTATGCTGGTAAATATCATTCAATTCTTTTTCAGTAATGAGAGTTACAGACGTTTTAGTATTGTCCAATCAAAATGAAGCAGGTTGATGATTTTCATTATGCCATTCAGTTTAGAGTCTTGAGATACACTTACAATGTAGATTTAAACAGTTTCATGGAAAAATAAATAATAAAAAAAGTTGCAACAATTCCAAAATTAGTTTACCAAAAGTCCAATGCATGTGCATGCATATTAGACAAAATGACATTCATTCTGCACATTTACAAATGATATACTCTCATCCTTAAAAGGTTTCATCCTAATTCCTTGTGTAGTTTTTGAGAACACTGTTGAACAAAGAAGTACTAGAGAAAAATAATCATAAAAAAGAATAAAAACAATATGTTCCCAAATTACAAATAGGGAACATAATTACTGCATTGGAATAATTCTTTAGTATGATATTTTTCACTCAGAATGACAATAAATAAGCATTTCCAGAGGATTTACTGAGTTTGCTGTGTAGATGAGGCAAGTTTCTGGTGAAACTGAATTCTTTTCTTCACATCGTAAATTAGCTATATTTGTATTGGCTTTCTGTGGGGTAATTTATTGATTTGTTTTGACTGACACATCTAGCTTAAATTTTTAAAATGTAAGGTAAGAGGAAATAGAAGTTAACCATCAGATGTCATTGTGACTTGGACTGAAATGTACTTTGTAAATACAAGTATGACACAAAACAAGTATATGTACTATCATTTTGATACTCCCTGCAAACAAATGCTTTTTTGAGAGAGGGGATTGGAATCAGTATGTCTGTCTGTCTCGAGACATGATTTTGTCCAAACCTGTTCTGAGAGACTTGGATGTAGTTTTTTTTTAATTTTTTTTTTTATTTTATTTGCCATATAGATATACATCTGAAATTTTTGTCATAATTGGACTATTTTTTCATACTTTACAAATGTTTCCTGTCAAATTTTTGATATGGACTGTCATTTTGTTTTATTCTTTGTAATGAGAGACTACTGCATAAGTTTAGGAGAGGGTGAGTTAGGGTCATTGTGTCTGTCTGTCCTTTTAATCATCTATGAGCTTGCTTAGATGTCTGGAGATTTTCTTTGAAACTAGTGCATAAATTTTCTGGAAAATTTGTCAACTCTTTATCGCACCCTGATTACTGATAATTATCAGAGTCAAAGGAATTTAGTGTGTCCTGTAACTTGTATTCATTTGAATCAAATAATATTGAAAATCCTACCTTGTATGATTTTCAGCTTCTCAATATTTCAAATATTAAGGATGAGTGTTGAGAGGGGGGGTGGGGGTATTAGACTATTTGTCCCATTAGGACATTTCTAGTATAAAGTTCAGTGTATTTTTTTTTTTATGATTGATTGAAAGTAATTAACTGATCCTATATTTAGGTATATATTCATTTATGAAATGTATTTTGTTTACATCTGGATGGTGTTGTTGAAAGGTCTTATTGTTACTCTAACTAAATTTTGTTTCCATAATGATAGGACGATACAAAAGTATCAGTAAGTATCCCAAGATCCATTAAGTCCGATTCCTGCTACTGCATTGCAACACAGCATCATCAGCTAGCAGGAACCAGACTTGGTTTTGTCATTTTCTTTTGCGCATGGTCACCTTATATTTAGTGCTTTATTACAACTTTCTGTTTAAAAGTTTTTCAATGTGATTGATCTAACACACTGTACCTCCTATTCCAAGCATAAATTGACTTTTTCTTCACAGTCCTCCCAAACATTGCACAGTAATACAATACAAACAAATGGCAGAGACATTCTTTGATTTGCACAGTCCTGATAGTTTAATTTTGAGCTAGCAGAGATAGATGATTGCAAATAAATAGTTAGAAAGCAGTTATTTATTTATTTTTTTATTATTTTATTTATTTTTTTTACAAGAAATGGCTCTTGGTAGACTAGATTTTTTGATAAGGTAGTGTGACAGTGATGTAGATTTATATGAATTAAGAAATACTGAGTAATGTACAATTTCAGCATAAGAAAATTGTATAAATATTGCATTATATATTGCATGTTGTCTTTATACCAGTCAATTCCTGATTGCATAGCAGTTTGCTGAATCAATTAGCATTCCTTTCTGAATGAAGTTATATATTCAATTAAATATGTATCATTGTTGAATTATGGTACGATATCTGTAATCTCAATGAGAATTATAGATTCCAAGTATGATGTAAGATGTTACCACAGTGTTCAGTGATTACAGAATTAAGTATATGTATAGTTTTTTGAAGACGAGTTTCTGATATCCATGCCCTGTTGTGTATATATTGTAGCAGTGTGTATGATTGGCTCTTTTTACTCAGTATCCATTCCTTTTGTGTTAGCTGATGTTTAATACAGAAAAAAAATAATGGGAAAAGAACATTGTCAAAGATAATTTGTTAAACTAAAACACACATGGATCCTTGTAAGAGAATATTAACCCTGCCAAACTTGGATGATTTTGTCCTCTCTTATGACCTTGACCTCATATTTTTTCATTTAACTGCGCACCCATCAGTGAAGGTCAGTGATACCAGATTTTGATAATCTTGGTCTTTGTGTTACATCCAACATTTCTCATAAGATACTTTAAAATTGATATTTTAGAGAGACACATTTTGAACAGACCACCTTATTAAAAAGTTTGATAAGTTAGTGTGTATTTAACCTTGACCTTTGTTGAACCTTTATACACTGTAATTTCATAAACAGTTTGGGTGTGGGGATAGACAACATCTCTGTGACACACAGCAGGGCAATTATACATGTATTTCTATGTGTATTTTATCATGGTGTGGAAGAAATATAGCATGAGTTTCAGAAAGGAAGATTTTTAAATTATTTTTGCATGAATTGCATGTACATTGAAACTGAAAATGTGTATCCAAGTCCATGTTCAATGCATCACCTATACTGGCATTGTTATTGATGTGATGTTTTCATTTACAGAACTGTTTGAATAAATTTGCCCATGAAATGGGGGAGATGTTAAAGTACTTTAATGTAAGTAACAAATGAAATTTTATTATATGTTCTCATCTTTCTTATTATATATGCTGTACTTAGTATATGTCTTGGACAAATCAAGGTAGGTGGGGATGAAAAGTGGGGAAAGGGGCTAAGGCATTCTATTGAATAAATTTTTGCTGATTTTCTGTGTGAATTTTTTTTTTCAGGAAGTTAGGGGTAAATAATTCCACATGACCTGAAAAATAATTTTAATATTCTGTGTAAAAGAAACCACTAAAATCCAGCATTGTTTACTTCAGCTTGAAAATCATAAAAAATTGAAATTTAGATGTCTTTGTTTTTAATTTTAGATTTTAATGGACCAAGCCAATAGATCTGTTTGTAAAAATCTCAACAATTTTGTAAAACAGTAAGTAATTTTTGGATAAACAAAAAGAAATGGTGTTATTTTGACATTACCTGATTACAGGTTAATAAATGTCCAAATCAGCCCTCTTGAAAGTAAGTGACATCAACCTGTTTTTAAAGAAGAGAATTTTCTCTCTCTGGGCATACTGTTACTGCCTAATTGTACATGTGTGGAACCAAGGAAATCTCATTTAATATAATTCTTTTATTCTGATGTTGTACTGAGTTATCAAGTGATACCAAGATTCATGTAGCACTGTGTTTACTCTGTATTGGTGAATTTGTAACCTTCCACAACAAGAAACTTTTTTTTTAATCTAAGTTATTTTTTTATTATATTATTAAAGCATTTTCATTGTAATTTTTACAGAGACATTAAACAAGTGAAGGATTCTCAGAAAGACTTTGAGAAAGCAAGCAGTGAGTTAGACAATGCCATCAACAGAAATGCCAGCGTGCCACGGACAAAGGCTCAGGAGTGTGATGAGGCAGTCACCATGCTGAAGGCAAAAAAGTCATGCTTTGCACACACATCTGTAGACCATGTATTTCAGGTTACAGTTTATTCAATGTTTAATTAGTGATTTGTTGAAGTTTGTGTGTACTGTAGTATAGTGGGAGTGACTTCTTGTTCTTGACATATACACATGTAGGTATGCAATGATGTGATATCAATATGCATTGTACTGATTTGTTTTATTTGATTTTCAATGCATAGAGAACGTAATGAGGCTTTGAAATAATTTATTTTGCTTTACTGTTTTACAGATTAATATATTGAATTCAAAGAAAAGATACGAAATATTAGAAACAGTAAGTATTTAAACCTGTGATTTCCAAAGACAGTGCTGAAGAAACTAATTAATTTAAAAAAATAATTCATCTGGTTTAAAGTTTAAAGTAATTCTGTACTAAAAATAATAGATGAACATTGGACCATACAGCTTTAAGAAATAATGACCTGTTAAGAGAAAACACCTGAAGTCAAAAGATATTGTTAGAAAACTGAAAACCCTTGAACTCTCTATTTTCTAATGAAAAAAATATCATGTAAAGTCCTGCTTTTCATAAATGTAATCAAATTACAGAATAGTTGATGTATTTGTTATGTCATAATGATACTGTTAAGAGTGTGTCTTCGGTAAAACTATGTGAAGTCGTCCAGAAGCAATAATGTTCTCTGATTTTTATGAAACTTTATGGGCAGGTTACACTAACCACAAGTATTGTAAATATCAATATTTTATTCTGCTGAATTTAGTATGGCCACCATACAAAACACCACCTACAATCAGCCCTTTCTAGATGGATTCCATTGATATTCTTGAAAAAAATACCACCCTTTACAGCAGTATTTTTAACTGATTATTTAAAATATTGTATAGATCAGTCAAATAGTAATGGAATATTAAAACAATAGTCTATCATTTGCAACATTTATTAATAAAGTAATCGTAAATTTATATATGAGAGATATCTCTTCATAATTGGCATTTTGTCTCTTTTTAACTGTACAGTAATATGCATAGTTTAAATATCTTGCAAGTAACACTTTGATTTATAAAAAAGAAATTGATGCATTAATGTTGGGACTTTTATCTATGTCTAACCTACTATGTTGCTGGGTATTTTATTAACTAAAGAAATATGTCAAATTGGAAATACTATGATTTGCAAAAATGTTTGATTTTACATTTCATACACTGATTATGTTATTAGAGTAGAATGTAATTGAAGCCAAGTGCCCAAATACATTTTTTGTATAAAGAATTCATTTTCATTTAAATATCTACCTGATTTCCAGCTTGTCAATAATACAGATCAAATTTGACATTTCTGTACTTAAATTGCAAACTAAAATATACAAGAAAGGGCCCTCTCCCTGTTGATTGCTACATGATCGTATCGGTCACATATTAGTTTTGCAATAGGCCTAAATTACTTTGATTAAGTGAAAGATACTTAGCATTGAAATATAGGGATTAGAGATGTAAAGCTTAATTGGATATACTTGAAAAATGATAACATGAAAATTCCAATTATTGTAAATATTTGACCAAAAATATCGGACATGGTAAAATTTTAAGGTATTTTTCATAAACAATGATTGATTTGACCTACAACAGCATCAAAATAAATGGATCCAGGTACCTTCCCCAAGCAAGATTCATGGAGATACGCATTTCCTCTCTTGGTTTCAAACAATATTATATATTAAATATTGGAGACTTAAAACATCAATACATGTAACATCAAAGAAAAATTATTATATGATAAACAAATTTGCACATATACACTTTAAAACTTGATATGATTAGTATGTAATGAGAAAATATGACAATTTCTTTTATGTATTTGCCAATATGTGCAGTTTTCCATCATTTCAGTAAAAGATCATGCATTTTTCCTTATATTTCAGATGCTGTCCTTTATGCATGCTCACAGCACATTCTTTCATCAAGGTCATGACCTCTTTAAGGAGTTTGAGCCTGAGATGAAGAATGTGGCCACCCAGGTTTGTCATATTCTCATAACTGTATATCTCAAAATTTAGTGGCAATTTGTAGTTTATTCAATATTCAGATAGAAAATGGGCATATTAATTATTTATAAATCATTTATTCATATACTATATATACTTTGAAATATTAATAACACACTAGTGGTTTGGACGGTGTTTACGGTACAGGTACTGAGTACTTCCATTCTCCATTTATAATGTACATCAGTTATAATGTAGGATTTATCACGATCCCTTGAGATATATTATAAAAGAAGTTTACTATATATTGTATGTACAGACTAAACAAAATAGGTGATAGCTCAAAATCCAGTTAAGAGAAGTTTTACTCTAAGTTTCATACATTTGTATTAACTTCTACAGTTCAAAGGAGGAGACACGTTTGATGTTCATTATAGCCATACTTTGTTTCTTAGGTGGAGAGTCTAAGTGCCAAAGCTAGCCAAGAAAGAAAGGAGATGGAGGAGAGGCATTCATTGGTGCAACAAAAGGTAGGAACCTCATGTATAAATTCAGAGAATGCTGATTTATCAGTACAGTTCTACCATACTCGGTCTGAGATGCAACTGATTATTAGCACACTTTTAAAATGAAATCCATCTTTAAATTTTTGAAATCAATACATTTTATTTCCAAATTATATAAGAGATATGGTTGTGATATTTAACTGCAGAGTTAATTTAATGGTATTTCGAAAATAAATCTGCAGCAGAACTAAAGCTGTAATGAAGGGCTGCTTGTAGGGTGTTATCTTGGATGTAGTAGAGGGCTGTTTGCTGGGTATTATCTTGGCTGTAGTAAACGAGTGCTTGCATTGTGTTATCTTGGCTGTAGTAGAGGGCAGCTTGCATTGTGTTATCTTGGCGGTAGTAGAGGGCAGCTTGCATTGTGTTATCTTGGCTGTAGTAGAGGGCAGCTTGCATTGTGTTATCTTGGCTGTAGTAGAGGGCAGCTTGCATTGTGTTATCTTGGCTGTAGTAGAGGGCAGCTTGCATTGTGCTATCTTGGCTGTAATAAAGGGCTGCTTGCAGGTGTTCTATTGCAACTTTCATAGAAAATGTGGCAGTGCCATTTGTAACTCAGTTGTGGAACAGTGAGACATTACCTTTACCAGACATTGTACATACAAGGTCTTCAGAGTGTCACCACTTACATAATCACATATTTATTATTTCTGCATGTACTATGTAAATAGTGAACAATGCTTTAACCAATGACATTTCAGTAGGTCTGCTCCTTATGGTTGTGCTTGCTGTGTAAACAATATGCAAATGTTTTGTCTGAAGATACTTTTTCAGATTATACTATCAACAATTTAGTTTTCTTCAGTGAAGTAATATGGCATATTATAACCAATCAGTACATTATGCTGAGGCATGTAACTGTGTTGGTCTCTTATAGAGATGCTGTAGAAGCAGAAATAATTAATGCAGTGTTCAGCAGTATGGGAATTATATCTGAAATAGACTGTTTCTGAACCTAAGTGACTTTGTATGTGAAAGGTTCTGGTATTTAGAAGCACAATAAGGTTTCAGAAGATACCTTGTTAAAGAAGAAATCAGGAGTCTTGTCTATTGTAAAAATAATTTATTAGCATCATGTGGAAGATTTTGCCACCACTCTGTAGAGGTAGAAAAGGAATGCCAGGAAGCTCCATGAATCTGAAAGTAAAAGATAAATCATGGTTCTTAAAAATTTGTAAACTGATGTGTAAGAGTTATTTCCCTTTGTTTGCTCATGCCATAAATGACAGGTGCAAATCAGTTTTGAAGAATTTTCTTTTGATATCTCATAGTTACAATGGAACCTTTAATATCTGATAGTTACACAGGAACCTATCTAATATGGGTATTGTACAGCCCAAAATATTGTGCAGTTGGAAATGGTGTGGAAGAATCAGTGAATATTTAGGATGTCTAACACAAACCTATCCTTCTATTGTGTGCCCAAGTCAGGCAAGTTTCACTTCTGTACTAATTCAAAGAATTTTTCATATGGTAAGTACCTTACTGTGCCTTTCCTTGAGTACAACTTTATAATCTGTGATTGCATACACATTGAAAGATGTTGACATATGTGTGTGCTTTGATAAGTGCAGAATTGAACAGCAGAGAAGTGAAAGTTGAACAAGATATATATAAAGAAAAAAAAAAGGGTTACTAACAGATGCTTTTATGATACAAGATTTAGAAAGATTTGTACACTATAGAATTTGATAGAGCTGTTTAATCCAAGGAAAAGAGGGAATTATGTATTTTGTGAGAAAATAATAGAAAGATTTTTTTCAAAAACTTGCAGGAACCTTTTGAATATTGAAAAAACCACAAAATATTCCATATATCATTTTATTTGCATTCTATTGGTTTACAAAAATGAGCATTTTAGTATAGTATATTTATCACTATGCGGGATACATGTTTTACTTTTTGTTATGTACAAAAATCTTGGTCTATGAACATTTGCATAGGTAATATCATTTAGTGAAACTGTTCTTCAATTTATAAATTGTTAGCAGCAGTAAAATGTTAGTTTTCCAAATGGTATACATTTTCAATTTCTAATTGAATATATTTGTTTTATATAAAAGAAAAAGATTATAAATACACTCCATTGGATTAATATATTAATGAATGTTATTTTAAATGAAAATATTTGATAAAACAAAGCCGAAACAAAACAGGAACATGAGGGAAGGGTGGGGGAAGGTCATAAGTGAATTTAAAAAGCTCTTTTACTATTTTTGTCTTAGTACTGTAAACTTAACATATATTATTACAATCAAAATCTAGTATTTTCCAACATAAACATTAAAACACAATCAGACCATGTGCATTTTGGAATTCGATTTACTTGTGTATATATTTTATTATTGGAGAACATTTGCATTGATGAAATAGCAGTGCACATAAATTAACAGAACAGGACGGCCATATATATTATTATAATATAATATAGTATGTTTACAGTACTTAAAAAATTCTGAGAGAAAATAAACGAACAGAATTTGTGTGATAGTCCTTTACATTCTTGTGATGAAAAAGGGAAAAAATCAAAGAAATCCGTAGTTATATATATTTAAAACAGTGTTATTAGATACACTAAAACATTCCCCCAATGTGCGTCTGGTGCAAATGTTGTTTATGTAGGCTGTGCCATAAAGCCATGTAAACATAATTTACAGTGATTTTTGTAATCTTTCCTTCAATTGCTTCAAGTCAGTGGTCAATTGACTCTTAACTTCAATGTCATCTTAGTAGGTAATGTTATTTAGCAATTTTGTAGAAACATTCTAAGAAGCCTGATTGGTAGTTCCAATTTTAAATCTAAACATTCAAGAAAGTCCTGAGAGACCCAAACATTCCAATCAATTAGGATTCGACCATCAAGATGGTATCACAGTGGACATTATGCTGATATACAGCTGATGACCTGAAGTAACTACATGTATACCAATTTGAAGTTAAACCAGTGTGGATTAGATTTACATAGGTGTAATAGTATGTGCACAGCCTACACAAGCACCAGAATTGCAACCTGGCATGTTTAGATTGTCCTCCCTTATGGTAAATAGTATATCAATATGATAAATACATAGGACAAGTTTGTGTACCCTTAGGCATGCCACCAGAACAGTATTTTTGACAGCAAAATACAGAATATTTTTCATCATGCTTCACACGCAACATTAAAACATAAGAAATGAGATTTTCAACTAAATATCAGATTACTCCCTGTTACAGCATGCATGTTAGATCACTTCAGCATTACAAAGAAACCTAGAAATACTAACAGTCATGCACATTGAACAAAGTCAAAAGTTTTTCATGCAGTTTTTCAATTTCTTGCATTAGGTTTTCGAGTTTTGCCAGCTCTTGCATTAGATTTTTGGTTTTTGCCAGCTTTTGCTCTGGGTTTTCTGGTTTTGCGAGCTCTTGTTGAGGGTTTTAGTTTCATGGTCTTGCACCTCTGAGAGCCATTTTTGAGAGTTCTGCAACATCTCCTTTGCCCAGTGGGCAGTCTGCTGCACTTCCTGGCTATCTTCCTCTTCCCTCTTTTTGACCCTTTCTTACCCTTTTTCTTTTGGCCCCTATTTCTTCTTTTCTTTTGTTTGTTCTTTCTGTTTCGTTTCTTTTTCTTAGATTGGTTTTTTTGGTTTTTACCTGTTGTTTTTCTTGCAGCATTGTTGGAAGTTTGGATCTGCCCTTTCGTCTTAGAACCTAGAACTTGGTCCCTCTTAGATGTTATTGCACCTGTGGTTGAGTCTCTGTTCTGTTTTACAGTGTTATCCTGTTGTCTCTGTGTAGTCTTTCTGCTCGGTGTGCTGACCTCAGGCTGTGCAGGGACTTCCTTGCTGATCTCGGTTGTTTCAGGTGCCTTCCCAAAGTCACTGCTCTGAAGACTTTGCAGTTCTCGGTCTCTGACTTCTTCTGGTCCAGCACATGTTGGTGCCTCAAAACTGTAGAATTTGACACTGGACTTTTTCATCCAACTCCACAGCCAGGATAGTCTTCTGTCACACTGAAGTGGGTTACCATCCAAGGACATCATTTCTAGATTGACCAATGCATTTTTCAAGTCAGATGGTAAAGTCTGCAGTTCATTGTATTCTAGATTGATTACCTTTATTGATGGGAAAGTAAGTCCTCTACTGTTTTCTATTAATCTCAGAAAATTTTTAGCAATACCAGGACTATTCATGAACTGAAGGTAATTTGAATTCTGAATACCAGAAATAAAATCATTGGCCACTGTGACATCCACTTGTTCTTGGTATGACATGTCTAAGTCCTGCAGACTTGGTAAGTCTTTGAAAGCATTGGAATCAATTCTTTTCAGAGGGTTGTTGGATAAGTCAATTTTCTTCAAGCTGGACATGTCAGTGAAGGTTCCACTAATGATCTGTTGGATATTGTTACTCTTGAGATATATATTGGTCAGGTTTTGTAATCCAGAGAAAGAGTCACTGAGGATTTGTCGGACAGCATTCATGTTCAGAGACAGTGTCTCCAAATTGGCATTCTTTCCAAAGAGTCCAGATTCAATATCGTGAACTTCATTCTGATCCATATATAACTTCTCCAGTCTTATTGGAAGACCTCGAGGAATCATTCTTAGTTTGTTGTTGTTGAGCCAAAGCTCCTGCAAGTTATTAGTGGTGGCAAAGGCCATATACTCAACATTTGAAATTTTGTTTTCATTCAGAGTAAGAAGCTGAAGGTTAGTCATATTTTCAAAATCTGCGACCTTGATTTCGGTGATTTTGTTGTATCCCAGACGGAAGTCTCCAACAGATGATGGCATTAGTCCAGGTACACTCTCTAGGTTACACTGAGAAAAGTCCACTAACTGCAACATGTCAGAAGAAAATAGTAGACCTTTTGCTTCTACAATGGGATTGTTCTTCAGTATCAAGATTCTCAGGTATGGGAGGTTTTGGAAAGCTCGAGGATGGATTGACACAATGCGATTAACACTAAGGTCTATTGTTCTTACTCGTGTTATCATTTCAAAGTCATCCTCTTCAATTTCTGTAAGTTGATTGTATCCAAGGTATAATGTGCTTACATTGGGTATTTCATCAAAGGGTTTTCCAATCTTCTGAATTTTTGTATTGGTCAAGGTTAAAGACCGTAAATGTGATAAACCTTCAAATGCTTTGTCATGGATTCTGGTAATAGGGTTTAGAGACAGGTCCAAACTCATAAGTTTTTCTAGATTGCGAAATGTTCTGGGGGCAATGGCACTGAGTCCATTCCTGGACAGTCTAAGACTCTGAACATTGGACTGCGCTGGGAAGTCATCCTGTTGAAGATCAGTGAGTTGATTTTCTGTTAAGTCTATAGTGACCGTTTCACTTGGAAAGTTTTTTGGAATGTCTCTGAGTCCCATGCCATTACAATCAGCCGTGCTTCCAGCACAGGACCTACATTGTGGAGGACATGAGTCAACAATCAAAGCACAAACCAGCACAACAATGGCAGCAAAGTAGAAATCCATGGTGTAGCTTTGTTGTCTCTCGTTCTTTTCTCACATGTCTTTTTCACAAGCTGCAAATACATAAAAGGTTTGTTGTAGAAATTGAGCTAAAAAAAATCTCTGAGAGGTGTTTGCATTTTTTACCAGTAATGTTTTGGAGATTGGAGAGAATGTTGATAATTGTTTTTCTGCCAGAATATCTTTAGGGTCAACATTGAGAAATCTGTCATGTTTTGTCTGGTTTGCCTCTGAGATCAATGCAGCAGAAGGTGATAACATCAATCACATTTGACAGAGAAGTGCTTGCAATTCGTTACCACCCTGATGAACTCTCTTGGCTATTGCTGGGTAAACATGCCAGAGTTTATAGAGAAATATTTTCATTTGTAACCTATAAGTAATGAGGGATCCCACCATCCTAAACAGTTGTCTTTATGTCTTAATGTAAGAAGACAAAGCAGACTATACAATGAATCATATAAATTATATATGAAATAGTGAATTTTCATGTGATTGGAGTCATTTGGTTTAATTTATTAGGACTTGAGTTAAAGATTATGGCACACTTTTTCTGAGAGCTATGTTTGTGTTATAGGAAAAGCTACCCCCACCCACGCTTTTAAAGAAAATCCTTCAGAGAGCAGGTTGTGTAGTGCAATTCTTTTACTTGCTGCTTTATGAGTGATAGTGTAAGATTCCTTATTTTGATGAAGGCAATCAGATTACTGGTAAAATCAGATCTGTAATGAGATATTCTGTCATGTCCCTACACAAAATGAACAATCTTTGTGCAACCATTAAAGAATCTAATTTTAATCAGATTGTGAAGGAGGTGAATTCTAATCCTGATTACAAATGGTGAAGTCATCAGTTATGTGGTGTTTATTTATGCATTTGCTTCATTGACTGTGGAATGCCTCTGGTGGTCGATGATGCCATGATAAAAAAAGGAGAGAAATGCAGTCTTGTGATCATTGGCTCTGACAACGCTGACAGATCTTATGCCAATTTTGTGACATAGGAGTAGAAAGTCTGCTAGAGACCGAGTTTGACTCAGAAGGAAAATTAGGGCTTCCTCTTCTTTTCTTGTAGTTCTTAGTACAAGTTCCTAAATTTTGTGACTGAAATGAATCAAAATGGGGGTGGAAATTAAAGCTGCATAAGTAGATTGTGTAGGGTGTAAGATGGATAAATATTTAAATTGTGAAAATTTCAAAGCATATGTTTTGAATACAATATTACATATAAATGTATTATTTTCACATAGTGTAATCCATTAAAGGAACTCATGCATGGTATGCATCATGACGGCTACAGCATGCTGTTTATGGTTATGTAATTGAAAAAATTTGGTTCGTCCTGGGAGGTATTGGGATTTGGTTAGTTAGATTTCAGTGAAAGGAAGTCTGCAAGGATGAAGTGTGGGGAATGCTTAATTAAAGTGTCAAAATCAACAAGACCAGTTATCATCAGCACTTAAGTAGAGTGCTTTCTGAGATACCAAAGACAATGCTGTTTTGTTAACCTCCCTGACTCTTGCTCATCATTGTTGGTCATCTAGTCTTTAAATGGTCAGCACCTTTCATATATTCAAACTTCCTTTCCAAGGGAAGCTTGTGAACACATTATAAGTGCATATTTTAGAATCACAGGCAAGCTTCACAAGCAGATCTTGTACCAGTAATGCCATGATTTGCATGTTTAAAAATGTAGAATTTCTTAGGTTGGGCATGTCTTCCAGACTGTAAGGTATATTTTATATATGCTTACTCAGCTATCTATTTTTGTGTGCAAACAAGAAAAATAACTAGAGTCTATTTTATTAGTTCAATTTCATATAAGTGAGATAATGGTACCCAATCAGATCGGATTGCTTGCTACCCAACAATGAACAGCAGATTAAGACACAGTTAGAAGGATGCTAACAAGATTTTGCTCTTATCGTTCATCTCCATTAGGCATGAGGCCTTTACCTCCAGAGTATATTCAACCTATTCCTAGGGAGTAAATCTTCAGGTGTTAAATATATTACAGTTTACATTGTTGTACCATGAAGCCGTACATTTAATGACTCACCCTTACAGTTTAGTTTGTAGATGAATTTAGACATTAGCTTCATTCTTATGAGCCATTGCAAAATTATTTATCAGTGAAATGTAATGAATATAGTTATTATTCTTCACAACAGAGTTGCAGAGGTCACAGTAACTTGTCATGTGTGTTAGGGGTGGGTGGGGGTGGACACCATGTGAAGAGTACTATTTTAAAAATTAAGCTTACATCAATGATAGGTGGAGAGGGAAAGATCGGAGACCTGACCCACAGTCAGTAATTAAATGGTATTATGTTTTTGGACACCAGATTTTGGTTCGCAGTTTTCTATCTTAACTAGCTGCTGAAATAGCAATAAAGGGAAGAAAACTCCATTCTTACTTCTAGTTTTTAGGTCAAATATTCATAATCAGTGATTGATTGTAATATTATTTTGTTCACCATACAAATATTGTAACACTTCTTTTAAGTTTCATACTTGTTAAATAGATGGTAGATAGTAAGAGAAAAATTTCTAGGTCAAAAGGACATAGATCAAGATCACAAATATTTATTGAATCTAACACAGTTGTTGGCATTATAAGGTCCATTGTAGTCTTTCATTTCTTAATTACAATAGAGGTAATAGGAGGAAAGAGAAAAAGCTGCCTATTGATTTCTTTGTCAAAAGGTCATAGGATAAGGTCACAGGCATTAAATGTATCAATTCTTCAAGTGGGTGCAGTAAATAGAATACCTCTTGATTTATCCAGCATCATACTTGCTACATACGTAATAGTTGAGAGGGATATTATCCCTATTGATGTCTAAGAATATTAATTCTATAGTTGATATTTGAATATGATACTCATTCAATGAGGTCATGTTGTTAGAGGAGCCCTGCTTTGTGCTTTTGTTTCAGAGCTTTTCCCATTAATGTACTTGTTTTTCAATTTATGGAGTTTTATTGTTGAATAGTTATGCAGTAATAACTAATAAAATTTCAGCAGTAAAAAGAATATTACTGCAGAGATTAAAATGAATTGCAGAAGAATAAGCCTGAAATCTTTTTGTTGAATAACTTTATTGAAAAGAAGTTTCAACCTGAGGTCAACAAGACAATATCCAATACTGTCTGTTACTGTTATTTTCTAAGTATGGTTTTTGTCTGATTAAACCAAAAAGCTGACCTGTATCACTGTGAGGTTGTTTGTAAATTGATTTGACCCAGACATATCAGTAGTTAGTGGGACAGACAAAGTCAAGAGGGGTCCATCATCATAGATGGGGATATTGTTTACATTATTTCCTTTTGGCTGCTTTGGTATGGGGGCAGGTGGGGAGGTAACATAAACAAGTAATTCCTGTAGAAATTATTTAAGCCTCCTCAAAGAATTGCATCTCCTGACGTATAAACAATACTTTGCTGATTCAGCATGCAACTATTTCTTTAAGAAAGAGTAATTGAATTTAAATTTTTTGAAGAGTTGCTGTTCAGGTAGTATTTTAGGTATAATGTCTGAAGGGATTTACTTTGCACCTCTTTGCATTGCATATAACTCATTCTGTCATTTATCTTCCAAAGTCACATAGCTTTAAAATCTTTGACATATGGGTAAATGGAATGAATTTGAATTCAGTATAGAAATTTATTTTTACATTTTCTTCCATGCTGTTGTGAAATTTAAAGAATACACGAGACTTGTATATAGAGTTTCATTTACTTCTTTTATACCTAAAAAGTAAATTTGATATGGGTATGGAGAAAGTCATGGTGATGTATGAAAAAAAAAAATTTTTTTTTCCTTTTATTTATTCATCATATACTGCTAATAGGATTTTTGAAATGCCATTACATTTGTGTTAAATTTTTTATGATGATTAAACTTTTAAAATGTGAAGTTGATTACCTCTGTCACTCTAATAAGAGTCACTATTCCAGAGGTGCTAAATGTAATTCAGAAAAATAAAAGGAGTTCTGTATTTTATGTATCATTGTACAAAATTTGAAATTGTTGTAAAATGTGCTTCAAAAAAAGCTTTTCCTATACTACATTCCCAAGCAGGGCCAATGCAAACTTGGACTTGTTTAGGGTGATGTCCATTTGACCATAATTTGCTGTGGTGATACACCCAAAATTATAAGCAACATCTGTTAAGTAATGTATTCCAATCATTAAGTGGAAAAGGTTGACAGACCAAAAAGAGTATATAACCCTTTGGGATGGTGTGCAAAGAGGTGGTTAATGGAACTGCATAGTTTACATGTTCCCATGCGTCTGGAGTTCCTAATAGTTATGTAATGGGATAAAAATGGTACCACAGGTATTGAAGTATGTCATCAATGCCATTAATAAATGTGCATCGAGTCATTTCTCAGGAAAAAATTGTGATATTATGAATTGGTACAGAAATAAACATTTTACCTTTCACCAACTAAAAAAATCTTCCTTGTCTTGTTTTCAAAGGATTTCTTAACATTGTATTACATGTCTAATTTAGTATTACCATATTGCGTAAGTTTGTGAAAATTTCTCGTGAGATTTCTAACTTTAAATATAAAAAAAAAAGCAATTCCTTGAGCCATATAAGAATGATCTCCTCTAATGGGTTTGACTCAGCAAAAGAACAAGTGCATACTGAAAGTAAAGTGACATTATTCATTGTTCTGTAGCATGTTTTAAGCCTTAAGGAAGCCTATAGTGGCTAATAAATGCCAAACAGGGGCAGGTAAATTGCAGGGTGAACAGATGATACAGTGCATTCTATACATCATTAGACAATAGAATGTATTTTATTATTTTTTTTTTGTTACAGGGAGTAACACTCAAATTACAAGTGATTTATTTTTTATTTAAAAGCCTCCCCATTATCAGGTCGGATATGATGACATTTTTAGTATAAGGTAGCCAAGTGAAGTTTTTCCCATTTGTTGCAAAAATCACTAATTTTAGTGAGGATTTAATTTTCATTATTTTCATGGTATGGACATATTGTAGGGAGGGATCTTTTTTTAATCTAGGTGCCAACACTGCAGATGCTTTACCTTCTGAACAAACT
This sequence comes from Ostrea denselamellosa, assembly GCA_024699665.1. NCBI lineage: Eukaryota > Metazoa > Mollusca > Bivalvia > Ostreida > Ostreidae > Ostrea > Ostrea denselamellosa. The sequence continues at coordinate 21,763,686 of JAMZEH010000005.1, read as the reverse complement.
TTGTGGAAGCATTTTCAGTTTAATCTTAAAATTTTAGCAAGGCATAAATTGTAAGAACATATGCTATACTGATGGAAGCGAATACCATAGCTCAGTGGTTAGAGCGTTCGGTTCGTAACCGGGAGGTCATGAGTTCGAGCCCCGCTTGTGCCATTGCCGCGTCAAACCTAAGACGAAAAATAGGTAGTGATTGCTCCTTCGCCAAACGCTCGGCATTTAGAAGTGAGAATCACAGGTCTTTCGGATATGACCTTAAAAACGGAGGTCCCGTGTCACGGTAGGTGTTGGCACGTTAAAGAACCCTCACTGCTACGGCCCTGAGCGCTAAGCGTAGGTCTAAATTTGTGGTACTTCACCTACAGCTGGTGACGTCTCAATATGAGTGAAATATTCTCGACGGGACGTAAAACAAACAAACAAACAAACAAACAAACAAAAAACCATATGTCTTGTGAACAATTTCTGAATTTGGTGTTTCACTTGTAATTAGCATCATGTGCTGATCTCAAGAGACAGGGTAGTGTTAGTTTGTCTACAATGTAATGGATTCATCATTGTTTAGATCAATAGATAATCGATAGATTAAACACCAATACTATATAAATAAATTTAATATAAAGTATGCTTTGCCTTGAAACAATAACAGTGTGTTCATAAGCATGTATGTGTTTTTGTGTAGTTAATATATGTAATTAAAAATCATCAAAAAATAATTAATTTCTAACTAATTTTTTTTTATTTTGATTGTAGTGAAATACATTCAGTTACTTACTCTTATAAAATGACACACATGTATGATTAAAGTTTGTTACAATACCTTAAAGCTTAATTGTTTATGGAATTTTTAAACACTGGATAATAGCTAGAGAATTTCTGTTCTTAATGTTCTATTGTACCAGCATACAATTCCACCAGTACTTGTTCAGTTATTTGCACATCGGAATAGTAGGTGTGCATGGCCAGATGAACGTGGTGGTAGTGTACAATAAGTCCTGTTTACACAGATCCCATCTTGGATTTATTATCCCCTCAAAATTCATTACGAAAGAGGTTATAGCAATGGGACTGTGAGTGTGTGTTAAAATGCTGAGCCTGAAGACACTCTTGAGTCTTCATTTTTGCTTGATTGTTTTGATACTTCATATATAGTTTTGTTATCAAGAGGAAAATCTTTATTGATTTTAGGGTCAAGGTCAAGGTCACATGAGTACTGAATAAAAAATGCCTGTAGACAGTTTAGAGACCATAATTTTGCTACTTCACATACAACTTTGTTATCAAGAGAGAAAGAGCCATTTTAATTTTGGGGTCAAAAGGTCTAAGGTAAAGGTTACTAGGAGACTTTATAGAGAATGGTTTTAAATACTTTAGAGGCTGCATTTTTTTACTTGATATATTTGATACTTCACATATAGTTTTGATATCAAAAGATGAACACTATTGAATTTTGGTGTAAGTACAAGGTCGCTAGGGGACTTAATATAGAAAAAGCTTGTAACAGTCTTTAGACTGTATATTTCAGTAATCTATATTTAGATAAATTCTTTATATTTACTGATTGCCTACATTGTGATGAATGCCCTGCCTTGTAGACCATTTGTTTTGTTAAAAAAAAAAGTCACATGAAAACTGGGAAATAGAATTATTTACATCACCAATTAAGAGAAGGTGGATATATTAAAAAGTAAATAGTGTCATGTGTTGATTTTCTTGTTACATATCAGTTTAGTAAGCAGCATATTTTTGCTTATTTGAAGATCTAATGGATGTATTTAGTCTATTCCAGTGACCTTGCTTTGAGTGAGAGTGTCTAATAAATGATGTGCTTCTGGCATATTAATTACAATACTTCTAATTCAAAATCAATTCCTTTCATAAATATACTGATTTTTCTCAAACTACAAAAAATTGATCCCTTGAAATACTATGGATTATTGTTATGTATGGGTTGTTTTAATTGGGTATATTGTCAGCTTGATACAAATGAATGTACAAAGTCTATGCAAGTGATTTTAAAATATTGATAATTAAACTACAACAAAGAAATAAGATGATATCAAACTTTGAACTAAAGAGATCAAATAACCATTTTAAATAAAATTATACAATAGAGGAAACTTTAATTTATAAACAATTTTTTTTAAATAGAATTTCTTCAACAGTGGCAATATAAAATTCTATTGATCATTTAAAAAAAATGAAGAATTTTCACAGATAGAGATGTTATAAAGAAATCATATATCAGTGTATTACCATAGATATTAATTTTTCTTTCCTACCTGAAAAATTTTAAATGTCCTCAGAGTTGAATATCTTCAGACCAACTGACAATAATCCCTGATTCTCTTACAACTTCCTGACTGGCCAGGCATTACAATAAAACTCTCTGTTATCCATTCCAAGTAGCTCTCAGTGCTGCGTGCTTGTTCTTCACTGTTATACAGAGAGCCAGTATTGCCTACTCCCACAAAGTGCATACCTATGTGTATAATCACAGACAACCTGTACATAGAGGGGGGACAAAGGGTCGTCGAAGCCCTGCAGTCAATGGATTAATGTAGCTGTCTTAATTCTCTGATGTATACAGAGTAAAAAAGATAAAGTAGTGAAGAGGTACATAAACAATCTTCAATTCCATTTGATCTCCTTGTTGTAATGGTTTCTTGGGGAAATCATTATTTTGGCTTGATTACATGTATTTTGCAATATAGATAAGGTATAAGTACCCTTTTCTATAGTTTAGTGGATAAGGAGCACTGCATTACATTGCAGGGATGCTGCATTTCACAGACATGCAATGTTATAAACCACCTGTTTGATAGGCACATGCTTTCTGCAGTGTATTTCATATTCTCTTGTCATGTCATACTACAGTCAGTGGAAATTGTGCAATATTGGATGTTGTGTTTCATGTTTACAGATAATTTGTTTTTTTGGAAAGAGTAATCTTGTACACCCACATTAAGCCTGAGCTCAGTATTAGATAATGGAGATGAAGCAGAACTTTCCGACTTCATTAGACTTTTCATAACATTTATGTTAAGTGAATATTTAATTATCTGTCAGTACACAAAGGTTTATGTAAATAAATTATCATCCCAAACTTGGAATTACAATATCCAGTCCCATTTTATTATGTCAGTGGCCAACCATATCTTGTATTTCATCTTGTGTGGTTTGGGGTGAGGTAATTACTCCTAAAAGTAAGAGTCTTGGTTAACATCCCTAAGCATCTAATTATATTCTCTGAATGCACAGAAAATTCACTTCAGACAGCTTTTGAAGTTCATGAGTTATCCTCAACACCAGAAAAGAAAATTATCAATTTTGCCCCCCCCCCCCCCCCCCCCCCCCAAAGGGGGGATTAATTTTGGTCCATCTGTCTGTCTATAACACTTCGGTTTTAAGTTTAGCAGTGAATGTATACATTAAAATTGATGAAGAAATGGTTCCCAGTGATATCTCAAATATTGTTAGAGCTTTAGCTTTGAAATTTGTACTCAAGATCTCTACACAGAATTACATTGTGTCTGCTGTATTCTACTTTAGATCTCTATTCTCTACACAGTATTTCACTATATCTGCTGTATTCTACTCTATATCTCAACAGCATTTTACTGTATCTGCAGTATTTTACTCTAGATCTCTACACAGTATTTCACTGTATCTGCTGTATTCTATTCTGTATCTCTATTCTCTACACAGTATTTCACTGTATCTGCTGTATTCTATTCTGTATCTCTATTCTCTACATAGTATTTCACTGTATCTGCTGATTCTACTCTAGATCTCTATTCTCCACACAGTATTTCACTGTATCTGCTGTATTCTACTCTAGATCTCTACAGTATTTCACTTAATTATATACCAATCAATGATACTATTGATTTCACAGAGTACGATCTGATTTTCCAGATCACCACACTGGATATCTGATTCTGTAATAGTATCTGTCAGGGAGACATGATCCATTTTTTCAGATCAAGTTACTGTAGTAATGATAAATTTATTATATGCCCCCTTATGTATTTGTAATATAATAAATGTATTCCAAATGATCAAAAACACAAACATGCAGTAAAATTATTTTTTGTGTACTCAGTTTGTTTGTAATGTAGTTGATATTTTCCACAAAAAAATGTTGCGTTTATGCATTGTGACATCATCATTTTCAAAGAGATTCAGAACACCACAGTGTGGTGATCCAGAGAGACTGGTTGCACTCTATGAATTTTACAGTATCAAAACATAATTATTGATGGGTATATACTAATTCACTGTATCTGCTGTAAAGACATAGGGAGTTTGGTCATCATACTGTAAATAATTCCCCAATCAATTTTATTGATAGTCATATTAGATTTTACCCTAAGATAATGAGTGAGGGTAAATTCTCCCATTAGATATGTCACTTCCTAAGGCTTGTTTTCTTAGATATTCTGATTGGGGTTGGCAGATACTACATTTGTCAGGGAAAATAATAGGTTAAGGTCATATATGCTAATCAATGACAGGCTGGCATATTGGCTACCCCAACAATATCAGTCAACATATGCATTTAATGCTTGTTGGTAGTAATTTGTTATATATATAAAACATGTGATATGAAGACAGCTTACAGCAGGAGGAGCTTCAGAGTGCATGCTTGTAGAATTCCTGTGATGCTTAAGAAAGTTTTCTTACAATTTATTTAGTTCAAAGGTACTTTAAATGGCCACAGTGTTTTGATTTTCTTTTTTCTTAATCAATTTAAAAATATTGATTTTCATTGAGTTGTAATCTAATACAGATTGTGTGCAGGTCTGATTTGTTTTGATTCAGATATCTAATCATACATAAACTTGTGGGTGTTTTTTAAGGTCACATCATGATCCCTGGGTCAGGGTTCAGGGCACTGGGAAGCTAATTATGTCATACATTGCTTAAAACTCCTGAACAATTGGCTGGGTTATTGAAAGTATAGTTTTAAAAAAGGTAATGCAGCTTTCATAAAAATGATGGCTCATTTGCCAAAAATGTATCACATTTAAAAAATCTTGTTTTTTATTCCTGAACAGTCATTGTAGCCTTATATTACTTGAGTACCTTATATGAGAAAATCGTCATGCAATCAGGAAATAACTATCTTTTCCATTTATATATTTGTGACTGTTGAAATTGCAAACATGTTTTTACTGGTGATGCTTTAGCAGCTAAGCTGGTAAAATGGATGTTTGTGACTGTTATATCAGCATTAATGGTTGCAAATAATAAATGAGAAAATGTTTATTCCCATTCTGATGCAATTTTGCCCTTTGCTTGATGTTTACATCATATTTACTTGAGCCTTGCATTTTAGATTTATGAAATATGTCACAAAATTTTATATTTGACATTATGCATATGCATTTTTCTACTATGTTGTCACAATTATCTCATTAATGCACATTTCACTGCTCAAACCTCATCACTTTAGCCAATCAAAATGCAAATTACAAAATAGTTGCATTAGAATGACAATTTGCAATATTGTAAAATTCCAAATGCTACACTTTGAAAGACCTTAAAATTAAATTTTAAATACATAAAAGTGAGATTTTGATTTCATGAATGAGATTTCTTGTTAATTAACAGAAACACTGATTATATATGTAGGATAAGGAATCTATATTATAGCCCCTGTAAATGATATCTTAATAGTATGTAGGATTTGTCTTCTGTTCAGCCATCTGTATGTCATTCTATCCCACCTTGCATCCTGGCCATAATATTGATATTGAGAAGCTTATACTTATAAAAAGTTTTTTTATGACAAGACAATATATCATGACATTCACTTCATTTTGCCAAGGTTATGGTCACTCATTTGCCCATATTATATCTTTCTAGTGGAGATATTAGAAACTAACACGTGGCACAAAAGTTGTTATGGTGCTCATCAACATGTAAGACAGCGATTGAAGTTTTTCATTGTGGGATACTCTTTTGACTATAAAGGCCTATGGGTCTCTTGTTTGATACAAATGTTTTAATCAGATTAAAATCTACATTCAAAATCACTATAAGCTGTTGATATTTTGCATTTTTCAGGACCTGTCAGATGTAGAAGGAGAAGAGTCACCAATGGAAGGATATTTGCTCAAAAGAACCAGTAAAGGTTTCAAATCATGGGTCAGGTGAGTTTATGAAAGAAGGCTAATGAAAAGTTTTAAATCCAGGGATGGATGTGTTTCATAAAGGGAACTAGGAAGTCTATCCCAATATTTTTACGCCCCAGGAATCAAAGATTCGGGGGCATATATTTGGTCTGTTTGTCTGTGGCAAAAACTTTTAACCTTGGTCATGTCTTTCACTGTAAGTAGTAGACCTTTCATAATTAGTCAATGTATTCCTTGTGGCAAGACATTTCAAATGACTTCAAAAACTTTAACCTGGTGACCTTTATATTGACCTTTGATCTACTTTTAGAAAATTCGAATATAAGCCACATCTTTTAAATTGTAATAGATACTGCCTTTATATTTAGCATGTACATTTACCTTTCCAACGATACCAGATTTGTTGTTGACCTTGACATTGACCTTTGACCTAGTTTTTGGAATTTTTCAAAAAAACTTTACCCTTGGTCATATCTTTTACACATAAGAGTTAGACCTTTCATATTTGGTATGTGTATTCCTTGTGGCAAGACCTTCAAAATGACTTCAAAAACTTTGACCATTGACTTAGTTTTAGAAAATCTGAATATAAGCCATATCTTCCAAATTGTAAGAGGTACTGCTTTTATATTTAGCTTGTGCAATTCCTGAGAGAAGACCTTTCCAACAATACCAGATTTGTTGACCTTGTGACCTTGTTTTCGGAAATAAAAAAAAAAAAAATTTAAACTTGGTCATATCATTCACATCATAAGCGGTAGATCTTTCATATTTGGTATGTGTATTCCTTGTTGCAAGACCTTTCCATTGACAAAAAATCTTTGACCTATTGACCTTTACAAATCATACAGTTCCACTTTGTAGTCCAGGGGCATCAGTGTTTCACAAACATATCTTGTTTCTGAGGAGCAACAATTCTGTATCTAGATTCAGTTAATTCACTTTGAGCCATGAGCTGTAGAGGGTTAGGTTAACTCACTCGAGAATTTCAGTATGAATTTAGTATGGGTAAAATATTGTGAGTTAAATTTGTCTGTATTAATTTGGGACAACTCAAGCCATTGTGAACCAGTTCATTAAGACAACCAGAAAAATTAACAAATTATTGATCAGTTTTCTGACAGAGGGCTAGTAAACTTTATTTATGTCAGGGTCAGGTGAGTTAGATAAAGAGGATCAGTAAAATTAAGACTGGGTGAGATGACTTTGTAGGGACCTTATATGTTAAAAAAATTTCAACTTTTGAGAGTTTGTTAAAGAAAGAACCAGAAAGGATCTTAAGTCTTGGATCAGACATATGTGTAACAGAAAACTTGTTAAGGTTTTCAAATTTTAATTCAGGTGAATTTGTGATATCAGTGAAGATTTCAAATCCTGGTTTGCTGAGTTTGCAAAGTTCTCAGATGCTGAGTCAGATGAATAAAACAAGAAAACACAAGTTTTAACATCAAGTTCCGATGTGTCTAAAACGTGTTAAGGTTTTTTGAAAAAGAACCTGAAAAAATTTCAAATCCTGGGTAAAATGAGTGCTCTTAGAACATGTGAGTTTTCATGAGGTGCTAAAGTAATGGTTTGGTGATCTCTATGGAATATGTAGTTTTAACTTACTCTTGATGACTCCAGTTGTTGACAGGTGGTTTCACAATAGCACTGCTAGAACCAAAATTTGAAACTGAAGCCAAGGACTATAAGGCTTGTCAGTGGTTTATAATTCATGTCATTTAATCTTGTACTTTCTTCACAGGCGATGGTTCAGCTTAGAGAACAGTCAGTTATTGTACATGAAGAGAGGATCTCGAGAATACTCAGTAATGGAGGAGGATATCAAACTGTGTACAGTTAAACTAGTGTACGAGACGGATCGGAGATTCTGCTTTGAAGTTCTGTCACCCTCAAGGTAAACACAGGATGTTCTAGACTGCTAGTCTTCTAGAAATAGAAACCTTATTCTCCCTCAGACTTAATTTCTAAATGCTATTAAAATCTGATTGGAATAAACTAGATGGTTGTATCTGGGTTGAGAGGTTTAGTTTGACAGTGCAATAGTGTTTTAAACACTACCATTGTTGCATGGCATTTGTTTTTTAAAGTATGTTAATTATTTGGTAATACTGATAAAAATTATTACATGTTTGTTATTTTATTACATTATTACAACTGCATCATTGTGATTTTGTAAATGGAAATTGATTGTGATCTACAGTTCCCACATATTACAAGCTGAGTCTGAACAGAATCTGCAGTTTTGGTTGAACAACATCCAGACAGCCATTGCCAAAGCCTACAAAGCCATGGAACACCGTGGCAACTCAGTGGTTAGTACTTGTAAACTGCACCATCTTATATAAACAGTGGTTGGGAAAATTTACCTTTGAAATTAAATTTTGTTCTTAAAGCTGTTGATGGCTAGATTTATGTGCATTACTTTTATACAATATTTTGAATGGTTTTTAGTTCAGCAGCAAAATTTTATTTTCTAGACTAATAAAATGGTGGATATGCTTGCTTCACATTATAAATTGATAGGTGTTTTATTCATGCACAGGACAAAGATGAACATCTCCTGAAGAGCTCCTCCACACCCTCTAGTCCAAATCTGACATCCACTCCTGACAATCAACAAAAACAGCAAAGCAAATCTCAGCAGTAAGTAGTGTGGCAGGGGACATATTAGAAATGTGTTTGTTTTTTTTATAATCATTATTAATGTTACATTCTGCCTTATATTATTTATCTAATCTTGCCTAACATTGTTTTCTATCTAATTTGACTATATTGAGCAACTCTGTGTCTTGCATAACAGACCATTTTTATAAGTCACCTGAATCACTCAACTGACTTTCTGGTATCTGTTGTCATCCATTAACATGAAATGTCTGCAGTGAATAGCTAACTTTAATAATCATTTTAGACTTCTTAGAAATTGCAGAGTTCATTTTCCTCGAAATTGCTGTGTAGAATCTTGTGTATAAGGGGGACAGAATTGTGAAGTTGTGGTCCCTGCCCTCTGAGAACCTAGGGGTAGGGCTGAAACTTTAAAACTGGTACATTCTTTAATAATCTTCTAGATATTCCTGGACATCTAGCATAAATGCTGGGTGAGGAGAGATATAATGAGCATGAAGACGTCTGCTAATTTATTTAAGACTTTTCAAGAATTCCTTATAACTGAGCCTAATGCTGATTTATCCTGCACTATGTAGAGAGACTTCATGTTTAACTGTATACTGATTTATCTTGTACTTTGTAAAGGGACTTTCTTTATCCTCAAGTCCTCTGAATAGACAGTGAATACTCTATTAATATTTCCAAGTAAGACTAAGAACCACTGGACTAGAAAGGACAAACTTTTGTCAAAGCTACCTAATGAGTGTAGATTCAAAATTGTTTCAATCATGACCCCCACAAGTAAGATGGATTCACAATAGGGGATCAATGTTTTATATGGGGATATATATAAAAAAATTAACAACCTTCTCAAGAACAACAGGACCATGATTAGTTATGCTGATATGCTAGCATGGACAGAAAGTGCAGACTCAAATTTGTTTAAATCATGAACCCCAAGTGTAGGGTAAGGTTACAATAGGGAATTAAAGTTTTGTATGGGGAGTTAGAGGATTTTTTCTTCTTTTGAAAATCTTCTCAAGAACAACAAGGCCATGATTAATCATAATGATATGCAAGTATCCTCAGGTAGTGTAGATTCAAGTTCAAATCATGGCTCCAGGGGATTAGGATGGGACCAAAATAGAGGAACAAAGCTTTATATGGGAATACCAGTATACAGGGAAAAAAAATTAAAATATTTTTTGCAAATTCATGTTTGTTCAAATCAAGGCCCTGAGGTTAGGATGGGACCTCAATAGGGGATCAGAGTTTTACATTGTAATATATGGTAAAAGTCTTTTTCTCAATATGGGCAGGACAATGGTTGTGAGGTAGTGCAGATTGTAGGTTATTCAATGCAGAGGGGGTTGGGTAGGACAAGGCCTTAATAGGAGATTTTTTTTGAAAATTTTCTTATCAAGACTCGCTAACCATAGTTTGAATAGGGATTTAAATTTTACATGCAGATATATTGAAAATTTGAATTAAAATCTTTACAAGAGTAATATGCAAACATTCTGAAGTTTTTTCCTTTGGACCCTGGGGTGAAGGCAGGGCTAAAAGTCTTTTAAAAATCTTCTGATGAAGAACAACAGGGCAAAGATGACTTGTGAGTTTTGTGGCCCAAGGGTCTCTTATATATTTATATTGCTGATATACATGTTAAAACTCCTGATCAACGGAACATCCACTTACGAATTTATGTTCTCATGATTTTACATTGACAAAGTCATTTTGTGGTATTAAGCCCTCATGTATAATAAGGAATTTACAGTATTATGTGTTTGTTTACCAGGAGGATGGACCAATTACTCTCTGTCCCTGGGAATACTCACTGTTGTGACTGCGGATCACCAGAACCTCGCTGGGCGTCCATCAACTTAGGAGTCACACTGTGCATAGAGTGTTCAGGGATTCACAGGTGTGTCACCTCAGTACAAAAATTTCATTACCTATTTGACTATATTTACATGTCTTCAGATGATTGTGCATCAAATATTAATGAATTAGACTTTGTAATTTTAAACTGGTATAGAAATTCATTAGCTTTAGATATGTTCCGAGACAAAAAGTGAATTTTCATAGCATCCTCCTCTTCTGATGCCAGTTTTATGTTTCATCACAATTCAGTGGTTACTTCAGCAGAGCAGTAAAAACTAGATATGTCAAAAGTTTTCATCAGGGATTTTATGAGAAAGCCCTTTGTTATTCTTTTGAACAGCAAAGCAATCATTTGTGGAAATGATATACAAGCATCCTGTCGTATAGAATCAGTGTTGTTCAGATTGTGATTCCTAGAGCCAGTATAGGGTCACATATCAAAAATGTAATACAAGAATCCTTGTATTCTAATTCAGACTTAAAAACTATCCCTGGTAAACCACAGCTGGGAGGTATTTCATGTATTTAGCTTGCATTGTTCCCTTTAAGGAGTTTTGGTGTTCACATGTCAAAAGTCCGTTCCATCACCCTAGATGCGTGGGACCCAGAGCTATTGAAAGTAATGGTAGAATTAGGGAATGAGGTGGTCAACAGAATTTATGAAGCTAATTTGAATGATTCAGTGGCCGTGAAAGCGACACCAGAGTGCAGCAGGTAAACTAGGAATGCTGTGTAACATGCTTAACAGTATTTTTAATCTGGAGAACAAACACAGACTATGAGGTTAAGCACTTGTTTATTATTCCATGTATTCTTCCACTCCATCCATTTTTTGAAATTTTGAAAACAGATTTGAGGAAACAGCATGCTTATAGTATCATTACCTTTGCAGACAAAATTTATAGGATATGCATACAGATGAGTCAGTAATTCTGTCCTTAATCTGTCTATTTGATATGAAGCAGCTCACATTGCTACATTATACAAACATTGTTTATGATCATCAGGAGGTTATGTATCTTAAACCAAGGTCATTTTAGAGTAGGTCAAGGTTACACGAATTGGCAGTATAAATTATTTTTTATTTACTGTAAAATTATTGATTTTCAAGAGGATTTAAGTTCTGTTTTGGATTTGGAATTTTTTTTTCTTGGATATGGAATTGAATTTGAGGATTTGCATTTTCATCTGCAGTCAACACTAAGTTTAACTCTATTTATAAATGATACACACCATTGTAACCAGGAATAACCAGATGTCATATATTTCACTAAACAGATCAATCCGAGAATCATTTATACGGGCTAAATACTTAGACAAGGCATTTGTAAGTAAATTACCTGGACCAAAATCTTCAAATAAGGTCAAAGGTTGGAGTGTCAGGCGGAAACCCAAGCGATCACCTTCTCGAGAAGTTGCTGACTCACAGGATAATTCTGAGGAAGACTCAGACCTCACCAGTGGAATCATGGAAGGTATGACCTTGACTTTGCAGCCTGTCCTTGAATGTTGCTGTTGTATATTGCTATGGTTACCTTTAGCACAAATTTATTTTACAAAACTAAAAACATAATTTTTTTGTGTGATTGCATTTTGACTGTATGCAGAATTTGATTTCAGTCGTATACCTAAAATTCTCTTCAATTGACATTCATGTGAATTTCCACCTAGTTTGAATGTTGCATGCATATTTTGTATTTATCAGTCGCAGGTTCTGTAACAGTCATTTTGTTTTCACAACAGAATAGCTCAGAAAATGACATTTGCATCATTAATTCATATATTTATATAAGGTATTATCAGGATAACAAGTGCTTCAATTCATTTGAAAGTATTGCTTTGATATGTGTGAATAGAATATTTTCCATGATATTGGAACATCTTGTTGAGATTTTAAACAGTTATGTAAACAGTTTTATGTAAGTGAAATATATGTTCATTTGAGCTAGTACACATATTTCCGCAGAAGCAAGATGGACCAATTGTAAATATGCCATTAGAAAAATATTGCTATGGGCCTTTGTGAAAGTACATCTATTATATATGGCTGCCAACAGTGTGATGATTTCTTATTAAATTTTTTTTTTTTAATATATATAAAATGTATGGGACAACTTTTTGCAGCCCATGTAGAGGGAGGTAAGATTCAAGCTTTTGTCTGCAGCTGATACTGGTGCATCTTTCAAATGTTTGTAGACAGCACAATACTGTTTCTACTGCACGAGACAATTAGTGAGGAGATGATAATATTTCTCTGAATATCTCTGAAGTGAATGGATAAAACATCTGTTGGTTAATTTGTGCAGTGTAAACATATTTTGGATGCTGTGACAAAACACAAAATCATTAATAATAAACATTATGATACATTTGTAAATTTGATGAAACAGGTGCACTGGAAGTAGAAAATATGTAATTCAATGATTTATTAATCGATATGGATATATAAAGTATATGTAGTACTTTATCCAGACTTAAAAGATACTTGTAGAAAAATATGCTAGTCATAGAATATGTAGCTTATCAAAACTATAAACAGATAGTAGTATCTATGAAGATTTTATGAAATGAATTTATTTGTAATGTGTCTTTAAACATCTGTCATATTTTCACAAAGGTTAATTTAGGTTATTTGTTACAGTAGCTTGAAACAACCTCTAGTAGTGAACTTCCAGATTGCCAAGACATCAGTAATCTCAACTGTCATACTAATATTTTTCTTCAATTTAATCTTCAATACTAAACCTTGTAATAATGTTACACAACAATATGTGTGTAAGAGATAAACTAAAATAAATGATAACAATTGTAGAAAAAGATTGTTCAGCTGATAAACTAACCTCATATCACAAAATATTCTGTTGCTTTTGTAGCACAAACTGTTTTCATTATTAATAAATACATTCATTAATGATAATTTATAGCATATCACCCATTGTGTAGATAAACTATGACCTTATTTTATGAACCATTCCTTTTCACAGATATGTATTAACCACTGATATTACATGAACATTAAACTCACCAACTGAACTGATATTTTCATTTTTTTAAGGTCACCTGAGTAAACTCAAGTGATCTATTGCAATTGGTCAGTGTCCATCGTCATCTGTCACTAGTCGTCGGTTGTGTGTTAATAATTGAACATTTTTAACTTCTTGATAACTTTCAAATTTAGTATGAAGCATCTTTGGAACAAGGGGGATATAAACTGTAAAATCAGGGCTCCTTCACTCCTTGGGCCTTAGAGGTGAGGTAAAAACTGCCAAAAATTAACCAATTTTCAAGTCTTCTTCTCTACAACACATCTGTTGGAAAAACTAAATGCATGATGATGTGGAGCAGGAAGGCCTCTACAAAAGTAGTAAATTTCATAATCCCTGGGGTAAAGGTTTGGACTCAAGGGTGGGGCCAAAGTTGGTTTATCCTTTCTCTGATAAAAATCTTGAAATTTCATTGGCTGAAACCAGTATATATGCAACAATATTACTGGTGTGCATCTTACTAAATATTGTCATTATGCCCCTACCACCTGGTGTACTGACCCACATGTGTACTATGACATCATAAGAATACTTATACCCTGTCATTAGAAAGTAGTCAGTGCCTGTTATGATGTCATAGGTAAGAACTATTGACAAATGAATTTATTTTTGAATTTACAATTTGTTGAAAAACTTGTTTGTTTCAGCCAATTTTTCATCATTGTACATTTGAACAAGTATCTTAAATGTACATATGTTGCAGTCATTTATTATTGTTGTACATATAATAAAACATGAAAAATGAATAATGTCAATATTCCTTTAATTAATGTATGTATGTAAAATCATTGACAGGATAAATTTGTTATGTAAACACCTAGAGGGGTAATACAGAAGTATATGAGTTCCTTGGGGGGGAAAAAACAAATTAGGCTCATCTCACACCTTGCCCAATATGATTTTTTTTGCAAGGAACCCATATATTTCTGTATTACCCCTCGAAGTATCTACATAACTAATAATATATAGTGTCTATGTGTAATAATGCTATTGATTCTAAATGCAAACTAAATAAATATTTAGAAGAAGCAGGTAGTTCTTTGTAAATTTCATGATCCCAGGGGTAAGGGTTTTAGTTCCAGAGTGGGGCCAAAATTATTACTGTTATTGTTTTTTAAGTTTGCTAATACTATATAAAAATTAAGTTATTTAGGAAAAAGCAGAATAGACAATTTCAGGGTCATTTAAGTTTTAAGATATCTTGTTTTATCCTGTTTCTGAATATTAGAATTTAGTTTAAATATACAGAACAGGAAATTTTTTCTAGATTTCATAGCCCTTGGGACTAGTGATCGATATTTTTAACAAATATACTATAATTACTATAATGTAACTAATACTCAGATGACTGATAAGGCCTAGGGGCCTCTTATTATAATGTAGAGCTAAAAAAACCATTTCAATCTTTGGCAGCATGTACATTAAATATCACAACACTGTTTATGATGAATTGATTCTTTGACTGGCTTATATCATTGATTGACAGCTTACTGCATCAAGTTTGATGCTTTGTGAAATGTACAGCGCATGCTTGTCTTAATGATGAAACAATCTGTGAAAATATTTGGCTTCTTCCCACATGAAAATTTTTAAGCTACAGGCATTGTGCATGATTTATTGAAAATATAGGTTTGTACATAAAAGATTTTTCTTGTCCTGTTAGGTATTCAAAATATTTACATACTAGAATTTTTAATTGGATCAATTTGTATTGAGGATTACCATTGACATGATTTAGAAGTAATTCACTTAGAAATTCAGTTGTGTGCAGATTGTTTTTAAATGTTGGAATGAGTACATTTTTTTCTCCAGTTAGGAACCAGTCAAATACACCATCCTATATAAAACAGGGTGACTGATACAACATTATTTTGATACAACATTATTTTCTCTACAGCTGTTTTGTCGGTAAGCAATAGCAGCGGTCGTGATAGCGACAGTGGACTTGGTGTCAGTGCTGATGTCATCGTATTTGGAAAGGAAATAGAAAATATTGGAAGAAGTATGCAAATTTCTGATAATTTGCTGATAGGTTTGTTACTGTATGGAAGAAATCATGTATCTAACAGTTCTGTTAATTTACACATCAACCTTTATTGATGAGACTGGAAGTGAAAAATGAATCAAAACAAACTTGGCTTTGGTTTTGTGTGTTTTTTTCAATTTAGACATCTCACCATTTTCAATGTGTTAGAATTAGTGAGGTGTAAGGAAAAGATAAGTTAAGGACTTTATATGGCCCCTTCATTTTTGAGAAGTCAAGTTGTAACATGGCATATTCTAAGTTCACAAGAAGGTCATGAAGTTACATGTACTGAAAATTCTGAATTTCATCATTTTTGCCAAAAATTGAAGCATGTGTTGCTTCAAAAATAGAGCACACTGTTGCCCACCTCTCCAACTTAAAAATACTCTGTACACCAACATCTGGAGGTGCAACCTTTGTTTAAAAAGGGTACATGAGCAAATGTGTGCCAGGTCTAGATGTTTTCCAAAGCAAAATGAATGTAAAATTCAACAAATATAGGCCATTTTCTTCTAAAAATTTGCTTGCTCAAGTCTATGACAATTCTTTAGTCACTTAAATTGATAACTACATACTTCTATAGGCATCATCTTAAAAAATATTTATTACTAGATTTCACAATTTTAAGTCTGTTTTGAAATTTAAGTGAGAAATGGGGTCCACATGAGACCTTTATCCTACCTTGTTTTTTGTTAACTGACTTCAGCTGAATACCCAAGTGTGCATTTCTTGTTATGTCATCAATCTGTTTATTGTCCGTCACATTTCGTACTTATTTTTTGGAAACATTGGGACAATTTCAACCAAACTTGGCACATAGCTCAACTAAATAAAGGAGATACAAGGTGGAATGCAATACCGTTCCTCTTCCCAAGAATAGGTGATTAAGAAAAACGGAAAATAGTGTTTCATTTAAAAAACTGTAAATTCAGAAAGCTATCTTGTATAGTGAGCTGAGAGATTGATTTTTAGCCAGTGTTGATGACACAGAAGGGGATCAAAGTTCTTTCAAAGAATTACCAAGCTAAAAATTTATCAAATATATGACATTATCCTCATGTA
Organism: Ostrea denselamellosa; assembly: GCA_024699665.1. Lineage (NCBI taxonomy): Eukaryota > Metazoa > Mollusca > Bivalvia > Ostreida > Ostreidae > Ostrea > Ostrea denselamellosa. The sequence goes on along the minus strand of JAMZEH010000005.1, from coordinate 21,746,926 downwards.
ATGAAGACTCAAGTTTGATCAACTCTTGGCCAGAAGGGGAAGGGTGTGGTTACCACATCTTCACTTGCCAAGTGGAGTGGACTAAAAACCCTTGGCTAGCAAAGATGGGCTACCATAGTGGTGTAAATTTTAGAATAGATGGCTGACATTTTCTCTTATAAGAACAACTATACTATGGTTTATCATACTACTATGCAAGTTTCTCTTTATATTACAGATTTGAAATTTTTCAAATTATTGATCTGGGTTATTGTCAAATTAAATTGATCAGATTCATATGTCTGTCAGAGAGTGAGCAGTGCTTCCAAGAACATTTTACATTGTATTATAATGATGTAGAAGTGATGAATTATTTCCCCTAGGTATTGACCTTGAAAGTTCAGAAGGGTCAGATTTAGAGGAGGCAGATGATACCACTTCCACAACCTCATGGGAAGACATGAGTAAACTTGACCCCAATCTCCTGCTATACAAGGCCACTCAGGCCCGTAATCTCCCAGTCATGTTGGAAGCCTTGGCCAACAAAGCTGATCCAAATTGGGTCAACCAGGATGAGGATGGGAAAACACCACTGATGAAAGCTGTAGACAAAGTGAGCAGGACAGCATGATTTAAAATTATTTCCTTAATTCTGCTGACTTTAGGATAGAGATGAAACTCTGAAAATGTTTGATTTTGAAACTTGGAGATTAATGGCTAACCCTCCAATGACACAGTAATTTGAAACAGAAAAGCTACTAGTAGACATGCATAATAGATATCTGCGACTTCTCAAGTATGTGTACTTCCTGTCTTGAAAATGTACCATTCATTAATATTTCCAGGGTTCCCTAACAGTCACAGAATTTCTGCTGTTGAATGGTGCCAAAGTTGACCGCAAAGACAAATCAGGAAGAACGCCTCTTCACCATGCTACTATCAAAGGACATACTGGGTATGGGCAGCATCTGCAGGGATATCAGAATAATCAAACAATACTCCCCCCCCCCCCCCCCCCTTTTTTTTTTCTTCCCAATAAAACTTGATGTGCTAATTTTGTTATCTGTGAAGTTTATTACAGATATTCTGTTCTTTTTTGCAGACAAGTGTGCCAGTTCCTGAAGAGAGGGGCAGATTTACATGCTGAAGACGAGAATGGGCAGGTTTGTTACACTATCCATTGTTAAACAATCTTAATAAATGTTAACTTAATACACTTGTTAATAAGAATTTCTAAAAATATGTTTTATCCATGATTGCTGTTTGGTAGAAATAACTGCCAGTGACTGTTCTTTTATCTCCTTTCCAGGACCCTCTGAAAATTGCCATTAATGCTGCCAATGCAGACATTGTAACACTGTGAGTGCATCTAAATTATTTACTACTTGAGTATGTAATTTCCTTTGTAACATGCAATTTTATTGGCTGAGCATCAAACAGTGTACTTTATTTTTCAGTAACAGCTACTTGCTACATAAAACATTGTGATGTTATGAACACTTGATACAATAGTCCATTTTCGAGTTACCGTATTCCAGCAGTATTCTAACATTTACTTTGTATTTGAGTCACATGATTTTTGTAAAATTGAGGGGCGCATCACTTCCAGTAAAATTGTTTTTGTTAGAAATGAGTTTGTCTGCTTCGAAATGCCCAAGTACATTTTATTGTGTTGTGGAAGGATGTACATCAGATATGAAGAAGAAGGGGAGATATGGGTTCATGGCTGATGTGAAATTCTTTCCATTTCCCACATCTAAACAGCCCAAACTGCAGAAAATGGCTTAAAATGTTAGGCACCGCGACTACAACCTCTCACATCATGAAGATTATGCTCCAGACATTTTGTAGATTGTGAACCAACATCACATCATCTTTACCTCAAGCTTTTTCGGTATAACAACTACAAATTTTTGCAGGGAACCCGGGAGAGCATCATCTATCTAGAAAAGATTAATCACTCACTGAAATGATAATGCCATCGAAATTGGAGATGCACCATTCCACAATACACTTAAATCCAATTCTGCTTTAAGTTGACATAGTCTTAACATGTTATCCTTTCTATAAAAGTGACATGCGACTCCTTGATCCAGTAAAAACTACTTTAATTCTAGTACTTTAAAACTTTAGAAATTCATGTTGAAAACCAGATGTTGATGTCCCCACATCAAGTACAAAGTAAATGTTAGAATCATGCTGGAATACGGTAATTCGAAAATGGACTATTAAAGGTGTGTTTATATCAAGTGATAAATTATAAGCAATAGATTTAAGGACATGTGTGACATTCTGACATTTTCTCTAAAATTATTTTTTCATCTCCTTGATACAAAGAGTTCTTGTATAATAGGGTTAGATTTTGTAAGGTACTAATATAACCAGGTGATTTACATCAGCAGAGATGGCTCAGTGGTTAGGTCACCTAACTAGTAATGTAACAGTCCTGGGTTCAATACCCAATTCTTCCAAAGAGTTTTGTCTGCTTCTTTATCACCGTAATGCCAATTTATACAGTAGAGCAGGATTTACATTTTTCCTTGCAACAGCCCAGAATTGTCAAAATATGCTAACTCTAAAACAGATATGGTAACATACCCCAGTGTTTTGGTTTTTTTAAAATTTCTTTTTTTTTTGTACAAATGATATAGAATGCAAGTGCATTGTTCATGAAATATCACAAAAAATTATTTATCATTAAGAAATGTCGCACATGTCCTTAATAGCAAAGTATTGGGGTTATAATATAACGTGCACATTAGGGTTTTTTTTTTATTAACTGCTTCACATTTCACACAGGAGTGACAACCATAAATTTTGTATTAACTCAAAATTAATGTAGAGATTGTTTATTCCTTGATAGTCACTTGACAAAAAACAACACAAGATGATTAAGGGGTACTTGTGGACAAAGTTTACGTATATTTATCTTGATATCATGATATATAAAACATTTGATAAATTAATGAACTTTAATTCAAATAAAATGACAAATGAATTTTAAAAATTCAAAAACAATAAAATAAATAGACTTTAATGTATACATGTATATATAATCCTATTAGAATTTAATAGCACAGATGAAGAAAAAAAAATATGATTCAAATAAAAACTAAATCAATTATTTAGTTTAAATTCAATATTCATTAATATTTCAATGTTATATTCACCATTTTATGAAATAAATTATACATTATTTAGATCTCAATTTAAAACTTTTTTTCTGCCTTGGGTAATGAAATGAACTTTACTGAGAGGGCCCCTTAATCAAATAGATATTTTGATCAAGCAGACATTTGGGGGAACCCACCCTATTGATCATAGTTAAATGATAAGTGTTGAGGTTGTTTGTGTTATGGGGTAAACAATTGAAGCATGGAATAATTTGTATAATCAGCAAATTATATTTTGTAATATAAAGGTTTTTAAGCCAAGTTAAAAAGTTAGTGCAGTTATCAGGAATAAAATACATTGAAACAGTAAATGTTTATTTATCAACACAACATTGGTAAATATGAATATTACCAGATAATGTCATTGTAGGTTGAGATTAGCCAAGTTAAATGAGGACATGAAAGAAGATGGTGGAAATCCAGGTGAGATAAAGAAGGAACACTATTTTAATGACACAATTTTGCATTTGATTGAAGCCACCTATTGATAGACCATACTGTTCATGAAGCAGTCTTCAAGTTTGAATTAACAAACAAGTACTGCAACTTATCTTAATTCCTCTCATCAGCTTGACTATTTATGTTAACAAGTTATCGTTCATGTTTCTTTGCACAGACGAAAAATTTTGAACATCATGAGCTGGCTAAATAAGTATCAAGTCTTTTTTTCACCTATTTCAACCAGGAGATGAAACATTCAATGATGTGTTCAAAGACTTCACTCACATGGCATCTGAAAATCCAGAGAAACTGAAACGTAAGGACAACCCTGATCAATAGCCTTGGTGTGACCCCTGCCAACCAGTAAGGGGATAGTGATACAGTTCCTGCTGACCATTCCATAGTGCAGGAATAGTCCACTATTACACAATGTATTCTCTAAGTTTCCAGCAGCCAGAAACACCAGAAGTACTGCCACTTCTCATTGCCATTTGTTTGGACAGGCCTCTAGAGATTACTTTTGCATTGCTTATCTTAGCAGTTTTTATATTGTGAATGTGTACAACATTTCAGCTTATATTTATTGTTTACCAGTGCTATACAAGCTTCTCTTGCTTTTACCTGTTGACAATAACACTGAATGAACAAACAATATATACTATGTACTTAAATAGTATAGGAACTGTTGCAGCTACAAAACATGTGCTTCACAGAATTTAATCACTTCTGACCACTGATTATCTGATGTTGTTGTCCAATCTTTGCATTGTATATATGTAATGGAAACTTGTCGATCCTAAAAATTCATGGAAGAAAAAAAGTATAACTATATTTCATCATATATGGAGATGTGACTTCTTTTTTTTTTCTTTTTTTTTTAACCCCAAAAATATACAGTAGTGTTGAAAACATGGTATTTTAGGTGAAAATATGGCACAGTTTTTAACAGTAAATGAAAATAACACAAGTAATTAAAATTTACACAAAAAATTATTTATTAATTAACATTTATCATTATTGTACAATTGAAAACATTCTCTGTGATTTTATTAAGTTTTTGAAAATAGTGCTAATTTACCAAATAAATAGTTCCAAGAACCATACCAATACATTGTCATTGAAATTATTTTTAAAATTGCACATGTAGTGTTTATTATGTCTCTTTAGACATAGAAATTTGCTTTATATCTGTGAATCAAATAATGATGTATTTTTTATAAACATTAAAAAAGAATTATTACAGGAAGTTTCTAGTAAGAATTAGTGGGGCTTACCCAGATACTCTCCATGGACTATCAGTAGGATCTAGAAATGCAGACTATTTTCTGTATAAAAATCTGTTTGGATCAATTGAATGGTTATCGTATTATCAAACCATGAAGGTTAAAGAGGAATGAAATAGCCCATTAACATCCAATTAGGTCAAAGGAATAGCACTGACTGTATAAACAATCTGTTATTAGCACTTGCCTAGGGTCAGTTTATTGGAAAATACTTTTAGTCATAATTAGCTATTTAAAGTGGATCATGTCATGCCATGGGAGTTGGCTGGGAAGAATTTTTACTTTGCAATTTGATGCTCATCATACACTAAGAAAATGTATGTACAAATCTATTATTCCCATGAATTTTGTGTACTGCCTGAGTCAGTGAACAAGGTTTAAAATAAGATATGTATGCCGCCAGTACATATCACATCTCGGTATATGGGGCCAAATCTGGTCCATCAGAAGCTTGAATTTTTGTCTGAAATCTTTGAGATATGAATTTTTGTTGGTTTTTTTTTGTTTGTTTGTTGTTTGGTTTTTTTTAAACTTCAATTCTTAGGGGGGGGGGGGGGGGCATGATAATTTTTAGATCCAATTTTGTGCCACTATGTAATATCAAAAATGAAATTTTTCTGAAACGTGCATGTTTTCTTCAAAATCCAATGAAAGTTGTAAATTTATAAATTGATATAATTTTTTGGAATTTCCAAACTTTTTAAAATAAATCTAAAATATACATATATCAGAAAACTGTGCCTTCACTTTTCATAAAAAAAAGTTATACTTAAAAATTTTGATAGTGGATTAGTGAGCCAAATATTTACACACATAATTATAGGGAAAATACACATTTACCTGCATGATGCAATATTTTAGAGTGTTGAGCTGAAAGAAATGGTGTATATATACATGATATAAATATTTATGTTTCTCAAAATTATTAATTATTATTTTGAATCTACTTTTCTGTTACGATATTTAAATTGGTGCATTGTGTACAGTTGACAATGTCTCAGTCATCTGTACAGTTTTGTATTCTTACAGAATTCATTGTATTGAATACCTTCCTATGGATGTGCAATATGTGAATGTATTTATACAATTACACTCTTCCATTTATATGGTAGTAATGTGTGGATTTAGAACAGCACATTTTCAAGTTACTTCCGGAACATGCATTTATTCTAGATTTATATACTGTGATCACTTGATTTCAAGATTTGGTTAGCCTTTGATTCTTCTGGAAAAATAGCGTGATAGTAACAGTGTTACGAGGAAATGGAGGGGTCAAAAGGGAGATACTACTGCTCAGTGGAAGGCTGTAATGCTGAGACATGGAGGATAGGAAAATATGGTTATATCGAAAATATTACATTCTACCTCTTTCCAACATAGAAATAGTATCCATGGTCAGAAGTTGAAATTACCATTAGCTTCAGTTCCACTGCAAGCTTGCACAACTTTACTAAATAAATTTTTCGACAATAAGAACATGATACTCCTTTATCTGAAAGAAAGCACTGAAGTTCTGGCACTTTCCATGAAAAAAAAAATACATTGTAGATTCATTTTAAAACTTGCCTCTGTATTTAGATTTTAAAACCTGAAAAGCATATGGCTAACCAAATCTGAGGGCACTTGTAAAATGTGGGTAAAAACAATGTTCCGATAGTAATTCAAAAATGTGCTATTGGTAATTCTGTGTGCATGTAGAGACTTTATTTTTCCAAGAAGAATATGTGCCATGTCATTTATTGGAGCATATTTGAGAAGGGCAGTGTTTAAATGGGGAGGGGTAAGGGGGGGAGGGATATTGTTAAGTATATGTGTAGTTCTTGCATTTATAGAGTTTTGAGGGTTTTTGACAGAGTGATTTGATTTTTAGCTGGGTTTTTTGTTCTTCATATTCTCAGTCACCAAGCTTGGCATAACATTGCTCTATTCATTTTGATGTAGAGTAGTTACTTTTTTGTAATTTGTACTATTCGGAGATGACCTCTGCGATGCTGATTGCCTGAATATGCTATTTTCTACATTTTGTGTAGAACAGCTGCATGTTCAGTCCCCAAACCCAAACAGGATATAATTATTGTTTCGTGATCTCAGTGGAGTTACAAAATTGGCCAATGGGTAAACCATTAGTAACTGGGATAGGAATTCCAAAATCCCCTTAATGGCTTTTAATATGCCTGGTTTTGGGGGTTTTTTTTCATTTCAGGAAAAATTGCTGTATGTCTTCTCACCATTCTTTAATCAAATGTCCCTTTTATGGTTCCATATTAAAAGTTTTGTTATTTACCTGTAGTAAGTGTATTATCAACACAAATGAATTTAGACAATAAATTTACTCATAATTAATGCAAAACAGTGGGATCAAATGAAAGAGCAGGAACAAGATGTTGATACATGGAATAATGACAAATGATGTTGGGACTTTTTTCTGATAGAATATACAAGTATAAATAAGATTTTGAATGTAATAATTTCTAAAGTATCAAGGTAGATATATTTTTTGATTATTTATCATTTACAGTGATTTGTCTTGTCAGGTAGAAAATAGGAAGAAAGTATAGGGGGCCATTGATGGAATATTTGTGATGTTGAACTTAATTGTAAGATTTTTTTGTATATCCATATAGTCAAAATTGAAAGTTACAGATATGGATACTTTTATAATAAAACTAATGAAAATGGAATCTGTAGATTGTGTGCCTTTTGCTCCATAGAAAACTTCATTTGTAAAACTTATAATTCAGAGTGGCTTTATAATATGATCTCCAGTTTGATATGGTTCTGTAGTAAAGAGAGGTTTTATAAAGCGATATCTGAGGTTCAAGAAGTGTAATTTTTGTTTTAGAGCATGTATGTTTTTGCAAGTCCTGTGTGTGTGTAGATTTGATTCTGAGTGGTGTGCTATTGTTCTACAAATTTTTTAAAATGTCTAGTCATGTACTTAGCTTTGTTTCATACACATTTCCTTTCCTTTGAAGACAATAAACCATCATATAAGCTTACATATTGTTTGTTACTTTCTTTTGTTATTATATTGGAGAATTTTCAACTATTAAAATATCCAAATGACGAGTTCATAAAGAAATTGTAAATGTATTCTTATTTAGAACCTGATTCTGGTCAATGTTTATAGATTGAGAATAAAAACTCTTTGTACAACTGCCACAATATCCATACAACATAGTGTAAGAATGCAGGACACCAATCACTTGAGTATTGGTATTAGTTGTTCTCTACCAATCTTTTGGAAAAGTAAGCAATCTTGACAAGTCATTTGACTAGCAAATTCAGAAGCCTACAGCCTCGTTTAGAGTTTCCTGTCTGGATATCCTGAGGGGTTGGCTAATGCTGTTCTGACGTGAAGTGCAAGGGGCATTGGAGACGCTGGGTGATGTGGATCCAGATGCTATGGAATAGGAACAGCTTGGCATCATCCAGTTCAATGGCGCAAAATACCGATTCTCCTCCGCCTCAAATCTGTTAAAATCAAAAGATCCTGTTTGAAAAGGCAAATTACAGTTTTATTAATTTATACAGGTAATCTATATATCCAAATTTGACCCCAATCAATTAACTTTGAACTGTTTACTCTAGACACCATATAATGTACACAGATTTGCCATTACTAAAACTAAAGACAACTTTTTGATGCATTCTTTTAATACTTGGACATGGAATACTTTGTTAATTATGCACTGAAGTAAATCGTGACATTCTTTGACTGAATTGGATGTAGGTTGCTATATGTAACCGACCTGTATAGCGCTTTTTGTTCAAGCTGTATGGGTATCCACGCAGTACGTGTACGCTTGCCAGGACAGTCTCGAGACGTCGCATCTTCCGAAACCCGACGTCCGTTCAACGTGTACACTTTTATAATTTTCTTTGTCTAAAATATTTTCTTTTTGCATTGAAACAACTAAAGCCCACTGCTATATAAGATACAGAATTCTAAATATAAATAATATAATATTTCTGTATAGATACACATGTGTTATGATTTCTGCAAATTAGAAAGAAGAAATTACCTCGGTGGTTATATAACCGCTCTTTCCAAGATTGTATGCCACGTGTCTGCATAGTAGTTGATATGTTGTTTCGCTGACTTGAATCTGATTGGCTGGAAAACAATCATATTTCTGTTGTTACGATTGGCTGATTTTTACAGACCAATAAAACCCATTAATGTCTATTTAGAAAACAACTTACGTTGCGCGTTTTGAACAATTTTCTTGACAACTTCCAAAAGTTCTCCGGAAATATTGTACCGCGGTCTTGGGAATCCCACCTGCCTGCTATATGCAATACCTGCATCAAAAACGGGAAAATTATAAATAAATGAAATGGAAATCGCTGCAACTGTTGTACACTGTTAAAGCATCTTGAAAGTTGCTACCTGTGTGAATACCCATGCGTAGTCTTAATTTGGTTTCGGGACCTGCTTGGAATTCTAAATCGCTACTGATTGACATCAAATCCAGCGCCATGTTGACTATTTCCGACGCATGTCGATTAATCTGTGCTGGGGAGATACCTGAAAAATATCCTTTTTACCTGTTAATCATAGGACTATATTCACCAACAGTATAATTTGACCCTTCTAAGATTTTACGCAAATTTATCGTTAAAACACGTCAGGTTATAGTTTCAAAGAGCAAAATGCTTTGTACATAATTTGGATTTCCAGTCGTTTTCTTTCAACGGTCTAAAATTCAGTATTTTTGAAAGGCTTTTTAGCAAAGACGATACAGTTCAAAAGTGTGAAGTTTTATAATTCAATGTTGCAAATATTTGACATGAAGATTTGCTGGCGTAAATTGTTGCCATTGATACCGTCTTGTATTTTTTTTAAATTTAAATTTACATTTTACTTTCATTTCTCTGGGAGTATTCCCGGCTGCTGAAATAGTGTCCTATATTTATCAAGATCAATACGCATATTGTTCACATTCATGGAGAAATTGCTATCATTTCAATTGATAAAGATTTCAAAGGTAAAACCATTGAAAATGTAGATATTTGTATAATATGACGTCGGAAAATGGTGGAGGTCTGAATAGGACATCAAATAATACGTTCAATTGACGTCTTGTTGAATATCTAACATACAGACATCAAGACGATGCCAATTAAGGCGCATGTATGAAGGATCGAAAAGATGCCTTGACGAAAGATCACTATCCAAAAAGAAACCAGTGGTGATGTTCTGGGAAGTTCTTCAATCAATAAAGAAGAAATGCTTGGTATGTCATTGAAAACTTCTAAGTAATGTTATAGAAATGACACCCTGACAACCTCTGAAAAGGAAATCTAAAACTTTTATTTTGAAGTTATCAACATCGTTTCAATGCCTATGGGTGCGATCACGTGACGTGATTTTCCGTTCGATTTTCATTCGACTTTTCCAAGTAATTGGAATGAAGTTGATTTGTGAGGTGGTCACACAATCCGATTTTATATTCGATTTTCATTCGACTTTGTTAAGAAATGGAGCAGGTGTTTTGATTGTATTTCTTTTAAATTAAAAAAAATTAGATCATTGCAATTTTTTAAACAAAGCTTTTTGGTTATTTTATAGCATAATGCTTTACAAATTTAACAACCATGATGTTTTTTTACCCAGTGTGAATGTAATTTACATACATGTTTTGCCAAAGGCAATAATGAAACAGTCTAGATGTAAAAGGAATACAATAAGATACATTATGGCATCTTCGGCATTAAAAAAGTCTGAAAAGAAAACGACGTTGGACGAGACTTTAGCTTTCTAGAAGGTATGAACTGGGTATGTGACAAACTATGATATGATGATACTTGTATATTTAATTTCTAACACACCATTCTTTGAAATTTAATGTAAATTAACAAGAAGCCCACAGACATTATCGGTTACTGAGTATGTATCACAGTTAGCGCCCCAAATCGATAATTTTCATTTCCTGCAAATTCTAATACTCAGCAGCAGTATAAAACAAAGTGTGTTTTTAAAACACAGCTGCCACCGGAAGTGTTCATACTGATGAAAGACTTTACATATGTTAAATAATGACTATTTTGGACCCGCCTTAGGGTCTGTACCCTGGAGTTGCGAAATTCACAACTTTGATCCAATCTTTTCTGCTTTTCCTAATTATGCCTTCTTTTTCTATACAGTATTAGCAAAACTAAAGAAGAAATTAAAAGAATAATGCATTGTTATTTAAATATTTTACACATAAACACTAACAGGGATCACGAAATTTACACTTCCTGCCTTACATGACTATGCATTTAATTATTCTTACAGACGTGCGATTGTAGATAAGATTTTTGAAAATTGGTCAATTCTGGAAGATTTTTTTCCCGCCCCTAAGGCCCAAGGGGTGCAGGAGTACTGAATTCTACAATTCACCCCCCTGTCCCAAAGATGCTTTGTGCCTCAAAATTTTAACCTTACTTATAACTTTTATTTCCTATATGCATACCTTTTGTCGATACCAAGATTTCTATCGTTGTTACCTTGAAGTTCGTATGTAAAAAAAAACAAAAAAAACAAACAAAAAAAACAACACACACACACACACACAAAAAAAGAAAGAAAAACAACAACAAAACCGTGGGGATCCGGGTTGTTAGAATAGATCCTCAGCACCCCTTGCTTGTCATAAGAGTCTAAATGGGGCGGTCCTTCGGATGAGACCGCAAAAACCGAGGCCCCGTGTCACAGCAAGTGTGGCACGTAAAAGACCCCTCCCTACTCAAAGGCCATAAGCGCCGAACATAGGCCTAAATATGCAGCCCTTCACCGGCAATGGTGACGTCTCCATATCAATGAAAGATTCTCGAGCTGGACGTTAAACAATATTTAATCAATCAATCGATCGAATGTAAAATCGAAAGAAAAAAATCGCATTGTTTGACCGCACCTAAGTCTGACGTTGATCCAACGTTGTACAGACGTCGTAAACCAACTGGGAATATGTTTCCACGAATCGTCAATACAGTGTGTTGCTACTGTAGCGGTCAGCCAACGGCGATCGAAACTGGCTGACCGCTACACTACGATCTTAGCAACGTGCGTTACGAAAGCGAGTCAATAAGTAACCAGCCTAACTTATTTCTGGTTGGGATCCACCTCTCCTTTTTCAATGTAATTGCCCTTTAGTGTGATGAACATAGACAACGGTGTTCAAGTGTTATCAGCCCAGAACTGAAAAAGTCAGGGTCCTTTCCATTGACCCACTCCTCAACTGCTGTTACGACTTCTTCGTCAGACCGGAAATGACGTCCACGGATATCCTTTTTCAAGTTTGAGAATAGGAAGAAATCGCTAGGAGCTAGGTCAGGCGAATAGGCAGGATGTGGTATTCATGCTTGTTTCCCTCTACAGTATCCATTGCAACTTTGTAAGTGTGGACTCCGCGTTGTTCTGTTGCAGCAAAACACCTTTAGAGAGTTTACCTCGGCGATTTGCACGGGTGGCGGTTCTCAGCTGGTGTAGCAAGTTTGTATAGTACACTCCAGTTATTGTGCTTCTCTTGGGTAAAGAGTCCAACATAATAACACCTTTTACGTCCCAAAATACTGTGGCCATCACCTTGCCAGCAAATGGTTGCGTCTTGAACTTCTTTGGTCTTGGGAATCCCAGCCCTACCCACTGACAACTCTGAGCTTTATTCTCTGGCTCATAATAATGAATCCATTTCTCATTTACAGTTACCAGACGCAAAAGAAAATCATCTTCTGACCAAATACGTTTCAACAAGGCGTTGCATCTGATGCTCTGGTTCCCATTTGCTAAGGGATTTGGGGGCCCAACGTGCTGTTAGATTTCGCATACCTAAACAATCATGTAAAATTGTTGAAACGCTACCATGTGAAATGCCCGATGTCTGCGCTATTTCTCCCACCTGAATTCGCCTATCATATTTACCAAATCCCGAGCTTTGTTACACATTTCTTCGTCGGTGGCATCCTGACCCGATTTCCTCTTCTAAAGATGTTCTACCACGTTTGAACTCCCCTACCCAGAATTTAGCCCGAGCATAAAATGGTGCAGAAGACCCATGAACATCGGCTAACTCGCCATGTATTTCCTTACCTGTTTTATCTTTTAAGTACAAGTACCGAATTACAGCACGGTACTCAACTTTAGATATATAAAACAAACATTTACCAATTTCGATGCACCAGATGTGTATTTCGACAAATAATGTCTCTTCAGTGATGTTCAAGTAAAAAAAAATGTTGGAAATCCGAAATATGAACAAACTTGGAAAAGCTAAATGAACCAAAAAATACCAAATAGTGGAGCCAAATCCGGCAAAGGATCAGAGGGAGATATTCCTTGGTTTTGAAATGAATTTCTTAATTTTATCACAGTAATTTTTATCCGTAATTCATGCTAAATGAAAAGCATGCCTTTGCATCACTAGCAATGTTAGACATTCAATATGTTATTAGAGAATGATTCGATATGCGTGCAATTTTGTACCTAGGTATAAAAAAATGTATTGAAACAAGGCATGAAATCATGACTATCTCAGTCAACCGGAAATGAGTTAGGCTGGTTACTTATTGACTCGCCCTCGTACGACGAAATATTAACAATTTATGTTATCACGAATTGTTAGCAATTTATGATGCCAAGAACCGTCAAAAATATATCGTCACGAATATTCAACAACATACGTGGTCTCGAATCGTATAAAACACGTTACCACACATTGTCAACAACAACAACAAATCGTGAACAACATGTGTTGCCACGAATTATCAACAACGTATGTTGTTATGAATCGTCAACAACATGAGTTGCCACGAATCTTCAACATCTTGTACCTCGAGAATTCATAGCTCTTTACATCGTCGGATACCCATACTTAATTTTGTCTATCTACTCACCAAAGACGAAATCAGCCGTGGGAATATAACTATTGAGTGTATAGGCTGGAATCTTTGGAAAAAAAAAGGGGGGGGGGCTAGAAAAGTAAACACGAAATGCTAACTTGCCAGAAATAACTGTAAATAGGCCAGCCTCTCTTCCTAGCACAAACACATCATACAACTGCATACGCTCATCAAACAACTTCATCAGGTACGAAACGAGATTCACAATTTCCGCTGGGGTGAAATATTTGATTATCCGAGAAAATCCGACTATGTCCGATCGAAAGATCGTTATTTCGTTTGATGGCGAAGGGTTTGTTTTTTTGGATGATAGCTTTTTCGTGATTTTGTCGTAGATACTGTGTGCCTCGTGAATGGTCCCCATTAAGTTACTCTTCTGTTTAAAGCGATTTATCATCGATATCCTAGAGTTTCGAATAGGCCGATCTGTGTCCTCGCCATTATCGGATTGTTCAGTGTCTGAAAAAGACACCTGTACAGGTTCACATTGGGAATCTGCTCGAAATGCTGACGACACCAGAGACATCCTGGATCCTTCGGAAACAACTTCGCTGAAGTTTGACCTTGGTATCACCTCACTAAGTATGGCTTTGAATTCTAATTTTTCTTTCATAAGTTGTTCTGTGGCAGAGTTATATCTTTGACAAAATTTCTGAACGAGAACTAGCCGGCGCCAAAATTCTACAAACTGCCAACCACAGATTAACGGTAAGGTTAAGAGAATAAAGAAGTACACGGACTGGACAATTATGGACCACTTGTATTCGGATTGTGTGAACCGCAGCAAAAGTTGTAAATGGTGGTGCGATACATCAGTTATTTCATTAACAGATGACAAATATCCCTTCAGTATCATCGTTGAACACAGCTCGGAGGAACCCTCTGTTAACTGTTCATATGTCGCCGTCAACAGTCTGTCCAATTGTTCTATCGAAATTTGTGAATTCTGCTTCAAAAAGAACGACAGTAAGTGTCCTTTTACGTAGTTTACGTCATGAAGCAAATTATGTACGTCATTGTGCGCATCAGCAAAACAGTGGGAGAACAGTTTTATCAGAACGTCAAAGGCCGCGTAAGAAGCACGCATATATTTCAAAGATTGGACCACTAAAGACCCAATCTTAGGAATGGCTGCAGTATGCAAATTCTGAAAAGTTGTTTCAGCACAAGTGTAGGATGAAAAGGCACTTTGGGCAGACGAATTTCTCTCGAGGTTGTAACTACTGTTTTGTTCGCGGGAGTTCTTTGCTATTGCAGCTAGAACTTCCATTAGGTGATCTTCGTTAGGACATTTGTAATTTCTCTGGGAAAGAAGACCCAACATACGGGTCTCGCAGTCCACATTCATGAACAAGCAGTGAAAACTGTGGATCATCTGTACTGTTGATAAATGTAGCTTCGTTGTGTCTTTCAAGATCTGAATAGTCTGAAATAACACACTTTGTAAATCATCTAAGTGATATATATATATATATATATATATATTGATTGATTGATTATTTATTGCTTTCCGCCACACTCAACAATTTTTCAGTTATCTGGTGGCGTCCAGTTTTTGTTGGTGGAGGAGAGAACCCAGATACAATGTACCTGGGAAGAGACCACCGACCTTCCGCAAGTAAACTGGCAAACTTGCTCACATAACGCCGCGGCCGAGATTCGAACGCGCGCCGACAGAGGTGAGAGGCTTTGTGATTTTGAGTCCGATGCTCTAACCACTATATATATATATATATATATATATACCACATTTATGTTTTTGTTGACATCATGCAAAATTTAATGAAATGAAAATAAGCATCTCTACTGGCTACCTTGTCAAGTTCTGAGCTGGATATTAGGTGGTGTACAAGGTCAATCACACATGGCACCGCCAGCAGACCGTACATGAAAAAGAGCGACCCCAGACAAGCCTTCCTTTGGAGGCTCCAAATGGTTACAGTTTTCTCCTGCATCACAGCTATTTTCTTCATACCTTCATAGATACATACCCAAATAAAATTTCACAACAAAGGTTTAAATAACAAAACTAACGAACTTTAGACACAAATAGAGAAGTTGTACAAGTTATGGAAAATTGAAAAAATGATGAAAGAGCTATTGTTGCAAACAATTATGTATAGTCAAGCACGCTTAGAGCGAAGTACTGGAGACGAACGATAAAAGTACGAATGATTCGTTATATCTAATAAATTCATAATATGCTTTTAAGCTACAGGGAATGAAAATCACTCCGCGTGAATTCATTATAAGCGTGTTTGCTATGACTGTATTACCTAAACTACGGTCTAGCTTCTCCATTGTACTGTGTAGATCTCGTCTGCTCTCGGTATCCGGCAACATACTCGAGGGCCTGCGAGAAAAGTAACGAGAGGTCCTCCTGTGCATACTGCCACTGTGCAAGATTGAGAAAAATACCTTACAACAAAATAGCACTTCTGTGTGCATAATACTACCTGAGTAAGATTGAAATAAAGTGTTTTACAATAATGTGGGCCAAACAAGAGGCCTATGGTCAAATTAACTCCACAGTTTATCATAGAGCAATAGATAACAATCAACTGTAGCCGCCTTCGATCCTCGTATTTTTAAGGTCAATATCCCATTGTGGCTCAGTTCTTGTCCCGAGGGACCATTTAAATACACTCAGCACGTGTTTTCAGTCAATAATTTTTTGCCTTTTTATACCAAAAGAAAGTAAAAGGGGTACTATAGTAAATAATGATACTCTTATAATTCTTACCGGTTATGTCACAAATGGTTTAATTTTAAGAAACATAATCCATATTGATTGGCTGAAGTAATATGAAGACGTAATCTTCCGATATGATATTGGAAAGAGGAATTAATGGCGAGAGCTTCAATCAATTAATCGTATACTGCTAGTATATACCAATTACCAAGCATATATTGTCGTGTGCAAACTTTTCTACACTGAAGACCAGGGCTGTCCCAGAAATCGGAGACATTCCGATATATGTTCAAAAAATAATGAACGGATTTCATTCACAATTTCAAGTTTGTGCACATGTCTACAAACGGAGAGTTTCAGCAACATAGTTCACAATGTAGAAGGCAAGTGTAAATTCGTATCGCACTGCGTAACTCGCGTAAGGAGAAAAAAGCAAATACTCCGATTTACTTTTCCTTACATGATGATAATCAGATTCGGTTATCGCTACTGTCTGAAAATTTATTCTGCAACACTGAATTGAAATATCATAGCACTGCTCATTAACATTTACCATTTTGGGACACACACACACACACACACGCACGCACGCACACTTGAAAGGCCCTTGACAAAACATTATGGAGCACATGTACATATCAAGGAAAAATCCAAAGGGTTTATTGTCGGTAACTTTTCTCCTGGGTATTTTTTTAAAAATGTTTTTGCCTTCGATATGTACCAGTTGTAATGATAACCATTTCACAAATGCGATACAATTAAGAACAATGCGAGTATGAATTTTGATGAGTGTAGTATTTATATTTTAAAGAATGGGGATTCAATCTGACAGAAATGAAAGTAGAGTGTAAATATAACAAATCACTTTCATATTTGAAAATACATGAGGGGATGAACTGTGACGTTTCACGCCTGCGTAATTCATGAAGTGTGTTAACGCTTTATGAAAATAGGCCGGCGTGAAGCGTTGCAGTTCATTTTCTCATCATCATGCATTTTCAAGAATGAAATTTATTTTCTAATTAGCTGAAACATCATAAACATAAGCCAGATTGTAAATGTTTGTTTTACCAGTGTACTACGTTTGATTTGTGTCAAGCAAAGATTTTCCAAGATATTAAGCAAACAGTATCTTACTACATCTATTTTGACCCTTGACCTAGTAACCTCAAATCAGTAAGAAACATCTGCTTCCTAAGAGAAACCAGCGTATAAAATTTGATGTCTGTCAAGCAAAGGGTGCTCAATATACTGGGCGGGCAATATCTTGATTCCTATGTCTAAAGTTAACCTTTGATCACGTGATTTCAAATCAATAGGGATATCTACTTCTTAGTTAAAATTTGTCTACCAAGTTTGACGTCTGTCAAGCAAAGGATCTCAAGATATTGAGCGGACAACACTTGGTCTACCATGTGCAATTTTCAAAGAAAAAGGGGGTGGTGGTGGTGACGAAAATAGAAAGTTTAGCAAACCAGTTTAAAATTAAAACTAGTTTAAGATTCGAAAATAGTTTATAATTCGTTAATACAGTTTTAATGCTATTTTAAAAAACCGGTTTCTATGCGAGATTCGTGTATTCCATTGAAATAAAAACACCCTGAAGTTACATATTTTATTAAAAACACACCCGAAATCCCCAACGCAATGAGATAAGTTGTCTTCTCAATATCTTCAAAACCCTTTACTTAAAACTTCGTACACATGTTCAAATGACTAGCTATTTGGACATGTCTTCTTAGTATCTTGAGAAACCAAACTAATTAATGTAGTTGCCCCTGACTAGTACAAAATCCATGTTTTTCACTATCATTACAGACATTCTAGATTTTGAGTTGATCCTTTTCATTACGGGGGCATATGTTTCTAAACCATTTCTTGTTTAAAATAGCTATTCTACTTTTCGTTTATTTTCTTTATTTCTCATAACTGTTTAAGGAGGAATAACACATCGTCAAAACGACTGACTTTCATTTGAAACATGAACGAAAATACAAATATCAGCAATACATCTATAAGCCTTTTAAATCGATAGCTCAGTAGGTTAATTGTCGACTACTGGTCTGAAGACTGTGGGTGCAAGTCTAGCAGCCCCCCCCCCCCCCCAGCTCTCTAAGGGAAAACAGGGTTCACGATATCCCATTCCTCTCCCAGTGAGTTACAGTTCTGCAATTTATTCATAGAATTAAATCATCTTTATCCTAAGTCGGGGTTAACAAATGGCGGTACGGTCTCAAGCGTCAAGCAATAACATGGTGGCCGTAGTGTAGCATGCTGGGTGTATTGAGCAGCATGTAAAGTTGCTGTCCTTGGGGGGAAAAAGACTGCAGTACTGTACATTGACAATAGGCATGTGTTTCTGACCAGAAATTTAATATTCTAGTTGACGTAAAAAAGCATTTAATTTTTTTTTTCAATTTTTAAATATTGAAACATGCAAATATTTCATTATAATTCTTATTGCTAGAGCAATAGAGCTGTAATGTTATATAGGTCTAATGGATATGACATATTAGTAGCTTTGACCTTTAACCTCAGAATTAGGAGTCATCCTTGTATTTGATCTGGACTTTTAAATTCAATAGAGGGAAACAATCTGGTCTAGATAATAACGTTGACGTTCATACCTTAATTCAGTGACATAAATCTGGAAACAAAATACCTAAATCCAGTGATATATCTGGACACAAATCATTGAAGCTCACAAGCGTAAATGTCAGTTTGTTTTTTCCCCCCGAGTGTTGCTGACGTGAATATGTTGCCATGTAACTATTTTTAAAAAATGTTGTATCACTGATCATAATAGATGAAGTATGCGAGATTTGTGTATTCCACTGAAATAAAAACACTCTGAAGTTACATATTTTATTAAAAACACATCCAAAATCCCCAAGGAATTGAACATTCAAAATACAAGGACGGGAAGGGGGTACCGGAAGTTCTGTCCACAAGCACCTGTGTCTTATGAGGTCATGACTTGCGTAACCAAAATTGCCCGAATATTTTAGTTGTATATTTCCACAGGAAGTGATATCATGTGAAAATAGACGCTCCGCCCTCCTTATTTTCACAGAGGTGGGCCGTTCTGATTGAGAGCATTCTGTTTACACAAAGGAAACAAAATACATATTTCAAAACTTAAAATCTATAGATTTTTTTCTGAATACAACTATTAATTAACTCCCTTGCACAAAATCTATGCCAATTCTAATTCTATTTTTGAAAAAAAAATCTAGATCACCAAGACCTTGATTATGAAAATTTCAAAAAATACACTTGTTTCCTTAAAAAAAAAATCTAGTGTCTTCTAGTTTGTAGGTCCCAACATCCTCTCATTATTTCGGAAGATCTTGGGTCCCTATCAAACCTGATTCTGAAGTTGAATCACTCTTTATGTTCAGGGTAAGAGGTCAAAGTCACTTAACCTTGATACTAGCTTGTAGGTCACAACATCCATTTATTATTTCTGAAGATTTCATGGCTCTATTGGTCCCGGTTTTAATACGAGCTTATATGATAAAAGTCAAAGATAAGGTTACAGGAGTCATTTGACCTTGATACTAGTATGGAGATCTCTCTATTAATTTTGGTTCTAAAAATATGCCAGTTTTTTGTTAGAGGTCAAGGTCATTTGAATTTGACATTAATTTGTAGATCTTATCATCCGTTCGTCATTTCTGAAGATCTCATGTCTTTATCAGACCTGGTTCTGAAGTAATACTAGTTTTATGATCCAAGGTCAGAGATCAAGATCACTGGAGTCTCTTAACCCTGATGATACTAGTTTGCAGAACAAGAAGAACTGATCAGACACACTTCGTTTGGCAGACTTGATAAATCGTGGTTACTTTACGGATGCCGACGTGAAGCGTTGCAGTTTATATCCTCATGTATTTTTCAAAAATAAAGTTTATTTTTTTTATATTTACATTCTACGTTTTCTTTCCTTTCGGAATCCAAGCTGTTAAAATAGACATACTGTTGATAGGGGCATTGAAGGTAAAAGTTCACAATACTTCACAGTGAAAAGTTTGTATTTTTTAAAAAGCATTTTTTTTCGATAATAGATATTTGTAAAGCTAGTTTTCAACAGATAAATTGGATCTATTGATTGATTGATTCCCAAAAAGTTTTCATAGAATTCTTTTTGGTATGGTAGCTGATTTGTGTCATTTTACATTTTGTTGTCTTGTCACACACAATCCCCGGTACCCCCTACCTTATCGGACGTCATATTTTGGCGCAATTTAGATAATACATGATTCTGACTTAACTCTGTAAGTACACACCATTACCCCCTCAAAAGACTGATTTAATGTTCCACCAAGTTATCGTTTATACATGAAAATGGCTTTCCTACCTAAACAATGGCAACCTGTGTATCCTGTATGTGATATTTTGGCACAACAGCAATTATTTTTCACTAAATATGTTTATAAATACATAAGACCATAAACACTTACTTGAATCACAATACGCTCCACACGATAATATGCATAACCACCAACTGTTACGCCAAATGTTCACCATCAAACAATTACCACTTTATTAGCACTACGTGTAGGACGAGGGTTTTCTTGTAAGTTATAAAGATTTCGCCTATACGAGAAACCAATAGCAGCATACCTTATCATCACTCGGTTGCTGCATGATACAGGTGAGAGAGAATTGGACATATAAAATAATTATTAATAATACCTTTGAATTTCTCAACCCACTTTAGATTTGAACATTGCAGGAAACGAGTAAATGTGCTGTTCATCCAATCTTCACAATAATATGGAAGATAACAATTATAGTTGGGGATGTGGGGATGAATCAGATTGTACTTGTATATATGTAATCAGATTTCAATATGCTAGATTGCGTCAAATCCTTCGAGTGATGAAAATTAATATCATGAATTTCCTAGCAGCAACGACCACCAAAAATTGCTTTCTATGTATTAGATAATTTGCTATTTTTTAATGGTAAGGTTTCCATCCATCTGATTTTTCAAAGCACAACGTTGACGAATTTCAATGAGACTTTGCACATCCATGTAACTAATAAATTACGAGATCGGTAAAGTTAGCTTCTAGTAACCAGCTACTAGTAAACTAGCTACTTAAAAAGAGAAAAGTTGGCTACTAGTAACCAGCTACTTTAACGAGGGAAAGTTAGCTACTAGTCGCCAGTTACTAGTAGCCAGATACTTAAAGTAAAAAAACCAAATAAAACGTTGGCTACTAGTAACCAGCTACTTGAACGAGGGAAAGTTAGCTACTAGTCGCCAGTTACTTTAACGAGGGAAAGTTAGCTACTAGTCGCCAGTTACTAGTAGCCAGCTACTTGAACGAAGAAAAGTTAGCTACTAGTCGTCAGTTACTAGTAGCCATCTACTTAAAGTAAAATAAGTTAGCTACTAGTAGCCAGCTACTACAAGGTTAAAGGTCATAATTACCGATAGCCAGCTACAAGACCAAGGTGATTGGGTTTTAATATAAATATCTATCAATTTCAACTAGATGGCGATGGGTCATAAGAAATGCCAAAATTCCGTGTTCGATTTTCCTAGTTACTTAACCTTTGCAATGCAAAATACAAATAAACTTTTCCAGCGGAGCGCTTCCTATGAAGATCATACGGATTGAATTCAGACCGGCATGAAGTTGATATCACACCTATTTTCAGACATCAGTCTCTTAAACATTTTGATTCGAGTTACCCAGAAATTTTAGTATTTGTGTGACAACCGTAAGGAACTGTACATTTGTAATAGATATCTGGCTAATTTACCACTATACATATGACGAGGTGTGATAATGGGTATCTTGATATGCCATCAATTTTCAGACATCACGCTTAAGGAAATCAGCTACTTATACCTTTGAAATAAGGTACCATGGAAATTTGAAGTTTTTCGTGAATATCTTAAAGAACTTTGTGTTTCTATTAGATATCTGATTATTTTACCCAATACATATGATGTGGAGGGATATTGGGTATCTTGATATGCCATCAATTTTCAGAAATCACACTTTAGGAAATCAGCTACTTATACCCTTTGATTTAATGTACCCTGAAATTCGAAGTTTTTCGTAAATATCTTAAAACAACTTTGTGTTTGTATTAGATATCTGACTATATTAACCCTATACATATGATGAGGAGTGAAAATGGGTATATTTATATGCTATCAATTTTCAGATATCACGCTTAGGGAAATCAGCTACTGAGGCATTTTGATTCAATGTACCCTGAAATTCTGAATTTTTCGTTTGGAACTGTGTTTGTAGCAGATATATGACTAATTTACCTCTATACATATGATAAGGAGTGATATTAGGTATCTTCAAATGTCATCGAATTTCAGATATTGCACTTAAGGAAACCAGGAAGATATAGATTTTGAATAAAAGTACCCTGCGATTTCATGTTTGTTCGTGAATTCCTTAAGAAATGGTGTATTTGTCTCAGATATCAATTATATCACAGCCCGGAGAACCGGACTGCTCTTTCTTTCTCCCTCTTTAAGATATGTCTAGAAATACCAAGTCGGTGCTTTGTGATCAGAAAATGAATGCATTTTACAAAATTATCATTTTGTTAAATATTCCTGTTCACGAAAAGTTGACACCTGAATTTCTCCGGGCGAAAATTGATGGAAACAACTAGTTTCTAGTTTAGCGGGATACATCTGACGAAGTACAGTGCGTAACATTAGTTGCATGAATCTGTTATATGCAATTTTCAGAGATATTATTCTTAAGGAAATCAATTAATATACCTAATACAAGAAATAACCCTTAATTTTCATGTGTTTTTGATAACCTGAAAGAAGTAAGATTTTTTATTTGTTTGACTATGACCATGACGAGGGGTGTTATAGGATACCTGAATCTGTCATCAACTTTCAGACATTACGTTAAATGAAATCAAGTTCTTAGACTTTCTCAATGAAGGTACCCAAAGATTTTAATTTTCCGTAAATACCGAAAGGAGCTGTGTCTTTGTGTTACTCAAGGCTCCAGGGTGATGCAAGCAGTCTCTGACCAGCAGGCATTAAGTAAAATAATCAAAGGGCTGATAGTACTAATAGAAAAATCCCTCCCCCCCCCCCCCCCCCCCCCCAAATATATATATATAATTTATTGTAAAGAATTTGAAATAAAGTCATGTTTAAATTTTGTCAATCGTAACACGCATGAGCAACTTACATGTAGCTCACATGAGAGATTACACATTAATGATAAATTCAATTTATATCAGTGATGATTACCGCTGAAAAGATGAATTAAAAAAAAATTGTCCACAAATTTCATTTTCATATCTTTCTCAGCAATAAATATTATTACTATACATAAATGCATTTGATAATTTGGTTAACCAGAATATCATTACCATGGGCATTAAGTAATAATGAATGGATTTACATAAGATACCTACATCATATGAGATCTTTCATGATTTCAAAATTGATCATATTATCATCAGCCAAACTGTTTAAAGTTATATTGTATAAAATAAACCTTTAATGTAGATTAGCCTACCTGAAGAGTGATTGATTTACCTTCTAAAAGAGACGGCAACTAACAAAATCTTTCGAGAAATGACAGTAAGGAAAATATCTAATGATAAAACAAATACTTCTTCTATAATAAATAGGGAGGAAAACCAAGAAAGTGGATCAGTGTCATCAATGATGTCAACTTCTGTTTATCTCACCTGAACTTTGACATTATGCATCATAAATCTGATACAGGAGTTTCATGACAACCTCTTTGACTCTAATGTTTTAAGACAAATATCATTTGATGTAAGAGATCCATAGGGCTGTCAATTCCCATTTTCACTTTGGGTCTGTAAGGGTAACACTAGTTGGCGCAAGGAGTCTAGACGGATTTCTAGTCCCTATTTCTACTATGTCACGGGACGAAGATACAAAGTGCCCACTGGATTGTGTAAGAAAGTTGTCTGTGATAAACAAAATTCTTGTTTCACTCATTTTTTTTTTATATATAAATATATATTTCCGTATCTGATAGGCCATACAGTTTGAATGACTATCTCTGCAGCTATCTTTAAAGACAAGGTGGACGGAACATCAAGACAAGGTAGTGGTGTTGTAGAGGTACCCTCTGGTATCTCCAGGGGGTGGGAACAATTATTATAACTCTTTCATGGAAAGAAGGGACAATGTATCCATTAAGTTAGAGTAAGAAATTTGAAGGGATACTCAATGCCATGAAGATGACAGCTACGTAATACCCACAAGTGTAGTGAAGCTCGCCTGAACTTTCATCATTCACACCATTTACAGCCTATGAAATATGAAAAATTTCAAAGTTTGAGCGAGTTAAACACAGCCAAGAATCACAGGCCTCTTGTCTTCATGTAGTACCCCTTAGGGTCCCCTACTATGACCAGTGGATACTGTAATTTGTCCCTTTTATCATGACAGTAGCAATACGGACTCAAAATCTGTTCCAACCCCTGGAACTACCCTTACAGACTCAAACTCAAAGCGGGAATTAACAGTCCAAGGGATCTCCTACCTTGCCCTGAAGTCCTGACATTAGCACTGACGAAGTTGTTAAGAAACTTCTATATCAAGCATGTGATGCAAAAATGTCAAAGTTCCGGTGAGCTAAAACGTAGTCTTTAATGATACTGACATACTTCCCCTTTCGGATGGAGGTATTGCTCCCTAGATATTATAGAGAGAGCGTTTGTATCATTATTTAATATTTTTCCTTACAAAAGATTTTTTGTTCAGTTCTTTTGTTAGAAGGCAAACTTAATCACTCTTCAGATATAATGAACTGAAAGGTTTCTTAATACGATACAATAAGCCTTACAGCTTTCATGGGTTATCCTTGGTTTCTATGTACGTATATTTGTCTGTATGTATATACTGAATCATTTATTTATACATTTGGATTCATCATTAATGTGTAATCTTTAATGTAAGCTAATTTGCTTTTGTGTGTTGCGGTTGACACATTTTAATTCAAAACACAAATGTAATTCAAATTTCCATTTAGAATTGGTTTCAAATTCAATCTTTTTCAAATGTGTACTCTCAGTCATTGATGATTTTCCTTAGTGGATCTTAGTTGCTAGCTTCAGTGTGGTGCCCTGCATTAATCATATATTTAACAGAAACATACATGTTTTAATGTATGAAAGAAAACAACAAACAAATTTAAGGCATCCATAATTTCATTCAAAAAGTATAAACAGATGATTCTCTGAAGCACGATATCTGAAAATTTATGGGATATTAAGATAACCAATATAATCCTCATCCTATGTACAGTAGTAAATTAGTCAGATATTTAATACAAATGAAATGTTCCTTAAGATATTAAAAAATACTTCAAATTTCAGGTTACCTTAATTTAAAAGGTATCAGTAGCTAATCTCCTTGAGCGCAATATCTACAAATCGATGGCATATCAAGATACCCAATATCACACCCAGTCATATATGTAGTGCTAAATTAGTCAGATATCCAATACAAACACAGACATCCTTAAAACATCAAATTTTGGAAAACCTTAAATCAAAAAAGGTATAAGTAGCTGATTTCCGGAAGCATATCTGAAAATTAATATCTTATCCAATATCACTCATCTTCATATGTATAGTGGTCAATTACTGAGATATCTAATACTAACACAGAGTACTTTATAGTTTTCACTAAAAATATCGAATTTCAGGGTACATTAAATGAGAAGGTACATGTAGCTGATTTTGTTAAGTGCGATAGCTGAAAATTTATGACATGATATGTATACAGCAAATTAGTCATATATCTGATATAAATGCAGTTTTCTTTAAGATATCCACAAAAAACTTTGAATTTCATGGTACCATAAATGAATAGGTATAACTACCTGCTTTCCTTAAGCATGATATCTAAAAATTGCTGGTATAGGAAAACACCCAATATCACTCCACATTATATGTATAGTGGTAGATTAGTCAGATAACTTCCAATTTCAGGGTACCTTGAATCAAAAGGTATAAGTAGATGACTAATTTCCTTAAGCGTCATATCTGAAAATTGATGGCATATCAAGATATCCAATATCACTCCTTGTCATACATATAGTGGTAAACTACTCAGACATCTAATACAAACACAGAGTTCTTTAAGACAATCATGAAAACTTTGAATTTCAGGGTACCTTTTTAATCAAAAGATATAAGTAGCTGATTTCCATAAGCGTGATATCTGAAATTTGATGGCATATCAAGATATCCAATATCACTCCTCATCATATGTATAGTGGTATATTACTCAGATATCTAATGCAAACACAGACTTCTTTAAGATATTCATTAAAACTTTGAATTTCCTAGTACTTTCAATCAAAAGGTATAAGTAGCGGATTTCCTTCACCGTGATATCTGAAAATTTATGGCATATCAAGATATCCAATATCACTCCTTGTCATACATATAGTGGTAAACTACTCAGACATCTAATACAAACACAGATTTCTTTAAGACATTCACGAAAACTTCAAATTTCAGGGTACCTTCAATCAAAAGATATAAGTAGCTGATTTCCTTAAGTGTGATATCTTAAATTGATGGCATATCAAGATATCCAATATCACTCCTCATCATATGTATAGTGGTATATTACTCAGATATCTAATGCAAATGCAGTGTTCTTTAAGATATTGATGAAAAACTTCAAATTTCAGGGTACCTTAAATCAAAGTGGCTGATTTCCTTATGTGTTATATATATATATATATATATATATATATATATATATATATGGAATATCAAGATACCCAGTATCATTGCTTGTCATATGTATAGTTATAAATTAGCCAGATATCTATTACAAATGCACAGTTCCTTAAGGTTGTCACACAAATGTTAAAATTACTGGGTAACTCGAATCAAAATGTTTAAGAGACTGATATGTGAAAATGGGTGGGATATCAACTTCATGAAGGTATGAATTCAATCCGTATGATCTTCAAAAGAAAAAGAAAAGTTTATTCAAATTTGCATTGCATAGGTTAAGTAACTAGGAAAATTAAACATGAAATTTTGGAATTTCATATGACCCCCTTGCCATCTAGTTAAAACCCAGTTACCTTTGTTTTGTAGCTGGCTATCGGTAATTATAACCTTTACATCTTGTAGTAGTTGGCTATTAGTCGCTAACTTTTTTGTTTACGTAGTTGGCTACTAGTAGCCAACTTTTCCTCATGCAAGTAGCTGGTTACTAGTAGTCAACTTTTCTCTTATCAAGTAGCTAGTTACTAGTAGCTGGTTACAAGTAGCCAACTTTTCTCTTATCAAGTAGCTAGTTACTAGTAGCTGGTTACAAGTAGCCAACTTTTCTCTTATCAAGTAGCTAGTTACTAATAGCTGGTTACTAGTAGCCAACTTTTCTCTTATCAAGTAGCTAGTTACTAATAGCTGGTTACTAGTAGCCAACTTTTCTCTTATCAAGTAGCTAGTTACTAGTAGCTGGTTACTAGTAGCCAACTTTTCTCTTATCAAGTAGCTAGTTACTAATAGCTGGTTACTAGTAGCCAACTTTTCTCTTATCAAGTAGCTAGTTACTAATAGCTGGTTACTAGTAGCCAACTTTTCTCCTTTTAAGTAGATGGTTACTAGTAGCTAACTTTGCTGATCTTAAATTACATGCACTTTATACAGTTTATATCTGTTTTCAATGAAATATGAAACATTAGATAGCATAAGTCACCCCTTTCAGCTTTTCCTTAATATTCATATAGTTTTTACACAGTGTCAGGAAATTTAAACAAGTTCATCTTTGCTAGCCAAGGGTTTTTAGTCCACTCTGCTCCCCATCCTGATGGCTAGCAAAGATGAAAGAAGTCTTTCAAATGACATAGACATTTAGTTACTATGACCATTTTGGACCCACCCTGGAACCAAAAACCCTACCCCTTGGATCATGAAATTAAAAATTTCTGTATAGGGCTACCTGCTCATTTGTAACATCCATTTACATGTAGTTTCAATTTAGTATAAAGAAGAGGTTATTCAAATGCTTTACACATAAACATTATATGCCAATTTTGGTCCCACCTGGAACCAGAACCTCTATCTCGGGAATCATGAAATTCACAATTTTACTAGAGGCTGTCCTACTCTACCAGTTGCATTTAGTTTTTCTTACACATTTGTTGTAGCAGAGATTTTTGTATGCCCTTATTTTATGTGGGCGTCTTATGCTATATTGTTATCATCCATCTGTTCCCTTAACTTTGTCTTCACAACTCCTCCCAAACCCTTGAGGTTTTTAATGAAACTTGGTACAAAGAAAGTTCACAATCTGTAGATGAACATTGTCCAATATTTTAAAAGGAGTTATGGCCCTCTCAAACTTAGTTTTTTCTATGCAAAAGACTGTCTACAAGCGAGTTCGATCATAAACCAATGTCAATTCTGATTTGGTAGAGGAAGTTTGGTTGTGCATGATAGAACTGAATTTAATTTCACTTTGGTTTATAAAAATGGCGATCTTGAAAATGAAAACACCTGTTTTAGAGTTTTCACAAGATGACAGTTTTGTACTTCTACTTATTTGTTTGTCATCAAACCAATGCATAGCTCATGGCTTGGTCACGCTATGCTAATGCATAGCATATGGTTTGGTCAATTATGTGAAATTTATGGACTTATTTGAAAAAAATTTGAACTCCTGTAGTCAAGGTCAGAGGTTTAGGAATTTTTAATAAATATTTGGAGATTTATTGCATTTTAAGTGTTTACATCATTATTTATAGATCAGAAGATACCCCAAACACATTCAATTCAATATCTACTTCGAAGAATTGCCTCATTGCAATAAATAAAGGTGCATAATTCGGAAAACACAATTTACTCCACCGTGTTGGAACTAAAATGACCTCGGTAAACACATCGTTTGGACTACGGGTAACATTTTGACGTCATTTCCTGTAACTAAATTAAGTTTGATCTCAGTTTAGTCGAACTATAGTGATTTAAGTTTGTGATCGAACTCGTCCTACACAACTCCTCCTAAACCCTTGGGGAGATTTTTATGAAACTTGGTACAAAGAAAGATCCCAATGTGTAGATGTGCATATTACAAGGGGAATGTTGTACCAAAATTTTTGAAGGAATTATGGCCCTTGGATTTAGAATAACTTATACGGGTGTAACATATACCGGTTTAGCAGTTCTCTATTTTTGAAAATTGATCAATTTATCGCAGTTTTTGCCCAGCCCCTAAGGCTCCGGGTGTACAGAAGTCCTGAATTTACAATTTATATCCCCCTTGTCCCAGTAATTTTCAATACTAAATCTAAAAAGAATTGAAAGAGTAGTTATCAAGAAGTTAAAAATGCAATTCTTGATGCACACATTTAATCACAATGATTATTTTGCTCCCATCCTGGTACCAAAACTCCTACCATTAGGATCATGAAATTTACTTTGGTGAAAGGCCACCTGCTCTTTCTAAATACCCATTTAGTTTCAACTTAGTATCAGTAGCATCAAAGAAGATATTATTTAAATGTTTTACATGTAAAACTATACGCCAAGTTTGGCCCTGCCAAAAAGTCAGAACCTCTACTTGGAACAGTAGTTATCAAGACATTAAAAATGTTCAATTGCTAACACATAATGGATGTCATACAACGACGAACGCTGACCAATAATATTAGGTCACCAGAGTGACTAAGATGACCTAAAAATTTAAATGCTACTCATCCTGCAGTTGATTTCGATGAAATGTTGTACAAATATTGATTTTTGTGTATCATGTTTTTATTTCTTTGAACAATAACTGTTACTAGAAAAATATCAATCTTTCAAATCACTTCATGCTATCTATCCTCCTAATGGCGATTGTTTCATGAACACTATGGATGCTGTAACTAAAATACTACAAGATTTATCTTACAGGCTCTAGAAATGTTTATTTCTTGCATGATGTTGCTAAATAGTGGACTCGAGAAATGCGCAAGTGTTTTATAGGCTCCAAACCACATAATTAATAATCCGGGAAAGTTAATGCTACATTTATTTCTGTTTTCTGTTGATATTTTACTTGGGAAATGCAGTTTCCTTCATCCATCATGTATTTAAGACCCAAATACAGCTATAGTATTAAGGACAGATTTTCAAGTAGTATGAAATTTATATATTTCTCCACATCAAGTTGTTATCATATGGATGCATTATCCAATCCATTTACTAAACCCGACCAGTACAGCTACAGTCTTGGCCAAGATTTCTCAGTTTTCTCTAATGCAAAATTTGAACATTGTTCAAAATAATGCATCCATTTCATCTCATTCTACATACTGGGTGTTTCACAATATATGTCACAGATCTAAAGGCGGAAAGAATGATAACTACACAAGCTACATATACATTTTATGTATCATTTTAATCAACAGGTATCCAAAATTAATATTTTAAGTCATGGATATCAAACACACCCCATTTCCGTTTCCATGGCAACGATTACCTCAAATGATATGCTCCAGATGTTTACCCTTTTCCTGAATAACTTTAGAGACACGTGTGCGGAAATTTCTGATCACTGCTCTGCATGTTTCACTGGATATCTGGCAGATTTCTCGTTTAATATTGTTTTTCAGTTCCTTTATCCCATCAAGATTGTCAGTATAAACTCTGTCTTTCAAATATCCCCAGAGGAAAAAATCCAAAGGATTTAAATCGGGTGAATGTGGTGGCCATGGTTTTTCAGTTCTGCGTAAAAGATATCATCCTGAAAATGTGTCGTCTAACCACTCAAGCACTCTTGTAGCTGTGTGTGGAGTAGCTCCATCTTGTTGATACTAAACACTTGAGAAGTTGGTTGTTTTCCGTTGAAGGGCTGGTAAAAATTTCTTTTTCAGTAAATTTAGGTATCGTTCTGCATTTACACTAACACATTCTCCATCAGAATCTTCATTAAAATAAGGACCAATGATTCCTGTTGACGAAAGTGCAGCCCAAACAGTGATTTTGTCCACATGCAAAGGTTTTTCCTCATAAAAATTGGGTTTTTCAGAATCCCAAAAGCACATGTTTTGTTTATTTACAGATGCGTTTAAATAAAAGTGTGCCTCGTCTGAAAACCATATGCTGTCCGCCAATTCCGGGCTCTGCCTTTCAATCCACATTGCAAAATCTAATCGACTCTTAATGTCAGTTGGTTTTAGATGCTGCATAACTGAAATCTTCTATGCAGTGAGACACAAATCAAATCGCAGAATTCTAAATATACTTGAGACACTGACATTGTCACACTCCATCTCCTTAAACACTGATCTGACTGTCTTTCTTGGTGTTTCCTCAATGATAGACCTCACTCTGTCAATGTTTTCACCACTCCTTGATTTTTCAGGAGGGCCAGGATTTAAGTGTCTTTCGTCTTTTACACTATCCTTAATATCTGGAATCTAGACATCACTTTGTTGTCTGGATACTGTTTCTTCAACACATTCTGCACAATTTTAGGATATTTATGTTTGTAATACAGTTTTAAAATTTCAGCTTTAAGTTATAATCCATTTTGAAAACACCTGAAATTATGACATCAATTATGACGTCATCAGTGACTTCATAGTATGATTATTTTCCCGATATTTTGCAATGTCATAATTTCAGGTAAGTATACTTATCTAAGGTATTAAAGTTTCTTTGATACTCTGCCTGACATTGTGGTAACACTCATTTAGATGTGTGACATATATTGTGAAACACCCTATATGTTCCTGTCTTTAGATATTCAATTCTGTTATACAAGTGAGACTGTAAGAGTACAAAATTCTTGTCACTTGAATATGAAGTTGATAACCTTGTTACAGGTACCAAGCTGAAAATCTGACCACTGAAGTTAAAGTGCAATTTTGACTAAATACAGGGTCAGAAAGTAAGAGGACATGATTTTTCCTTTGAATGAAATTGAATCCCTTTCATCCATCAATGCTTTGTAGGAAGGTTGGTTGAAAATGGGCCAAAATGTTACAAGTTTACAGATGGGCATAGAAAAACTCACGTGATCTTTCAGCTCTGGTGAGTTAAAATGATATCATACATATCTTTTCAGTAACTATTGTGCTGAAAGAACTTTCTAAAAGGCAGGATCATCTCCCCTGAGACCAAGACATAAATTACTGGCTTGATCAATAATTTATTTTAAATAAAATGTCACAGGTACACAATAATCATGGCTTACCACAGCCATTCTTGAACAGCTTTGATATGTACATTTTGTAGTTAGTTTCAGAGATTGGAGGATCTCTGAGCTATCATTTTAAAAGCGGTGCAGTTTCTTCATTCCCCTCTGTCTGGGTTGGGTCCTCAATTTGAACAGAAAATTGTGGATAACTTTTGTTTACTTGACTGAACCTGATTCCATAGGAAAAGTAGATAGCTAATCCTGAAAAATTTACAAGGAATACTTTATCTTCATCAAAATGCTATTTGAAATACACTTATGCATTGGCACATTTGGTTTAAAGTACTTGGTCTCCTTAAAAAATGGAACATCATCTTAGGTTTATTTTGTCCCATAGATCATGGTCATCATTGTCATTATCACTAACGATATCATCTTCACTATCTCTGCTGGTGAGTCTGGAAGTTAAGGGCACGTGCTCATCGTGCTGAGATTCTACACTGTGATGGACACCATATGCAAAATAGATTATAAAGCCTGGAAGGAAAAGGAGAGGTCAAGGGTCAAAGTGCATGAAGCAGAGGTCAGATTGCATAAAGTGTAAAATAAGCATTTTTAGTGGCAATGAATGCATTAAAAAAAAAAGAAAAGAATAGTTTTGAGATTTAGATTTCTTTTTGTAAATTGATGGATTATCTAGAGCAATGCTGCAATTTGCTAGATCATCTTTTTAAAAATCATTAATAGAATTAAAAGAGTTTTGAAATAAATACAAACTGGAAAATAAATGTCTTACCAACTATCATCCAAACTCCAAAACGGATCCATGTAGCAGGAGACAACTTAAGCATGAGGTAAACATTTACAAAGATACTAATCACAGGTAAAAATGGCAGAAGAGGCACCTGTACCAAATAAATATCCTAGATCAGGAATTTTCTCATGCTGTTATTGAAATAAATATAACACAAGGACAAGTACTGATACTCAAATATTTTTTCTTAAATGAAAAACTAGCACATGTAGATAACTAATTGCATGCTTTGTAATTTTGGTACAAAGAAAAATAGAATCTCCTCCAACCCTTGAAAAAACTCCTGAATCAATTTTACCTTAAAGCTGATAACATCCTGATTTTGAGGTTGTAGCCATGTGGAGTACACAAGGAGAACTATTATAAGAAAAACACCACTGGCTATAACAATGGCCCACCACTGTGAAGAGGTTATATATTTCTCCAGGAAGATGAGTATCAAAGATTCTGCGACCAGAAGTATACCTGAAAAAGGGAACAAATTGAAAATTAAATGTAAAAGAAAATTCACCTGCATAAGATTAGAAAGTTTTATAGTATAGTCTTATAAACTTAACCACATTCTGAATTTTTAAAAATTCACAGTTGAAAAATCTTTCTTTGGCATAATACTTACATATAATAGTGATATTCCAAAATGATACAGTTTCTGATAGTTGAGTTGGACAATTCAGTTTGTGATTGAACATTTCTTTCAAATATTCTACTCTACTCAATTCATTCACATCGTCTGCATCCCTACAAAGTGCACAAGTGTACGAGAGAAATTCTGTGAATATTTTAAGTATTGTACTATATATATTGTAGATGCTGTACATCCCCCCCCCCTCCCCGGATTCTGAAAATCACAAATGCCATCTAACTATTTTAAGCTTATTTCTCATATATTAAAGCCAGTTCACATTACAAAATTAATCTGGGTTAACTCAGTTGACACATGTACTGAGTTAACTCAATATTTGCATTCACACTAGGGTAACAAGCTTTGAACATGAAGTGGGTTAACTTAACTCAGATCAAGTTCAGTGTGAACATGAAGTGGGTTAGATTGAGCCTGTCATATTGAAAGTGAATTTTGACTAAAATCATTCATAAATGATGAGATTCTTAGAAGTATGCACAAGCAGTACAACTTTGAATTTAATTTTTACAAAATTCCAATTTGAACTGTAGTGGTGTGTTGGATAGGATAAATACATAATTGACTTCTAATCCCACAGTACTATGCTCTACAGTACTATGCTCTACAGTACTATGCTTTACTACTACACTATGTCATCAACTTTGTAGATAATTTTCATAAATCCTGAAGAAAAGTTCTGAGCATATACATGCTGCATTTATGATAGGAACAAACAATTCCTGGATAAAAGTTGTCCAGTTATTGAGCTTTGCTGAGGGATGCACACTCTTAAATTCATAAATCTTTAGGCTTTACCTGTCTTCTGGATCACTGAAACCAAAGGAATTTACCCGGTACCTGCAAATGGAGATTGAATTACAATAATTACTGCTAGTGATAAAGTCTTCAATGAGATCTATGATGTGAAAACAAAATTGTTTAAGTGTTTCACAGTCTGAAATTTAAATCTGTCATAAAACTATTTAACCTTAACAGCAAGACACTGACAGCAACTAGAGTGTATGCCAATAAGGTTCCAATGGACATCATGTCCACAAGTTCCTTTAGGTCAAACATCATTGCCATGAAGCCTAAAAAAGAAAACATAGAATCAATTTGTGATTCTTGAAAAGAAGACTTTCTAACACTTTTCCCATATACTCGTATGTAAAAGCTGAACCAAAATGTTCAACCCTTACAATAACCCCACCCCAAATCCAGGAGTCCTGGTGAACAAACATGAAGCTACACAACATAAGGGTGCTTGCATATCAGTTTCACATATTAAACCCTCAGGGAATTTTAGAAGTTTTTGAAAACAAATTCTGTATACTCTTATGAATCCCCCCAAACACTGTGGCATCACCAAAAGTGAGATGTAATGGTGTGAAAACTAAAACTGTCCTTAACTGGACTTATGCCCCCTGCAGGGGGCTTATTGAAAAATAAGCAAATCCTTTTGACATGAAGACTTGAGAGCAATTAATATAACTGCAAGACTATATATTTGTGAACACATGGTGAGCTAACGTAGTACAAATGGTGAGTAAACATTGAACAATGAATGAACGCTGAACGAATGCTGAAAAGTGAATGAACACTGAATGCAAAGTGAACGGTGAGTGCATGGTGAACAAACGGAAAAATGATAAAGTACAATTTTCAGGGACTGTAAGTATTTAACATACATGAGCCAGTGAACAACACATCTTTCATTAACGAAATCACATTCACAGTCAGATAGGCAGACAGACAATGGACTGATGATTTCATTATACCCTCTCCTAAACTCATGTAGTAGTTGCTGTGATAGAACAGATCGTTACAAAATCTATAAGAAAAGGACTAAGTTAATAAAGTTGAAAAAAACACCTATAAAAATGAAAATATCCTTAACTTCCCTGAATGTTCAAAAATCTCTATAAAAGTGACAGGTGCACAACATACATAATATGAATCAAAATGATTAAAAATATAACTACACCCTCAAAATGGAAAAAATAACTTCCTTGAATATTCAAAAATCTCAATCAAAATAGCTGGTGCACAATTTTATTACTCATATAAGATATACATAAAGTTTTAATCAAATCTGTTTATTGCTGTTAACGATATCCTCTGGACAAATTATGTCTATGGATGAACAGCATGACTGATGTTCAGATGGACAAGGTGATTCCAGTATATCCCTCCAAACTTCATTTGCAGGGGTATAAAAACTTGAATCTTCAGTACAAGAAAATGCTTGCATTTCAGTTCAACATATTAAACCCCTATGATTCTTAAGAATATTTCATAAGAATTTTCCTTTACACTCCTATGTAAAAGTTAATTCTCGCCACCTGATCCCTGGGATCAAAAAGTGAAGAAATATGAATTCACACTACATGAGGATGCTTGCTTATTAATATGATGCATCTTACCCTTGTGATTATTC
Source organism: Ostrea denselamellosa (assembly GCA_024699665.1). Classification (NCBI taxonomy): domain Eukaryota; kingdom Metazoa; phylum Mollusca; class Bivalvia; order Ostreida; family Ostreidae; genus Ostrea; species Ostrea denselamellosa. Next base: position 21,710,449 of record JAMZEH010000005.1, on the reverse strand, counting down.
AGATTTTTTTAAATATCCCTATGCAAATCTTTGAACTCTTTGAATTCACATTACATGAGGATGCTTACATATTAAGTTGACAAACTGAACCCTTGTGGTTCTATACTTCTATAAAAGTTATGGTTTTTCTGGTCAAGTGGTTCTTAATAAGATTTTTTAAAACACCCTGTCCTATTTTTAAATTATCTCCCTTTGGAAGAAGTATGGGCCTCTAAACAAGTGTGCTTAGTGCTTAGCTTGGTTGAAATTGGTCCTACTGTTCCTAAGATGCCAACAATATGAAAACTTGACAGACAATAGATGCCCAACAACAGACAATGGACAAATTTCTATGACAAAAGCACACTATTGTTTTCAGTTCAGGTGAGTTAAAAATATATATCACCTGCAAACAACCCAGATAGAAGAGTACCAGCAACTGGGGTTTTGAACCTTTCGTTGATGTTTCCAAGGAACTGAAAGAGCAGCCCATCACTGGCCATTGCATAAATAACACGAGGAAGAGGAAACATAGCACCAAGCAGGCTGAAAAGGAAGATCTTTTAATCCATAGTTCTTCACAAGATAGTAGAAATAAGCTATCAAAGAAATGATCTACATAGTGTGAAATAATCCTACCTGGTGGACAGACCACATATTGCCCCCACTGCAATAATGTAGCGTGCCACATTCCAGCCTGCAGCGGTGAACACCTCTGGGAGTGGAGCATCGTGGTCTAACTCGTAGTATGCAGACATCAGGGTAATGATGGCTGATACCCCAAAATATGCCAGGAAACAGCCCAGTAAAGCGAGTACAATGCTAATGGGAATTGCTTTTTGTGGGTTCTTAACTTCTTCTCCTAGGCAATGTAAGCATATACTGATCTTATACAAACACTGCTTTCTGTATAATATATAAAGTCACTGAATGCTTTATATACATGACTATGGTTTACATGAGAAGTTAATCATTCATAGTTATGTAAATTTCTCATTATGTTACCAATGAAAGGATCACAGTACATAGGGAATTTTCTCACCAGTTGTAGCTATGCAGTCAAATCCCACAAAGGCATAGAAACAAGTAGCAGCTCCCGACATCATTCCTGAGAAACCGAACGGGAAAAATCCACCCTCTCCAACAGTGGCATTGAATTGCTATCAGATAAAAATGATGAAATGTTGCTAATTACACAATGGATTAAAAAGATCAATTCAAAAATCGAAATATCCTTGTTGCTTTAAAATATGCTATCTATGATGGAGACAGTAGTATCACTCATTTGATACCATCTTGAATTTTGAGGAATGTCTGCTGAGAAACCTGTGAGAGGTGTTGAATACACAAAGTAGGTACCATCTATCTACAGTATGCAGAGAAAATGACAAAGTTCCACTATTTGTAATTTTTCCTTACGAAGTATGAGCAAATTCAAAATTTACTTGCACATCTTCAATGTGTCTATAACAACTACGTAAGGTCTGAAGGATGCTAAGTCAAAGCTGTAAGAGGAGTTGTTTACATAAAGTAGGTACGTTCTATTTAAAAGATGCTGAAAATTTTTTAAAAAGTTCAACTACATGTAAATTTTTTGAAAAATGTCTGAGCACTTCCAAAAAGTCACATGCACATCTTCAATGTGTTCATAATAAATGTACGAAGTTTGGAGAATGTCAGCCTAAAGGTGTGAAAGGAGTAGATTACCCAAAGTAGGTACCTTTATAAGGATGCCCACCCTACAGGCACTTGTTTCTGTAAATAAGTTATGATGTCTATGGTATACAGACATCATAACTTACTTACAGAAACATTCGCCTGTGGCCCGCCCATCCAGCATTCACCATACTATAAGCCGGATGCACATTGTGCAACCTGTCCAAAAATAGCTAAATGGATTGTAAACATATTCAAGGATCACACGATATTTTCTATTCAAGAGTAAATATCAGAAAACTATTCACATATCAACATCTGTTTTGTTAGCACATTTTTATCAGTAAAGCAAAAAGTTGGTTTTCTAATATATAAATGCAATTCGTTATAGGAATTCATTTACATTTAGTAATTGGTATACCCATTTAACACTATCTATATCACTAACTATTTCTAAAACATAAAGAGACTACAGTCTTTATCTAATATATGCTGCTGTTAACTTGAATATCTACAAATCAACTATTCCATTATATACAAGCCTAAAATACATATTGAATTAAATGGCTAAAACACAATCAGGGTGGAATTTAATACTAGCTTAATATCAAAGCAGATAATTTTTTTTGTTTTAATAGATGCAGTTTCAAGAATAATATCACCGTAAAATAGACACTTTCAGCTTTCCAACACTGTATAACATTAAGTAATTTGCATTATTCTGTGACCAAATAATTTGGTTAAATTGAAAATTACACATGATTATGAGGGTGTGATATGTGTCAAAATTATTGCATGTATTTGTACAGATTATTTGAATGGTGAAATCCAAGAAAAAGTATTCAGATTTCATCTCAGTATGAAGGAAAGGGTTAAAACTAATTTTGACTATGGATTACTCTGTTTATCTAATCAAAATATAGGGCTCTTAGCAGAATGACGATCAACAGGGGATGCTTACTTCTCCTAGGCACATGATCCCACCTCTGGTATGTCCAGGGGTCTGTGTTTGCCCAACTCTTAATTTGGTATTCCTTATAGGAGTTATGAAATTGATCACTGTTCATTATCTTCACCTTTTCACTTCTCATAATATTGTTTCAGTGTTTTTGACCTTTTCATGTACTGAAATTAGTATTTAAAGAAATTGAAAATGACTGTTACAATAGAGTCCATTGGTTTTACCAAGTTTTTACTTACTACTATCAATTTTAGTTATGAAAAAGAAATTATTACTTTTATATTATTCAGTAATATCGGTCAGTATTTGAAGTTTAGATTTTAATGTTGAATTGCTTTATTTCAAGGTTGCAATGACATTTTTCTTAATTTAAAAAGAAATTTTGCTCTCCCCTTAGTCAAAATCCTTTTACTTTTATTCAAACTGTTATCATTCAAATTGTAATATTTTTATTGTTTTTTAAAGGTTTAATGTTCTTCAGTGCATGCAGTATACAAATTATACCTTTTATAGGTGAATTTCATAATTAGGTGAATTTTGTACAGTCTGTAGGCCATTTGTCACTTTCTTATCTTATGCATTATTAGTTATATATTTTACCCATAACACAAAAACATGTTCATTATTATGCTCATATATTATTATTATCATTATTATTATTATAGAGTATTTATATAGCGCATTATCTAACATTACAACTATTACTCTAAACACTTTACAATATGCATAAAACATAATATATCACATAAAATAAAGCAAAGTTACACATAAAATGCTAAATGGGATACTTTAAAAAAAATATTAAATTTAATATCACAAAGATAAATAAGAAGACTAACATGGTTCATTTAAACATTCTTTAAATTTCACATCAAATATACATCACACATCACTTTTTTTTTCAAGTCAATTTTCTAAAAAGAAATTTCATATCTATTTGAATTTGAACAAGTAGCTTTATTTGAAAATATTGCAATTGAAATACAAAATTTCAATGAATGTTTAGTGAAGAATTTTTTTCTCAGAAGCCTTATGCATTAGAAGTTTATTGTATTTTATGACAGGTATAATGTATTTCTTGACAACTAATGGGATTCTGCAGTTTAGAAATTAAAGTTTGATCAACAATTACACCCGTGATTGCATATTATGTAGAGTCTGTAGGCCCTTCTACGACAGTGTATATAAACTTACATATCTCATGAATCCTTTGTCATATCCTTATAAAATCTGGAGATATTATGCAAAATTTGTTTAACTTTCACAGGAAATAACTTTTTTCTGTGTAGTTCAAAGTTGACTTTTGACTCATTGAGACACCAAATAGTCCACCCTGACTGTGTTTTTGCCATAAAACTGGCTCAGTCATCCATGTCAGAAAAAGAAACCTGCTGAAATGAAGCATCCACACTGTAGAAACTCAGCAATGTGTGCAACATCACCACAATGATAATTGTTAAATTCAGCAAGAATAGACCAGTGAGAGGTTTGAGGGTCTATGAGTACTGAAACAATGAAGTTGTAAACCTTGGTCTGACCAATTAATATGATGTAAGTAATGATGTTGCAAATGAATATTATGAAGAAAATTATGAAATATTTAAAAGGCCAAAACTTTGTGGAGTGAAGTATGAGTGACTTGAGTGCACCCACAGTATAATGGAGGACAAACCTGCGGCTTTGGGATAGTCCAATGTTTGATGTCTGCCTTGAACAGTCCACAGATCACAACATACAACACAACCAACAGATTTACACTGGTGAAGATGTTGTTGAATCGAGATGACTCTTTCACCCCTACAGTCAATATACCTGAAATAAGTAATGAAAATTGCTTTTAAAATGATGCAGTTCCAAACATACATAAATGGAACATTTTGTAAAAAAAAAAAAGTTTTAAATAATCTGGATCAGAATAAAAATGAAAATATCTTGCCATAATAAAAAAAAAGTAGGATAGTAACATTAATGTTTGCTTGAATATAAATGATATATTATATTGTTTTGCAAATCTAGGAATAGAATGACTGAATAACTATCTAAAATATTCTCATGACATACAGGCAAGCAAAAGAGTGATGCCAAAAGCAAAGAAGTCAGGATATGGAGAAAGCCCTCCGACATCTATTGGCATGTTTTCCCTGAAGAAGTGTTGGATGGACTTGTGGATCAGGGAGTCAAAATAAGCACTCCAAGCTCTGGCTACACTGGCTGTTCCTAATTAAAATAAATCCACGAAACACTGCTAAACAATGAACACATATAAATAATGTAATCGTTATGATAACTAGATGATCATTATCAAAGAATCATACTGCATATTGATGCAGTTGAATGGTGTTTTAATTTTTCACTAGTCAGATATAAATATGGGGGGAAAAAATTGTGTGATTGGAATCCTCATCCTTGTAAAACAAATTCTGGGTCCTTGCATACTGTAGATTCCTTATTTTATGAGAGTACTTAATCAGATGATAATGAAATAATTAAATTTAATTCATTCACAGTTACTGGTGATCTGAAATGTTTGGAGCTCACCTACCAATAACATACTCCAGGATCAAGTTCCATCCAATAATGAAAGCCATAAACTCTCCCACAGTGACATAACTGTAGACATAAGCTGAACCAGTTTTGGGAACCCTGGCTCCAAACTCTGCATAACATAAACCTACAACCACAGACACCATAATACATGCATGTAATCAGTTTCTTCAACTACATCAAAGCATTAAATTAGATAAAAATGCAGTTAAACAATTTAAAACAGAACAATTGATGGATGAAATCAATATATTTTGAGTATAGTAAGTAAACATCAGCAATGCACAGCACAGCAGTTTCATGACTGGTAGATTATTTTGAAATGTGACATCAAACCAAACGCATTTTATATATGTGTAGAGCATGCCTCACCCATTCTCAAGCATAACACTGCATTAATAAAACCCCTCTACCTCTTTGTGAGAGGATAATGTAACTGATGATACATTGGATTAAGTACATTTTTGATGTATAGCTATTTGTACCAAATTTCCTTTCTTCCCCTCAATATCAAAATTAGACAGCTTTGAAGAATTCTAAAGTATCCCAAGTACCTTCAAAAAAGTAAAAATGAGGTCATATATGACTAAATGAATGTGGACATATTCTTGCAAATTGGATGTTTTCTTAAGAAAATTTATTAATGAGCTGTGTGTGTGCTTTTGTGTCTATTTTTATCTCACTGGGAATCCCTAAGCACATTCACTTTTTATATATTTTTAGCCCAAAAATAGCTAAAAATCAGACAAATTAATCTAAAATCTTTTTTGTCTTGTTTTTAGAAATTGCAGACCATTTAGCTCCAGTTAACAATATTAGCATAAAAACAGGCATCTCTTAATCAATAGCACAGTAGAAGGTAAATTGTAATCATTTTAAAATGTTATATTAAAGAGGTTCCCACCTGAGTTTTGCAGTTTTATCGCTATGTACCAAGTTTGGCCATGTCCTGGAGTCAGAACCTCAACCCTTTAGAACATGAAATCTATAATTTTTGTAGAGGCATTCCTGCTCTACATGACTACGCATTTAACTTTTCATATAGATGTAAGGTTGTAGAGAAGATGTTTGAAAATTAGTCAAGTTTTGGCAGTTTTTGCCCCACCCCCTAAGGTCCCTGGGATGCAGGAATACTGAAAATGACAATTTATGCCCCCCCCCCCCCCCTCTCTTTCCAAAGATGCTTCATAACAAATTGAAAAGAATTGGAAAGGTAGTTAAATGTTTATTTGTTAAAGCATGACAACAGCAATAGGTCACTCAGTGACTTAGGTGACCTAAAAAGTTATCAAATAGAATTTAAGAGCTTAATAGAGCATATTAGGAGTATTGCCAATTTTTTACATTGCTCATAAATTACAAATACTTTGCCTTAACATTTAAAATGGAACTTTAAAAAGTGAAGGTTATAGATCAAACTTTCGAATTATTAGCCAGAATACTTAACTTTTATAATTTTTAAGATTTAGGATAAATTGATATAGATGTTTCTACAGTAAGAATCAGTATTCCGTTTGGAAAATTATATATCAACTAAATCATATGAATTAATTCCAAGTCTCCACTACTTGTGTGATAAATTACAAAGTTAAAATAAACATCTTGGGGTATAACTATTGGTATACTACGTATTGGATAAAACAAAAACTGTAAAATCATGCAGGTTTTTTATATTAAACAATCCTTCTGCCACAAAATGTTGTCCTTTCCAAACCCTTTAAAAACTTCAATCAACATAAAGTTTTCCAACTTGAAAGGAGTAAGTAACAGATGTATAGAATGTCTGGACCTATGAAATAAATATTGAACCAGTACTTACACAGTGTAGCATCTGAGCAGTTATAAGCTTAAGAGCTTCCACATATAACCCATATCACATAAAATATTGAATACACTTTTAGCTGCATGGGTAAAGAATGTATAACAATAATGGATTTATTTTTAAGGGGGGAGGGGGGAGGGGTGCACACACAAATCCCTCTTTGCTTTATATCTGTGCTGTTTATTACTGTAAGAGTTTTGCATTGTTGAGTTTTAAGTGTAGATATAATAATCTTGATACAACAGATCAGATTTGATAATTTCTTATCATATCACTAACAATACCCGTCACAATTTCAAATCAGATTAAGATGTCTAATTAACCTATTGATTGTGCAATACCTGCTAGTACTGATGCTAGAGCTGCAATGAGGAAAGATAGAATAACGGCAGGTCCGGCTGTGTCCTTAGCAACCTGACCAGCCACTACATAAATACCAGCTCCTAGTGTACTGCCAATGCCTACAAGAGAAGTCATAAAGTTTACGTCCAGTCATATTGTAGGAAGAGTGTGTCAGCTCAACAAGCAGCTTTCAAACACAGACAATAAAAAGTAGGATTATGTAAAAGAATCTTAAACATTGAAATTTAAATTGACACACTATGGAATGGGATATTTAAATACATGTAAATCCTTTAAATTCAAACTGAACATAAATAAAATTTAAGTCTTGGGGAATATTTTATTCCTCAACCCCTCCAATCCCAAAATATCATCTGCACTGACCTTGACTTACATCCTTGAAATTAAGTACAGTACTAAATATTATTACTAATGTGAATTGTATGTAAAGAATGGTCTAACAATTGGCATGAAACATGCCAGACAGCAGTCAACCCAGAGATAGCTAGTATTTGCAAATTAGATCATTATAAAACCATAGAATTTGTGAAATACTGACTTCTAACAAAACTGTTTAAACTGATTTATTTGTCAGTAGCCTAGCCTATCTTGATTTAAAATTGATGATATGCTATACCTTGATTTAAAATTGATCTTATACAGAACATACTTTTGTATATTGAATCAATCTCAAGACATAAACACGTGGCCTCAAGACCATAAACCGAGAATATACTCAAGTCTAAATTTTGAACCTCACTAAGTTTTGATTAATTTTTTTCATATATTTGTTTGTATCTAAATTTTTTTTATAAACCAGCAGTTTTATACACCTCTGTGTTAGACAAAATCTTAAGATAAAAATAAGCAAAATTTTGACTTATATCTATTCTCAGTTTATGGTCGTGAGCCCATATACAAATAATAATGGAATACTGCTAAACAAGTATGGGAAATTGATGCTGGAAAAGCTGAATTCATCTTGTTTTTCATGAAGTTGTGTTGCAAGTTTGCAGCAAACATTGATATTCAATAAAATATCTAAATATGAAGCAGATAAGGAGGACCCTGCAATGTCTTTTGAGCTCACTTGGATATATCAAATTGACATCTAAATGAAAATGAGATAACACATTGCCAATATATCCATATGTTGAGTTGAAGGCCACAAGAGGAGATTTTTTCTCATGTAGAAGCTTTTAAATAAATTCTGCCTCATAAGAATACAAAAAAAATGTAAGTTAAAAATGGAATGCAATTTGTACCCATGGGAATTCCAACAGACTGTTGGATTGATTGATTATTTATTGCTTTCCGCCACACTCAACAATTTTTCAGTTATCTGGTGGCGTCCAGTTTTTGTTGGTGGAGGAGAGAACCCAGATATAATATACCTAGGAAGAGACCACCGACCTTCCGCAAGTAAACTGGCAAACTTGCTCACATAACACCGTGGCCGAGATTCGAACATGCGCCGACAGAGGTGAGAGGCTTTGTGATTTTGAGCCCGATGCTCTAACCACTCAGCCACGGAGGCCCCTGTTGGAAGACTTGATTACCAAAGACTATGTAAATATTATCAACGAGGAACTCCAGCATCTTTTTAATATCAATTTTATTGTACTTGTACATAGAAATCAAAGTGTTATTTAACAAAGTAATCTTTTGGATGACTGAGCACAAGTTGTGAATAGGGGCCTCTGTGGCCGAGTGGTTAAAGCATTGCGCTCAAAATCACATGGCCTCTCACCTCTAGTCGGCGCGGGTTCGAATCCCACTTGCACTGATATATGTGAGAAAGTTTGCCAGTTTACTCTCGGAAAGTCAGTGGTCTCTTCCTTGATACACTGTATCTGGGTTCTCTCCTCCACCTACAAAAAACTGGATGCCACCAGATAACTGAAAAATTGTTGAGTGTGGCAGAAAACAATCAATCAACCAAGTTGTAAATAATTGTTGGTTCCATATTCTTACAGCTGCCTATGGTGTCAAATAGCCCAGTCTTTAATTTATTGTGAAAAATGATTGTATAAAGCATTGAAAAATCAGGTTTTGATGCTGTTGATTTGGGAAAAGTTTTGTGATTTCAAATTTACTAAAATTATTCCATAGCTAAATGAAAAAAGTACAAAACAAAACAAAACAAAACAAACAAAAAAACAACAAAAAAGCAACAACCCCAAAACAAACAAACAAGAAAAAACAACCCTAATTTTACATAGGGCTTTATCTTGTGCAGAAGTAGGCCAACCATGACTTAAGTCGATGTATAATAGGAAGGTACACAGCATGTTTCTTTTCAGTAATTCAAAGCAAAAAGCAACAAGAGGCTCATAGGCCACATTGCTCACCAGACTCATTCATCGTGGCCCTGTTGTTGTTTCAGCTGTTGTATTTTTAAGATTTTTATTCCCATGAAAAATTCTAATCCTACACTGTGTCCCCAACTTAGCCCTAAAGGTAAAATCATAACCATGATACATAGTCAAAAGGTTAACAATCATAGAGTGAAATGTAAGCTATTGACATAAGGAATCTATATACAAACAAGAAATGTTTTAGAAACATATATGCCCCCTCCCATGTGGCAATATTGCGAAAGATCCAGCTTTACATTTAGAATGTCTGTAGTGGCAGTGAAAAATATGGGTTATCAGGACTTAACATTAACACTTGTCTGCTTGTCCAGTACCAGTGGAAAAAAAATTCAGACAAGTGAATATTACTAGGCACTTGTACAATTGGACAAGTACTTTTTAATAATAAAAAGAACGATTGGTGGAAAGTTTATTGGTAGTTTAAAGTTGGAAGCAATATATGAAAAATGAACTTCGATCCCGATATCAATAGTTACGTAAACTAATTGAGTCACACTCAATTGGGATCGGTATTCACTTATTGCATACTACTTTCAATTTTGTAAAGAGGCATGGATCTTATGAACTTTGGATTCTCAAGATCATAATCAAGCAAACGCAGTCATTGATTCAAGACAGGAAGTCTAGATAAAATTTTGTTTTATGTGCTTGTTGTTTTTATTAATTGAATAAGATAAAAAAAAAATCAATCAAGCAAGCATAAAATGGACTATATTTTAAGTAATACATTTTTCAAATTGACAATATTGCCAATATTATTGGATCTTCTTTGAAAATTTTTCGGACAAGTAAAGTTGAAGTTCTGACAAGTAAATATCTTTGTCCATTGTCTGAATGGACAAGTAGGAACAAAAGTTAATGCAGAGCCCTGGTTATCTACTAAATAGAGGCAACCATAACAAGCATTCTGAGTGTATTGCAGGTAATACAAAGTCCCCTACCAGTAGGATAATTCAGTCAAAAGTAAGTCAAGCACAATGAAACTCAAACTTGATCTGTAACTATCCAAGACAAAGCCACATATCAAATTTCAGTTGAATACCTTCATTCAATGCAGAAAAGTCTGGAAAACTGTTTCTTGCAATTCATCAAGGGGCATAATTCAGTCAAAAGTAGGTCAAGAGTAATGGAACCCAAACTTGATTTGTAACTAAGACAAAGCCATATAAATATAAAATTTCAGTTGAATATCTTCATCCAGTGTGGAGAAAAGTCTGAAAAACTGATTCAGAATGACAGACAGATGGATGGACAAACAGATGGACAGACTGAGGGTAAACTAATAGTCCTCTTCAGCAAAGCCATTTGATCTCTCAAAATACTGAGCAAATATTTTCTATTTTCAAATAACCAGTCATCTGAATCAAGACCTTTTGTTTTGTGACTTGAAAACTATTGGGGGCCATCTATTCTTTAGGGGGCACCAATGTACAAAATTTGATGTTTTTCAAGACTCTTAAGATACTGAATGGACAATATCTTATGTTCAGAGTAGTTTGACCAATGATCTTTGACCTCAAAATTAATACAGGTTATCTACTCTACTAATGTACCATATTTGGTAACTCTCAGGCAAAGGGTTCTCAAGATATTGAGCAGACAATATCTTATGTCCTGAGAAGTTTGACCATTTACCATGTGACCTCAAGATCCATAGGAACCATCTACTCCTTATATACAACCAGTGTACCTGGGTTGATGTCTGTTAAGAAAATATCTTACTTTGTTCAGTGTGACCCTTGACCTTGTGACCTCAAAATCAATTGGGGACATCTACTACTTCGGGAAAATTAGAGAACCAGCAAACTGTTCTCAACATATTGAGTGGACAGTATCTTGTTATGTCCAATTTGACCTTAACCTTGTGACCTCAAAATCATTAAGATATTGAGTGGACAATATTTTATGTCCAGAATAATTTGACCATTGACTTTGACCTCACAATCAATGGGAGTCATCTACACCTTAGGTAGAACCAGTGTATCAAGTTGGATATCTGTCAAGCAGAGCATTCTCATGATAACAAGTGGTCAATATCTTACTATGTCCAATTTGAACACTGAGCCTTTGATGTTGTGATCTGAAAATCAAAAGGGGTATCTCCTCTCTAGGGGCAACCACCGTACTCTGTATGGTAACTGTCAGGCAAGTGTTCTTCAGATATAGAGAAGAAAATACTTGGTCTACAGACCAACATACTAACCCTTAATCTTTGACATTGTGATCTGAAAATCATTACAGTCTACTCTCTAGGTACAACTACTGTACCAAGTTTGGTAACTGTTGAGCAAAGGGTTCAATAAATATTGAGTACACAAAACTTGGGTCTACAGACCAACAGATGACTCTTGACTTTTGATCTTATGACCTGAAAATCAATAGGGGTCATCTACTCATTAAGGGCAATCACCCTACCAAGTTTGGTAACTGTCAAGCAAAGGGTTCTTTAAATATTGAGCCGACAAGTCTTGATCTACAGAACGGCACACCAACCAACAAATGCAAAACAATATGCCCCCTATTTTTCAAAGGGGGGGGGGGGGGGCATAAATATGAAAATCCTATTTAAACAGTTCAGGAGATATTGCCTAGGTTAATAGCTCTTCTTAAAATAGGTCAAAATCCAAGGTCAAAATTACAAGGTCAAATACACTGGTATCAAAAGAAACTATGTCACAAGGAATGCATACATGAAACAAAAAAGATATATCACTCCCCATTCAAAATTTATGAGCAAGGTTAAAGTTTTGAAATTTGGGTCACCTCAAAGGTCAAGGTCGTAAGATCAAAGACCATGGTATGAATTGTAAGAACTTGCCATAAGGAAGATATATACAAAATATGAAAGCCCTACCTTAAACAGTTCAGGCAATATTGTCTAGATAAGTATTTTTTTAAAAATCGGTCGAACTTCAATGTCAATATCACAAGGTGAAACCCTTGATAAAAAAAACAAAGGTCTTACCACAAGAAATGCACATTTGAAATTTGAGAGCCTTAGCATGACCCATTCAAAATTATGAACAAGGTTATGGTTTCAGACATACAGGACGAAACCAATATGTCCTCTGACTTTACTATCGGGGGCACAAAAAACATGAATCCACACAACTTAGAAAACATTTGCATTTTGAAATGATTTAGTGTGGCCATGCTATTCTTGAAAAGAATTTGTTTTAATTTATTTAATTCCTATATATTCTCATATAAAACTTTGATCACCTATTGTGGCCCCACCTTATCTGAGGGCCCTTGAATTGAACAAACTTGAATTTGTACTACCTGAAGATGCTTGCAAATCAGCATGGCTAATCATGGCCCTGTTGTTGTTGAAAAAAAGATTTCTAAGGATGTTTCCCTGCATATATAAAACTTTAATCCTCTATTGTGGAGCCACCCTACCCCTGGGGGCTATGATCTGAACAGATTTGAATATACTGTTGGTTGGTTGGTTGAATATTGTTTAATGTCCCACTCCAGAATTTTTCACTCATATGGAGACGTCACCATTGCCAGTGAAGAGCTGCAAAATTTTGGCCTGTGCTTGGCGCTTACGGCCTTTGACCAGGGATAGATCTTTTTTATGCCACAACTGCTATGACAAGGGGCCTCAGTTTTTTCGGCCTCATCCAAAGGACTGCCCCAATTTAGTCACCTCTTATAACAAGCAAGGGGTACTAAGGACCTATTCTAACCCAGACCCCCACAGGACTACACACCTGGGGTTGCCTGCATATTAAGATGACTAATCATAGCCCAGTTGTTCTTGAGAAGAAGATTTTTAAAGATTTATGGTATACATGTATATATTTTCATGAAAACTTTCATCCCCTATTGTGATCCCATCCTACCCCCAGGGTCCATTATTTAAACAAACTTGAATCTATACTATGTCAAGAAGCCTTCACGTAAGGCCAATTGTTCAGACTTTTAAATTACTCCACCCTATCTTTGCATTTCCTTGATTGTCTCCACTCGATGGGAGCATGACTCTTTCTTTGAACAAACCTGAATCTCCTCTACCCAAGGATAATTTGTGCTAAGTTCAATTGAAATTGGTCCAATGGTTCTGGAGAAAAAGTCAGAAATATTGAAAGTTTACAGATGGGCAGACTGACATCAGACAAACTGATCAGAGTAGCTCACTTGAACTTTAAACTCAAGTAAGCTAAAAAGCTAAAAAAGTGGGGGGGGGGGGGGGGGGGGGGGAGGGGGGGGGATAGAGCGAGATGGACTGAGTAACAGATGGACAGATAGACAAAGACACCTCTATCAATTTTCACTGGTAGAGTACTATAAATACAATATGACTCATTGTATATTCTGTACAAAAGTCTTCCTGAATAATTTTTTCACAGATTTGCACCCTTTTGGTGGCCTATCTCTGGTCCTGGACACAATTCTGCACTCCTATATTTGATCACATCTGGGACTCATGGGTCAAAATAATTTCATCAAACTGAATATACACTATACTACAGGAGATTCTCATACATTATTTGAACAAATTCAACTTGTATATTAAATATCATCATAATGATTTTACCTTAAACAAATTTGAATCTATTCCCTAAATAAAGGTTTCAAGACCACAATTTAAATAATCTTGAATTATTCCCTATATAAAGGAAATTTTCACACAAGCTTTGTCATTTCTACTTCCATGGGTTTGGAAAGATATTTGAATGAATTCACCAACACAGATTTCTCTACTTCACCATTACCTACCCTTAGAAAGCAAAGTTACCTTTCTTGAATCCCCGTACTAATATAATACATACATAAACCATGCAAGTTTGATCAAATTTTGAAGGAAGTTGAAAATTGTTAGAAGATTTAAGACATATCTGACAGATAAATTTAAAAGCATAATTGGGCTGTTGGGTAACATGAAATAAAAATAACAAATTTGTACAATGTAACTTTCTAAAGGCCTTCTTGCCAAGATTCAGACATATCAAATGACCCCTTAGTCCTTACATCTTTTACCTTCCAGAAGTTTAAGTATTTTGATTTGTAAAGGGATTTGTAAAGGGATCATAATTCATTGTACAACATATATCATACCAAGTGCTGTAAGATCTAATGTGGTCAGACATCGTGCTAACTTGGTCTCTCCTATGCTGTTCGGGTCCACAAACTTCTTTCGAACAAGCTTTTGTAAGAAATTTGTCATATCTTCATAAATTCCAAGCTACTTCATGCGTTTTTGTCTGTTAAAAAGAAACTTATTTCAATTAATCTACTCAACTAGTACAATTCACCCTCAACCACTTCTTATCCATTTGAATCCAACAAAAATGTTTCCTACCACAATGTAGTTATATCCTGCTAGCATTTATTGGACAGGTGTTCAATAATCTGACTTTATAATTTAAAAGTATTAATCCAAAATGATACTGGGGAGAAAAAAACTGCAACTGTGACCTAAAAGTCAACATACATTATGTGACTAAATATTAACACATGACAGAGATAGCGTATTACACAACATGTCATTGCAGTATACCCAAGAGATAACAAATACCATCCATCAAACTTAAGATATAGTCATTAGCTAGATATGGGTCACATATAACTCAATAATGCATCAAGCATTTCAAGAAAAGTGATATACACCCACCACCATAAACAGAGAATAAATTTTATACAAAGAACTATATATGATATGGGCCTCATCTTGTTCCTTAGAAGCATATTAAAGTCTTATACATCATAATCTTTTCAAAGGGGCAAAATGATGATAATAATTCATATTAATTTTGCACCATTTCCTATAAATCATCTGACATCATTTTTTGATGAAAACCTCATTTTAAGTACTTGATTTTTACTTTTAAAGATATAAGAGTGACTTTGTTACCATTAAGATTAACATTTCCCTCAATGAATACCTACATGGTATCTTGTGAATTGTTTCATATTCACGCAAGGGAATATGGTACAAGAAAGCAATTCTTCATCAAAATTTCAAAAATCCAGAAAAGTCAAAGAATTCTAATATCTTATGATTACCATTATTTTTCTAAGAATAACACATATCAGAAAATTCTGAATACTATTGTTATTGAAATAAAGTAAGGTTCGCTTCAGAACATTGAAAGTCATCTATAGGGGCTCATACTACACACATCTGAATAATCTTGTACAGGACAGAAATATTACAAAAGAGACTCAACCATGATAAAATTCAAATTTGATTATAAAAGTTCACTGGGAAACTAACACAGCAAGTTTCATAACTCAATGTATAAAAATAAAAGTGAGATTGGCTGACAAGGGACCAGATTGATGGAAAGGTGGACAGACGATAAGGAAGCCTTTCAGCAGGGCACTTATAAAACCAGTTAAAATATTCACTTCCTTTTGAAGGTGTGTACAGAATATTATGAGACACACCTATATGAGGAACAAAGTAGAGAGAAAAATTTACAAGGCGAGGGAGAAAAATCTACATTACCTATGAATATGTATTCACAATCAATCTGCGCTGTTAGAAATTTAAAACTTCCACCTGTTTAACAGCAATAGCTACATGTAATTTAAACTAGCAGGAAACTGATCTCAAGTTTATATACACATCATCCAATCAGCGTTTTCAGATCACACATTTTTCACTGGGTTTTATCAATAAGGTCTGTACACTTTAGAACGTCCAAGCTTGATCAGCTTGACAACTACTTCTGATGCAACCATGATGAAAGCAATATGTTATTATGAAAGGAAGTCATACATCTATTAGAGAGAGATTTACACTGTAGATTTGCCTATTCAAAAAAAATTATTCCTCAAACTATATTAGGAAACATACTTGTTTTACTCAATTTTAAATTAATATGGTTTCCAAACAAATTGGTTTTACTGTTTTTCATTGTAATACTATTATTTTTTATTTCATTTTTCTTCAGACTTTTTTGTCCAGAAGCATTCTCAGAAACTAACCAAGATATTACACAATTCTTAGAAGTGTGGATTACATGTCATTTTGCCTGACTGTATGTGCATTGGATTTTTGACCAGGTAACTTTGATGAAATCAATCTAATTTTGGTTTTTCAGCTAAATAGTTCAAAATTTATACTGTATACACACATTGAGACTCTTCATTAAATTACTAGCTTGAACATATGTGCAGTTTTAACTGGATGATACTTAAATTTTGATAATGGAGTTTAATGAAGTAAATGGAATGGTATTCAGCTCATTAACAGAAGTGCCTAAATAATGCTATTATAAAAATGCTGATGCACATCACATTGATTTTTGGACTCCCCCTTAATGAAATCTTTAAAATTTATATTGCAGGTTTATCTTGATACTTCCTATTGTTTGGTATAGTAAATAAGAAAACCTTTTTGACCCCATATTGCAGCTCCAACTTAGCCCCATAGAATCATGATATGACCATGATACAATGTCACAAGATAAAAAAATTATGGTATGAAATGTAAGGTCTTGCCATAAAGAATCTATTGGCAAAATATGAAAGCTGTATGACGATCAATTCAGAGGATATTGCCATAGTTATCTTTCTTAATAGTAGGTAAAAATTCAAGGTCAAAATTACAAGGTCAAAAACTTTAGTACCAAAAGAAAAGTCTTTCAACAAGAAATGCATATAAGAAAAGTATGAAAGATGTATCACTCAGCATTCAAAAGTTATGAGCAAGGGTCAAACTTCAAGGCTAAGGTCACATGGTCAAACTTCATGACATCAGGAACCTATGCACTAAATATGAAATCCCCACCTAAATAGTTCAGCAGATACTGTCTAAGTAAGGTTTTTTAAAAGTAGGTCAAACTCAAAGGTCAAAACATATTCACAAAAAATTTGAAGGTCTAATTCAGTTTACAATTACATCTACTTATAAATTAAATAACCCAGTTTTAATTCTCCACTATTTGAACTTATCTACAATTGAATAGGACATATCTAATTCACTTGATACTATTTAACTGAAGCTATCTCTTACCAAACAAAATTATTTTTAATTACTTATACTTATGTTCAGTTATATGAAGATGGGTCTGAATTAATCAAAAATAAGTTCAAATACATGTATTACAAAACATAAATATTTCTAAATTCAATATTCTCATATATTCAACACTATTTTCAAATTATTAGCCTATCTCTAAATCAATTAAATGGGTCTATTTCTAATTGAATTGAATCAATCTATTCATTACATTATTTCACTCATATGGAGAAAACACATTCTGCATTACTCAGTATACAACTTCCACATTCAAACAAAACAAATCACAACAAATCCCCATGTAATTAACAATAATTCATGTATTTCTACTTTATTCAAAAAAGGCTTCCAAACTCAAATGTCCGATTTTAAACTTTCAAATGTACTGTAATTATCTAATATATCCACCCGTGCATGCACAGATTAATGTCTCGAGTCACTAATTCATGTATCAGATTTAAGTCCTACAGTTTAATAAGCACACTTGATTATATGTTTTTGCAAATTGAAGCAGATTAGCCATTTTGTCAATTGAAGTAATACAGAATGGAATCTATGTTAAATGAATATTGAAAATTACTTGTTGAAAACAGATTCCTGTACTTCACGAACAAATTGAAGAAGTTGACTCCTGATACATAATCCAATCTGCATTTACAGGTCTCTAATTTTTCATCAGGTTTTATCAGTACAGACTGCACGCTTTAGACTGTCCAAGTTTGATACTATTTCTGATGCGACGATGCAACAACATGAAAGAAACAAGTTGTCATGAGAGAACTGGATAATTAGTTTTATTACAACACATTTGAAGGGGGGGGGGGGGAAGAGAGACATTTGAAGGGGGGGGGAAGAGAGAGAGAGAGAGAGAGAGAGAGAGAGAGAGAGAGAGAGAGAGAGAGAGAGAGAGAGAGAGAGAGAGAGAGAGAGAGAGAGTACCCAACATGATTTTCTTAATATTGATTTCATTCTGTAGATTTACCTGTTCTATACAAGTAATCATATATATTCCCCAAACAAATATATGTTTAGAAACATACTTGGTTTACTCGTTCTTTTAGTAATATCTTCCTAAATCATAGTTTTGGAACATATTGGAGTTACTCTGTTTCTTATTATATTCTTTAAAATACAGTTTAGGAACACATTGGTTTTACTGCATTTCTTCAGTCTTGAACTTTTTTTTCCAAAAGCATTCTCCAATAATCGAGACCTCTAAGGATGATAGCATATAGATGTGCGGCTTACATATCATCCTCTAATACGCAAGTAACCAAGGGTGACGTTACACTTTCATGTGGTACTGAGGACACTATGTATCGATCATCACCCATGGCAAGCAAAGATGGAATGTATGTGCATTGGAATTTTGACATACTAACTTTGGTGAAATCTTTCTAATTTTTTTTTTTCATTTTTCAATGAAATTATTTGAAATTTATATTGCATGTACATACTGAGACCTAACTAAATCACTAGTCTGTATACATACTTAATTTTGATTGGATAATACTTTCAAAATGTTAATAACTCTTACTTATGAAGTACATAGATTGGTATTCAGATCAATAATTGAAATACCTAAAGATAAAATACTGATGCACATGAGCATTTTTTAAAAAAACTTTTTTACAATACACTTTTTGGACACTTTCTAAACTTCTTTTGTTTTTTGGATTGTTCAGTTTAAAAATCAATCACTATAACTTTCATACAAATGATGCAAACTTTATATGAAATTCATACTGTAAGTATAAATGATACATATTCTTGTTGAATAAAATAGTTGCATTTAATGTGCATAAATGTACAAGCATTGTTTTTCTTTCAACTTGATGATAATAAAATAGCCATGCCTTTTGAATTGAATAATTGAAACTCAGAAATGATGCATGTGCATTGTATTTTTAAACATCTAAAACCTAGAACTGGTCTATGAATTTTAAATTTGATGGAACATTTTGAATTTTATGCTGTAGGTGTATATATCATGACTCCTTACTGATCAGCCAAGTCAAAATTACTGACCAGCACATGCAAGCACTAAGCTCACTTTTGATTGGATAATACTCATACATTATCAAATTAAAATTTACAGGTCACTAATTTTTCACAAGGTTTTATCAATACAGACTGCACACTAGACTGTCCAAGCTTGATCCTATTTCTGATGCAATTACAATGAAAGAAACAAGTTGTCATTTGAGAGTCATACATTCAATTGGATAATTAAAGTTTTTATACAGAGAGAGAGAGAGAGAGAGAGAGAGAGAGAGTACATACCCAGAACACATTGGGTTTTTTTCATTCTGTAGATTTCCATATTCTATACAAGTAATCATGTTCCCCAAACCATGTTTGAAAACATTGGTTTTACTCATTTTTTTTATTTTTATTATTATGTTCTTAATGAACATATTGCAATGTTTTATTATGTTTTAAACTTGTAAGGTTTTATTATATTCTAAACATAGTTTAGGAAGACATTGATTTTACTGTTTCTCTTTTTCTCTCCCTTTATTCTCCAAACCTTTTTTGTCTAGGAGTGATTTCAAAATTAAGATATGCAGGGGGGATAACCTCTTCCCCAGCTTACATGCAAACAAATTTCCTGCAAGTATTTCCCCCATTTTTCTTTCTTCTTTGTAATCTGTATTGCTAAATCAATGTTACCAATTTCTCATTATATGTAACTAACTTTTTTTTCACACTGAACAGACATTTTGACTGAACAAATGTTTTGAATAAACAATTGTATACAGCAAAATTATATGGCATGGACTTTTTTAATTTGATCACAAGCCTTATTACAAAGAAAAGGAAATAACACATTGGAACAAAGATATACTACATCAATTGGAAAAATAACTGTTATACAATCTTTATTGTTGTCTAAAATTACACATTTAAAGTATTAAGAGAAACCTTTTTAAAATGTGTAGAATGAATGTCATTTTACCCAAATGCACATGCATTGGATTTTGACAGGATATATTTGGAATCGGTCATAATTTTGCTTTGAAATGATATTCATTTTGTACATACAAATTGAATATCTTAACTCAGTGGAATAACAAGCTTAAGTTACCAGCCTGCACACACTCAATATTGATTGGATAATACTTCTAAAAATTGCTATTAAAAAAAAGTGGCCCATTGATCACAAAAACTTTGATCCCCTATTGTGGCCCCACCCTAACCTCCAGGGCCATGGTCAGAACAAATTAGAATTTGCACTATCTCATGATAATTGCATAATAATATGATTAATCATCTCATTGTTGCTCTTGAAAAAAGAACTTTTAAGACTTTTAGCTTTTTATTCCCATATGAAACTTTGTTTCCCTATTGTGGCCCCACCCTACTCCCTGGGGCTATGATTTGAACAAAGTTGAATCTACACTACCTGAAGATGCTTGCATATTAATGTGACTAATTGTGGATCTGATATTATTGTAAAAATTCAATCCCCTATTGTGGTCCCAACCTACTCCCAGGGGCCATGATTTGAACAATTTTGAATCTCCACTGATTAAGGAAGCTTTCATATATAAGATTTACCTTTTCATGTCCAGTGGTTCTTGAAAATATGATTTTGAAAGATTTCATCATATTTTCACGTTTTCCTTTGAAAAGGTGTGACCCTTCATTTAAACAATTATAAATCTCCTTTACCTAAGAATTCTTTATAGCAAATTTTGTTGAAATTGGCTCTTGATTTTTGAGAAGTTGAAAATGCTTAAGTTTTACAGACAGATGAATAGATGCTGAACAAAAGGTGATCAAAAAAACTCAAGTAGATAAAATGAGAAGATACAAAAAATACTGAAGATAAAAATGTGAAGAAATAAATTTAGAAATGTTGAAATTTGTGCTCATATTTGTGTATGCATTATTTTTTCAACTTGCTATTTTCACATTCACTCACCATAATTTTTCATTGAAATCTTTTCAGTTCTATGTTGCAAGTGGATTTTGAGACTCTTTATTCTTAAGATATGGTGAAATATTACTTGCCAGTACATGCTTAGCTGTGAGCTAGATATCACTGTATGATACTAGAATTGGACTAACATTTTTAGTTTTCAATGAAAGCTTTCGATTCATTGGGTGTAGCTATATATTAATAATATACTCATTACAATTAGCACTATTCTTCTTCTTTTTGTCTTTATTCTCCAGACACTAAGAAATTACCCAAGGGGTTAAAATGAAACCTTTTTCAGATTACAGTATACCATTTGAAGATGAGCCAAACAAATGTAATTTTGTATATGAACATGTATGCATGCACAATTCTCGTTTTATATGGCAAGTTTTAAAGTCAGTTGATCTACCATTTTTGTATCTCAAAGGAATTGTTTTGAAAATAATATCTTAACATATTGAGACTCTTAACAGATATTCAAAATGACTGATTAGTACATGTTTACTTGTGCACTCAACTAAACTGGATAATATTTAAACATTTATAAACCTCTTGTTTTTCAATAAATTATTTTGAAAAGTAGATTGTAGATAAAATATTAAGACTCTTAACTGATGGGCATGGTCAAAATTACTTACCAGCATGTGCCTCCACCATTGATTAATTTTGATCAGATAATACTTTAACTTGTATTGCTCTCTTAAAAATGAAGGAAATAGAGAGAATGTCATACTGTCTGTTTAAAAGTGTCTATGAAATGATTTAGTTTGCTTAAAGTACCACTTTGAAGATGGGGGATGTTTGAGGAATATCTGTAACAGTCCTTGTGATTATTAACCCTTGTTACTAATTCTAATTTTGAATCATTTTACAAGATGCATCTATCATGAATTCAAATTTATAGCATTCATTTATTTATTCTATCTAGCATCACTAAGTCATTTATCAATCCTGTGTTGAAATATGTACACTTGATCATATGTTCTTGCAATCTGAAGCACAGATCAACAATTGTTAAATGAAGTAACAGAGAAAGGAATCTGTGGTAAATTTGCACAGGTCTTTTGAATTTTAAGATGTTTATCATATTTCATTTTAAGCACATAGATAAGTACTCATTACCCTATAATTTCCAATAAAAAAAAATATGTAATAGCTGTACTACATACAAGTTTTGGATGGGTCTAGAGTTACACAGGAGAAAAAGCTCAACATGTTTATAATTTTCTCTTTCAGAATGTTGCTTATTTTCAAAAAATAAAAAAACACTTGTAAAATTGATAGCATACTTTCTGGAGAGTATGTCAAAATTATTCAATCTTGGAAATTGAGTTTAGTTAGACTGAGAAAATGTTATTTTACAATCTTAGTAAACATCATGTTGAATCTAATATCACCCGACATTTAAACTTAAAGCATTATATCAATATGGATCCCTATTTCTATTTCTTCAGGTAAGTGAACTTGAAAAAAAGGTTAAGATTGGGAAACTTCATAATGAGAAAATGTTTACATCTGCCAACAAAAAGGTCAAAATCGCTACAAAGAGATACATATATTATGATGAAAAATATTTAATACCATCTGGCAAAAACTTCCCTACTTTATAATTTGATCAGTAAATAATAATCTAAATCATTCATATATATATATATATATATATATATATATATATATATATATATATATATACATATTCTAAAAACTTTCTTGAATTATTTCAACCATGTTACCAGTCTTCATCAGTCATGTTTATTTCACAATAAAACCAGTAACAAGGTTGAAATATTTCAAGAATGCATTTAGAGGCCCTTTTTTTTACTCCAATAATAGACACTTTGTAGACATACATATTTCTACTTAAACATATCCTTCTGCTTAACTGTACCTCTCTGCATGAAATTGCTGACTAATGAATGAATTAACAAATTATGATCTAAATTAAGGTCCTTCTGGGCTTCATACACAACAATACATTATTAACCAATGCAGTGTGCAGTGAACACATACAAAACACAATATTTATATTCACCAATGTTTTGCCTATAATAAAGTATTGTTCACTTTTAATTGTACTGTGACAAGCGACCTTTGACCTCGACATAACTGCCTATACTTGTATATAAAAAAGTTTTATTACAAAGTATAAATATATAAGGAAACAAATATCTGAGTTATATGCATTATAAGAATCATGAATTTTATGGAAGTGTGGGGTAATTTCTGTAAATTATTCCTTACTTCCTTCATAAAATAACAAACTTGGACACTTATTTCCTAGGTATATGCAACAATGAAATGACATCTTTTACATGTCCAAATATATCTTGACTAGTTAATCAGAATAGTACCACTGTATAACATAAAAGCAAAAATGGTGAAATTGTGGAAGAATGAAATAATTATAGTATTGAACAATACTTGCAATTTAATAAGGGAGAAGTGATACTAGCTTGATGCCCATGTGTTCATCTGACATGATAAAAATTCCTTGAGAAGATACACAAATTAATACTACCATGTGAATATACATGTATAATGGAAAGGACTTACATAGGCTCTGTCTGTCTTCTACGATTTATACATAATAAAATATTGTTTTAAAATAAAAATTACAAAAAAGTTAAAATACCATGACACGAAGCCATTCATCTAAAATCAGTAATTTGTTTTAGCAAAGCATTTGTATATGTTCACATGTATTTAGCATTTATATCTACGAAATTGGAGATAAAAGTGGAATTGATAAGCCAGATGGCAATAAATCTTTTTTACTACATAATACTTAAAATTCATCATTAATTTCGCTATGTACTATTTGTCAATTTTGAAATAGTAGATCTCCACAGTAAGTGACCCAAAAATGTTAGAGTAAACAATCTAGAGAACTTTACATCAATATTTTTGCACTTAAAATGCGATTAATGTGTGTGTTACGTGATGCATATAAATTTTCCCCATCATTGTACATATCTTAAGAAAAAAAAGTCATGATTTATAACATAAAATCTTGAAACTTAAAGAAATGACAGCTATGTATCCATATTGAAAAATATCAAGACATAGAGCTATAAATGTAATTTTTAAGTAAATTTTCACATGAAAAACCTACCTAAATATTTAAAAATCATTCACCAAGCATTCCTAACCATTCTTCAAAGTGAAGATATATTTTTACATATCAAATTATAGCAAGTCCTAACCATTTTTAGAAGTTTACATTTTGTCTATTAGCATAAAAAGAATTTGCTGATAGGAGGCACAATGAAAACCAAAAATGAGCAAATTTTCAGCTTTCTTCTATATACACTAGATTTCAAAAGTACTAAAATATCATATTGTTGACCCACTTGTTACTTTAAATGAAAATTGTCAACACACTCTTTGACCTTGACAATGCTCCATATTTGGTAATGATTATGCAGACTGGGAGATATAAAAAAAAAAAAAAAAAAAAAAAAGATCAAACTAGTGTGCAGCAAACAGGTATTCATTGTCAAGGATGAAAGCAAAGTCAATTTCAAAAGAAATATAAGAGAAATTATTCAGTGAATGGAAATATTCTGTAATTAAGGAGTACAGGATTTCTCTATTATGTCAAAATGTACTCTGATAAACACAATCAAATCTATGGAACAAACATATTAAAGGCTAATAACATATAGCTGTCTGTAAACCAAAGTCTGAGGGATTGATTACCCCTGAAAGGTATCTCCCAGTCAGATCATCAGACTGCACAGATTCTGGGGTTCTGGTTACAGCTATGGGTCTAGAATTCACAGCACCACTTCAGACATGACACGACAATGGTCTCCCAGCCATTCACGAGATCAGGACCCCTTCCACTGAGGATCAGTGTTAATTTTTCGCATTCTCTGCCTCCATCTGGTATGTACCTAATTTGGTGCAGTATATAGGCATCAGCCAGTTCATGCCACCCCACCCCCTCCGAAGTTGAAACTAGGAAAATATAACGGGTTGATGCTTTTTTAATGATGATATTTATCGGGGGAAGGAATGTCGTAGTTCGTTGAGTTTGATCACCGCTGTCAAGTTGACCAGTGTACTACATGTAGATTACCTGACATGACCCGACAGCTTTTGTACTCGGTCTTGTTATATATATATCATCAAATGTTACCGTGATTGTGAATAGAAGTACATGTAAATATAAACACCACACCTGCACAAATCTGCACTTAAATAATCTCACAATCATAACCCTTGAAACATACTGATAACATTAATCTCGCAACGTGTTTTCTGTCTGCCATTAATCACGTGTTATTCACGTGATAGGTTTGACAATTGCGCGGGAAAATACAAACCCCTTCTTCTTCTTCCCAATAATGGCCACCATCAACATGTTGATTATTTTGCCATATATAATAATGCCCCTTATAAATAATTAAATAATAAATATGGGAGAATTAGTGTTTCTAGATGAGAGACACATTATTAAACCCACCAAATTTTAATAGTCCAGTTATTATTATTATTCTTTTAACTTCCAGTATGGAAATTACAAAAGCTTGTTAGTATCATGTAAAAATATAAATAAATAAATTCACATTCCGTTATCTTGTACGAGGAAAAGATTTTGTAATTACGAGAAAATATCTAGAAATTATGAGAAAAATCGTATAGATAAAGATATAGATATAGATCTTGGAAACGTTTGATTTGATAAACGGGAAAATGGGTCATATGAATATATCAAAACTTTTTGTTTTGTTTGGAATACTATTTCAACTGCTTAAAATAAAAAGATACCCAGCAAGCTATCATTTCCAGCTATGTAGCTTGGACAGTAAATCGAAATGACCTTATTCAGAATGTAACGGTACAAATCGCCGTACATACGTATCCCTTTTTTTTTTCTTCCCCCCCCCCCCAATTATTGAATTATTATTATTATTGTTATTATCATTATTGTTTTTGCTTTTGGTTTTTTCTTGGGGGTGTTTTTGTTTTTTGGGTTTGTTTGTTGTTGTTGTTGTCGTTATTCGTTTTGTTTGTTTGTTTGTATGTTTTTTGTTTTGTTTTCTTTTTTTGTTGGGTTTTTTGTTTTGGGGAGTGTTGTTGTTGTTTGTTGGTCGTTTTTGTGTGTGTGTTTTGAGTTTTGTTTTTGGGGTTTTTTTGTTTGTTTGTTTTGTTTTTTTTTTTGTTTTTTTGTTTTTTGTTTTCTCCATCTGATTATACGATAATTACAAATTAATATCATTAGAGACGAATTTACACGTCTGCTTCTTTTCAAAAACCAAAAATTGTCGGATCCATCGACAGGTGTTTATTCTCGTTTTATTACGGAAGTTTGATATCCACTATTCACTAGACATTATGTGTAACTGCTCTGTTTGTTATAACGGGAGTTGTGAAGCTGTACACACAGACAGCTGTTATATGTCTCCTTCTACTGGCAGCAATATGTGCCGAAACAAACCCTCGCCATTATCTAATGTACAGGTATAGCATCGTGTGCTGGTCCATAAACTAGACTTATTGAAACAACTTTTTTTCCAACAACTTATTATAAACACAAATGTATGCAACGTCTTTTTTTTTTAAAGAGATTGATGCCATCATATATCTATAATGATCAATACATTTCGTACTGGTTACATAGATATTGAGTACACGAGAGAGAGAGAGAGAGAGAGAGAGAGAGAGGGAGAGAGAGAGAGAGAGAGAGAGTTCCATGATACTAGTCCTGGTCCTATACATGTATCTAAGAAAGTAAGAGCAAAGGATGCTTACACTTAAAACTTTTGTCTGTCTGACATTAGATAGTGGTTTGTTTAAATAATTTTATTTTCATATTAAACATGTGTTAAATTGAAATTTATCTTCATTCTGTCAGATATATATGTAATGAAATAAGTCAAACATGTAATAATGTATTGGAAGCACACTAAACTACAAAATAATTTTACTCACATTAAACATATCAGAATCTAAGCACATCAGATATACCTATATTTATCTTAACCCCCCCCCATTTCCCTATCAATCGTGGCTGGCGACAATATATTCCAGTGGACTGTTGTTTCCGATGACAGTATGTACTGTGATTGTGATGCCAAAAATCTGCCTTGTCTCGAAAATATCGTCGGCAACAATGTGTGCTGACGGGCGACACTATGAAATATGTACCGTTAGTGAATATGCATATAGTCACCGAGAGTCCCGAACTTTATACACAGTCGTACTAAAAAGTATGATTTTAGTTCATATTATCGTAAAACTTGTAAAGATAATTAATCTATGGTGCAATAGCTTACAAGAATAAATCATCGTTTTCTTTCCTTTTTATTTCAAATAGATGAATAAATTTGAACTCAGTGACTAATAGTCTAATTTACATGCTTCATGTCTGTTTTCGATACTTGTTATCGTAATTACGAGATAATTATCCCGTAAAAAAATAATAAAAAATGGATTGATATACATGTATTTCCTGGGTTATCCTGGTTGTAATTAGTACAGCTATTAAATTCTTCACATATTAGGAAACTGTATATGTTCTATGATGCTAAAAAATTATGACATTGGCCCTCCCAATATAACTCTGAACAAAGTTTTCCCACGGTATTGGACATTAATTGAGAAATCGTGGTAAAAAATTAAATTCCATGCGGTGAAATTTATTCATCTTACTTGTATAAACATAAATATAGTATTCACATCATTTTGGGGAAGTTTGTAATTGTAGACTAGCGAGTACCCCCAAGCTCCAGTGTAAACATCCGGAGCATTGTAATACTATATATTGGAATGCTAAATTGTTTGTATTTACTGTGGCGTTTTAGATCATTTTTGTCCAAAACTTAGATGACCAGCGATGTTTCAAAACAATACTCATAGCATTTATATATTTTTATATATACACTCCCCCCCCCCCTCTCCCTCTCTCTCTCTCTCCACATATTTCACATTCCAATAAACGATTGGGTGTCTGGGAGTTGTCTTGCGGCCCACAGTAGGTCCAGGGTAAAAGCCCTGGTAGTTGTCCAGGGAATGAAGCCCTCTGAAATTACTGAGTTTTGACAAAATAAGACATATATATTTTTAGTTGATTTTTTTTTTACATCTCTCTCTCTCTTCCTCTCTCTCTCATATTTGGGAGGGTGTTCACCCGGCATTGGATCCACCACTGAACGTGCTTAGAAACGATAATATGCCAAAACTGAACTATACACTAAATGAAAATAAAGATTCAAGAACAGAGAGAAATCTCACCAGAATTACAACACTTTAAAGCATATTGTTACTAGGTCATGTATATAAATATGTCAAGGTCGATTAAAGACCCAATTTGATCTTGTTAGTGGTTAAATGTATATATGTACCGAATCTAAATGAAATTTACTTACTTACCTGATAATCTATCTGATAACTATCTGTTAGCAGATTTCTACAAAATCACATGTTAAATATATGATGTATAATACTCATCATTGGT
Organism: Ostrea denselamellosa; assembly: GCA_024699665.1. NCBI lineage: Eukaryota > Metazoa > Mollusca > Bivalvia > Ostreida > Ostreidae > Ostrea > Ostrea denselamellosa. Next base: position 21,681,399 of record JAMZEH010000005.1, on the reverse strand, counting down.
TTTGTTACAATGCTGTGTATCTATCAACCAGACAACTATTTCCCTTTTGTATGCAGATTTGTGAAAATTGAAGAATCGTAGGGGAGGGTTTGGCAATCAGGGAGGAAGACGACTCAATATACACATTGTCTAAATTCTTTTTGACAAAAAAGAGGAACAAACAAATAAAACTGTTCAATCCAAAAATCATAGGTAATCCCTTGAACAGTTCATCATTCAGTCTATTCTTTTTGATAGAGAAATGGATAGACAGAGCCTACATCATCTGCCTATCCACTTCTTGAAAGAATATACAGTTTAACCTTACATTTCCACCACCATTCATTATTGTTATTAAAAAAAGGAGGGGGGGGGGGGGCAACTAGCCATTGCCTCAAACAGCATATGTATTAAAAAAAGATGGACCCCTTCGTTTGCTATATTTTTATATATGTTTAAATATTGATTATGCCCCATAAGGTTCGGTCCCATATAAATTATGTTGCCCCATGACATAAATTTTCTTCTCCTTCGGGCTGAAATGTCTCTTAAGTACGAGTTGACTGAGTACGAGTTTATCAATGTACGAGTTAACCATAATTATTACATGGCCCTTCGAGAAAGACGAGATAGAGGTTTGAAGACTTGTTTGACACAGAACTTATTCACATAAAGAAAAGTAGTCATCTAAAATGCATCTAATTTGCAGAATATATCTTGCTTATTAATCTTGTATGCATGAGATATCTTTCAAAACTTATGAACAAGAAACATCTTTACAGTTTATTAGATTTGTTATTTGTTGCCAAAATGATTTCTCGTAAACTGTGTTTTATAGTGATTTTTGTATTCATGAAGTTTTGGAAAATGTTTTTTTTTTAAATGAAAGTTGACATAGAAATTCACTTATGCAAACAAATCTCGTCTGCACATAGAATAACGCCAATTTTACGTGATTGTGTTAGGTTTTTACATCCAACATCTGAGAGCAGAGCTCCTTGAATCTCACTCACATGGAGACGTCACCATTGCCAGTGAAGGGCTGCAAAATTTAGACCTATGCTTGGGGCTTATGGCCTTTGAGCAGGGAGGGATCTTTAATGTGCCACACCTACTGTGGCACAGGGCCATGGTTTTTACGGTCTCATCCGAAGAACAGCCCCATTTAGTTGCCTCTTATGACAAGCTAGGGGTACTGAGGATCTATTTTAAATTCTGAGGATCTATTCTAACAATCCGGATCCCCATGGGGTTACACATATCAACACTTTGTGCAAGGTACATCCCTTGTCCACCATTTTTTCAGATAAAAAGTCATTCTTCCCTATGTTGGCCTTTGTAACTTTCTGATCTGTAGTTTTTACATTTAACATTTTCCTATCATTTGCAGTTAATTACAATAATGCCCCAGGGTGGAGCAACCCATAAACTTGGATAAAAACTTAATAATTAGCTATAATTCACCATAGTAACTGCTTACACTTAGTAGAGTAAAGAAAGAGAACTTAAATTTTTCACCGCTTAACCTTTGGCTTACCCTGCAAAGGGATGTAACTTGTGGCGAAGTGTTGATATGTGTATTTATGTTCAAGATGGATAGTGCAACACAAAACTGTTGTTGATAAAAAATGTAAATGTGTACAATAATATTTTTAAATTGAAAACTCTGAAATTAACCTCATTTAGTGAAAAAATGCAATTTTATTGCAAAGTAACTTGAAAACATATTTACCCCACCCTCCCCCCAGCTAAATTGCAACCCATGATCAACAGATCTGTAGCTCTAAATGTTAAATCCCAAAGCTATCCAACTAGGCAATAAAATCTGAAAGGACAAAGAATATATTGCTAATATTTATTTTTCCATTTGTGTTTCATAAGGAAGTCGGCCAATAAGGTGATATTTTATTCATCTTTAAGTAAATTTAACCAAGATCAAATAATCGTTAATAAGCCAATCTATTGATCAGGCATAGGAAAGAGAGATAATGTAGGTGTATCTAACATTGTGGAAGATGGAATTAAACCCATCTTTATTGACATTTGTGATCTTTAAATGCTCTCGTTAGGATTTGTTGTGGATGTTTACAAAAGCTGTATTATTTTTTTTTATTTCTAGAATGAGCTCAGAAAGTTTCTGCTTTTGACACTCACACTATGGCTATGTGTAATCGTCAGATGGTATTTGACCAAGTAAGGCCTCTATGTGTTCAGCTCAGTAAAGATCATTCCAGAAAAAACATTGTAGCTGTAACTAAAGCACTGGAGGGCATTGACAGAGGATGCATTCAGGACCTACAAGAATACCTGCTTTTCCCCCTAAGAATCATACTGAAGCAACCCACAAAATAGTAATTTGTAAAATGCATTTTTATTTTCCTCACTGCAATTAATGGTGATATTGGAATAGAATTATAATTTTTTTTAAACAATTTTGGACAAAAAGGCTGGAGAGAAAATATCCAAATGTAATAATTGTATCTTGTGTTTTTTCAGTTCTGAAGACTTTTACACAGATCTGTTCACACTGATGGAGAAAATTTTAGGCTGCACTAGAGTGTGGAACTGGGAGCTGTTCACTGATCTCTTTACACTTTCTTGTGTGATAATAAGCTCACCCTCAGAGCATGGCAGGGGTGACGGCAAAGGTGATATACAAAAGAGTTTCATTAGCGTAACTACTGTATGATTGTGTATTAATGGAGCCTCTGCAGTTTTTATCACACTTTGATATAAGGAGGTTTTCCACTATTTTGGTGGATCCATAATTATTCAATAGTTTCCTAATACAGGACAAGTTTGCAAGGGTTTTATATCCACTAACTTTATGAGGAGAAATTATTACAGAACTTGACATTCATGAAAATATTTATATTAAAGCTATTGAGTTCTCATTTTTGACAGATACACAGATTTAAATTCTTAGAAGCAGGTTTATTATTAGAATCTGTAAACCCTATCCATTTTACAGCAATCAGTTATATGATTAGAATTTGTAAACTTTATCCACTTTACAGCAGTCAGTTTTATGATTAGAATCTGTAAACTCTATCCACTTTACAGTAGTAAGTTTTTATGATTAGAATCTGTAAACTTTATCCTTTTTACAGCAATCAGTTTTTATGATTAGAGTCTGTAAATCTATCCATTTTACAGCAGTCAGTTTTATGATTAGAATCTGTAAACTATATCCACTTTACAGCAGTCAGTTTTATGATTAGAATCTGTAAACTTTATCCACTTTACAGCAGTCAGTTTTAAGTCTGAGGATTGATATTCAGTAATCATTAAAGTATTTTTTAAAGCAACAGAAAATTGCTAGAATTTAAAATTTGAGGCAGAATTTGATTAGAGTGAACCACTTCCACAATTGCACTTCACAGAAAATGGAATTTTAGTTTCCCACCCCCATCTGGGCCCCCATGTAAATGTCGGTATAATTATGAAACACTACATTAGCATCATTTAAATTTACTGAGTAGGATATGATGTATATAATTGTAAGAGGCAATGTGCTGAAAGATTCATAAGGGGTGAATGTGGTGAACGTGGTCTTCACATGTACCTTCTGTTTTCAGGTAATCATTCCATATAAACTCAGTAGGCATTGTTTGTACAAAAGAAGATGTTCAGTTATGTTATCATATCAGATAATAACATCATATCTTATATCACTTGTATATCAGCCACAGCAAAATCTGAGGATCTGAAAGTTGCAGTTGTACAGAACATAAAGACCCTGGTGTCCAAATCAGACTACAGTGTAATCCAGAGGTTGTTCTCCATTCAGAGTCTTCCTGTTCTAGGCCTGGCAGTGTCGATTTTGCTTGATCTAGCAGACACTGAAAAATGCAGATCTCTGAAAGTATCTGCCATAAAATGTTTAACAGAAATTAGTCAAGTAGATGGCAAATGTGAGTATGGCTTTTATATTTTTGGCAACTGTGTGCTTATGTGATGTACATTTATTAAAAAACAAATGAAATTATCTGATAAAACAACAAATTTAAGCTTTTGAGATTTATCCCATATACATTTTTCAGACTGTAATAAAGTGAGAGTGATGCTTGGGGACACATTTGCCTCATTTTTGCCTGGGATCACTATTACATTGTGCAAAATAATCACTGGTGACCAGCGACAGGGACACAGTGTTGTAGCAGTAAGTTGTTCACTGATCATTTACAGAAGCACATGTTCACTGAGCCATCTCTGACCATCTACAGTACCGTTCACTGAGCCATCACTGGCCATTTTCAGCACATGTTCATTGAGCCATATCTAACACTTACAGTACATGTTGACTATGGTCATTTTTGGCACATTTTCTTGACCTGCCAAATTATTGTTTGATGATCTGAAAATGTGGTAGCAATAACTGGTTTGTTTGACCCTAGATCTCCAGGCTCAAGATCTATAGCTCCACTGTTAGTTGCACTCCTAAAAGTCCTTGAATTCATCTCTATCAGAAATTGTACATTCATTAATAATTCAATTTTTAAGAATTATTTTTCAGTTTAAAATATTCTGCAAGACATGCTCCTCAAAACATAATTTTGTTGTATATTTGAAATGATTATTACATACATCATGACTTAATGCTATGAGGATAAAAATTCAAATGTTTCAGTTAGGTATGTTTTACTTCTTTTTTTAATGAGAGTTCTTATTTGTACGTTATAGTAATAAAATTTATAAAAAAGATTTTATAAAGTACTGTTTCTTTCTCCAGACAGCTATTTATGCCTGGACTAAAATAGTGGGCCTTACAATGGACGACATACTGATAGAAGAGAGTCAGAGAAGAGTGCAGCCCAATGTGTCAGGTAAAGAACAGACATGTGAACACTCTCGGTTTTGAAAATCTATCTCCCACTGACCTTTACACACTTAAAATTTTTGCAATTTATCACCCCTTTTATTCATAGATTTGATGGTAATATTCTTGTAAGGTTGTTTGAAGTTCGGTTTTATGACAAATAGCTATTATGGAAGAAATATTTCAAACCGGTCATTTTGTTTTCGGTTGAAAATGTGATTTTTTTAAATTTCATTGTGAACTCTGGAAATATAGTGTACTGTATAATGAAATGATAGGTGTCATTTACAATAATATTATTAACATTGCTGACATTGATTAGTGTAGGAAGAACACAAATCCAAATGATACATATATTTTCATCATTACTGGTACCTAACCTAAGCCGAAGGCTCAAGGTAGCTTTTTTGACCAAAGTTTGTTCTGCATGCTTTTAAATATACAGCAAACTCCAGATATATTGAATTTCAGGGTAGACATATTCAATATATCCAAAATTAAATACAACCAAAGTTACCAGTGTCTATATCTGTGGTAAGTATGAATGTAATTGGATAAAAATGTTGGCACTATTTACCACCTACTCATCCATCACATATTCATTTTCAGCATTCACGTTTGTACATAATGAATATTATTTGCGTTTTGACTAAAGAATGTTTTAATTAATAATTTGATAAATCCTGTTGATCACTAATAATTATAAATGCATAATTTGAAGCATATGTTTTCATTTGCTTTTATATGCCTGTTTTTTGACGGGCTCTTATCATGGTATGGACTTTTTATCCATCTGTCCATCTGGTAGTTTTTTTGTGCCCTGGTCATATCTTTCACACTGCGAGGCCTAGGACTATCACATGTGGTCACTTGGTGCATGTTGGGGGAAAGGTGTATCATGTCCCAAAAACAGGTCACTGTGACCTTCTGGAATTTTATAGCTATCATGCCTGGATCACATCTTGCACACTGTGAGGCTTAGGACCATCAAACTTGGTCAGTTGATGCATCTTTGGGGGAAGTATCCAAAAGTCAGAGTCACTGTTGCCTTATTTTGGAATTTTATGGCTCAAATTTGTATCCAGATAAAATCTTGAGGTCCGAGAGATGAAAGACTATCAACTTGGTTAGTTGATTCATCTTCAAGGGAAGGTGTGGTGTGAGCCAAAAGTAGATCACTATGACATCATTTTGGAATTTTATGGCTATACATACTCAAATGTGTCCAGAGCATGTCTTGCACACTGTAAAGCCTAGCTTCATTAAAACCGGGTCTGCTTATGGGTCTTGGAGTATGCTAACATAAATTTGCACTATTGATCTCAACCTTCAGAAGTTTAACAACTCAAACAATCTCAGCTATAGTTGAGTATAGTAGCTATTTTGAATTAAGTTAGATCTATCATAGCTAATAGTTGGCATAGCTGAGTTTGCCCTTTTGCCCAGTCATGTTGTAGATATGTTTCATTTATATAGTTCAATAGATATATAAACTTATATTGTCTTTCTTGTCTGAGTTAGGCACAAATTCAAGATAAAGTATATTACTTGGGGAAAACAAAATTTTATATCTGACCACTTTCACACAATATCAATGGAGTTATCTTCTTATAGTGTAAAACTTGGAATTGGTCGATCAAAGTGGAGTTTTCTCAACTTTCAAAAACTTGATTTCTCAAAGTCGGAGTTTTTGAGAATTACCTGTATTAGAATAAAGCTGCTTGCTTTTTACTACTAATTTGCATCTGTTCTGTTGCAGGATCTGTTGATGACAGAATTAAGAATCTTGCTATCAAAAGGGATTCCACTTGGGTGGAAATGACGGGGAAGAAGTTAAATGTGTTAGTGAAACAGATTTGTAAAATTAGGGGCCACTCCAACTGGAAAGTTCGCATGGCATTAGCTGAGTCAGCTGGGAGTTTGCTACAAGGATGCACGAGGTAAGGCAATTGCTTCAGTGTCTGGAAGTCAAAAAAAGTTCAACATGCTATTCAGTGACCCTTTTCACAAAAAAATCCAATGAGTGAGATAAAATTTATTTGTCTGCATGATACTCACCTGAGTGTCACTGTGCCAAAAATAAGAATACAAGTTTCATTGTGTTTGTATACACATGTTTTTCTCATATAGAAATATATTATTAAAGAATACAGAATTAAAGTGTTTTCACATTTTCATCTTAAATGTAAGATTTTTACGTACTTTTTCATTTGACTTTGAAGTGTACACAGAGTGCATCATATTTTTCATTACAGTTACAATGGTTGCTGTTCATTCTGTGTTAATCTGTCTTTACTCTGTGTTGTAGGTCTCTGCATGCTTCAATTCCAGATTTTATGGAGATTCTGGTGGGACTTATCAGTGATGAATATCCTAATGTTGCTAATAAAAGCAGGAAAATTTTAAGCATATTCACCCATACCCATCTGGGTCCAGAGTGCCGCCCTCTGGTGGAGATGCTGGAGGAAAACTTGCACAATCTTTCAATGTCACTACCCAGGATCATTCGCTCTGTTGGTGAGAGTTTTTTATATGTTATCAAACAGTTTTATGTGAAAGGAATGTGTAAAGTTTTATATGTACAATTAAAAAGAAAAGGGAAAAAAAAATGAAGATGTGAAATATGCAAGATAACTTGTAACATAGTTTCTGATTTTGATTGTGGATTGTATATGTATTTATATTGACAGATGAAGATAAAAAATTGTCTGCACTGTCTCTGATGTCAGGCTACATTGATTTGTTGGGTAATTATCATTACAGTCAAGCATGGTTACTGTAAAAATACATATAATGAATTTGCATTTACAATAAAGTGATTTTCATTCTCTGTAGTTTTGAAACATATTATGAACTTATTGGATATAATGAATTAAATATATAACAAATCAAATTTTTTCATCCCTGGCACTTTGCTATTTGCATATTTTAGTGTATTTAAATTTCTGATGCATTTCATTACAAAAGCAAGAAATGAAATTTGAAGAAAAATGTCTTTCACATTAATTTTGTTTTTCACAGGATCTGACATGAAGCACCTGTTGATGTCATCTTCTCACCTAAAGCGTTTGTCAATGTCACTCATCCAGGTGTTTGAGTTAGACACCACAGATATAAAAATCATAGAGGAACGGACCAGGTGGATCGGACATGGTAGGGTCCTATAATTGATGGGTTTATTTGATCGCCATGTATCCTGTTTAGTTATTGATTAGAATTATGGATTCACAGTTACATAGTGTGTTACAAACATAGTCAAAATCGTGCATTTTAAAGATAACATTGTCAGATATTTTTTCCACAATGCCAGATGCTGATTTCATATCCCCTGTCCATGTACCTGATGTAATCAAACCCAGGAAGAATTTCAAACATTTTCATGACAGGAAAATTGAGAAAGAACTGAAGAATATTTGCAGACTTCTTGGATATTATGGTAAATGTTATAAGTTATTTGAATTTTGGCCCATTTTAATGAGCTATTTCATGAAAGATATTTCTCATGAGTATTCCTTATGACAAATCTTTTTGTTGGTACCAAAATTTTGACCTTGTGACCTTGACCTTGGTGTTTGACCTACTATTTAAAAACTTTAATCTTGGCCATAACTTTTAAATGGTAAATACTAGGGATTTGATATTTCACATAAGTATTCCTTGTGACAAGACCTTTTCGTTGGGACCAAAATATTTGACCTTGGTGTTTGACCTACTTGTTAAAACCTTCACCTTGGCTGTAATTTCTAAATGGTAAGAACTGGGGCTTTGATATTTCACATAAGTATTTCTTGTGACAAGACCTTTCAGATGGTATTTAATGTCTTGACCTTGGCATTTGACCTACTTCTTAAAAATGTTGACATTGGCCATAACTTCTAAGTGGTAAATACTAGGGGTTTTGTATTTCACATGAGTATTTCTTGTGACAAGACATTTCTACTGGTACCATGATGTTGACCTTATGACCTTGGCATTTGACATATTTTGTTAAAATCTTCAACATTGGCCATCATCAGAGGCATTTGTGTTTCACAAACACATCTTGTTTTTCCATTCTTTAGTGTTAACTTTCAAAAGCTCACTCCATTTTCTTTTACCTCCTGATATTGATGTATTTTTATTTAGAATTTCATAAAAAAAGATTTGATCAGTCACATTTCAACACTGCATATATATTTGACATAATCAATGGATTTGGAGCTTTTTGATGATTTTGTCACATCTTTAAGTTATCATCCAAGTCTTAACATCATGAATAATGCTATTATATTCTATAAAGTTAATCTTTATATTTGGATAAGTGTTGCAAAAAGATTCAAAACCAAGAAGTGAACAATCTTCATTGATTATATCATTAAGTCATCTGATGCTGCTGTTAAACATTTGTTTATTATAAAATGGTTTTTCACTAATATGAATATTTGGGTTATGAAATAAAATTGTGCATCAGCAGCAACATCAGATTTATTACTAAGGTTATGTAATATAAGCCATAATTTGAATACATCTATCCAAAATTTATTTTCATTGTTTTCAAATGTATTGTAATGTATTCAATTCCACAGTTTATTAATTTGTTTAAGTCCAACTTTGGAATGAAATGAAATGTTCCTTCCCTTTATTTGAAAACATGAGGTATTTTTCTCTTCAGATTTCTTTTTAAAAAATGAAACTGCTTTGGACCAGTGAATTTTTGTTTGATCTAGTAAACATTCCAGGTATAGAAGCCATTCAAGCCAGTGCTCAAAAAGTTTAAGACAGTGAAATTATATTCAGATACAAAAAAAAATGTATGACCAAGCTTTTTTCCCCCAGAAGGATTGCTATGACCAAGTATACCCCAAAGTAAGCTTTATGTAGTATAACTTTCATGTTTATTTTTAAATTTTATTTTCAGGAAGTATCTCTTTATTAGTGGACCACTTTCTGGACTTGTTCCATGACTCGATTTTGCACAAAATGCAGGCCACCATGATAATCAATGAATTGATGATGGGGGCGGCAGGCATAGGAGGTACTGATATGCTTTCTGTTTATTTGTTAGTTCTGGCAGTTTATCTAGAAAATATACAAAAGGATGAATTAGTTGTGTGCACTCTTATTATTTGTGATTGTGGTTGATAGAGCTCTGTATTGTAAGAGAAAATACATCACAGTGTGTCATGGTGTTTTATGACAAATATCATGATACCTGTATATCATAATGCATCATGTTGAATGGTTTATGCCCCTGCCATGAAATGGTTGGGCATATACTATATAGTGTTTTTTTTTCTCTGCAGGTGTAAACTGTAGCAATTCATATACAAATAATTTTAGTGGAATATGTTTTGGCAGACATGACATGTAGTTCCAAAACAAAAACTGATAAGCAACATAGTGTTTAATTACTTATATATAAGATATTTCACTGTCATCAGAAATGACTGACATTAAAAAAAACCCCAACCCAAGCCGAAGAGTGTTTTATGTACATTTGACATTAAAACAAGTGTTATAAAGAGTTATCTTTCTTGTGAAAATAGATTTATGATAGCAGACACAGTTTGATGCAAAGTTTGGCATCATAATACAAAAGGGCTAAAATAAGCCAAAATTTCCACCCAACAAAAAAACGAAAAACCCTGCTATACAGTAATGTTTTCCTTTTACGTCACAATTCAATTTCTGTTCATTATCTCATTACAGATGCACATATCTAACTGTAATTCAGCATATAGATGTATCATGAAAATGTTCAGGTCAATTTCTTATTTAGTATTGGTTGAATTTTGACAGAAATATGCCTCTTGGACTTGGAAACTTTCAAACAATTCATAGTTTCTGTCCATTATCTTTATTGTACATGGACATTTTGAATTGAAATTAAGGATAAAGATATGCCTCAAGAATACACAGGTCAAGTCAGATTTTTTAAGTCCTCTTAGACTAAGAAAATTTTAAACAATTCAGTTTCTGCTCATTATCTCAGTCATACATGGATATTTTGAATTGAAAATTGGGATATAGATATATCATGAGAAAATGCAGATCCAATCAGATAATTTTTGGAAGAGTTATGCCCCTTTGACTTGGAAGATTTTTAAACAATTCAGTTTCCACCCATTATCTCAGTCATACATGGATATTTTAAATCGAAATTTGGGATATAGATATATCATGAGAAAATGCAGATCCAATCAGATAATTTTTGGAAGAGTTATGCCCCTTTGACTTGGAAGATTTTTAAACAATTCAGTTTCCACCCATTATCTCAGTCATACATAGATATTTTAAATTGAAATTTGGGATATAGATAAATCCTTAAAGAAACACTACAGCTTGTTTTACATTTTTAATTGAGTGTTTTTTAAAACATGTATTGATGAATTAATAAAAATCAACAATACTGACAATTTTGAACATTAGGAATGCATTGATTTGCTCACAACTGCGTTTTAAAGATCATCCAGAATTCAATGGTTTCTTCATTCTGACTTGGACATTTTACACTACGTGATTCAGTATCACAACACATGTGTTGTGTAAAAACTTTTTAGATACCCCTTAAAGGGGTCCACACTTGCTTCTCGAGTATGGGATTATTTTCTACTTCTTATAATTAGTAATTACAAATCTTTATCATAACAGAAAACCTTTCATGTCCCTATAATCAAGTAATGTTTTTTTTTTAAAGCATGCCATGTGTTTTGATAAAAATAGCGCTTACTTTTAAAGCCCTGCGTGTGTGTCTTGTAGCTAGAGGGTCATAATGATATCCCCACATAAATTCTTGTTTGCGTATTAGTTATATCTTGTTCTATTTTAACCCTTTTCTCGCATAATCTGTCAAAATTTTGGGTTTAGTCATTGTACACTTCCTCTCACTGGATTGTTTACCCTCCGTGCACATGCATCCGAAGACCGAAAGAGGAAGTCTCAGTGTTTTTAAAAAAGGGCCTTCAAAACCTATTAATTTTTGCATTGAAACAAAGAATTTTCAACTTCAGAAACATGTTATTTTTGCAAAGTTTATACATTCAAGTATGCAACAAAATTAGAGAAAGCTCTGGGAAAATTGTCAATTTACGATTTTTGAGCAAAATGAGCTGTAGTCTCTCTTTAAAACATGCAACTCAAGCTTGTATTTGATTTTGGTCAAATAATTTTTGGAAGAGTTGAGCCACTCTGACTTTGAAAAATTTCAAACAAGTCACATATTCTGCTCATTATCTTAGCCATACATGGATATTTTAAATTGAAATTTGGGATATAACTATTCATGAGAATACATAGTTCAAGTACTTGCAAGAGTTATGGCCCTTAGGTGGGGGAATTCTTGTTTCTCCAACACAACCTTTAGGTTTTAGGAAATGGATGAAAATTTGCCATAGTGAGGCCATTTTTTAATGTCCATGGCAACCAATTTTCATAAATAATGTCTATATTTATTGAAAGATTTTAAAAGGTCCATGATGACATCTGCTGCTAGCCTGGAAATAGGTTGATCAAGCACCTGCCATTCTGGAGTAAAATTTCAACAAAAATGATGAAAATCTACCAATTTTCAACCACTTGTGATTCTTGTAGAAAAATTTTCACAGTATAATGACAGATTTCAACTTTTCAAAATTCCAAACATTTCCAACAAGGCCAAATTTGCAATAGGTCCCTTGATTCTTTTTCAAGATATTTTACATCAAAAATGCAGCATGCTCCTTTCAGCTTACTGTTTAAAGTGAAAGTAGAATTGCTCACCAAGAAGTCAAATTTCACAGTTAAAGTTTCAAATCCCATAAAAAGGCACTTGATCAATGCAGAATGGCTGGCAATCCTTATATATTAATACAGAAATAAACAACATTAAACTATTTAAATTCTGTAGTATGAGTTTTTGCATTATCTACAATTTTAATCCTGGTCATTCTGCCTTCGTATTGGCAATTGGCCAGGTATATTGAGACTTCAGAAAATAAAAATTCTTGTAGTTCAAAAGTGTATGTTGTTCAATTAACAACATTTTAGAAGTTCTAAAATGTTCTTAATTGAATATCATATGCTGTAATCCATATCTGTGGAATGTTGTGTTTCACAATCTCAGAATGTTCAGGCCATCACACCATGTTAACACTATGAATTCAAAACCAAACTGTGGGTATCTTATATTTCTGGAAAGTATTGGAAAAAATTGATATTTCATTTTGATATGTATTTTGTAGAGCAGTTTTGTATTGCAATTCCCCATTGTATAGACTGTCTCTGTATCACAATGTGACATTGTGTAGACCATCTCTGTATCACAATGTGACATTGTATAGACCGTCTCTGTATCACAGTGTGACATTGTATAGACCATCTCTGTATCACAATGTGACATTGTATAGACTGTCTCTGTATCACAATATGACATTGTATAGACCGTCTCTGTATCGCAGTGTGACATTGTATAGACCATCTCTGTATCACAATATGACATTGTATAGACTGTCTCTGTATCACAATGTGACATTGTATAGACCGTCTCTGTATCACAATATGACATTGTATAGACTGTCTCTGTATCGCAGTGTGACACTGTATAGACTGTCTCTGTATCACAATGTGACATTGTATAGACCGTCTCTGTATCACAATATGACATTGTATAGACCGTCTCTGTATCACAATGTGACATTGTATAAACCGTCTCTGTATCACAATATGACATTGTATAGACTGTCTCTGTATCACAATGTGACATTGTATAAACCGTCTCTGTATCACAATGTGACATTGTATAGAGTGTCTCTGTATCGCAGTGTGACATTGTATAGACAATCTCTGTATCACAATGTGACATTGTATAGACCGTCTCTGTATCACAATGTGACATTGTATAGACTGTCTCTGTATCACAATGTGACATTGTATAGACCGTCTCTGTATCACAATGTGACATTGTATAGACCGTCTCTGTATCGCAGTGTGACATTGTATAGACCGTCTCTGTATCACAATGTGACATTGTATAGACCGTCTCTGTATCACAATGTGACATTGTATAGACTGTCTCTGTATCACAATGTGACGTTGTATAGACCGTCTCTGTATCACAATGTGACATTGTATAGACTGTCTCTGTATCACAATGTGACATTGTATAGAGTGTCTCTGTATTGCAGTGTGACATTGTATAGACCGTCTCTGTATCACAATGTGACATTGTATAGACCGTCTCTGTATCGCAGTGTGACATTGTATAGAGTGTCTCTGTATCACAATGTGACATTGTATAGACCGTCTTTGTATCACAATGTGACATTGTATAGACCATCTCTGTATCACAATGTGACATTGTATAGACCATCTTTGTATCACAATGTGACATTGTATAGACTGTCTCTGTATTGTAATATACTGATGTATAGACCATCTTTGTATCTTGATGTATAGACCATCATTGAATCAGGTTTGTCTGCATTTGGTGCAAATGTTGCTTATAGAGCAAAACAACTCCCACAATAACTCACAAACACCATCCAATCGCACCACTAGAAACTCTCACATCCATATAAAGACCATACAGATCTTTCACACTCCTCTTTCTGCCAATCAGTGTTCATTCTGATGAATGTGAATGGGATGAAATGCCTTATGATGTTATTTGTGTAATATAATGAAATGATGCATTGCAAAATGAGATTGTATCAGTATATTAGACATGAGATAATTCATCCTGTGATATATAGACCATCTCTGTATTGCATTTCACTGTGTATAGACCATATCTTTATCACAGTGCGCTGTTGTGTTGAATAGACTGTCTCTATATCACAATGCACTGATGAATTATATAGACTATCTCTGAATCACAATGCAGCAATGTATTTTTACAACACTAATGCTTCAGTACTAACTGCACTGATTTTTTTCCAGTTAATTCATACCAAGAAAAAGATTTTGAACAGAGAAAAGAGAGTAACATTGGAGAACTGGAGAGTATTGTGGAGTAAGATTTATTTTTTGTTACTAAATTAATTGCAGCTAACTGCTTTTTGGTATACCCCAATACATTCAGTTATTGTATTTTAAAAAAATTCCAGGGGCCTCCATGGCCGAGTGGTTAGAGCATCATGCTCAAAATCACAAGGCCTCTCACCTCTAGTCGGCACATTCGATTCTCGCTTGCGCCGATATATGTGAGAAAGTTTGCCAGTTTTCTTTTGGAAGGTCGGTGGTCTCTTCCAGGGTACATTGTATCTGGGTTCTCTCCTCCACCTACAAAAACTGGACACCACCAAATAACTGAAAAATTGTTGAGTGTGGTGGAAAACAACAAATAATCAATCAATAATCAAAAAATTCCATCAACAATAGTTTTCTTTGTAACATTGTGAAGAATAGAATTCTGTTGGGGTTTTTTTTTTAGTTCACTTGAGCTGAAAACTTCAGTGAGCTTTTCCTAACACTTTTTGTCTGTTGTCTGGTTATAAACTTTTAGCATTTTTAACTTCTCTAGAACGAAATGGCTAATTTCAACCAAACTTGCCACAATGCATGCTTGGATAAATAGGACTCAAATTTGTTCAGATGAAGTGGCTTACCCCTTTTTAAAGTGGAAACAAGTAAGAATTTGTGAAAAAAAGTGGCTTCTTTTAAAAATCTTCTCATAAACCACTTGGACAGTTTCAATCAAAGTTGGCACATATGATTCTTGGGTAAAGGGGATTCAAGTTTATTCAAATGAAGGGCCATACTCATTCTAAAAAGGAGGTAATCAAGAAAAGACAAAAATAGAATGGTTTCATTTAAAAATCTCCTCAAGAATCAGCAGACCAAGAAAATTGGAATTTACATGAAAACTTCCATATATAAAGTAAATTCAAGTTTGTTCAAATCATGGCCCTTGGTGTTGTATGGGTCCACAGTAGGGGATCAAATTTTACATGTGGATGTACTTCATTCTCTTTGTTCCTTGTGGAGCATAGGGCAACTACAGTCGCTCTCCATATTACCCTGTTTTGGGCTGCTCTTTTTGCCTCATTCCAGTTCTTCCCATTTTCAAGCTCTTTTAATCTTGTTCTTCTCCAGCTGCGCAGTGGTCACCCTTATTTTTTCTGACCTTGTGGATTCCAGTCTAATGCCTCTCTGGTGATGTTATTTTGGGGCTTTCTCCATGTGTGACCAATCCATTACCATGCTCTTTTCTTGATCTGGAGGGATGTTGGTTCTTGGCTGGTCCGCTCCAGTAGTAACTTTACAGATGTGTCGCAGGCACTTATTGGTAAAGACCAGGATTTTTTGTGGTAGTCCTGATGTTAGTCTCCAGGTTTCACATCCATAGAAAAGCACTGATTTGACTATTTGAATATTCTTGGTGCTTACGCTTAGTGCACTGGAACTCCAAACTGGCTTGAGCAATGCGAAGGTTTGTCGAACTTTGCTTATTCTAGCTTTGATATCTTCGTCCACCTGTCTTGCTGATGATGGATCCCAAGTATGTAAATTTTTCCACTTCTTCCAGTTCTTCCCCCTCAATTGTGATTGGTCCTCCTTTTCTAGTTTTGATTTTCATAACTTTTGTTTTCTTGTTATTTATTTTAAGCCCTATCTTCTTTCCAATTTCATTTAGTTTGTTGGTCTTTTCTCTGAGGTCTTTTATTTGATGGGATAGTAGGGCAAGGTCTTCAGCAAAGTCTAGATCTTCTAATCTTCTGACCATTGTCCATGTATTCCTCTTGGCTTGTCAAATGCCTGCTTTGTAATCCAGTATATTACTAATAGGAAGAGGGTGGAAGAGAGTAAGCAGCCTTGTTTTACTCCAGTTTTTACTTGAAAGGAATCAGTGAGGGATGTTTCATGTATCACTTGTACTGAGAATTCTTCATATAAAGTCTTGAAAACATTTACTATCTTAGATGGTATTCTATAGTGTCTCAGCAGTTGCCACATTCCCTCTCTATTGACACTGTCAAATGCTTTTTCGAAGTCTATGAAGTTTATATACAGTGATGATTGCCATTCCACAGATTGCTCCACAACTATTCTGAGGGTTGCAATTTGGTCAGTACAGCTTCTGTTTGATCTAAAGCCTGCCTGTTCATCCCGTAAAACTTTATCCACTGCATCTTTCATCCTGTTCAGTATCACCCTACATGGAATAATGCTGACTACTGGGTTATGCCTCTCCAATTTTCACATCAGCTTAGGTCTCCTTTTTTAGGTAATTTTACAAGTAGCCCTTTATTCCATCCTGTTGGTATTCTTTCTGCATCCCAGATTTTATTTAGAAGTTTAAATAGATATTCACATATCTCTTCTCCATATTTCAAGGCTTCAGGTGGTGTACCATCCACTCCAGCTGCTTTACCATTCTTCAGTGATTTTAATGTTTTCTTGATTTCCTGTTTCTTTATATTGTCGACTTTTATGTTAAGGTCTTCCCCGAGTGGTAAGATCACTGGTTGGTCTGGTTCTGGCCTATTTAAGACACTAATGAAGTGCTCATTCCACCTTTCCATTTGTTCGTTTAGTTTGGTGAGGACTTTTCCATCTTTGTCTTTGTCAGGTCTAGATTTGCAGGTTTTGGTGTATTTTTTAATGTATTGTGAAGCATTTTGAGCAGCATATGCTAGAAAAAGCGCTATATAAAAACCAATCATTATTATTATTATTTTATGCCTACTAAGGGTTATAGTGATGTCGTAGAGAGTCTTTACATCCCCCATGTAGGCAGCCCTTTCTGCTTCTGTTGCAAGTTGGTTGACATACTCTCTTTTGTCATTCCTGCATGCTTTTTTAATTTCCTTATCCAATATTTGGTGTTTGGCATATGCATCATTCTTTTGTGCTCTAGTTTTAGCATTGATAACTTTTTCTTTCATTTTGTGTCTTTCTTCGATCGTCTGCTATGTAGCACCAGATATCTATTCTTTCTTCTTGTTGGTTTTCTTTCGTAGGACTTCTTCACATGTATTCCTGATGATATCCCTTCCAGCAGTCCATTCACTCTCAATGTCTTGTTCTTGATCTTCTATATATAGTGCATTGAATCTATTCCTTAGTTCTAGTTGGAATATGTCCTTGTCAATCAGATTTTTTAGTTTATCTACATTGTACTTTATTCTTTTTGTCTTGGTTTTTGCATTCTTTGTCAGTTTGATTTTCACTTTTGCTAGTATCATGTGGTGGTCAGAGTTAACATCTGCTCCTCTCATAGCTGTTACATCTTGCAACGTTCTTCTCCATCTCTGGCTTATCATGATGTGGTCTATTTGGATTTTTTTCTTCCATTGGGAGACTCCCAAGTTGTTTTGTGGATGTTTTTGTGAGGGAAAAGGCTTCCTCCTATCACTAATTCATTTGTTTCACAGAACTCAAAAAGTCTACCTCCATTTTCATTCATCTCTCCAATGCTGTGCTTTCCCAGGATTTTTTCCCTGTTTTTGTTACTCTGACCGATCTTAGCATTCATGTCACCCATCACTATTCTAATATATCTCTTTGGGATGTTGTTCCAAGTTTGCTGTAACTTTTCGTAGAAACTATCGATATCCTCTTCCTCAGCCTCATTTGTTGGTGCATAACATTGAATGATGGTAAAATTTTCACATTTCGCTTTTAGTTGAACCCACATTATTCTTTCACTGACAGGTTCCCATTCCATGTGACTACTTTTTGCTTTCTTGGATAGCATTATAGCCACTATCTTTGTGTGATGGTCTTTTTTGTTCTCATTTCCAGAATACAGAATTTCTTCTCATGTACTTAATGTAATCTTTCCACTTTGATTCCATCTTGCTTTGCTAATGCCTTGAATGTCGATGCTGTAGTTTCTCATCTCCTTTGCTATTTGTGCACATCGTCCTGTTTCGTACATGGTACGTACATTCCATTGGGCAACTTTTGTGACTGATTTGGGTGAAAACGGGTATCGGTTTATTAAACGTCATTCTCTGTTTTGCATGGATGTCGCTAATTGCATTTTTATTTTTAATGATAATAACATCTGCTCCAATCCTTAAAGGGCAAGTACAGTTAACGTCAGTAGTAGTTTCCGTAATCATACGTTTTTTACAGGACAAGGTGATTAACCGGGTGTCTAACCCCCTGCTCCGAGGGCCAGGATTTGTAGTCAAGGTCTCTATCCTCTAGATGAGCTGCTATCCAAAGCTAATGACTCCCATCTAGCCATTTTCGAATTTTATATTAGAGTTTCTTCTCTTAGAATGATTGCCAACCATGGCTAACGACTCTTTTCTAGGCAGTATTAACCCATACCTGGGGCAAGGTTGATGAGTGCTAGGGCATGTCCACACGCCGGTGGGCCTACACACTGCATCTCTGGGGTTCTTGCTACTCCTAGATCCCCTTCAATTTAGCCCAGGGTGCAAAGACCCCGGTTTACCGTGCATCACCACGAGCAGGCATTGAAGAAGTCTTGGTAGTGTAGAGGTTTTGTACTGGCAGAGAGAGATTTATGCATTCTACTCTCCTTTTCACTTGCTAGTAGGCTAGCCAGCAGCAACAGTAGATCTATGGGTGTTCGATCCTGTCACACTAGACACATTTCCCTACTCAGTGGCAAGCCATCAATACACACATGTGGATATATATAGGGAAAATATTTTAAAATCTTTGCAAGAGTAACAAGACCCATGATTTGTCAAATTAATATGCAAGTATCCTGAGGTAATAGGTATATTCAAATCATGATCCCCGGAGGTAAGTTGGGGTCACAATAAGGGATCAAAGTTTTACATAAGAATTACAGAGTAACTGCTTTAAAAGTCTTCTATCTCAACAACAGCAGGGCCATGATTAGTCACATATTAGTCATATTAATATGCAAGCATTTAGAGGTAGGTCAAATTCAAGTTTGTTCACATCAGGGGCCCCAATAGAAGATCAAGGTTTTATATGAGAATGTACAGGAAATTAATGAAAACAAATTCTTTTCAAGAGTAGCAGGGCCATACTAAATCATACAGAAATACAAATGCTCCCAAGTTTTGTGGATTTAAGTATTTTTTACTATAGCCAGGGACATATTGTTTTGTCTTGTCTGTCTTTCTGTCCAAAACATTAACCTTGCTCATAACTTTTGAATGGTGAATGGCAGGGCCTCTCATATTTTATATGTGCATTTCTTGTGACAATACCTTTTTTTTTTAAACCTTGTGACCATGACCTTGGATTTTGAAATACTTATAAGAAAATCAAACCTATTCAATATCTCCAGAACTATTTAAAGTAGAGTATTTTGTATATAGATTTTTTATGGCAAGACCTTTCATTTCATATTATGATCTGTGACCTTGACCTTCTCGAGAACAGCAATTATGTTAATCATATTAGTATTGAGGCATCCTCATGTTGTGTGAATTGAAATTTGGTAATGTCATAACCCTTTGGAGCTATGTTGGGGCCACAATATAGGGTCAAAATTTTTCATGATAATAAAGATTGAAAAAAAGATGTTTTATAAATCACAACTGGGCCATGGTGACCAGGTGAGTGATGTGGGCCATGGGCTTCTTGTTAAATTTTCCGGCCTATTGGAAATACACAATATTAAAATGGGAACATTTAGGAAATCTATAACAATTAGAATTTGTTATATATATTTAGAATGCTGATTGATGAGTATCTTTCTCCCTCCAACCTGTACCTGGTAACAAGTCCACAATACAATCACTCAGTAAGATCCACCCCTGAGAATCGACTGATGGCTCTTGAAATAGTCACCCAGGAAACAGGAGAAAAATTGACCAGCTTTAATAGAAATATCATTCAGATCTGTCTCTATTTGGAAGGAATTGGATCATTTGCAAAGGTAGGTCCTAGGGTGAATTTAAATGTAGCCATTAAATGTGAATAGAAACATTTCTCAATGAATGTCATGTATGGATGCAGGCTAGTGGCTATTTACTTTATGTTGAAGGAAATGTCATTCTAGAAAACACATTCCATAATGGATCATATTTATAGATTAAATGAAGATACTGTGCTATTTGGGATATTATGTCATGATTAGAAATAAATTAATGTAGTGTAACATTATAAATTGGGTGACATATTTAATGTACAGTAAAACACAGTTACTGTTGAGATGCTTATGATGAATGCATGTTTACAGTGAAGTAATTTTCATTCCCTGTAGTTTTAAAATGTATATTGTATAGCAAATTCATTTGTAATGAATCAAAATTGTTCGTCCCCAACAATTCGCTATGAGAGTGTTTTACGGTATGTTCATTATAGGTGCTAAAGGACAGATACATCCCCTACCTGATGAAAACCATTTATCCACTGCTGGAAAAGCTCGGGGATGAGACAGCTTACATCAGCAGCACTGCCTACCTGGCCCTGTGTGATATCTGCAGCGTCTGTCAATACAAGTATGTAGTCAGCAACTACTCTACTTTTAGCTCATCTTATTGAATACTCTGAATCCCAGCCTTCTAGAATTTAAAGCCAATCTAACTAATGTTGTTCAGAACTTGTTCATGTTTATGCAACTGGTCAGGTGAGCAGCATGGCCCATAGGTCTCTTTTTCAAATCCTAGACTTTACTACAATAGTGTATCACAGAATACAAGGGAACATAAAGCTCATATAGCAGCACATTGATTTGCACTTAGTGATCAATGCATTTGTAGATCCATTGGAGAACTTGTTCAGCGCAATGCAGATTACCTTGTCAATGCCATTAGTTTGCGACTGCGACATTTCTATGAGAACAAAAAGAGCCCCCTGGTGTTGAAAGTGATGCTGCAGTACAGTAGCTGTGATATTTTATCTCTTATTGGTGACACCGTGCAAGAGGTTGGAGTTATGTGGAAATTTCTATTCTTGAAAAAAGATTGACAATATGAATGGGCATATACTTTGTGAAATGATAATTCAATTCCACTAAAAACAGCAGTGTTTCAATGACTGTATGGCCATTCCAGAGTTAAAACTGAAGCGTTAAATTTCCATGATACCAAACTTGGTTATGAATAACCATTCATTTTACTAATTAGTAATGTTCAGATGAATGATAATAATCTGACACATACATTTTGAGTTGATATGATTTCATTTGCTTTAAAAAAAAACCCAACAACTTAATACCATAGGTGATGCATTTCATTAACATTACTTCCATTCATGGACTGTCTGAGTCTGCATATTGACTTACCTATTCACAAGGTTGCACAGTCATTGATACACAGTGCTGTTGATATAATGAATGATTTTTGAAATTTGATTTTCTATTACCAATTCACATTATTTGTTTGTTCAGATTTTGGAGTCACTGGATGATAACTATGAGCAGGAAACGTTTTTATTTCTGAGTGTTCTCAATGAACTGGTCAAAGCTGTGAACAGATGGTTTGAAAACAGCGCAGTAAGTGTAATTTTTTTTACGTGGATACAAATGTATTCTGCACATAATGGTCTATATTGGTGGGTTTTTTTTTTGGTGGGGGGGGGGGGGGGGTTGGTTGAAAAAGTACTGAAATTGTTAACTTGAATACAGGGATATTTCCTCATCATGTTATTTCCAGCATAATGCCTCAAGAAACGATTCACCCACAACCATTTTTAGCTCACCTGAGCTGAAAGCTCAAGGGAGCTTTTCTGATCACCTTTGTCCAGCATGTCTGGGAACTTTTAATGTTTTTGACTTCTCCATAACCACACGGCAAATTTCAACCAAACTTGTCACAAAGCATTCTTGAGTGAAGAGAATTTAAATTTCTTCAAATGAAGTGCCACACCCTTTTTGAAGTGAAGATAATTGAGAATTATTGAAAATTTTGTAGCATCCTTTAAAAATCTTCTTATCAAGAACCACTGGACAAATTTCAATCGAGGTTAGCACAAATGATCCTTGGGTAAAGAGGATTTCAGTTTGTTCAAATGAAGGACCATGCTTTCTTCAAAGGGGAGATAATCCAGAAAAGTCAACAATAGGGTGGGGTCATTTAAATATCTTCTTAATAACCATTGGACTAGGAAAGTTGAACTTCTAGACAAAAAATAGATTGAGGTTTTTTCAAATCATGGTACAAGGGGGTAGTGTAGGGTCACAATAGGGAATCAAAGTTTATTAGCAGATATATAGCAAAAATCTTCTTATCAAGAACAACAGGGCCAAGAGTAGTCATATTAATATAAATTTTGTTCAAATTGTGACCCCTAGAAGTAAGTTCATAATTTGGGATCAAAGTTTTACATAAGAATTTATAAGGAAATATCTTTTAAAAATCTTAATCTTAACAACAGCAGGGTCATATTCTATATCAATATGCAAGCATCTACAGGTAATTCAAATTCCAAGTTTGTTCACATTGAAAGGTCCCAGGGTTAGAGTGAGACCACAATAAGAGATCAGAGTTTTATTGGGAATATATGTTAGGAAATTTCTTAGATAAATTCTTTTCAAGAGTAGCAGGGCTACACTAAAACATACCAAAATACAAATGTTCCCAAGTTGTGTAGATTTATTTATCATGCCCCAGCAGTTATAATGTTGAGAGGTATATTGTTTTTGTCCTGTCTGGCTGTCTGAAACTTTAACCTTGCTTATAACTTTTGAATGATGAGTGATAGGACTCTCATATTTTACATGATTCCTCATGACAAGATCTTTTATGGCACCAAAGTTTAACCTTTATACCCAACTTTGGTGTTTAACCTACTTTTAAGAAAGCCTGATCTGTTCAGTATCTTCAGAACTACTCATGGTAGAGCTTTTATGTCTATCTGTATTATGTGTATAGATTTTTTATAGCAAGACCTTTCATTTCATATTACGAATTTTGACATCGACCATTTCCAGAACAGCATGGTCTCGTTAGTCCTATTAGTATTGAGGTATCCCCATGTGTGTGAATTCAAATTCAGTTGGACCCTTTGGGGCTAGGATGGGGTCATAATATGGGGTCCATTTTTTTTTTTTTTTGGAATAAAGAATGAAAAAAAAGCTTTTAAAAATCACAACACTGAACAACAGCAGGGCTATGATGACTAAGGTGAGTGATGTGGCCTCTTGTTTTTATTTGCTACTAAAGAGTAATGAGTAAATTTTTGAATGCATTTAGTTTATATTCACTCATTTCAACAAAATCTGTCTATGTCAAAATATTATGGGAGCAAAATTTGTCATGTGCAGTGTAATACATGGTGGTATGTTATTGTAGAAGAAAGAGAGCAAGGATTCAGATGACAAACGATTATCTCACAATCCATCCAGGATTGATGGAAACTTAGACGTTGTATCATATATCAAGGAATATCTACATCTGAAGAAAGTCTCGGAAGGGGAGGATATTGAAAACACTCAGGATGATGTATCACTTGAGGAGAATGTCCAGGATGCTGATGAAATGCAGACTGACCAGAAAAAAGAACCACCACTGCATGTGAAAGCTGTTAAAGAGGTAAGGATATTAATGGTAGGATACTGTTCAAAAAGTAAGGATACGGGATGCTTTTAAAGAGGTTAGGGTATTACCTATAGGATGCTGTTAAAGAGGTAAAGATAGAACCAATAGGATGCTGTTATTGAGATAAGGATGTTACCAATAGGATGCTGTTAAAGAGGTAAAGATATGACCAATAGGATGCTGTTATTGAGATAAGGATGTTACCAATAGGATGCTGTTATTGAGATAAGGATGTTACCAATAGGATGCTGTTAAAGAGGTAAAGATATGACCAATAGGATGCTGTTAAAGAGGTAAGGATGTTACCAATAGGATGCTATTATTGAGATAAGGATGTTACCAATAGGATGCTGTTATTGAGATAAGGATGTTACCAATAGGATGCTGTTAAAGAGGTAAAGATATGACCAATAGGATGCTGTTATTGAGATAAGGATGTTACCAATAGGATGCTGTTATTGAGATAAGGATGTTACCAATAGGATGCTGTTAAAGAGGTAAAGATATGACCAATAGGATGCTATTATTGAGATAAGGATGTTACCAATAGGATGCTGTTATTGAGATAAGGATGTTACCAATAGGATGCTGTTATTGAGATAAGGATGTTACCAATAGGATGCTGTTAAAGCGGTAAGGATATCACTGATAGTATGCAGTGTTATCTATTCTTAATTTTGTGTACCCATAAATGTATTCTTTTGAACTGGTTGAAGTGCTTCATTATAATCTGAAATGTGAAAGCAAATCCTCTGTGGTAGATGCATTACTGGTATGTAAAGAATTAGGTTCATTAATAGCCTAATTTGGTCCTAATTTTATCTCATTATAAAGGAAAACTGCACACTTTTACAGTGGTTTTGTTTCCAGAAAAATTTGTCCAAAATTGATTGATCAAAGAATAAAACTAAATGTGACACATTTCATTATGCAATCTGCAGATAAGAATAGTTGATGACAATACAAGGTTTTTGGAACCTTTGCAGAGATTTGCTGTCTCTGAATACTCTTTTTATAGAATATACTAGCTGTGTATCATGAGTTTACTTTGTACAAGCTACATTCATTTCCTGCCATTTCTTTCAAATGGCCAAGAATAAGTTTTTTTATTATGCTGTTTGGCTTCAGAAAGTATAGTTAACTCTCGATAACCGCCACTTTTGTTCTGAATTTATGGCATTATAACGAATTTGGCAATGAATAGAGGTCTGCCATCTTGGTGAGAAAGAGTTACTATTCTTGTATATGTAAGAGTTATTTTCCTTTACTTACAATACTTAATGTAATTACAATAATGTAAAAATATCTCATAAAATTATTTCCTAATTTTCTAACAAGATTAAAATAGTTTTATTAAAAATAAGGCTTCATTTTAAAACAATACACATACAAGAAACAATCACAGTATGTTCCTAGCTGCAGAACTGTAGCATTATGGTTTTATATTTTATTCTTTGACCATAGTCAAAGACTGAAATATGACACCATAACGCTATAGTTATGCAGCTAAGTATGTTCCAAGTTATTTAGAAAAGTTGTCCAATGTCAGTATTTAGCGCACTGCCTGGCTGTTTCCTGGCAGGTGAGCTGTTGTTAACTGGACCAGGGCCGACAAAAATTTCATCCTTTGCAGCCAAAATATAATCCATTGTCCTCTTTTTATCATGTTTATGGACTTTTCCCATAAAACAGTAAAATGATTGGCAATTTCCTGTTGTGTACATTTCGGATAGTTTTTGTGGTACATAATAATTTGCTTATTTTCTTCGAAATTCAACAGAAACCTCTTTCATGGTGAAGACATAGCTAAACTGAAATATTTTCCTAATATGTAAAAACAACAAGACTAAGTAATTTTCTAATTTAATACAGCTATTTCAGGGATCATCCTGCCCAGGTTTACAGTGGAGATCAATAATGACCGATTTACCACTTCATTTACCACATGCACCCATGGTGGTTTATCAAGATAATTAACACCTTGAAATAGACTTTTGTAATAAAAACACCGTGGCAAATGGCGATAACGAATTTGGCATTTCAACAAGAATTTTAAGCAATAGGAAAAATGTTCTCAGAAAAATGCTGCAAAAGTGATGATGAATTGCATGGCAATAAGTCGAGAGTTAACTGTAATGGACTATAATGCATCTGATCAGATTGATACATGTTAAGTTTAATGTCCTTGATCTTTCAGGCTCTTTGTCTGTTGCAACTTTAACCTTGGTCATAACTTTTGATCATTGGGGTGATAGGTGAAGGTCATGAAAATCAGGTCAAATTTGCAGCAACTGAACTTGAAGGGGCACAGTGTTTCACAAATATCTTGTAATTATTTGGGTTTTAATGCAATGAAGCTCAGGCTTTCATTTCATTCCATCAAAAATGACATGATGAATTGCACAGAGTAAAAGATAAATAACCATATTTGTGACATGATATTCTAATTGAAAATAGAATTTATTCTGGAAATTCATTTCTGATCATTTTGATATGGCAATAATTGAATTTCAGTAAAATCAGAAAATGTGTTTGGGATTAGAAATAGCTTTTGTTGCATGTAGTACTTTAATTTCTTTTTTTAATATTACAGATCATGCTTAGAAGCAAGCATCTTCTTTCCTCCAGAAATCCCAGTATCAGATTACTCACATTGGACACCATTGCCATATCCTGCCAAGCTTTACAGTCCCATCAAGGTTATTATGTATTAACGTGTATCATCATAAAATGCTTTCCCATTGTGGCTTTTTGTGCTTCAGGAGAATATGTAATGCAAGTGGAAGTTTTATTTAGAGCTTTCAATTTTGTGTCCAAGGATGTTTTTGTATTTCACTTCTGAATCATTTGATTTTAGATGAACTACTTCCATTGGTGCATGAGATTTGGATGCCTTTCACTGCCAGATTTGTTGATCAAGAGAAGCTTGTCACCAAAAAGGTTTCATTTTCTAATCTGAATGGAGGTGTGACACCAATATCCCTCCTGAAACATTAAAATTTTGCAGGAATGCTAAACACTGTCACCAAGTTTAAATTATACTCACATACAGACCAATATATCCTGACATGCAAAAGATATACAACCCAAAATTTGGTAATATTTCTATTATTTCATTCCAATAGTAAATAAATTTAAAACAATTTTCCTACTTCCAATAACAAATATACCCCCATTTGCATTTGTTGCTGGTTGAATTCTGTGATACATAGAAATTGTTACACAGTTTATTTATAGCATAGGGATGGTTTGCCTCTCTTCCAGATGTGCCTGCCACAAAACAGGTAGATTCTTGTGGATGCATTTGAATGCGTTGATCCACATGCTTTATTGGTGAGAGATCAGGACTGGTATAGGGTCCAAGGTAACATTTCGACATTGTTTTGGTTAAGATAGTCAATTGCACACATGACACAGAGTGGCGTTGTCTTTTTGATAAATAAGTTGTGTTGGTGGACAAGTTTTTCAACAACAGGTTGCAAAACAATGTTGAAGTACTGTTGAGGTGTCAAACTGCCTTTATTGATGACCAAGCAGGTTTTGTATCCATTACATATCCCACTCCACACAATAACACTGTCTGTATCATGCAGTTATCAGTATAACATTCACTGCATCTTTGAAATATGTGCCAATTCCCTCTGAGTGGTAAAGCATGAATCTTGACTAATCAGAGAAGAGTATATATAGGGTGACATCTTAAATACATTTAGATGGTGTCATCACAACCAATGGATTCTTGATGTCACATTGATGATGTTTAATGGGCATTCCCTCTACAATGTGATGTGGCTTGATGCTATAGGAGTGGAGATGTCTCAGCACAGTATTTTGGCTTTTTCTTGGATTAAGTGTCTTTGGTGTCTCATTTGCAGTGTTTATTGTGCAGTTCTAAATCAGATGTGAAGTGCTGCAACATTGTGAAACGATCTCAACGAGTCATTTTAACCCATGTTCAGTCAGTAAATAAATTATCATTAAAAAATTATTGATGGTGAGTTGATGTTGCATTTCTTTTGCATGTCAGGATTTAAGTCAGTTACCATTAGGGATTTGACATGGACCTTTTGTAAGTCTGACTGAATTTTTTATCAAATTGTTCATCATCTAAAAATATCTTCAAATAATTAAATGATCAATTCATTACCATAGTTTATTTATGATAAATATCAGGTATCAATGTCTCTGTGTGCACCCTTGTAATTGTTTGATAATGACTATACTACAATTGGTATTTAATGAACCCCCCCATATTTTGTTACAAGTTGTTGCATATCCACACTGCAAATTTACAACTGTTTTAGGTCATGTGAGTGACTACGATGACCAATTGCAGTTGGTCTGCATCCGTTGTCATTCGTCATGCATTTTTAAGTTCTTCATGATAACTACCATTCTTTTCAAATTTAGTATGAAGCATCTTTGGGACAAGGGAGGTATTAATTGTAAATTTCAGGACTCCTGCACCCCAGGGGCCAGGCAAAAACTGCCAAAAATGGACCAATTTTTGAAATTCTTCTCTACAACTACACAGTTGTAAGAAAAATAAGTGTATAGTCATTTAGAGCAGGAAGGCCTCTACCAAAATTGTAAATTTCATGATCCTCAGGGTAGTGGTTCTGACTTGAAAGTGGGGCCAAACTTGGTATGTAGTTTTTATGTGCAGTGCATTTGCCGTACATTGATTTAGAAAATACAGAATACCAATGTACATTACAAATTGGGTTCATTCTTTCTGAAATATTTGTATGAAAGATACTGTATGTTGAGTTTAATAAACATATAAAAGGATGAATTACATGTAAATATATTTTCGTTAATAACACAGTGGCAAGTACTCAGTATCGTTATTTGCTACTTAAATATCACTCTTGTTTATTTGTTACTGATTAAACCAACATTGACACATTAAAAATATTGTCAAATGTGCAAGTTGTGTGGCAAGAATGCAGATATAAGATGGACATAGACTTCACAGTCAATATTTTACTTCCAGGAAACTGACTTCTATATGAGTATATATTAGGAATAATTTCTGTTTGATAGGCTGTTGAGACTTTGGTAGTTATGGCGGACACTTCTCGAGATTTTATCTGTCGACGTTGTACAAAAGATGTGTTTCCTAAACTGCTTAGTTTTCTGGAAAAGCAAGCAGAAATAAGGTCGGTAAATTATTTATAAAGTCAGTGGGTCTTTCTTATAAAACATGTAAGTAAGAGAATAAATGTATGTTTTTTTTTTACTGCAGTAAGGGATCCAGTAAAGCCTATCTTTATACAGTAAACTTCAAACTACAGCAGTGTATCCTAACTCAGATTGGGTATCTCTGTAATCAGGTATGTAGAAAGAAAGATACTGAAATTGTAACCAAGCATAGAATGGATTTGAGCTATACTGGTTTATCACCTGGCATAAATGTCACTTCCTGTATTCATAGCTTGGTGTCCGTGGAAGCAACCTTGACCCTGTGTCCTCTGTTTGTGTCCTTTATCTCAGTGCCAGGCAACCCAACGTTCTTCAGAAGGTTAGAATAATTCACTGATTTTGCAGCATGACATGAATGATAGTATAATTCATAACAGTCTGAATGCAATCATGTAATCTATTCAAGACAAGACTTTTTAATATAGAATGTGGTACATATATAACATTGTTGTAACAGATTGCCATGGAAACATGCACAGTTCTGATATCCCTTGATCCGGATCCTATGTGGCTCAAGTTGTGTGATTTATACCATCCTAAAGAATTCCTCTCATATGTGCCTTTGTTTAAGCCGGTGAAGGTTAGAAAAGAGTATTTTAATGAATTAATCTTTATCATGAATTCTCTTTATCTTCTCCAGGATTTGTACCTAAACACAGAAATTTATGGAATGATGGAAATGATCTGTTCAATGTCACTGTTTGGTTTATTTGTATTCACCAAAGCATGACTTCTAACTGAATTCTTTATATTTCAGTTTAAATCCACTCCTGGAACAAGAAATGAGTTTACAGACAATGTTGTCAAGTTGTTAAAACTTCCTGAAATGGGCAGCTAATAAAACATATTTTTACATATTTGAAAGGTGTTTTTAAGTTTATTTATCCCCTCCATGTACCCACATACCCATTATTCATATTATTGGAAATAATGAGGCATTTACATTTTTGTTAGGTGGCCTGAATTTTCAGAGCTTTGAGCAGAGCAGTAATACCAACTATGATGTTGATGTAGATCAAGGCTTGTAATATAAAGCATCATAAGATTTGACTTACGTACAGTCATAAGTAGGACCCAGCTATAGTCTGAAGAACTATTTAAGTACTGTTTATGTTCGTCTTAATTCGTAAAATAAAACACACTGGTATTCAGCAAGGTCTTAGCCAAGTCATACCTGTGTAGATATGCATATGAAATACAACATGTCTAATGGATGGAGGCTTAGTAATATTTACATGTAACATTAATTAAATAAATATTATAGAATTAAATATTTTTCATATAGAAAAAATGTTTTAAAAAATTGTAGGCATTGCTGTAGTCTGCTATGTTATATAGTGAAATTGGATGTTATGGAAAATGCTATAGATACATGATGGCGGCTGTATTTGTAAAGTGGAGATCTGAGTTACATACACTGTTCTTTCTATTAACAAATGAATGTCCACATTTTATGGGTGTTCTAATGGGGATTTGAGTTCTATCAGTGTAGCCCAAAATGTTATGAATCCTCGACAACTCACAACATCTCTGCATGATAATTCACCAATAGCTATCTATGTCCTATATTATCAATCATAGTATTGGAAAAGGTGTGAATGTATAAAATGTTTAAATGTGGGTGGGTTGACAGTTGATTACTTCTTAAATATAAGTGTATACAGTACTTAAGATAGACTTAGGTCAGCTCTACCAGACACCCAAGTTTTGATTAAATTGTTCAAATCTTGGTATGCTTCTAGTTCTGGTTTTAAATCTAAGACTGTACTTAAGCTTGATACCCTTTACTAAAGGTACTTGGACAAGTTGAAATTAACGTTTACAGATGGGCAGAAAAAAAACCAAAGTACGAACCTGGTCATGAGGTCATTTTTTTGCCCCTGTAATTGCAGATTCTAGGGCATATATTTGTCGGTCTGTCCATCCGTCTTTCTGCAAAAACCTTTAGCCTTGGTCTTAACTTTTGAAAGGTCAGTGATAGGGCTTTTATATTTCACATGTGTATTTCTTGTGACAATACCTTAAATGTTTAACCTTGTGATACTTCACCTTGGACTTTGACCTACTTTAGAAAAACTTTAACCTTGGCGATAACTCTTTTTTGAGATGGTAAAAAGCTTTTATATTTGACATGTGTATTCCTTTTGATGAGACCTATTTTTAGGTAACAAAATTTTTTACCTCATGATGTTCACATTGGAGTTTGACATACTTTTGAAAAACTTTAACCTAGGTCATAACTTTTGAATGTTTTGTGATAGGGCTTTCATATTTCATATGTGTATCCCTTGTAACAAGACCTGTCTATTAGTACCAAATTTTTTACCTAATGATCTTGACCTGGGAGTTTGATCTGCTTTTGAAAATATTTAACTTTGGCCATAACTTTGAATGTTTAGTGACAGGGCTTTCATTTTCACACTTATACTCCTTGTGACAAGAACTTCAGATACCAAAATTACTTGGCTGCTGTATGGGATTATCAGTGTTTCACGAACATGTTTTGTTTTCTCATTATAATGAATTCCATTTATTTTCAATCATGATTTGTGAGACAGAATAACTAACCACATTCCTCGACTTGTCCATTAAAATGATCCACATGTTACTTTATTTCACCTGGGCGCTGTGGCCAAGTGGTTACTCAAAATCACAAGGATTCTTGCCTCTAGTTGACACAGGTTCAATTCTCGCTCACACCAATATATGTGAGAAAGTTTGTCAGTTTACTTTCGGAAGGTAGGTGGTCACTTCTCAGGTACATTGTATCTTTCTTCACTCTTCGACCAATAAAAACTGGATGCCACCAGATAACTGAAAAATTGTTGAGTGTGGTTGAAAACAACAAACAAACAATCAATAATCTTTATTTCACCAGCACAAGGTTAGTTTTTCTGCAAATGATGACTTCATAATCTCATTAACAGAAGTTTAATGCATTGTGTTGGATGCAGTAACATTTTGTGTTTGAAAATCATGTATTACAAATTTGGTCACCAGACTCACTTCAGCACCTGGAGCTCATAACATAAAGGGAATTCAAGTTGAAGGGCTAGGCTCCTTTCTTGGGAATTTCTGTAGGTCTATTTTCACTAGCCATGCAAGTTGTTCCATCTAACAGAATAAAACCCTTTGTAATTGAAGGTGCATTAAACCAGATATGACTAACTTGTGCAAAAGGTTTCATTATGGAACTTTTTTAAGTTCTTGGCACACTGAGCCGTAAGCTCAATGTAGTCTTTCTGATGAAAACCAGTTGGTTGTCTTGGCATTGATTTTCTCATCATTATCTTTTCTTTAGTACCATGGTTAATTTCAGCCAAACTTGACAAAGTATACTTTTAAATTAGTAAAGGGGACAAGTTTTTCAATGAAGGGTCATGCTCTCGTTGCAAAACTATGAAAGCTTCCTTATGCATGCTTAGTGAAGATTCACTAGTGTCACAAAAGGGCTGTGAAGTTTTACGATGGAGAATACAGGAAATTTTTTAAATCAAATGGAGAACCACAACAAAATTACAAGTCAAATTATTTATTCTCAAGTGTCTTCATTCAATCTAGATTCATGTTGGCTCAAGCCATCTCCCCCCATCCCCCATTGCATGGCTAGGGCGTTATGTAGGGTGGGGTCATGACAGGATTTAACTTTGTAAATTTATTTATCTTAAAAATATTCTTCTCAATGCAATAATCTACTTGTGAAGTAGTTCAGAGGTTTTTTCCTTTCTTCAAATTGTGAAGGAGTTCGTATATTTTGGCTCTCGAAGAGGGGTAAGAATGATGCAATTTGTCAATTTTATATGCAGTCATCGGTATGTACATCCAATTCAATTTCAAACCATGGTCTTTAGGGTGGGCCACAATAATGGGGATTTACAGTTTTTGATGAAAAATTGCAACTTCTTTGGCCCACATGGACCTTTTAAATGTGGAGTCACAATCCATATTCTTGGGATATGATCTTCGTATGGAAATATTTCTTGTAAACGCAAAAAGGGGAAAAGAAAAACGAAACTGTCTCATTTTTACTGCATTTATATAATTTTTTGTAAAGAATATAAATATATATATATATGTATATGTGTGTGTGTGTGTGTGTATAAGATTAAATTTTGGTGCTAATATATATGAAGGACAAAAAAAACCCTGTTCTTTGTCAATGTTTTGAAATATTTTATCTGAAAAGTGTCAAGTCAGATCAGTTACAACTGGGTTTTGTAGTAGGCCAACCTAACGTTCGTGTTATAAATATTGATCCGCCACTTGAAATTTATCCACTATTTCTGCTCCTACAAAGCGTCACGTGCCGCTTCGCGCATGCTGACAGGGTTGAATGGAAAATCAATATCCTTCTGCACTGATAAGCAGGGTCCAATTTGTTATCAGTTATCTATCTGCGTGGTTGATCCGCAGATGACCTACTTTGTTTTCCAGACACAATTCAACCAAGCGGACAGACGTAAAGCGAATCCTAACCGCAGGGGAAAAGCGCGCCGTTGCAAAAAGGTAAGTTTGTGTTGAGACGTTCGCAATGATGCAGAACGCACCCTACTTTCAGTTTGAAGCTGTCCGTCATGGTCTCCTAGTGGATACGGAGTCTTTCCTGTGATTGATACGCTTCGACTGAGACAATGTGAATATTGTTTATAAACATCAAAGAGAGATGACTTATAAATTGAGGTGTAAAGAGCCATAGTATCCAAAGGTTTTCATGGTTTTATAAGTTTCAAATCTAAAACTTAATCAAGGAAAAATGACCTGGGTTAAGTTTGTACTTTCCTGGTATATCTGTATCTATTCTGCATTATAGATCTAGACTAGAATTGTATGCAACTGCATGTATGTTAAAAAAGAAATAATGGTTAAATATTGTGTTACATTTGGAAGACATACTTGAGGAAAGATGTAATTTAAACAACAAGGTATGAATAACTGATTTTAAAATCAATCTCTGTGAATCTGAATCATTATTCTGTGCAAGTTATGGCTGTAACCCAATGTCCCCAAACTAAAGTGTTCACTTCCCAAAGTAGAACATTTAATGTCTGTATTCACCATCACCACCCACTCAAGGGCTGACAGAGATCATTAGAAACAGAAGACTTTTATATCTGTACCCATTTTAATGGGTATTCCCCTCAGTTAAGTCATGTAGGTTGGAATTTTATTTTTCAGTTGGAGAGGTCATCTGTTATTCATGATTTGTTAGGTTTCAATTCTCTGATAAGTCGTTGTATTTGAAAAACGACAAAATGATAATTTGAGATCTGTATTGTAAAAGTCAGTAAGGATGTTTGTGAAGTCTATTGTAAAAACTAGAGGATATATGTGCCAGCATTGATTGGTTTGGGTTTCATTGTAATCCATAGTATAATGTCACTTATAACTTTTAATAGCTTACCTGAAAGCTCAAGTGAGAGTTTCCGAACAAAATTGTCCATCATCTTGGTTGACTTGGACTTTGTTGAATTTTTTTTTTTTTTTTTAATATTTTTCCTCCAGCCTTGATGAGAGATTTCAAAAAGAATTGCCACAAAGCAGTCTTGATTGAAGTCATGTCCCTTTTGAAGGGGAGAAAATAAGGAAATAGTGAATTTGGGTAGGGTATTTCAAAATATTTGAAAAACCACAAAATTTGAACATAACAGCAAATGAGCATCCAGAACTTGCATGAAAGCTCTATAGATAATAGATTATAGTAAATTTATGTTTGTTCAAACCATGACCCCTGGGACAGGGTTACAATATGGTTAAAAGTTTTATATTCTTAAGAACCATTTATATTCTTAAGAACCACAAATTTTTTTTTTATATTTGTCATACAGGCATGTTTATTTAGTGCAGAATCAAGTTTGTTCAGACCATGATCTCTCTGGAGCTATGGTCCACAATAGGGGATTGAAAGTTTTACATAATCTCTGGAGCTAGGGTAAGGTCACAATAGGGGATTGAAAGTTTTACATAATCTCTGGAGCTAGGGTAAGGTCACAATAGGGGATTGAAAGTTTTACATATCAATGTATTATAGGAAATTTCTTTCAAAAAAAACCCCCCAAAAACCCCCCAAAACCCTATTTATCAATTTAATATACAAGCTGCAGCATCCTCATGTAATGTAGATTCAAATTTGTTTAAATCATGACCTTGGGGCAACAGGATGAGGCCACAGTATGGAATTTTTGTTTAGGAATGAATAGAAGAAAAAATACCCAGCAAGCACTAGAAAGGTAAATATTGTGAAGTAATTGAATATAAGAATGCTCATGTAGTTTGTTCAAAAGTAAGGCCCTTAATAGGGACTAGATGGGACCACTTATAAGGACTAGTTAAGACCACTAATAGAGATTGGGAAAGACTACTAATAGGGACTGGTTGGGATCACTATTAGGGACTAGATGGGACCACTTATAAGGACTAGTTGGGACCACTAATAGGGATTGGGAAAGACTACTAATAGGGACTGGTTGGGATCACTATTAGGGACTAGATGGGACCACTTATAAGGACTAGTTGGGACCACTAATAGGGACTGGGTGAGACTATTAATAGGTACTGGTTGGGATCACTAATAGGGACTAGGTGAGATCACTAATAGATTGTTTGATTGTTTTGTTGTTTTCCGCCGCACTCAACAATTTTTCAGTTATCTGGTGGCATCCAGTTTTTGTAGATGGAGGAGAGAACCCAGATACAATGTACCCGGGAAGAGACCACCGACCTTCTGAAAGTAAACTGGCAAACTTTCTCACATATATCGGTGCGAGCAGATCACTAATAGAGACTGGGTGAGACTACTAATATAGACTGGATGAGACTATAATAAGGATAAATAAAGGCTTTACATATGAATATGGTGAAAATTGTCTTAAGAATCTCAAGGGTAACTAGTACAGTGTGTTAAATTATTTAAACAAACATCATCACATATTGTTAAATTTTAACATTAGGACCAGGGCATGGCAACATTAGAGGTTCGTATTTCAACATAGGAGAGTTTAGGAAAATTATTCAAATATCTTGGAAAAGACAACAAGGGTACATTTATATATATATATATATATATATATATATATATATATATATAATATATATATATATATATATATATATATATATATATATATATATATATAGCATTGATTCACAGCATTGCAAGAGTAATAAAAGAGGAACTGTGATGTGGAATGCTGACTGTGAAGGTGGCAGACCTGGTTTGGATATGATTCATGAAATGTGTCACCAGAATTTTGGTGTAGTATCATTTGCTGTAGGGAACAAATTTCCAGGTTCCTCAGATCACCAAGGGGTTAAAGAATTTGGCTAAAACATTGAAAAATTATGCAACATTTGAAAATCTTCTTTACCCCTAGCATCTAGCATAAAATATGTGCTTTGTGACATTTGTCAAAGAGGTCTCTCCCAATTGTGAATTTCAGGACCCAGGTCATGGGTTCTTGTGCTGAGGTGAAGTTTTAATGACTGGTGTAGGGAAAGTTGGGATGGTAATCTTAATCACTTTGTTTATCCAGCTACATCTATGTCTGTCCTTACATGATGTTTTGTCTGAGCCAAAACTTTGTAATGAAGAGACATTGAAAGGTCATATTTATCAAAATTAAGTGATATAATGTTATATTTGAGGTCCATACTAGGTATAAAGTTTTTATATGATCAGACTATGCGTCATGGCATTAAGGATGAATGACACACCAGAGAAATCTGATATGGATGGAAGGTAGAGGATATATAGAATAATATTTGAATCAAAAAGTTTCAAATTTACCTTATTTAGATTTTTTAAAAATCAGTATAAATAGAAAGTAATTTGAACAAAATTAAAATCTTTGCTAGACTCGAACCCACAATCTTCAGATCAGTGTTCAGTTAACCTACTGAGCTATCCAGTTAGGCAAAGAAATTTAAAAGGAATATACAAGCATTGCTGATGCATGTATTTACTAAATATTTTCATTCAAGTTTTTGTGTCGGCCATTATGATGATATTATTATTTTCTTCCAAGTCTTAAATTTCAATTGAGAGACAATGGTATGATTGATTATATTATTCATTGATGTATACAAAAAAAGGGTCTAAGACATGGACTTTGTAATGGAGAAAAATAAAAGACTTTTGGTCATAAAATAAGATGACATCCACTCTCTGAGTTTGAGAGGTTTTCCATGGTTAATATTCAGGTGACTGTTAAAGCCCATCAACCTCTATTCTTGAAGTTTCGAGTGACTCAGGGCAGCTAATGGTAGTGTTGTTATCACATTTTTAGATGTTTGAGAATAAGTTATGAGGGTGAATGAGTTGCTTATTTTTGTATTGTTCCCTTTTATAAGAGAAAGATAAAATCAGCATGCCTAGTTTATTCAATTACAAATTAATTATTTCATCAAAAGATAACTCTTTCTTTGAAGGAAGCAGTTTTATATCAGGTGATTTCATGTTTCTGCATGTAAATGAAATTTCTGCTGTTGTTTGTTTCATGCACCAGTGAATTCAGGGGTTGAGAACATTGTGCTCATTAGGCATAAATCGTCAGGGGGTCGTAATATCGTGCATCGTTGAAGATTTAATCTCTGAAAGGCTTCATATGCAAGTCATGCAGAAAGGCTTTCCAGTCCGTTAAAGTTTGTCTTTACGCATCCTTGCCCTCTAATCTTAACATGTGTGCTCATGCATGAATAATCAAAAGAAATGAAAAATAAGTTTTTCCAGATTTTCTGACAAAAAGGAATGTGAGCTGCTATTTGAAGATAAATGCTCTTGCATTTATTTTACGTACATCAAAACAGTCTTTCCCTTGCAGCATTTGCTCATTGACAAAAACATATCTGTAAAGAGAGATACAGGTCTATACGATTTTGAAAAGGGTTAAAAAGTTAATTCACTATACTGTTTTGGAATTGGAATGTCATGCTGAATCCTGAATTTGAAATATTTGAAAATTCTGTGCAATTCTTCATCCTTTTGGTTTTGCTTGGATTGCAAGAATCCATGTGAAAAGAAATGAAGCTGCCAAGACAATGATGTTGATGGCTCTTTGTAGATCATCCAGGTGTGATTTTCATACTGATGCTGGGTTTCCATTTCAGCCAGCATTTGATTCACCTTCCTCAGTGTGTCAGATTAATGCATTTGATTTGAAACTTGAGACACACAGAAATGTAATTCTCCAGGACATCTAATGATAAATGTTAACAGAATCTGTTGATACACTTTAGATGTCTGGCAGCTTCAGTGATTGGTTTTATTGGACTTAAATTAAAATATACTGTCACTACAAAATCTTGGTGTTTCCCAGCTGATTCATGGATAAGTAAAATGTCCTTGGTCAATATAAGACCAGTATTTCTATCTATTCACTTAATTTGACAGTAACATGGTCATTAAACCCCCACCTCCATCTCCCATCCCCTGTAAAATCAAATTTCAGCTCTAATAACTTTGATAATTTTAACAATGTACATTACCATTGCAAAATGCTATTGTGCTGTCCATCTGTAGTACATTTATAGCTCACATGGACCAAAATCCTTTATTTAAAGGATGCTGGCTGTCAGTTTCATCAAATTTGGAACAAAGTATACTTACTAAAATGAAAAGTTTGTTCATTAAAGGGTCATATCTTGTTTTAGTTTAACATTTTTTGAAACATACTTTCTTCAGAAATTATGAAAATAAAAACTAAATTTATTGATTATTTAAATAAAATGAATTCAGTGTACCATATGGGATGTAATTTATTTATATGATTTTTCAATTAAGTTCAAAACAGTGGGGGATTTTGGTATAGAGTTGTGTAGGGGTGAGTGATATATTTCAACTTTTGAACATCATAGAAAATTTGTGAGTCCCATATTTATATATGTATATGTGTGTGTGTGTGTGTGTCCATTTTATTTATTTTTTTGTATCAAGAGTCCTTAAAGAGGAAATAATTAAAAAGATGTGAAATTAGACTGAAAATTTTTGGAACTATAGGATTAGATGTGAAAGCATCATTTATTTGCTGTATTTTCAAAATTGTTAAAATCAGTTTTCCTGGAAACTAGATGGGTTGCAGTAGATGTCTGAATTTCTTCTAAAATCACAAATTACAATAAATGCAGGAAAAATGTTTATTCTTCAGTAAAATAATAATGGAATAATTTGGGTTTAATGTTTCATTGAGATTTATCACAAGTTTATTTAACCATATTTCACTGTATGGTTTGCAGGACATTTTTCTAAGAAAACAAGTAAAGATGTTAATGAATTAATATTGTATTATGAAGTTTGGATTTAAAGTATGTTAAAAGAAGGATCCACTCAGGGCCACTGTAATGACAAGTCCAAAGTGTATAAATGATATTTATTTTAAGAAGGAGCAATTCAGGTGAGCAACATGACCCACAGGCTTCATTATGATTATCATCATTATTATTATTATATACTTGGCCTACATTTTGGTATCATAAACTTATGAAATAGTTCTATGTATATGTATAGAATAACATCCAAGAAATCACAAACAAAAATCAATGATTCACTGTCAAGCCTTGATGATCTGCCTGCTGGAAGCTTATCTCAGTAAGTTAATGAAGCACGGAAAATAAAAACTTCTGATGATGCGACAGACCAGAAGTTTAATGACCAGATTCTGTGAGTTCGGGCCACGGTTTGTTGGCGTATTGGTCTCCAGCCTCCATAGCCTTGGGTCCATTCTACATTATAGTGCAGGGTGTATGGAAGTCGTAGGTCTATCATGTCACTTGTTAAGTTGATGGTGGACATTAAAAAGTCTCCTCTGAGTGACATCTCAGACGTTTTATTTCCTTAGTTTTCAAACTACTTCTCATGTTTTGAAGTATTGTCTGTATTGGTACTGAACATGAACCCAGAGAAAAAAGACATATCTTTTAATAAGCCTTAGTGGGAGACGAAGGCAAAAGAGGGAAAAAGTATTTTCCTTTAAGAGAGACAATTCCTATATCTTGTGTGTGTATTACAATATCCTTTAGATCTCCCTTTATCCCATTTTAAAAGCAATGGCATTTATTATGATTTTCATTACAGCACAAGAAACTCCATTTCTCAGTGACTGAAAAAACATATTCAATAGAGTTTATTTTCAATGTAAAAAAAGGGGCTTGTTGCTATTTTGCAATATGTGACAAAAAAAGAATACGTGGATTACATGTATTGGATTTGTTGGGGAGGCATTCCTAGTGCGCTACGCACTACAATGATTGATCCTTATCGGGTCATTAATCTTGCATTATTGTGCGTTATGGTTAAATGCATTTTTGTTGGATTTACAAGGAGATTTAAAGCACTATTGACCACGTGAGACTGATAAAGGAAATCAATTAAGTCCTCAAAATTGCAGTGTTCTGCCAGTGACAGTGAATGTTAGCTGTTATCTTTTGTGGGCAAATGTAGTCAGGGACCATGGCTGTGATAAAAGGAATGCTCTGACATTTTATTATACCCCCTCTTCACCTGAATTTTTTAAAGTAAAAATAAAAAGAAACGCTGTTTGATTTTTATACAGTATGCTCAACCCTTTTCCCCAAATTGGCATTATGAATTAGTTGAGAATGTGTGGTAAGTCAGTATGTGAAACAGCCTGTGCTGTTTATTTATAAGTAATTCCAAAGTCCGTAACTCATTTCCTTCTTGTTAACAGTTTTTGTTTTAGAATTTAGAATTGCAACAAGCCTGGTTATAGTGATTTTCTGCTTGAAATGATCAAAGAATAGGTTGATTCCTATCCATTTTAAAAGACACAATGTATTAGATAACAGGAAGTTTCTTCTCATGGTTGATCACACTTGATGTCAAATTTACCACAACAGTAAAGGAAATAGTAAACTTTAGATTTTCATGAAAATACTCAAAACATTTAGTGTTGTAGTAACATGGAGAGAAAATCATTTCCTTAAAAACAAAATTTTTGATTTTGTTCAGTGAAATTTTAAATGATTTTTGTATCATTTTAAGAAATTTAGGAACAAATTGGAAAAAAAGAAAAAGAAAACAAAAGTAGTAAAAAGATTATATTTCTGGCAAGACAAGAAATTCATTCCTGATCTTTGAAATTCAGCTTTGGAGTTGTGGTACAAATTGTACTTGAAAAATTAGCTTGTAGATATTACAGAGGATATCACCCTTTACGGATACAGCTCAACATGTTCACGACAGGTAGAAGATGTACATTGATCACACTGTTTTGAAAATGCTACAATTATAGATACAGAGAGATCTGTGAGTTCCTCTCATTGCAAGACAGTCCACTGTATGTCAATGTATGATAAAACTGTGTCACAATATTAGAGTTTTCAAGTCTATTTTTTGCTAAGGTCTTGTAGTCATACTACATATTAAGTTTGTTTCTATTGGGGTCCATTGTATTTTATTGTCACTTGTGTGATTAAATTTTGTCCTTTGAGAATTTTATTTTTTTATTTGTGATGTGTGTGCTACTGCTACTTCAGAACTGTGTATCATTGAAAACATGTTATTCATGCATGTTCTGAAAATATGAAAAAAAGTGATATATTAGTTGGATGAAAAATTGGCTTCATTTTTAAATTAAAATGATAATTTTTAAAATTTATAAAGAAAAGTGGTTTTGCATTCATGATTTTCTTCTTTTTTTTTTTTTTGTGAAGGAAAAGTGTGCCGTTAATTTTTATGGATTTCGTTGTGAGGGAGAAAAAAATAATAAGGCCCTGGCAAACACAGTTATTAGCGTAAATTATAGATTTGCCTTGTCAAGATACACAGCTGCAAGCATGAGTGCCGCAGATTCAAATTACGCACACAGTTTCCACTCCACCGATTTTTCTGATTGGGTGAGTTTGAAAAGCCAAGTTTCTGGCAAGCTGTTATTGCCAGAGAGCAACCATGCATAGCAGCTGTTAATTCATTGCATTTTATATTTAGCTGGTATAACTAAAACAAACTCTGAATAAAGACCTGCAGTTCTGGAAATTTTGTTTGTATTGTACGCACTCACCTTATTTTGAGGTTTAAAATTTTTTTCAAAGGTTTTGATATACTAGGAATTTCTTAACTTGGCAGGATTACTGTCATGCTCCTTGCTGCATTCGACTTGAGTGTGAGGTATTGATTTTGTGAAGAGAACACACTGTATTGAGTTACTGTGAATTTTTATTATTTTAAGGAAATAACAGTGCATCGGGTGTAAAAGTGTGAGGTGGGTATCTACTTTCAGTTTTAATCATTTGTTAATGCTTGAGATGTTTAAACTGTGTGACAGAAAATCTTGTGTCGCGCCATCACATTCCTGCCAGCTGTAAAGATTCTGTTAATAGGATGTAATCTATTTTAAAAAAAAAATTTATTACTGGATTGTCATACTTATTTTATCTCTCATTATGTAATTGTTCTTTAAGTCTCAAAAATTATCATTTATTTAGTCTAACTAAATCACAATAAAAACACCCTGGAAAGAAATGTACATTTTTGTCTTGAAAACAATCATTTTCATTATTGGAGTCAATGTTTTTGTAATGTTAATAAAACAACTATCAGTTAATGAGAAAATTGGTATCTACTTGTCTTTCATTTGACATTAGGTGTAGGTAAAAGACACTTTCTATAAGAGAAAGGGATTTATACTTATTCTATATACTATCTGCATCCAGTGACATCTTGTTAGCTTGGTATACAGGTGTGGATTTTTTTTAGGTTATTATTTTGGTGTGCATTGGTTGATGGAAATAATTTTGACACTTTTTACATTAAGACCACAGATCGTTCTATATTGGAGGATTTGGACAAATAATTGTCAAATGCTTACAAGATATGTTATATACATGTATTTGGTTTCAAACATTATTCACTGCTTAATTAATTAGTTCAGCAGCTAATGGAGATCCATTTTGTATAGCAAGTGTTCCAATGCAGAGTTAAGTATTTCTTTAAAAAAATCTTAGGAACAAGTAATCCCTCTGACATTTGGGAGGGAAGAATTTATTAAAGTTTATTAAAGTGTCAAGCCACAGGTCATTGAATTTTGACTTTATTTGTAGCAGAGAAATTTTTTATCATGAGTTATAGTCTTTGCTTTGTTAGGAAGTTTGCTTATTAAAGGTTGATTTAGAGGGATTGTCTTATGTATTCCAGATGAGAAAGTTATCTCCCTTGTCTTGGATGAAGAGATTTAGAGGCCAATTTGTTCTCTATTCTTTGTGCACAGGTAGAGCTTGGTTGTCATAAGGTGTAGCCATTTAGTGTTTATCGGTGCTTTTTCTCATTCACCCAGAAATAGATATATTGACAACACGTGTTTCATGCTCTAGCCCTTATCAGCATAGATTTATTGAGGTCAAGCATAGCCATGACTGTGTATACTTATTTCCAGGTAAGAGAAACTGCAGTTTAAGAAATGATATAAAAAAAACTTGGGTCTGAGGGAGTGACCACTTCCACCCTGTTGACAATGGGGTACTGTGATTGTTCAGGGTAGTAGGGAAGTGTAATTGGGAGTTGGCTCCGCTTTCTGAGATACAGTTGAACAGGTAAATTTTGTAACAGTTGTATACCAGAGCTATTTTTATCTGTGTCCTTTTTTTTTTTGTAGATTAAAATTACATTTTGTTCCATTTCACTTCCAGATTACATGTTTTTAAATTGTCATATATTCTTTACAAGTGTCAATTTAGCATATTTGTAAGTGATGTTAGAATTCCTTTTTGGGTATTGCAGTGGTTGTGTAATCTCGAACAAAGAGTATTATTCTTGCCTATGAGAATTCCAGATAACTCTTTTACTGCTTATTATAATGCAGAGTTACAGCTGAAAATGGTTGCTTTAAAATTCAGTTGGCTGTGTAAAAAGGATGGCAGTCTGTCTTAATTTTTCTCAGTAAAATGTCATTAAATTTCATTTTATAGCTCATCTTCGCCATAGGCCCAAGTCAGTATTTCCAATGTCCATCATCTGTCATTAACTTGTGACATTTTTGACCTTTTCTCCCACTTTGGCCAATTCTTGCATAAAGTATCCTTGCTTGTAGT
Organism: Ostrea denselamellosa; assembly: GCA_024699665.1. Classification (NCBI taxonomy): domain Eukaryota; kingdom Metazoa; phylum Mollusca; class Bivalvia; order Ostreida; family Ostreidae; genus Ostrea; species Ostrea denselamellosa. The sequence goes on along the minus strand of JAMZEH010000005.1, from coordinate 21,636,963 downwards.
GGAATCAAGTTTGTTCAAACATAAGTTACATGCTTTCTTCTAAGGGGGATGTATGTAATACAGTTTTGAGTCACTGCCGAACATCTCTTTCCCCTAAATTTTATACACACCGTTACAATTTGTTAGCCCATTGAATTTCTGGTTTCTTGCACAGTCATTCAAAATGGAAGAAAATTAAAAATATGATGGATTTTTTCACTGTAAATGTTCTGAGCTGAAACAATATTCCAAAAATGGATGTTACATGTACCTCAGTTGGCAAGGTAAAACTGACTTTACAACAGAACTGCTTCTCAACATGATAGCAGCCAACGGCTGTGGAAGCAGAATGTCACAATTGCAGAATTATTATGTTGGAAGCCTTATAGTGATCAGCCTTTTGCATTCTTGCATTGACTGGAATTTTTTGGCTATGTCTGCAGCTGTTGAATTAAAAAAATTTATACATGAACTTTGGGTTGGAGATCATGTTTGAGCTTTCTTGACCTATTTTTGAAATAGTTGGGGACCTTGAACTTTGTTATTTCATATATTTGGCAGTTTTCTGCACTTTTTGGGCTATCCCAGTAGCTATTGGTTTGAAAATGTATACATGAACTAATATCAGTGGGTTACAGATCAATATTGAGTTTGGGCTATATTAACCTTTTTTGAAAGAGTTATGGACTTTGAACTTGGCAAATAATGCCACAAAGTGGGTCCCTTTTGTGATTCTTGCAATCACAATGATATCTAGTTGTTTTCTGTAGTAGAATGAGAATATTTCAGAGGTAGTAGAATAAGAATATTTCAGAGGTACCAACCTATTGTTGAATGAAACTCTGATAATTATAATTTACCATGTGGTGTTGTGGTAAGTCATCATGAGCCTTCTGATGTAGTGAAGTCAGCCAAACTTGACAACTTTTTTTTTATCCTTTTTCAGTTTTGGGGAAAGGAGAAATCTTAATCTCTACCATATAACCATACTTCTCGGGGACTTTGAAAGATTTCTGACATTAGGGTACATGAAGACAAGTTGGTGTGTGGGGGAGAGGGGGGGGGGGGTCTGGCCTATTTAGGTTTCCATTTCCATCAGCATCTTGATTTACTATTTCTTTTTGTCATTATTAAACTTCATAACACAATCACAATGTGAAATAAAACAAAGTTTATTCAGTATGTTTTAATTTACATGTCATGCAATTGTAAATATAGCAAAATAGCACAGATCACATTGATGTATTTTAATTTGGTAGATCCTCCGTTCAAAAAGTACTGTTGTCCAAGTATTGGTAGTTCTATAGTCCTTTTCAAAAGCATCCAAAAATGAACTTTGCTGCTCCACTGACCACCATAGAGCTCAGTTACATTTGCTGCTCCATTGAACACAGATTGCCATTACAAATTTCACACCCCCCCCCCCCCCCCAACCTTTCAAAGTATTGGAGTGATAGCCATCACTCATCACTTCTCCCATGCCCTTGCCCCCACTCATTTCTTGTATCAGCATGACAGCCCTCCGTAACACATTATATTGTTTTGAGAACTTGTACTATAAATACTTGTACTGTTTGCGCTGGAAGTATTGAGGGCTAACAAACCTTCGAAATCACGCAACTGCAGAGTGTAAATTCAAAATAAAACAGTGTTCCGGCAGTAATTCTATTTGGGGATAGTGAAGTCAAGGTGGAGTGTAAATTATTTTCTTAAGAACTAAAGGACCAGATAAAGCAAAGCGTAAATGAAAGTTGCCTTATATAATGAAGAATCACTTTTTTTCAGGCTATGATTCCTGGGGTTAGGATATGGTCAAAATAGAGTTTTTAATTTGTATGTAATAGTACATCGGAAAAAGTCTGATGATTGCAGTTCATACCCTCTTGTATTTTCGAAAATGAAATTATTTTTTGTTTACGTTCTACTTTCATTTTTGTTGGAATTCCCAGCTGTTAAACTAGATCTACTATATTTATCAAGTAGTTCTGCATTCATACAAATATTTTTTGCAACTGCAGTGCATTCATGAGGAAATTACTATCATTACAATTGTGTAAAGATATCAAAGGCAAAAACAATTAAGTAATAGCTGTAATATATTCTCTTCCAGAATTGCAAGTCTACATTTTGTCAACTTGATATATGAGAACTGTATATGACCTAATTTTGGATGCTGTTGATCATCACTATTTTTACTTATATATTGGGTATCTAAGTGTGAGCAGGGTGACTTGAGTTAGTCTTCATTGTTGTGGCCCTCTGACTTCTTGTTGAACTCAATATGAAAACCAACATTTTATTTGATTTTAGTGAATTTTGTGTCATAATAACTATGTAATCTTCATAGTGTAAACAAGTTTTGCTATACACAAAGTAATTGGACAGGTAAATGAAGGGTCTGGTAATTGCAGAAGTGAATTTTCAGCCCAAACCTCCCAGAAATTTTGCATTTAACTCTTTAGGATGTAAAAATGATTGATTCTACTTGTATTTTGTATGCATTATTAACTGCCAAAAAATTTCAATATTGATAGTCTATGCCCAGGTATATGAAATTTTCCTTCCTTTTACAAATAATTAACAGACACTGTTTCCTCTTCTATGAAGGAGTTAGATCGTTTACTGAATAGTATACTGGAGAATATTCATCAAAATTGTAATATGGCCGGAGGTTAAAAAAATAAAAATACAAGTAGCTGTCATTAAGACTTTCAAGAGAAATCAAATTAGAGGTTATATAGAAAAATGATATAATTTGTTAAAATGATTTGTTTTTGTTTTGTTGTTGTAATGGATTCAGACACCTGAATGTACATGTAGGGTCAGAGGTTAATGCAGTCAAATGAATACAAAGCTACCATCATAAATTGCACAGTCTATGTGAATATGTCTTCAAATATTTCTTTAGTTATAGTGTATTCACTAGAGAGGAGCTTCTGTTCACTAATACTTAATCAATTTCTGTCTGTTGGTGAAGGATCATATGCATTTCAGATACATTTATTTTTGAATAATCAATATTCTAGAAAAAAAAATCAAAGAAAATCATTAATTCTTTTTAATTTTCTTATTGGTGTCATGAAAATGCATACATTTTAGCAAGTAGCAGTTTTCCTTGAGCAGTTGTATGAAAAATTTTTTTTTTTTGTTTATGGAAAATCTTCAAAGAAGTCAAAGTTCAAGGTCAAAAGAGGGCTGTATACATGCAATTTGTCTGTTATATAACAAGTAACAGGTGCTTCAAAAAAATTTCTTTATCAACATATGTAGAAAGTAAATGTTTCATCTTTTAATGTTCATTATGCACTAGTACACTGGCTTATGTAGGACCAGTGTCTGCAGCAAATTCATGTGTAGGAAATTTTACTTTATGGGGAAATCAAATGTGAAAACCAAGATGATACTATGTCTGTAGATTGTCTAGTTTAGAAGTATTATTAAGATTTTACCTGTTTGACCTTTCAACATGAAGTCTCAAATTTGTCTTTGACCTTGTCCTATCACCTGATCAACATCAAGTGTCTATCTTTCTTTGACCCTCTCCTTTTACCTAACCAAGTATAAAGCCTGCCATAAAATGATTGGAGCATATAGTGTTACCCCTCCATGTCATTCCATCATAGTTTGTTTACTATGCTTGAAGATAATGTGCAAATATTTCATATATATATTTGTATTGATGATTTACAAATTAAGGTTAAGTCTCATATCATATGATCTATTTTCACCATTAGATTCACAAATTTCTAATCACTGTTATCTGCACTATTTCCCCAATGTTCTTTTAATGTGTACCTTTATGAATCAAGTTTCATTTTCTTTAGTAATTTAATTAATTAGTGTAAGGTGCACCTTGCACTTGCATGTCCTTATTAATAAACACTAATTTAATTCAATTCTCTTCATAACTGATTCAGGAAAACAAAAGCATCAGTATGATATTCTGTTTATGTTTCATTTGTTCACATCTTATTTTGAACAGCAGTGCATTTGTGTCGTACCATATCTAGCCTCACTGGATCAAACAAGTTTTAAGTGTAACGTGTATACTGTATAGTTCAAATGTAACAACAAAAATTGAAGTTACTGACAGACCAACAACTGTATCCTTCCTCTACAATCTTTAATTAATCTTGGAACATGTAGGTTCTGCAATCAGTGTGAGATCATTTCTGTTTTTTTCTCAATCCTGAGTTTTTTTTAATATTTTTAAATTTTCAAGAGACACAACTTCAGAAGGCTTGCTGTGTATCTTGAAAATTTTAGAAATCAAGGAACAAGAGTTTTAGAAAACCAGTTACTAACAAGCACATGTTATGGGACTTGTTTTTTCGATTTATTCGCCGGTCACTATTGGAGCGTTTGCTTTGTAACCCAGAGGTTGTGAGTTCGAGCCCCACTCGTGCCATGAAAGATGTAAAAATAGGTAGTGATTGCTCCTTCGCCAAACGTCTGGCATTTAGAAGTAAGAATCACGGGGCTTTCAGATATGACTTTAAAAATGGCTTTGACACATTAAAGAACCCTCATTGCTATGGCCCTGAGCACTAAGCATAGGTCTAAATTTGTGGTACTTCACCTACAGCTGGTGACATCTCAATATGAGTGAAAAATTCCTGATGGGACGTAAAACAAACGAACAAACAAATCAATTCATTCACTTGGAGGGTTTGGTTTTTTTTTGTCAAACGTTTTTCCTTCAGTTGATGTCAACTCTGTTAAAATATACATTTACATGCAATAAAAATGAGTCCTCTCGATGATCTGTGGAAATGAAATATATAAGGGAAAAGTTTGAAGAGCAAAAAAATTAAAAGCGACCAATCAGAATTGCCCCAGGGTGTTTCATAGCATGTTAGTAAAACCAAAAAAGAACAACCGAGTTGGAATGGTGAAACAGAAGATGATAATAGGAGAAATAGAAATACCAACTTCCCAAGTGCCATCATCCTGAATGATAGTTATATAACTGCCCTGTGCAACTTCCCTTTTAATGACCCTATCTGGGTTTCCAAGAAAGCTTCCATGCTTGACATTTTTGAAATTGCATGTATATATTTCAAATTTTGGGCAAATTTTGTTTGATTTCTTATATTTGGTGGTAGTCCCAATCATGAATGTCATTTCTGTGTATTTTAATTAAGTAAGGATTCAGAAATTGGAAAGTCATTAGAATGGCGTGTAAAGATGATTAGAAAGGTCTCTATTATTATGTAAGATTGCCAGACGCTGGACAGAGACCCCCCTAATCAGCTACTTCTACCAATAATGATGAAAATGGACTTTCAATCCGATTTTCCAGATAAGTTACATTGTTGTCATTATGCAACTAAAATTCAAATTACATGACCCTACACTCCTTTGAAGGCAGCATCTGAAGTTCTAATCCAGGGTTAACTGAACATTAATTAATTATTGTTGAATTAAAGATGTTAATAAGCTATTAGATGATTCATATAGATGATCCTCTTGACCATTTACTTGTATATGTCCATAATGGTTTGAAGATACAGGAACAACCTTAAAAAATTGTTCATAAATTGGTGAGGAAAAATTGACCAGACTGATTACACAGACATATCTTAAAGACCATTGGCAACTTACTTAATGGGAGGGAAATCTTGATATAGGATAATTTGTACATTTATACCAGTATAGGAATCTACCATGTGAGTATTACTGAAGAGTTGGCTTTCAATTAAAAACTTTATTAATATATATATATATATATATATATATATATATATATATATATATATATATATATATATCGTCTTCCTTTATTCTTTTTAAAATTCAGAAATGCTTTGAGTTTCAAAATGGAAAAAAAAAAATTCATAAACAATGAAGTTGTATGTTGGAAAGTCAGAGTATCTTTGGTGTATAACCAATCAGTGTTCAAGGGCCTACATTATTAGAATTAATTGGAAATGGAGTTTTCAGTTGGTGTTCCTGACATCACGAACACAGGAAGTATGCAGCAACCTAACAATACAGTTAATGGGGCTCAACCTGCAATGTTATGCCTGAATGGTTATCCATAGAACCCTAATCACCCAAATCCTTGCAGGGCCATGTTATATTTGCATAAACAATTACCCTGTTGTAAATACCATGACGTTCCATGCACAAATTCAGAAAAGTAAACGAGGGATTAATGCCGATTGCATTTAAATGCCCTGGACCATGAACAAAGCAGGAAATTGCCTCTCTTGAAAATATCAAGAGTCAATCTGTTACTGTGATAACAATCCTTTAAATTTGTGTTCTAAATGTCTTTGGTTTTGGTTGATTCCATGTCATTTAACAGACAATGAAATTTGTTTGAAATTACTTTTTAAAAATATGGAAATGTTTGCTTTCATCTGAAGTCACCAGGATAAGGTCTACTAATTTTTCCAATAACTATTGTTTTAGCAGAGTTGTCTTGATATAGGACATGTACTGAAACTTGATTTTAGAGAGGAAAAAAAAAACACCCTCTGCTTTCAGTGAATTGGCAATTTTCAGAAATAGTTTTTAAAATCCTTATGTAGCATTAAATTAGGGTTTTTTTTGGTAGGATATTGAAAGCTTTGATGTTGGACAAAGAAGCCTAAGAACAAAGATCTGTGTCATGTTGATTAAGGAGATGCCCTAACTCACCTACTACCTGAGTAATTTCCCCTGATGAGACAAGAGTTAAATCCCCAGATGGTTAATTTGCCATGATGACAGCAGAAGTTATCAACATTCAAGTCAAACAGGAAACTGCAGATAGTAACCACCAGAACACGACCTCCAACAAGGTCACAGAGCCAGAGGAGAATGGTGTACAGGTGTCCGAGGAATCCATATCCCAGGAATCAGCACCACCAGCGGTGTTCGTACAAGCGGCGACTACTTTGGACAGCAGCAGTATCAGTGCCAGTGAGCAGTTACAGCGTATGATTCAGCAGCAGTATCTAGTCAACCTCATTCAATTTCAGCAATCTATGCTGCAGGTAAACCAATTGCTTTTGGCCAATTAAAGTACCTTGAACAACTGGGAATAAGTTTCAGGACTTTGACAGATTTTCTTACTGTATAACTAATTTTGTTAATTAACCAAGTAAAAAGATGTGGGAGTTAAATCCAATTTAAAAAGAAGTTTTGGAGGCATAAAGATTAATTAAATGATCATTAAAACTTGTTTCTGTTCTAATCTTTGGCTCCATTTTTTTCAAGCAACAGTGAATGTAAAAGTGAATATTTATCATGAACCCTATTGCAGACTGGGCAAGCTATGCAGCACCACCAGAGTTTACTCTCAGCCATTGACTTCACCAAACTGAATCAGGATGCCACAGCTACGTCTGAAGCCTCCACCACTCAGGTTCACAGTGAAGCAATCGACAAAGAGAAGAAGCAGGGCAAGGTGAACATTGAAGGCCTGTTGGATATTGGGTCGGACTCTGAGACTGCTGAAAATGGGGATGGAGTCCTAGGAGAGGGAAGTGATGAGATGGCAAAGGGGTGCAAGGAAAGAATTAGACATTCTGGTAAGTTTTGGGTTGATGTTAATGTCTATAAAAATATTGTGAAGTTCACTTGATCTTTAAACTTTAGCCGAGTTCTGTTGCTATAATGTGTATGTACATTTCTTTCTGTAAAAGAATATGCCAGGATACATATTTATGTATTTTGATAAATGTTTTTAGTTGGTGGAAGAAATATAAACCAATATGGAAGAGAATTTACAAATGGACGACCCCTTCCTGACCATTTAAGAGTTCAGATTCTACAACTAGCATTACAAGGAATTCGCCCCTGTGAAATCAGCAGGCAGCTACAGGTTTCTCATGGATGTGTCAGCAAGATCCTCAACAGGTATTTTGTTACATAAAACAATTGTCCTTAAACTATCATGCAAATGCCAGATTTGAAGTCTTTCTGTGCAGATACCCTTCAGTATACATGGATGTCATGTTTAATACCCCTGTTAAATTTATCTGAGTATTTATTTTTTGAGAACATTTAATAATATAGATTTTAAGAAACAGCTTATGTGGTTATCCTTAGTTGTTGAGAATGTCATGCATGTGTGTATATATGGGTGTCTATATATAAAAATCCAGATTTCTGTCTTTTGTTAGCTGTAGAGATAACCCTGTAGTGAGAGGAATATGTATATTAATTCTGGGTCAGAAGATCATAGGCCAAGGTTGTCATAATGCTCATTAAAAGGGGTCACCCACTTTTCAGTGTTTTTGGTTTATTCTGAAAAATCATCATTTTCATTTCCTCAGATGTGGTATTGTCATTATTTTATATATATATATATATATATATATATGTGTGTGTGTGTGTGTGTGTGTGTGTGTGTGTGTGTGTGTGTGTGTGTGTGTGTATTGAAGTGCTGTTATGTAAACTGAAAGCTGTAACATGTATTAAGCTATGTAATATCAAAAGAATTGACATCCATGGTAGGTCCTTGTTATACTTAATTGGCAATAATAAAGATATATGATTCCGGTATATACCAGTTTACTGTTCCATATTAAATTTCATTCAAGATATCATGCAAAGTATGCGTATACTACAGATCTTAAAATTTCAACAAGGTTTAAAATATCAGAGACTGCATCTCAAATATGATACCTCAGTTTATAGATACAAGTTGATGGTCTCAAATTTACAACACATTATAACTGTAATATCTGGATATTTATGTAGCATTAGAGATTAAAACTTGAGCTGCTTGATGCAAAACCTTGAAAAAAAAATGATATTAATTTATGCCCTGTACTGTTAGAAGTATATTTATTGGGCTGACTTTGTTTTACTTTCAAGCAGATTTGAAATTTTTGGAAGTCTGGGTATGAAATTTGACAGTGACTTTGACATGTTTTAGAATCTGTTCACTCTTGGGATATTTTATTTTGATATAGTTGTTCACATGTCAAGGTGTATTTTGGTTGATACCATTGGTAGCTAGACAATATGAAAAATAAACCCTGTACTGCTTGAATGCATCTCTGTTATCTGTGCAGTCATCAAGAACCGGAAAATAGCCGATTTGTGACAGATATTTTTGTCATTTATTTTCCACTCCATTACCTTTCATAGTCAGAAATCCACCTAATCCTTTTATAAGGTTATAGTTTTTATTCCTCTCAGAAGTTAAAGAGTGAAGCTTTATGTGGAGGCAGGCAAGCGTGGTTAGACAAATTAACACAGTCTTTTGAAATACACTGAACTTTGCTGTCATGGGTCGGAGACTGCCAATGAACCAACGGGGTGACATGTAGTGTAAAGAGCGGTACAAAGACACCCATTCCTTGTTAGAGCTATAATGCTATGAATACACACGGTTAAATGTTCACAGTGCACTGTTTTTCTCTGTCCCATTGTTCATGGGTGATTTGATCTGATTGTTTAAATTACATTGGAATAATCTGTTGTTAATGTCTTTGAGGTCAGTCATAATGCATTTGTTTTACCAATTGTCACAACTTTATTTACTTTCATTTTGTAAATTAAAAAGTTTGGCAGACAAATTTCTGTTGTCATTATATATGTATACAGAGGTGTTCCATATATATATTCATGTTGTATGTAAAAAAAAAAAAAAAAAAGGAATCTTTTATGTTGACATATGTAATGCACATATTGTTCGTATATTAAAAATCAATATGAACATATACAAAGTGTGAACATTCAATCTGAAATATCATTGTTTCCTCATTTGTGTTAGACAACAGTCAATTTGTTTATTTTAATTTCTTTACTGATGAACTGTATTTACAAGTATATTGATGGCAGTTTCATAGACAATGTTGTCAAGGATATGGGGTCATGGCAACATTGGAATTTAATGTTTCAAAATGTCATTTTGATACTTTCTTAATTTGCCTTTTTTTTTTTTTTAAACAGATACAGGAAGACAGGAAGCATCAACCCAGGTCAGATAGGAGGAAGTAAACCTAAGGTCACGACCCCAGATGTAGTGAACCGTGTCCGACAGTATAAACTAGAAAATCCACAAATGTTTGCATGGGAAATTAGGCAGAAGTAAGACTCCAAAAATAATGGATACCTAAAATTGCCTAACATGGGTTTTAGTTTGTCAGTTAATGTTATAGTATGTGCTAAGGGCTTTGAGTGATGAGCAGATGTCAAGGTCAGTTCTAAAAGTAGTGTAAAATAAAAGTTAAAACAGAAACATCATGTATGTTCTGTGTGTAATTGAATTTCATCAATAGAAACCTATGCAATCTAAAGAACAGATATCTTACCGACACTGTAGGATGGTGACATGAAAGATTGTATCATTAAACTTTTTTTTTTTAACAAAGATCTGCTTGATCTTCCATGTTGACCATGTCTTTTTAAATGGAATCATACAAATCATTTTTAACCAATACTTAGAGTTTTCAAATTCTATACCCTCATGTTTGAAAGAAGATCATACAGTATTCACAAGTGAATGTGAAAAATAGACAAAAATATCTGTAACACTTGGCTTTATTGATTTTTGAAGAATTAATTTTGCGTGATGGAGTTTTGTGTACAGTAGCCTTTGGAACCTTTAAAATAATTCTTGCAGAAAATTCGTGTAGATTTGCCTGAGTGCACTCCAATAAATCAGGGGTCGGTGAAAGGTATTGATTAGAATTCATGGTGTGTTTCTCTATTGATTGGTCGACTCTGTTGAACAATTTGTTGAGAAGGAAGCAGTGGTGTGCAACATTGCCTAGATACGCAGAAATGGACAGAGGATCAGACAGTTTCAGTTATCAACTTCACAATCAATGCCACTATGCCCACAGCAGATAAAGCTGGGTTTCTATATTCCTGGAAACAAACATATTTTCATCTACATTACTTTCTAGATTTCTCTGTTTTTGTTTTTTGTTTTAATTATATTCTTCAAAAGATAAAACTGAAATTAAAAATGTTCAATAAAAAGCTTACATTGACAATGTAAAAGTTCAATAAAAATTACATTGATTGTATAAAAGTTTTGTAAAAAAAAAAAAAAAAAAAATGTACAGTAATATTTAGTTTAAACAATATTTTATTCAATAAATAATTGAACAGGATTAAGCAACAGGCATAATCTATAAATACCCACTCCTTACAATGCCAAGGCAATGTTATAAATATTAAATGTAAATGATTATATTATAAGGTATGGTATTATATTAATACATTTATGAATCAAACAAACAAGAAAGACAGAAAGATAAGTAAGTAAATTAGGTTATTTACTACTATTGGAGAGAGAGAGAGAGAGAGACAGACTCCATCTCATCAAAGAATAATGATAAAAGTAGGTTGATGAAGAAGATGAATACAATATTTGTCAAATGATTACAAAATCTGTGCAATTATTTTAAGTATTATAATATCTAAATTAAAATACACATTTGTGTTGATGTGATGTATAGAAGTACAATGTCAGATATTTTGCAATTTTTTTTTGGTATGGCTATAAGGGGTTTCCCTTTAATAATATATCCAAGTTTAAAGGTACATTTGGATTAGCAAGGTTGTAGAAAGTAAAATTAAATTTCTAGTAAAAATTACATTGATAGTGTAAAAGTTCAGTAAAATATTAATATCACATGACAATTATATCAATGTCATTCTTCCAGCATATTGAGAGAGCAACATATATTTGCAAGGAATTTATATTCATTAGATGTTGTATATTAAAGTTCATGGGGTGAATGTCAGTGTTTGAATACAATTACATATAGTGATATTCTTTGATTCTACAACAGACTGTCACAGCTTATTTATTAATTTTATTTATAATTATCACTCTTCCAGGCTACTAGCAGATGGGATTTGTAATGAGAAAAATATCCCCTCCATAAGTTCAATAAACAGAATTATCCGTGACAAAGCCATTCTTCAGAGACGCTGCATTGAGGGAATTCCAGTTGTTGACTCAGATGATGTAAGACACCGTGTATAAAATCTGATTTATGAAATAGAAAATGTGTATAAATTATAACATAACGACTTTTGATTATTTCATTAAAAGAAGGAATATCATTTTTGACAACATTTGTCATAATTACTTGTATATATGGTTATTTATTTCCCAACAGGGTGAAACAGATGAACTAACAATTGATCCAGAACACTTGAAGCATTTCATGATTGTACCAAATCTGACTTCTAATGCAACAGAGAGTCAGTCTGTCATCCCCATTCAGGCTCTCTCCAGTATCTCTGCAGACAGTCCCCAGACGGTGGTCATACCATCAGTGAGCATGCCCAGTCAGAGTTCGGTGACATCTGTTTCACCGAATTCTCCAAGTTCGACAGTTGTTACTTACCAGGTGACATCATCTTCAGAATCAGCTTCGGCCACACAGTTAAATTCAGAGAAATGCCCTGAAACAGAGGCATATGACATTGAAAAAGAACAAGAGACAGCAGTGTCCTTCATACAAGAATCCTCCAGTGATGATGGAGACTCATCAAAAGGTCATGATATCAAGATCATTCAGTTGGACTATAACAATGATGAACAAAATAAAGCTGGATCTGGCTCTGAAAAAACTGATGTGTCAACAGCTGACTCAAGCAGGCAGAACAACCTGCAGGCAGTTTTGTCCCATTTGATATCTACTCAAGCTACCACCATCTTGAGAGAGGAGGACCCTAAACAGGTCACAGAGACAAAGAAAAAATCTCCACAGGTCTCTCCACCTTTGACCAAAGCAGATATGCCTCCTCCATACAGTGTAGCAGTAGGACCGTTATATACAACCATTCCAATGTACAACCCATCAATTATGAAATCCTCACCACCAATTACAACACCCACTAGTACTAAACAGGCAAAGGGGAAATCCAAGGCTGTTAAATTAGAGAACAGAGAAACTGCGGAACATCAAGGAAGAAAATCCAGATCACAGCAGAATTCCACATCAGCAGCTTTTATACCTGGATCTGGGTTTTATGACTACACTCTACCAGACAGAGGATTAGGATCAAGTCAGCCTTCTACCAACAGAACATCCCCTCCCCAGGCTGGTAAAATTGCAGGTATGGGTACTGGATGGCCCTTTTCACAGTCACCAATTCAACTTCCTATACCCAGTCCAACTTCTTCAGAGAAGAGTCGCACTTCGCCACTGGACCTGTCATCTACCCCTCAAAAAGAGGTTCAAAGGTCACCTATTGCAAGTGGAGAGAAAACGGACCCAGTGGTCAGTTCCTTAAAAGTGCCTCCACCAGCTGATCAAGCAAAGAAACAGGTTGTTGCAGAAATCAAAACAGCTGCAGAGGAGAAACAAATATTTGATAGAACACCGATAGCTCACTATGATAAAAATGTCTTGATCTTTGGAGAAAATGCAGTTGAGATCATTTCTGTGGGAAACAACAAGTGGATTGTGAGAAATGAAGATGAATTGTGTCATGTTGCAACAGGAGAAGTTATGAAGAAAAAATCAGGAGAAACTTCTCCAACAATGCAGGTGAAAAGACTGTCCACAGAAAGTGCTAGTGATGGTAGCATGTTGAAGGTTCCAAAAATCAATGTAGCAGATTCCCTAAAAACAACAGGTGCTAAAAAATCTCCACAAACAGTTATGAATGGTGCAAATATCAAAGACACCGCCAAAGTGGATGGAAGTGGAGAACATGTGGATGACAATAGAAATAACTGTCCAGTACTACAAAAAATGTTGAAACCAATTGGTCAGTGATGACAAAACTTCTGGTGAACATTGTATCTTCATTTTGAATTGCATCTATTACAATACAGGTGATTTTCCATATTAGAAAATATAAGAGGACATTTTAGTTCTTTCATTCAGTTACACAGTGTTCAGTTTGTAGAATGGAAACAATATTGCCTATAGAATTGTTTTGAAAAAGTTGTTAAATTTATAAAATTCTACCAGTTCGAAGAACTGTAGTGTAGGTATAAACGATTTGTAGTTTAGGTAGTGTCTTTACAAAGTTTTTAATTATACAATGTATTTGTACTCATTAAATGTTTTTGGTGCTTGCATGTGTATAATACTGGATGATATGTACCAGTAGTCTTATTTTAATCCACAGTCCTTTAATTTGCCATTGTCCAGATTTTTTCATCTTAATCTACAAAGTTTGCCATAATTTGTAAACCACAACATCATATAGATCTGTTTGATTTCCATTGTAGGGGTTATCTCCCTTTTGAGATGGTCTAATTTGCATGAGTATAAATTGGTGTTCTGTTGGAAAATTATTTGTAAATATGTAATTTAGTCTTGATTTTATGCCAAACAATTGACAATCATGTGAATATGTTTTATTTCTGCATTATAAGCATGTTAATATCTTAGATTCAGTTGGAAAGGGAGAAAGTTTTGATGAAAGAGATAGCCTTTTCTGGCACAGTTAATGTAAAATGTATTGTGTTTTACTATTTTTACTGCATAGAGGCTCTCCTTGCTGATAAATGAATCCTAAAATTAAGTTAATTTATTGAAAACCTATGGTAAAAGCCTAATTTGGGCCTTTTAAATTCATTTACTTATTTTTATGAAGAATGTATGCACATCTTTCTGATGTATGTTACTTAGAAAAATGCTGGCCATCCTAAGATATGATGACATTGATACAGAACTTTCCTTATTTTTCAACATTTTGATGAAAAAGTGTTAACTTTCCTTCCTTTTTTTTTGTTTCTGCCTCGTGGACAAGATTCATCATGTTACCACATGTATATCTTTCAAAGATACATTATTGATAGATCTTGTTCATGAAGTCACTTAAAATGACATTTTCAATTTTAAAAAGGGACAGCAGATAATGAAATGCCATTTCTAATGCCAAATGACAAACTATAGCATGAAATGGTGGTAAATGTTATTATGGTTTTATCACAAAAGAACTGCATACTTCACTTGCTTTTCCACATTTTTGAGGGGTCAGATTTAGGCCCTTAGCAAATATTCTGTGTGGGAATTTTAAATTAAAATACACAAGTTTTGAGCTCATAGCTCTTCTTTGTCAGAGGTGTATTTAGTGGTACTAAGAATGCTTAATTGGGTCAGTGTATACCTACAATCAGTGAGGAAGATGATAAAATAAATGAAAAGCTCCTTCTTTTTAAAGATGTAACTACTGAAAAATTGAAATACTATCAAAAGAAATGTTTTATGAAAACAATGCCCTATATGCAAATAATATCCTGGATATTGCTGTGTTTCTTAACTTCCTGAATACTGATTATTTACTTGGCTTGTGTATCAGATAACTTCAGGTGATGAAACCAAGTATGAAAAGCTTACTGTATACATTTACAAATTCATTGATAAGCATTTGTACCACCCCGAGTGTAAGAAATTCTGTTCATGCCATTTCAAGTACAAGTGTTCTCTAAAGGGAAGTAACTTGGATGCATCTCAAAACTAGCGTATTTTTTTAGTAATATTACAGATATCACAGAATTCTGTTGTCACTGGTCACATGTCATGTCAGAAGTTTCATGCTGTGATGAATGGATATATTGTCTCAGATAATTTGTGATTTAAGTAGATGTGTTGATTCTTTTCTGACAGTAGCATGTATTGTGATCTGAATAACCTGTGTGTTTGCAAAAATTGATTTTTTTTTGAAACGAGATCTGCCCATTGAATTGAGAAATAGGGTGTAGTTGTTGTGATGTTATAGTGTTAGGTGTGTATTGTTGTTTCTGTTTGGTATCTTGTATATATATAATATATATTATATATATCCGTTGTTGATGGAAATCCACTCTTTTAATGGAACAAATTTGTTGTTAGATATGTGTTCTAATTTTCTTAATTTAGTGTTTTCAAAATTTTATGTAGTGATTTTGTTCTTTTCAAAGGGAAAATACAAACAAATAGAATGGATGTTTTTGTTCTAAGAATTTCTAGAGATAGTTATACTTATGAACAGCTACAATGGTTCTTTATTGGTGTGAATTCCAGTAATGTACTTCTACAGAATTGCCACACTTTTCACCACATTGCTTTACCTAACAAATTTCAGTATTATGGTCTTAGCATTGATAGTTAAGGAAATTCAACACTGTATAATGGCTATTTTATGCTTGCAAGATTTTTCACTATTAGATTCTAACAAAACTTCCACAAAAATTAAATGGTTATAGTACATTGTATTTGATTTTAAAATTACCCAAACATTAATAGGCTAACTTCATATTAAAACAATACATTGCATGTGCTACAGTATGTTTTGAAATAAATTAAGGCATTAAAAAAATTTATTGTGACATGGTTTAACTGTGGGATGTAGTGAAATTAAACACATTAGATGGAAGTGGAAAGTTTTAAAGTTAGATTCTGACTGTTTAAAATCTGAAACGAAAAATTAGTGTTTTAATTTGCCTCAAAGTTTTATATACATATATTTGAGTATTTTATATTTTATACAGATTGCCAAAATTTAGCATTGCTAGAATTTAGAACCAAAGAATTTTGTTGCTTTTAATGGTTCCCCTTTGTCATGTGTTGGTTTGGTTGTTTTGAGACAATCAATAAAATATATATATAAAAAAACCCTGTTTTTATTTAGCAACAGAGGGAGTTTTCATGTGCAAAGTTCAGCTCATCACACTTTTGAAAAAAAATTTCCCAGATAGGATTCATTATGATGTTGTTAGTCCATCTCTCTTTTGCATTTACAGGGTGTCAAGCCATTTTTGACCAATCCTATATAGGAAAATAGGATTTTTCACTATGAAAATATAGGGTATATATAGGATAAAATTTTGCAAATAATTGAAATTTCAAGCATAAATGTTTGGCCTCCTCCTCCCCTTTAGCCATACCTCACCTCACCTCCCTTTTACTTGAAACACAGAAACGTATTGTTACTACTTATAACACCTCTTTAACAACTAAAAAATAGCAGTTAGCTACATGTATTACAATTTACTTAATAATCAAACATCAGTTGACCATATGATATCTTTTTCACTTCTTTTTCACTTTCTTTTTAGGTGGCTGGTCACCAGTTAAAGTTTTGAAATCATTTATACCTCAAGAAATATAATAATGTTTTGACTTGTAGAAAGTTTTTTTATTTTGAAAGAAATATGTTTTAAAGATGACAGATTTTGTTATCAAAAGCAGATTATTATTAATTACTGTACAAATTAAAATGAAATATAGCTAGTACTGAGTGGGCATTCATGTCACTTATTCTTAAAATTCAAATTTATTTATTAATTGATACAAGTGCTCTGCGGTTGGTAACTTCTTTTTGACTGAAAGTAATTATTTTGTTAAGTAACAATTTATGAAATTATCAAATAGTTATTTACTAATTACCTGTATGTATCAAACTCATAAAAAATTTCGCTTGTATAATGCTCGATCATATCATTATATAAAAATATACTTAATTAAATTCTAATTTTAGTTTAAAAAGTATAAAAAATACAAAAGAAACAATATGACAGATTCCTAGTGTATTGCACATGTAGTTACATTGTAAAAAAATTGAATTTTAGATAGTAATATTCTTTTATCAATAACAATTGACTCAAGAAATGTAGAAGTTTTCATTAAATACTGTATGTCAAAATATAGAAAATATTTTTAAAATTTGTAAATCATTCATATAAACATCAACAAATATTATTTGACACTCCAAGAACACTGAAACCATATTGCTGCATTAGGTTAGCTCAATACTACAGACCAGTACAAGCATTAACACCATCTACAGCTTTCATTTCAAACTCTAATACTCTTATATATCAATACTGATAAATTTCACATATGAAAATCTCCACTTTCATTATTTTTTGTCCAAAGTTCTAAAAATATAGGAGTTAAAGTCAAAATATAGGAAAATTTAGTGAAATATAGGAATTATAGCAACATTCTGAAAAAATAGGAAAAATATAGGAATATAGGACCACTTGACACCCTGCATTTAGGGTGAAGATGTAAGAGCAAGAGGGTAAAAGTGCAAGAGTGAGAAAGTGAATTTGCAAGTTTGAGGGAGCAAAATTGAAGAGGCAGAGGAACAAAATACAACAAATTCACACTCAAGACTTCACATTTTCTATGCCTTTAATGTGAAGGAGCAAGTGACCTGATCAAAATACCATAGTTCAGTCCTTCAAGTGGGAATATGTTTTTAAAGTACATGAATGTTGTTGAGAAACATTGAACTTTCATCTCATTTTAGTATGTGATCAAGTAAAGGATATCCTCAGATATATGTTCAATGTACAGCATTAATGAGCATTTACCGACATGCATGTACATGTATTGTTAATAATTATATTCTTAATTCAAAGGAGTATAGAGAAGTAATCATATAACTTTAATTCAGTGGAGTATAAGAATGTATCTGTAGCTGATATACTATTTTTCAATTGCATCTTGAATTATATATGCCCTGCTTCATACATATTTTACACTGCCTCGTAAATGTATATTCTGACTGTCAACAGAAAAGGGATTTCAAATACCTGAAGTCCTCAAAGCAATTGTTATCAAGAAAGCTGAGATTCCGAAGACTTGGTCAAAAACTTGAAACAAAATAACAATGTATGGATGCACTTGGATCCATCCAAGAATTTTTCACATCTTCAGCTGAAGGTGAAGTAACACAAATTTAGACCTATGTATGGTACTCGGAGATTTAGCAGTGAGGGTTCTTTCTCATGTCAATGCCTTCCATGACACTCTTGGGTCATTTAAAAGACACAAGGCTCTTACTTCTATATGCTGAGCATACAGTGAAGGAGCAATAGCTGTTATAAATTCCTAAAAATACAGAGTTATTTTTGCATAATTTCATGAGAAGCATTACTCGTGAAATAAAATTAATTTTTTTATATTGCTAAAATAAATGTAAAGTCTCTGATCAGCAAATCACTTGCGAATTCATGTTCACATGATTTGTCGTCTATGATTCTGGATTACAAAGTACTCGCATAAATAAGAAATTTATAACACCTACTTTTACATCCTGAGTTTAAAGTTATGAACAAGAATCAAACCTATGACCTCCCTGTCACAAAAGAAACACTAACCACTGAGCTGGTCAGAGCCACAGCAACAGGAAAATCTCATTTACAAGGAACTACATTTATGAATTGAACTCGTAAGAAATTTAATTATTGAGAAATCACTGTATAATAGATTATATTAGAATAATCAAAACAAATCCCCTGCCACTTCCTATCAAAACTATGAAAAACTGTCAGAATTTTGCAATGGATAAATGGAACTCAATTATGAGGAATTTCCATTTTTAAGGAAGTGATTTTACTGACTTGTCATCAATGTTACTTCCCGTATATAGTGAATTTGGACCACAGTTGAAATGTCCATCAGTGTCATTTTAACATGTATTTGAATATATGATAAAGTCAATGTACAAACAAATGTAATTTTTCCAATGATTTAAATGTTGAGCATGTTTTAGAAATAAAATTTTACTTTTGAAAATACACGAGGGTGTGAACTGAGATGCTGCACGCCAGCATACTTTATGAAGCATGTACATTAGCACTTCATGAAAAGTATGCTGGTGTGAAGTGTTGGAATTCATGCCCTCATGTATTTTCATATGATAGTTTTTATATTTATATTCTGCTTTCATTTCTGTTAGAATTTCCAGCCATTAGAGTAGGACATCATATTTATCAAGATTCATATGCATTGTTTACAACTGTTGTGCATTAATGAGGATGACTCTCATAACATTTTGTAATAATATCAAAGATAAAGGCACTTGAAATATGAATACATGAATTACACTGATCTTGAAACAAATTAATACATATATAATATCATGAAGTTTGTGCCTATGTGTTTTAACATAAGTTCCTTCTTTTAAAAAAAATCTAAATGAAGATATCAAATATTGATTATAAGTTCCATAAAGAATACAAACTTAAAGAGTACCTCCCCTGGCAAACATGGATGCCTGGACACACCAGAGGTGGGCTCAGGTACGTAAGAGGAATAAGCATTCCTAGCTGTTACGGGTTACACATGCCTTGAGCGACAAGTTGTATTTGCATATAAGATCATTATAATGACATATAGAATTTGTGAAATACTGACTTCAAATAAGACTGTTGTAGCCCCTGTAACATCAACTTATTTGTAGGTAGCTTATTATGTTGTGATATTATTGTTATTATGTGATATAAAGAATCATAGTTACGATTAAGGAACTAAACATAGGATTCCCCAGGAATTCCTTAAAAGCAAATTTATAATGATTTTTTTAGGTCACCTGAGTAAACTTACTGATAACTACCATTCCATTTCTCTTTAAATTTGGTATGAAGCATCTCTGGGACAAGAGGGACATAAATTGTAAATCTCAGGACTCCTGCACCCTTACGGGCAGGGCTAAAACCTGCCAGAAATTGACCAATTTTCAAAAATCTTCTTCTCTACAACTGCACATATGTAAGGAAAACTAAATGCTTAGTGATATAGAGCAGGAAAGCCTCAATCAAAATTGTAAATTTCATGATCCCCAGGGTAGAGGTTCTGACTCCAGGGAGGGGCAAAATTAGTATATAGTGTTTATATGTAAAACATTTAGATAACATTTAAATAACATCTTCTTTTATTAGTGCTTTTAAAACTATGTTGAAACTAAATGGATATTTAGAGTGAGCAGGTAGTCCATTGACCAAAATTGTAAATTTCATGATCCCAGGGGTAGAAGTTTTGGTAAATGTGTTCACAACTGAACATTTTTAACTTCTCGATAACTACCATTCCAATTCTTTTCAAATTTGGTTTGAAGCGTCTTTGGGACAAGGGGGAGATAAATTGTAAATTTCAGGACTCCTGCCCTCATGGGGCCTTAGAGGTGGGGCAATTGACCAATTTTCAAAACTCTTCTTCTCTACAATGTGTAAAGCAATTAAAAAACATCTTTATTGCTGTCAATACTAAATTGAACTAAATAGATATTACCAAAATTGTAAATTTGATGTTCCCAGGGGTAGGGGTTTTGGTATCTTGGTGGGGCCAAAGTGGTCAGTAATTAAATAAGTTAACAACTGAACATTTTTAACTTCTTGATAACTACCATTCCATTTTTTTCAAATTTGGTACAAAGTATCTTTGGGACAAGGATGACATAATTGTAAATTTCAGGACTTCTGCACCTCTGGGGCCTTGGGGGTGGGGTAAAAACTTTCAAACATTTTTGAATTGATTATTTTAAAATTGACATATTGTATGTGTACTTATTTTACCATACACTTTTAGAATTTGGCACAGTCAGAGCTGATCGATGCACTATTTTGCATCGTCATAATTTAGCATTTCTCCTATGTATATAATGAATGAATTTAATGCTCTAAGTGCTTCACCACCAAAGCTGCTAAAATTTGAATCCCTCTAAAATAAGTATATACATTTATAATTTTGCATTCTTTTTTTAAACTGGCATGTACCTTTCACAGTTGAAAAAAAAAATTCATTTGAATAGTGGAATTTATCTCCAATTTCACAATCTATCTATATGTTGGGAAAAAATCAACAAACGATATATAACTAACACATCTAAATTCCATAAACTATATACCCAAGATCATAGTTTATAATAAAAAAATCAATGTCAAAATTATTATATTTACCTCTACAATCTATTAAAATAAGATCCGCTCACGTAAATTGATACACTGAAAATCTACGTGATTTTAATCAGATTATTTATTTCTACAGAGTTGTCGCTCTTTGCTTCTATATTACAGCTTTAAAATTTTCGCGCTAGATGACGTCATGAAAGTGGAAGCTGGTTACGGAAGTGGCAGGCGAGCATATCGAGAGGATGAGTAACACATGAATGGAGTGTTGGTTCAGGCCCCAAGCAGAACAACGAAAGAAACAAGGGACCTAAATGTGACACGATGAGTCGGACACAGTAAAGAGTAAGTTATTTGTATGATATTATAACTATGCATTCTGTTATGTCGTTAAAATGACCCGATTCTGCTTAGTCGCAAATGCGGTCTATGAGTCATCATCTCTATCGTGTTGGTATTTGTCTTTCTTTTTTTTCCCCTTTTTAATCTAGTATTTATGTATATCGAGGGATATATATTACTTTTTCACAAATGAACATGCATCGGCAATTTATCTGGTCATGCATTTGATAACCAATTAAATAATATTGAAAATTCGGTACAAATTGGAGGCTTAAATATAGGCTAAGAATACCTGATTATATGATAACAAGGTATTCTATTTGTCTCACAGTCTAGAAGTCTTGTTAACGGACTGTTGCGAGGAATATGAGCTAGGAATTCAGTGCATCTCATGTTTTGAGGGAAAGAGATTGGACATATTTTCATCCCAGATAATGGCTGTGCAAATGCGTATTTTTTCCAATGAATTTTAGCTGTATATTTTGATTTTATTAAATTATGTATTTTTTGTGTGCACACTTGTACAATCTAGACAAAAATACATTTTATTTTAACCCCCAAACCAAAATATGACCCACTCAAAATAGATCTACAACAAACAAGTGATACAGTAGTCTAGATATATATCCACAGAATGACAGATGTTGTATCAGAGAATAAAAAAAACCAACCCACTTGTACTTTGATAAATGGTTATTCATTCTGGAAAAACAAAATCCATAACTGAGTTAAATTACATGAATCAGGATAGACCGGTACATTTTCAGAAAATGAGGATATAATACACATTTATATATATATATATATGTGTGTGTGTATGTGTGTAAATTATAGACATCCGTAGTTAGAGCATAACCAAATATAGGATAAATAAAGTGAATTTACATGCATTATAGGAAGCGTATTGTTGGCATAATGATGACGTCAAATGTTTCCACTTTTTGACTTTTGAATCGCAAAAATTTTTGTTTATTCTTCGGCCAAAATAAAATTTTGGGTGTTCCTTTCAAGTAACAGCATGTAAGAATTCTGCTAGGATCATATTTCAAAAAGAATTTTTGTCTAGTTTCTCTCGCCACAGTGATTGTTTATACTCTTAATCCTTAAATTAGAATCTGATGAACGTACACTGTATTGAGTTATATTTTACTTGGAAGAACTTTGATAATGTTAGTAGATAATTACAAGTTTCACCTTAGAACATTGGTAAATTTCTCTTTTATTTTTAGTTCAAAATACCAGTCATCATAATTTTTTTCATTACTGTGAAATTCCTAATACCCTATTCTGGAGCTCTAATTCTATTTCGTTGAAGGGTTCACACTAGGAATACCTATGTTTTAACTTGTGAGAAATCTCTATGCAGTTGATATTATTTACAACAATCACGGAAGAAGACTAGATAATGTTTATAAATGCACACAGCTGGGTTTCATTTAAATTAATTACCTAAGCATGTGTTTCTCTGGCACTCCCTCCAAAATTAAAAAATATAGAGAGGAGAGAAGATGAGCAAAAGTTTGGAGATACTCCCTAAAATTTTTGGATGAGTGCCTGACAATTACATGCTCTGCTTTATTTTTAGACATTGTGCACAATTTCTGCTCATGGCTATAAAGAGAGCATTAGGCAGTAAAACTCATAACACCTGTGGATTTTCCGAAGCATCAGTTTTAGTGGAATCATTGTTTAAAACTTGGCTGATTTTGAGTGCAGATGCAAGGAATGTGTACAGGGATGTACACACTGGTTAATGTGTACTTCTAAACTCAAGATGAAGCCAGATTTTGAGAGGTGCTTTATTGCATGTTACTTGTTGTTCTCAAGGGCAAATTTTAATGCCACAATAATGATATATGGGGGATGACTAAAGTATTGAAAATCAAACTTCTACCAGCTTATATACTAACCCAGAATATGTAACTAAAAATTTTGATCCTCTCGAATATTATGTCCACATAGTAGGAATGAATTCTATTTTAATTTGCATTAAATTTTACATTGCATTTATACATAAAACATTTTATGTGCATTAATTTGAGCATAGCAAAGTAATTCACACTAAACTGTAATCTAATTCGTTAATTAAATTTTGATACATGTGCAATCAGGAGAGAGAGAGAGAGAGAGAGAGAGAGAGAGAGAGAGAGAGAGAGAGAGAGAGAGAGAGAGCTAACTATGATGAATTCAAAAACAACAAAATCTCTAATGAGCATGAGGAATGAAAATTCATTTAATATCATTGTTTACTGCAGTTTGTATGTGGATGTTGACAGTTTGGAAATTGTTGTTCTCAAGGGCTTTTTTCTCTGTCTCTATTTCATGCCACTAAAAGGCGTTTAGTTAGGTCTAGGAGAGTATATACACATTATTGTAAATGCAAAAATAATGTACTGTCTTAGGTAGTGATGTACACACTTATAAAATTCAATACTCTCTTTCCAATTGTGAAATGTTTTTTGGAAAAAATATCAGTACTAGGGACATATGCCCACACCACTTGTCCCCACTAATCTCTCTCATATCTAAACCTTTTACATTCTGTGGGTCATGTTTTATGGGTATGTAACTAAGAACAGAATTTTTGTCCTCTTAATGCACTTCTGTCCTTACAATGCAGGTCAGATGGTTAAAACTTGTCCTCACTTTACATGTTTTGTTAGCCCTTTCTCTCAGAAATGCTTGTGTACATGTATGTACCCTAAAAACTTTTTAAATGTACTCTACTCTATGGACCAATGACCCATGGCATGCATCACTTGATACATAATTCCTTTAAAAGTGATTAACATGAAATCTTGATTTTTGCCAATAGCACTTCCATATTTTATGTATTCTATAAAGTAACAATACACTTCCTTCAAATAAAAAGTGTGGTTCATTAGAATGCTATGATGAGGAAAAAACAAGATTAAGCATGGTGTTTGAATGAAGATCTCATATTACCACTAGAATTATATATTAGATCATTAATATTATAAATCATTATATATATTAACTGCAATTTACGTAATGGTTAAAAAATTAAATCTAGAACTCAAATTTGAATATTGTGCATGACTGATAAAGGTGTGTTCTCCTTTTGTGGTAAATCATGAATTATGGTGAAAATAGAACACTATCATTCAAAGAGTATATGCAGATTATGCACAATTATAAATAGATTGATCACAACACCCCTGAAACGCCCAGCTTTGAATAACAATGATTTTGTAAGTCTGTTGCCATCATAGGATTATTTTTTTCCATATTGTTCGTGACCTTCAGTGGACAAGGTGTGGTGACTTAATCTGCCTGGTAATTGTTTCATTTTCTATAAAGTTTCATAAGGTCAGTCATTCAATCTATAATGTTATTATTTTTCTGTTTATAGCAAGAAACAGCTTAAGTTGTAAGGAATGTGAAGAAATGTATTTGTATACATGAATATTCTCATAATTTGTAAAACAGGATCTTATAAACAATAATGTTTGAAAAATCCATATTACCCATGGATAAATAGAAAATTATATGTAATTTGTTGTAATGTGTGAGTTCAGGAAATTGCACATTTAGATAGATAAATTGCTAGAACTTTCCTACATAGTTCTGACATTGTGTGGATAGAGTGTTCATTCATTTCTCATATTCTTGCTCCTTCTGTCATCCTTAGTCAAAGAAGTTTGTGGTAAGAAGGATTTTTGAAGTATGAATCAAACAAAGATGGAATGTTTATCTGTGTGGGTGATGCCTGAAGACCCTCAGTCTGTTTATCCATAGTATCATCATATTATTCTTGGCACTTGAAGATATTGAAGCCATTAAATGATGCATTTTGGCAAGAAACTAGCATTGTAAAGTGATTCAAATGAGGAAATTTTAAAAGGTAGCATGGAAAACTGTTTTGAGTTTAGGGTAAGGTGTATAATCGTAATTAGTGCAGATTGGTGTGTTAGGGGTCAGCATAGGATGGAGAGGAGTTACAGCAAGTGCATACTTTGTGAATTAATTGATAATGTTATTTCTTATTTGTTTTTCAGATTTTAAAATGGGGCATGTACACTCAAGACGCAAGAAGGAGAAAAATCTCAAAAGCCTAAAGGATGATTATTCAGAGTATGTAATCAGTGCCTTGGAATGTCATAACCCAGAGGTGCTATATCACAAAAAGAAGATGAATCGACTCTCCATGCAGGAATTAGAAAGTTACCGAATTAATAAACAAGTACAGAAAGGGCTAAATCGAATGTCTGCCGACATAGAAAGACTGGGTAGAAACTCTGCAAGAAATGAGGTTCAGTGGGAAAAATCAATGTCTTTGAATCGGAATCTCAACAAGTATCAAGGTTCTTTGGACCGAGTTTCGGAATCTTTCAGTTATGAAAAACTTGATGTAGATGATCACCCAGCTTTAACAAAATTACAAAATGAACAAAACCGGCGCCTTGAGAAAATGGAAGAACGAATGAATCGAATTCGAACTCATGCAATGCAAGAAGCAGAGAGACGAAAGTTTGCCATAATGTTCAGAGCTAAGACTCAACCAAGTTCATTAGATGTAAATAAAAATGAAAAACTCTTGCCAAATGAAAATGAAACTATTCTGCTATGTGAACAAGACTCTGAAAAGAAATGTGATAAAAAGTTAGAAGATGACAGTGGTGATATTATTCCTGTCACAGTTGTGAAAGACTTGGGAGTGAAGGTCCCCAATGGTACACCAGTGAATTCTGACAAAGAGAAATCTATGGTTGCAAGGAATACATTTTTGCCCAATATGCCTGCTCTGAACAACTTGGATCTTAGTAAGTGTTAATGGTGTTTATGTGTATGAATACTAAAGCTGAAATGATGTCATCAGATTTCAGTTTAAAAGTAAATGCACTGTAGTTGTTGATTTGCCTGTTGTACCCATAAAGTGCAGTACACATTGTTAGATGCATTGAAAAGATCAAATATACATATAGCAATAATGGCTTTTTCAGGCAGCACCAAACAATTTTGAAATTTATCATGAAAGTTATCAGTTTCAGTGAAATAACCTTCATCTTTCGTTTGATTAGAGGGAGGAATTGACTTGTAATTATTGGAAGTCGTATTAAATTTGAAAAATTCATTTTTTAGTATAAAGCTACATAGATAACATAAATATAAAACACAAAGTTGTATATAAATCTCTTGACACTTTAGGTAAAGGGGACTTGCAATATTACAGTGGAAACCAATTTTAAGATAATCTTACATGCTGATAACCACGATTTGATCGTGCATGTAGCCTTTGGCTATAACTAATTTACTTCCATCATGAGTCATCCATTGATTTTGGCCTTCTTAATTATCAGTATATGGTTTGTGTACTTTCAGGTGATCCCAAATCATATCTCATGCTTCCATTTCTCTTGCCGATTTTTGTCATTTTGATGATTGTGAAAAGACTCCAAGAGGTACAGAACTCTAGCCGTCAGTCAACACAGAAAAAGTAAACCACAGCATGGCAGACATCAGCAGATTAAGGTCCACCAGAAGGTCAATTATAAAAGGTGATACACACTGGTGACAAAGGGAAAAATGACTTCAAACTGATCCGAAATTGTATATGTAATTAATGTACAAAAGAAACATTTATTTTCGTTTTGCTGAAATGTGAAGCTATATGGTCACAAATGTATTTTACACAAAGAGGATATTTCGTGAGTAAATACATGTATGATGAAATCATATAAATTGTGTTTAATGGGCCGGGCTGTAGTAAAATTGCTTTGATATTATTACTGTAAATCTGTGATGCTAATATTCAAAAATGTGTATTGATGTACATTGAAGTAAATAAATCTACAAAACCATTATACATGTCATAATACTCAAACTGCTATAAATGTGAATATCAGTATATTTTATGTATTCCAATTTATGTATGTACATATTATATGTACTTGTATTTTGCATCGTAACTTTCGAGATGACAAAAGCAATTGTTTTTCATATTTCTTTACTGCACAGAATTTTTTGAATTTTTAAATTGGAATTTACTTCATAATTTGGATAATTAATAATTTCAAAAGCAACAGATACCTTAGTACAATCAGACCTGAAGAGATTACTAGTTAATTATTTAGGAAGAAAGTTTGAGATTTTGTATTTTATTTTTTTTTTTTGTCTTTAAAAGAAATTTTGTTTTTAATGTTTTATGGAAATCCTTTCACTACTCAGGCATCAATATTTTACATATGTGTATAATGATGTAATGTGTCGATCAATGCAGCTTCCATATTGCATTTTTTAAAGCTCTGAATGAATTTTTTTTAAAATCATGCTGGTATGAATACTAAGTAATGAGCAATCAAACAATTGTATGCTCATATTAAAAATTCATTCAGATCTTATATTTACATTCTGTTTACATGTGATTATTAGAATAGTCTTTGTAACTTCCAATTTCAGGAAATATTGGTAATCATCATTCAACTTGATGTAACAGCCATCAAACAATTCTTGGCTGCTTTATTGATAATGGTTGGTTAGTTTGGCAGATAGTGAAGTCCCAAAGCATTCAAAATTGTATGTCTCTGTCTTGAATGTTTAACTGAAGAAAGTTCAAAACTGTGATGGAATGTAAATAATTATGTGTATGTGGTTGCTAAGGAATAGAATAAAGTCAATATTTTGTGCAATATTTCACCCCTAGTCAGAATTGGCACTAGTCAGACAGGTTGGTTTTTAAAAGTTAGAAAAAGCATACAATGTGTACCATCTGTAAATAACTATGCATAAGGACAGTTGCTCATTTAAAGCCATTTTAGTGAAAAAAAATTGAAAGTTTAGTCTCAATTTTCACTCAGAAGTTTATTTTGTAAAGATAATTAAGGAACAGTAGACCTATCAGTCTTTTGTTGAAATGAAAACACTTTTTAAAAAGAAAAGCTATTTTTGAAGAGGAAAAAGAAGTAGTTTGTATCAGATATATTATCAAGATATAACCCTATAAAATGAAATAATTCTACATACTAAAATAGAAAAAGAAAATTGAATGAAGTTTGACTAAAAGTGTCAAGAAATATTGTGAAACTTTGAAATATTGTCTGGGTGAAATGCTTAGAAAGATACAAATTTGTATATATTCATACACAAAGGAGCATATTCTCTTTTCTCAAAGAAAACATAATTATGGTGTTCCATAAATGGTGCCCAATTCTTTTAATGACATAAGGACATATTTTCACCGAATGTTAATGAAAAATCTATACACTGTACATGAACATAGTTATTTATGGATGGTAGTGTAATATTTATGCATGTACAGCATATAAAATTTTTGTTTGAATGAAATTTATTTTTATTAGTGAAAAGTAAAAAAAAAAGGGGGGGGGTTTGTGAATGGAAAATGTTTGATAAGTAGATTCAATAGCATTTTGGAATTTTACTTGCA
Source organism: Ostrea denselamellosa (assembly GCA_024699665.1). Classification (NCBI taxonomy): domain Eukaryota; kingdom Metazoa; phylum Mollusca; class Bivalvia; order Ostreida; family Ostreidae; genus Ostrea; species Ostrea denselamellosa. The sequence continues at coordinate 21,607,690 of JAMZEH010000005.1, read as the reverse complement.
GAGGATGCATATTGAAACTTTTCATCACTATGGAATGAAGAACATTTTTCTGTAAAAGTAGTGTAGTAATTTAAGTTTCATATGGATTTTTGGGTGCTTTGTAGGTCACAGTATATGGAGCAATTTGTATACTTTGCATTTATAAGTGTCACAAAAAATATGTAGCACTGTGTATGATTTCACTTGTCATCTAGTCAAAATATTGAAGGTATTTTCAAGATTTGCAATATTTATAAAAATGGCAAACAAGCTGTATTTAATCTTTTCAATATTCATCATGATTTCTAATGTAAATGAATAATCCCACTTATTTCTTTGTATTCATATATAGGGGCTTTTGTTTTACATACATCTAATGTTTGTCTTATCAGTATCTATCTGGATATTCCATATGCCACTATGTTAACCTTTTGTCTATTAGTGTTCAGTTTATACAAATTGAAAACAGTAATAAAATATGAGTATAATGTAAATAGTAGTCTTGTTGAAGAGCTGAAAGGGTGTTTGCTTGAAATCTGAACTTTTAAGTAAACTAATTTTCTCAAGGAACATAAGTTTATCATGAATACCTGAATACAGTGAAGAAATATCCTTTCAAGGCATTCAGAATATGAATATAGGTGGAGAGCACTTCTTTCTCCTCCAGACATCTTTAATCCCCCTTCATTTTAGTCCACTACCGGCTTTGCCGAAGGGGACTCTTAATTTACCCTCAGTCTATCTGTCATTCCAAGTCAGTTTTCTGGATTTTTCACTGCATTGGATGAAGATATTCAGCTGAAATTTTATACATGACTTTGTTTTGAATAGTTACAGATCAAATTTGAGTTATGCTTGCCCTACTTTTTTTCTGAATTATACCCTTTGATGAATGCTGGAAGTTTTCCAAAATTTTCTCTGCATTAAATGAAGATATTCAATTGAAATTTGATATGTGGCTTTGTCTTGGATAGTTACAGATCAAGTTTAAGTTTTGTTGTGCTAGACCTATGTATGACTGAACTATCCTACCAGTAGGGGACTTTGTATTTCCTGCAATACACTCGGAATGCTTGTTTTTCTTTATATATCTCTTCCCTTTTTTCTCTCCCATCCTCTTCACTTTCTGTCCCCCCCCCCCATTTATCCTGTCAGCCCCATTCTGTTACCCCCTCCACTTTTTCTGTCTGCCCTATTATGTAACAATTACAAGTTTTCCAAAGCTACATAAAGGAATGAAATTTTTCAATAACATTCAGACTGATTTCTGTACAAAGTATTCTTGAAGAGGTTAAAGAAATGCTTAATTCAAGTTAATTTTCTTATCAATTTCTTTTGTATATTATATTTATATGGAATATTATGAAATGGTGAAATACTTTGTCAACATTTCTACAGTTGGTAAGCATCATCTAGAAGATTGCATACCAAAACTTCAAGTTGCCTGCATTGTTGTGCGAGTTGATTTTGCTGTCACAGTGGAGTGATCTTGTAATTATTATTTGTGTCAAACAACACCTTTTTCATATAATGTCTGGAAACACAATCATTATAATTATTATGATGCAATTGGTTAACTTGCTGAAGTCAGATGGGTTTTTCTAGCTGGTTTTCCATTCATTTGTGTGTCTGTCTGAGTGAATTATATAACAAGCTTAACACAAAGCTTCCTATGGTTAAGAGTTTTGGCTGCAAAATTCTGTTTACAATTGGAGATAATGGGAAGTCATCTCCAGAATTAACTAATTCACTATGAAGCAACCCAAATGATTTTTTTTCCAAATTCTGACTCTGCTTCCAATACAAGATGCAAAGTTAGAATTAAATAGTGATAGAATGTCACATTCAACATTGTTGAAATCATTATAACTCCCAGAGCCAAAGGATCAACAAGATTACCAATGTTTTAAAAATCCCTAAAGCTCAAATCTCTTTCTTGTGCATTATCCATCTAAAACCTCTTCTCTACAACAATGTTGTACATTGTCCAATAAAACTGAAGGCTGCAGCATACTGTACATCAGTTTTATTTATGAGCTTCAGCTAGAGCATATTTCAGGCTAGCATTGCAACAAATGAACCTGTTTCAGTTAAACGCATCAAACACTATGCATCATTAATCAGTCCTGAAAGCACTGTGCCAGCAGCTAAACAAATTTTCATGACCAAAGAGACATTCCAACATAAGCCACATGCATGTACAAGGCCACACCTGTACACTAGTATAGCAGTACAACCATAACCCAAGCAACACCCAACTTCTAGCAGCATGGTCTGTAACCAGACTAGTACTAATGATACCAACAACATGGTCACACTTCACTGATACAAACAAACAGTTGCACTACAGTGATACAAACAGCATGTTTGCACTCCACTGATACAAACAACATGGTTACACTCTTCTGTTTCAAACACCATGATTACACTCCACTGATACAAACAACATGAGTACACTCCAATGATACAAACATGATTACACTCCACTGATACAAACAACGTGAGTACACTCCAATGATACAAACATGATTACACTCCACTGATACAAACAACATGAGTACACTCCAATGATACAAACATGATTACACTCCACTGATACAAACAACATGAGTACACTCCAATGATACAAACAACATTATTACACTCCACTGATACAAACAACACGAGTACACTCCAATGATGCAAACAGCATGATTGATTGATTGATTAAATATTGTTTAACGTCCCGCTCGAGAATCTTTCACTCATATGGAGACGTCACCATTGCCGGAGAAGGGCTGCAAATTTAGGCCTATGCTCGGCGCTTATGGCCTTTGAGCAGGGATCTTTTATGTGCCACACCTGCTGTGACATGAGACCTAGGATTTTGCAGTCTCATCCAAAGGACCGCCCCATTTAATTGCCTCTTACGACAAGCAAGGGGTACTGAGGATCTATTCTAACAACCCGGATCCCCACAGGGAGCAAACAACATGAGTACACTCCAATGATACAAACAACATGATTACACTCCACTGATACAACCGGTCGCAGTAGCTCAGTGGTTAGAGCGTTCGCTTCGTAACCGGGAGGTCATGAGTTCGAGCCCAGCTCGTGCCATGGTTGCGTCAAATCTAAGACGAAAAAATAGGTAGTGATTGCTCCTTTACCAAATGCTCGGCATTTAGAAGTGAGAATCACGGGTCTTTCGGATATGACCTTAAAAACGGAGGTCACGTGTCACGGTAGGTGTTGGCATGTTAAAGAACCCTCACTGCTACGGCCCTGAGTGCTAAGCAAAGGTCTAAATTTGTGGTACTTCACCTACAGCTGGTGATGTCTCAATGTGAGTGAAAAATTATCGACGAGACATAAAACAAACAATCAATCAATCCACTGATACAAACAACATGACTACACTCCAATGATACAAACAACATGATTACACTTCACTGATACAAACAGATGTTTGCACTCCTCTGATACAAACAGCATGTTACACTCCAATGATACAAACAACACAGTCATGCTCCACTATTACCAACAACAAAGTCACACTCCACTGATACCAACAACAAAGTAACATTTCACTGGTACAAACAGCATGATTGCACCCAACAAGGTCACACTTCACTGATGCCAACAAGGTCACACTTCACCGATACCAACAGCAAGGTCACACTCCACTGATACCAATAACAAGGTCACACTCCACTGATACCAACAACATGGTCATTCCACTGACACAAACAGCATGGTCACACTCCACTGATAAACAATGCCACACTTCACTGATACTAACAACAAGGTCACACTCCACTGATACCAACAACAGGGTCACACTTCACTGCTACTAACAACAAGGTCACACTCCACTGATCCCAACAACAAGGTCACACTTTACTGACACCAACAACAAGGTCACACTTCACTGATGCCAACAACAAGGTCACACTCCACCGATACCAACAACATGGTCACACTTCACTGATACCAACAACAAGGTCACACTCCACCGATACCAACAACATGGTCATTCCACTGACACAAACAGCATGATCACACTCCACTGATAAACAATGCCACACTCCACTGATATCACCAACAAAGTAACATTTCACTGGTACAAACAGCATGATTGCACCCAACAAGGTCACACTTCACTGATGCCAACAACAAGGTCACATTTCACTGATACCAACAACAAGGTAACACTCCACTGATACCAACAACAAGGTCACACTTCACTGATGCCAACAACAAGGTCACACTCCACTGATACCAACAACAAGGTCACACTTCACTGATACCAACAACAAGGTCACACTCCACCGATACCAACAACAAGGTCACACTTCACTGATGCCAACAACAAGGTCACACTTCACTGATGCCAACAACAAGGTCACACTCCACTGATACAAACAACATAGTCATTCCACTGACACAAACAGCATGGGCACACTTCACTGATAAACAATGCCACACTTCACTGATACCAACAACAAGTTCACACTCCACTGATACCAACAACAAGGTCACACTCCACTGATACCAACAACAAGGTCACACTCCACTGATACAACAACATGGTCATTCCACTGACACAAACAGCATGCTCACACTCCACTGATAACAATGCCACACTTCACTGATACCAACAACAAAGTCCACTGATACAAGCATGGTCACATCCCACTGATACAAATAAGGTCACACTGTACTGATAAACAAGGTCACACTCTACCAATACAAACAGTATGACTAGACTCCACTAATACAAACAGCATGTTCACACTCATCTGATACGACCAACATGATCATACTCCACCGATACAACTTGTACTTTTCCGATACAAACAATATAGTGACAATCCACTAATACAAAAGCATGATCACACTCCACTAAATACAAAGCGCATGGTCATACTCCAAATCACACCCACTGTGGGTTTCAGAAAAAATTCCCTAATCAGATAATATTCACCAATAACACTCCCCTATTTAGTTGAAAAATTTACATAAGGGTTATTTGGGGGCAGATAAAGCACCATTAAAGTCACATTACAGAAAATCCTCCACTAACACTAGCAACATAGTCACACTACAGAAAACACCCTCCACTAACACTGGAAACATAGTCACACTACAGACAACACCCTCCACTAACACCGGGAACATAGTCACGCTACAGACAACACCCTCCACTAATACCAGGAACATAGTCACACTACAGACAACACCCTCCACTAACACCGGGAACATAGTCACGCTACAGACAACACCCTCCACTAATACCAGGAACATAGTCACACTACAGACAATCCCTCCACTAATACTAACAACAGTCACACTACAGACAACACTCTCCACTAATACCAGGAACATAGTCACACAACAGACAACACTCTCCACTAATATCGGCAACATAGTCACACAACAGACAACACTCTCCACTAATATCGGCAACATAGTCACACAACAGACAACACCCTCCACTAATACTGGCAACATAGTCACACTACAGGCAACACCCTCCACTAATATTAGCAACATAGTAACACTACAGGTAACATACTCCACTAATACCGGCAACATTGTCACACTACAGACAACACCCTCCACTAATACTAGCAACATAGTCACACTACAAAGAACACAGAAAACATCCTCCACTAATTATAGCAACATTGTCAGAGTACAGACAACACCCTCCAATAATACCGTCAACAGTCACACTACAGACAACACCCTCCACTAATACCGGCAACATAGTCACACTACAGACAACACCCTCCACTAATACCGGCAACATAGTCACACTACAGGTAACACTCTCCACTAATACCGGCAACATAGTCACACTACAGGTAACACTCTTCACTAATACCGGCAACATAGTCACACTACAGGTAACACACTCCACTAATACCGTCAACAGTCACACTACAGGTAACACTCTCCACTAATACCGGCAACATAGTCACACTACAGGCAACACCCTCCGCTAATACCGGCAACATAGTCACACTACAGGCAACACCCTCCACTAACACTAGCAACATAGACTTATTACAGACCATCCACACTCATTAACAGTGAAATAATCACACTACAGACCATGCTAACCAATACCAGTAAAATAATCACACTACAGACCATGCTAACCAATACCAGTAAAATAATCACACTACAGACCATGCTAACCAATACCAGTAAAATAATCACAACAGGCCATGCTAACCAATACCAGTAAAATAATCACACTACAGACCATGCTAACCAATACCAGTAAAATAATCACAACAGGCCATGCTAACCAATACCAGTAAAATAATCACACTACAGACCATGCTAACCAATACCAGTAAAATAATCACACTACAGACCATGCTAACCAATACCAGTAAAATAATCACACTACAGACCATGCTAACCAATACCAGTAAAATAATCACACTACAGACCATGCTAACCAATACCAGTAAAATAATCACGACAGGCCACGGCCTCCACCATTACAGCAGTATGATCACACTTTAGTGGCAACATAGTCACACTACAGACAACACCCTCCACTAATACCGGCAACATAGTCACACTACAGGTAACACTCTCCACTAATACCGGCAACATAGTCACACTACAGAAAACACCCTCCAATAATACCGGCAACATAGTCACACTACAGAAAACACCCTCCACTAATACTAGCAACAGTCACACTACAGACAACACCCTCCGCTAATACTGGCAACATAGTCACACTACAGGTAACACTCTCCACTAATACCGGCAACATAGTCACACTACAGGTAACACTCTCCACTAATACCGGCAACATAGTCACACTACAGAAAACACCCTCCAATAATACCGTCAACAGTCACACTACAGACAACACCCTCCACTAATACCGGCAACGTAGTCACACTACAGGCAACACCCTCCGCTAATACTGGCAACATAGTCACACTACAGGCAACACCCTCCACTAATAATATCAACATAGTAACACTACAGGTAACATACTCCACTAATACTGGCAACATTGTCACACTACAGACAACACCCTCCACTAATACTAGCAACATAGTCACACTACAAACAACACAGAAAACATCCTCCACTAATTATAGCAACATTGTCAGAGTACAGACAACACCCTCCAATAATACCGTCAACAGTCACACTACAGACAACACCCTCCACTAATACCGGCAACATAGTCACACTACAGGTAACACTCTCCACTAATACCGGCAACATAGTCACACTACAGGTAACAATCTCCACTAATACCGGCAACATAGTCATACTACAGAAAACACCCTCCACTAATACCGGCAACATAGTCACACTACAGAAAACACCCTCCACTAATACTAGCAACAGTCGCACTACAGACAACACCCTCCGCTAATACCGGCAACATAGTCACACTACAGAAAACACTCTCCAATAATACCGTCAACAGTCACACTACAGACAACACCCTCCGCTAATACCGGCAACATAGTCACACTACAGGCAACACCCTCCGCTAATACTGGCAACATAGTCACACTACATGTAACATCCTCCACTAATACTAGCAACAGTCACACTACAGACAACACCCTCCACTAATACCGGCAACATAGTCACACTACAGGCAACACCCTCCGCTAATACTGGCAACATAGTCACACTACAGACAACACCCTCCACTAATACTAGCAACATAGTCACACTACAAACAACACAGAAAACATCCTCCACTAATTATAGCAACATTGTCAGAGTACAGACAACACCCTCCAATAATACCGTCAACAGTCACACTACAGACAACACCCTCCACTAATACCGGCAACATAGTCACACTACAGACAACACCCTCCGCTAATACTAGCAACATAGTCACACTACAGGTAACACTCTCCACTAATACCGGCAACATAGTCACACTACAGACAACACTCTCCACTAATACCGGCAACATAGTCACACTACAGGCAACACCCTCCACTAATACTAGCAACAGTCGCACTACAGAAAACACCCTCCACTAATACTAGCAACAGTCGCACTACAGACAACACCCTCCGCTAATACCGGCAACATAGTCACACTACAGGCAACACCCTCCACTAACACTAGCAACATAGACTTATTACAGACCATCCACACTCATTAACAGTGAAATAATCACACTACAGACCATGCTAACCAATACCAGTAAAATAATCACACTACAGACCATGCTAACCAATACCAGTAAAATAATCACACTACAGACCATGCTAACCAATACCAGTAAAATAATCACACTACAGACCATGCTAACCAATACCAGTAAAATAATCACAACAGGCCATGCTAACCAATACCAGTAAAATAATCACACTACAGACCATGCTAACCAATACCAGTAAAATAATCACAACAGGCCACGGCCTCCACCATTACAGCAGTATGATCACACTTTAGTGGCAACATAGTCACACTACAAACCATACCCTCCACCAATAACAGTAATATGTTCAAACTACAGAACACGTCCTCCACTAATACCTGCGACATGGTCACGTTACAGACCACGTCCTCCACCAACACCTGCATCTTGTTCACACTTCAAATAACATTCTCCACCAATGCTAGCAAAATGGCCACACTATGAGTCATACTCTCCACCGATATCAAAAACAGGTCACGCCCTCCGCTAATACCGGCAGCAATCACATCATCCATTAAACCAGTAGCTTTGTCACACCACAGGTCAGTCCTCCACCAATATCGACATGCTCATATCGCTCCCAAATACTTAATAATAATAATAAATAGATTTTGAAAAAGGGAAAAGGACAAAGATATGCAGAACTCATGCAATCTACTGAAAGACGATTAGCCAAGAAGGTACATACTTTATCAGCCGCAAACGCCAACTGAAAAAAACCCTGAAAACAATATAATTTCCCTTTTATCTTACGGGGTCACTGAGTGCGAGAATCCACGATCGTTGGTGGGGGTGGGGGCTGTCAACATATTACGGAAGGATCAGAATGTACAACTTTCACAGACGCCAATTCAACTTTTATGCGCATACGAGAGAGAGAGAGAGAGAGAGAGAGAGAGAGAGAGAGAGAGAGAGAGAGAGAGATTTCCAAACGAAATTTTATAATGGATTGTATGTACTTTTCTGTGTGTATCTTGTAGTTGTAGCCACGAGAATCTAGCTACACAACATGATTTTGAATGGGGAAAATCTTTGCAATCTAAATATCACAAATCAACATAATGCCGTACAAAATAATGATGTTGTTGTCACAATGAATAATCCGACCGATTATGTTGAAAAATCTAACTTATTCAATGACGTTCTAGGAAATAGAACTTTGAAAAACAGCACATGAATTTAATAAGCTTTGAATGCTTAAATTTTGACATATATTGTGCTTAGAACTTTTTTCATAACACCTTTCGTTTTAACAATTCCGTAGACGTAAATTTAAATAGAAAATTAAAGATGCTTAGATAACTATGTCAGACCATTTTGTGTTTTACAAATAGTATACAATAGGTATGGTTCTCTGAATCAGACCACTCGCTGCTTCACGTTTAGGGCAAGGAAAGTTGTGAGGGCTAGTGAGTGAGCTAGGCCTTTACACTCTTGCCCTCGCAACTTCGCACTCTTTATTCCTCTCCATATTGTAACCCCCCCCCCCCCCCCCCCCCCCTCTGGTATCTTCGCCCTGAGTGCGAAGGGGCGAGTGCCCCGAACAGAACACAATACAAAAGTAGAGGTAGATGTAATATTGGCAAAATTGAGTCCCTTGCCACTTCAATTAACCGAAAAATGAATTTCCGTGTAAAAATGATCCGAGTTTTTATACCTTTCCCCAGCAATCCGTGAGTTCTATGATCCGAGACACACAAGTGTTTTGTAAACCGTGGTCCAATCAGATCTCAGTGATCGTTCCTTTAATTAATCACATATAGGCGTAATGCTCCAAGCAAATGTAGGAACAACATCTGTGTAGCATGTATTGAACGACTGAAATAATTTTTTTTTTCAAACAGAGAGAGAGAGAGAGAGGGGGGAGGGGATGAATGAATTATATTGGTTGACGTAACATGAAATCAGCTGTTTCAACTGATTATGACGTCGCAATTAATTTCTCCCTAACAGAATACATGTAGTGTTCAGAAATAAGATTGCCCATCATGATCGTTGCGATGCATTTAGTTTACATGTCTGTTCATTGGACTTGCAGATGGATATCTTCAAAATTCCAAGGTATCTATATGCATATAATTGTCACACATCACGTCAATTGTATTATTGTGTTATTGAACACAATTTGTGGTCCCGATTTCGTACCATTCGCAAGTCTTTTCAAAACAAACATGTGTCTTATAGCGGAATAATCGGAGGATTGGGAATAAAAGGATTTCATAGAGGGTGTTCGAATTTCTGACAGTGTCTGGAAGGGAGGAAAAAAATGGATTTGTGAATCGGATTGTGTTTAGATGGTGCTTTTAACTTTCATTAGCGCCCCCTTCTGGTCACGGACCTGATAAACCGTTTCCACATTTTTTTTGTGTGTCGTCAGTTTCTACAAATTAATACACTTAATGTTTTTTTTTTGTTTTTTGTTTTTTGTTTTTTCTTCAAAGCACCAAACGTCAGCAATGAAGATGAAACCACCGAACAAAATGAACTTTCAACTCCCTCGACCACTAACAGCAGCATGGTCACACCGCAGGTTACTACTTCTATAAATAACAGCAGCATGGTCACACCGCAGGTTACGCCTTCCACACTAATAGCAGCAAGGTCACGCCACACACTACATCCTCCTCCAATACCAGTGGAACAGTCAAACTACATTCCACGACCTCCAGTAACTCCTACTGCGGATTCGACGGGGATTCCTTCTGTAAAGGAATTAAATGTATTGGGTTGACTGTTGTTTTGATAGTCTTTGAATATCATTTACAGTTGCTCTTGTAGCTCAGTATTTAACAAAAACTTTGACAGATGTTGAACTTTATACATTTGTATCATGCAAACTTATACGTACCCCCTCCCTTACTGAATAGCTTGGACCAGAAAAATCTTGGTATGCGACGATGGTCCATAGAGACATGGAGAAGTAAGGAAGATGTGTTGTTGGTAATTTCTGTCGGAATATTTTTGGAGAAATTCGTTTTCTTTTTGCTTAAAAATTGGTAATATGTACTGTTTTTTATGGAAAATACTGTATTGGTGCTATTTACAGTCATATGATTGTATATTACCATTTAGTGTCTATTGATATTCGTTTTGATATCTGAAATTGCCTATAGCTATGTAATTTTTAAAATACATTTAATATAATAAATGATGCAAATTATAGAATTCTTGTGATGAAAATCAGAACACAATATTTACACAAATTATTTTACGAATATGTCAAATATTGACTACGAAAAGAGAAACTTTTTAAGTCTTTTTTTAAAAGAAAAACAGGCCCATGGACTTCATAGCTCATTCAACACCTGGAGGTCATGTGAATAATCATCTTTGTGTATCATAAATCAATTTATGTATGCAATAATCGATTTAGAGAGAGAGAGTAATTATTCAATAAGAGATATCTTCAATTCAACATATCCACAACTACATTAATGATCTCTTTAAATGAATTATTAATTTATGCTCGCATTAATTCCTTATTAAAAAAAAAGAAAGAAGATCGTTGTAAATTGAAGTTATCTTTTTGCAATAATTTCATTACATTGATGCACGCATCAATTTAATAGATGAAAGCAATAATTGAATTGATACTCGCGTCAATTCATAATTAATTTGAAGCGCGCCTCAATCTAATTCTTACATGTAATATTTCAATTCATTTATTGCTCGCGTTAAGTTAATAGTTGTGCGCATCAAATCAATAATTGTGCACACTTTTTCAATCGATATCACATCAAATCAATTATTGCGCGCAATAAATCATTTGATGCGAGCATCAATTGAATAATTGCACACAATAATTAATTATATCTTCAATTCCAATTCCATTTACAGTGACAATTTTGAGAAAGAAAAAAAAACAAAAAAGCACATGAATTGAGGAATAATGCAACACCAGTTTTGATGTGGATGAAAAGTGGAGGTTATGAACAATATTTCGAAAACATTATTTAGTCAAAAAAAACAAAACAAAACAAAATAAAAAACAAACAAAAAAACCCCAAAAAACCAAACAAAAAAAAACCCCCAAAAAACCCCAAAAACAAAAATCAAATAAACAAAACAAAAACAAAACAAAACAAAACAAACAAAACAAAAATTAAACAAAACAAAAAAAAAAAAAAAAAAAAACCAAAAAAAACAAAAAAAAAAAAACCACCAAACAAACAAACAAGTAGAAAGCAATTTGAAAGAAATTAAGAACCCACGATCTTTAGTTTAGCAATTCAGCTACCGGCAATGAAATTTGATAAGAACAGACAAATATTGCTGATATTCCTAATATCTTCATTAATGGTTGAAAAAGGAAGTCAGGCATTATGACGTGTATAGTGCTGGATGCTCGGGTATATATATATATATATATATATACATATATATATATATATATATATATATATATATATATATATATACATGTATATATGTTTGTGTGTGTGTATGTGTGTGTGTTTGTTTGTTTGTGTGTGTATCACGATGTGCAAAGACATTTTCACAACACCAAACATAACAATAGACCTGGGGGGGGGGGGTAGACGACACAAACCTTAAGTTACTAACATACTTAGATAAAGTGAAATAAAAACTGTGACGGTATCAAATTACATATTACAAATAGTATACAAAAGGTATGGTTTTTGGACTACTCGCTGCTTCGCGTTTAGGGGGGGGGGGGGGGGGGCGGATGCGAGGGCTAGTGAGCGAGAGTGCGAAGTTACGACAGCACTCTCGCCCTCGTAGCTTTCCACTTTCGCTTCGTCGCCCTCTACCTTGCCCCCCCCCCCCCACCCCTTCCCGTCTCTCTCTCTTTGCACCTTCGCCCTAAACTCGAAAGACCGATTGGCCTGAACAGAGCACCATAGAAAGGTAAAGGCAGAGGTAATATTGACAAAAATGGTCATTTTCCTCAGTTTGTCAACTTTCATTTTTCCAATATGATTACAGTGTTCATTAGATCTCCTTGACGTTGTCTAAATTATTTGTAAATATAATGCTCCCAACAAATGTATTGAACGGCTGATATAAGAAAGAGAGAGAAAGATTGTTGTTTTTTCGCCACACACGCATTAATTGAATTAAGAATTAATGCACGCATCAATTGAATTATTGCTCTCTTCCAATGAATTATATCGCTCATCAATTCAATTGTTGATATCATCATTTAATTTGAAGAGAGTAGCACTTCATAATTGTTTGTTTGTTTGTTGTTTACCGCCACACTCCACAATTTTTCAGTTATCTGGTGGCGTCCAGTTTTTGTAGGTGGAGGAGAGAACCCAGATACAATGTACCCTGGAAGAGACCACCGACCTTCCGAAAGTAAACTGGCAAACTTTCTCACATATATCGGCGCAAGCGAGAATCGAACCCGCGCCGCCTAGAGGTGAGAGGACTTGTGATTTTGAGCGCAATGCTCTAACCACTCGAGCAGTCGCGGTAGCTCAGTGGTTAGAGCGTTCGCTTCGTAACCGGGAGGTCGTGAGTTCGAACCCCGCTCGTGCCATGGCCGTGTCAAACCTAAGACGAAAAAAATAGGTAGTGATTATTCCTTCGCACAACGCTAGCCGTTTAGAAGTGAGAATCACGGGTCTTTCGGATATGACCTTAAATACGGAGGTCAGGTGTCACGGTAGTCGTTGGCACAATAAAGAACCCTCACTGCTACGGCCCTGAGCGCAAAGCATAGGTCTAAATTTGTTGTACTTCACCTACAGCTGGTGACGTCTCAATATGAGTGAAAAATTCTCGACGGGACGTAAAACAAAGAAACAATCAACCAATCAATCTAACCACTCGACCACGGAGGCCCCTGAGAGAGAGAGAGAGAGAGAGAGAGAGAGAGAGAGAGAGAGAGAGAGAGACTAACGGAATAATTCTGACGTCATTATCAGTTGACGTAACATGAACTCTGTTTCGTCAACTGATTATGACGTCACAATTACTTTATCCCTGTCAACAATATTTGTGTAGTGTTTAGATTGCTCCGACTAAAAATCATCATGATCGTTGCGATGCATTTAGTTTACATGTCTGTTCAGTGGACTTATAGATGGATGTCCTCGAAATTGCAAGGTATTTATATGCATATTATTGTCACATACCATTCGCAAGTCTTATCAACATAAACATGTATCTTAGCATCACAGCAAAATAATGAGGGAAGGGCTGCAAATAGAGTGTGTTCCAATTTCGTGGAAGGAGGTTGGGAAGAGAGATTAATTAAGGGTTTAAATGTGTGAATAGGATAAATTGTGTTTTGATATTGCATTTAACTTTCCTTAACTAGTTAGCGCCAACCTTTGATCAAGGACGTAGAATAATTCTTCCACAATTTTGTTTCTTCAGTTTCTTTCAAATCAATATACTTAAGAACTTGTATTTTTCATTATTTTTATAGCACCAAACACCAGCAATGAAAATGAAACCACGGAGCAAGATGAACTTTCAACTCCCTCAACCACTAACAGCAACATGGTCACACCGCAGGTTACGCCTTCCACAAATAACAGCAGCATGGTCACACCGCAGGTTACGCCTTCCACAAATAACAGCATCATGGTCACACCGCAGGTTACGCCTTCCACAAATAACAGCAGCATGATCAAACCACAGGATACACCCTCCTCCAGTGCCAGCAAAATAGTCAAACCACATTCCACGACCTCCACCAACTCCTACTGCGGATTTCGACGGGGATTTCTTCTGTAAAGGATCTAGATGCACTGAGCTGACTGTTGTAATATCATATACAGTTGCTCTTGTAGCTCAGTATTTAACAAAAACTTTGAAAGATGTTGAACCTTATACATTTGTATCGTAAAAACTTAAACAGGTCCACGTGCGTCCCGTAATAGCATGGGCTAAAAAATATCTTGGTATGCGACGATGGTCTATAGAGACAAGTTGGTAATCTCTGTGGGGAGTATTTTTGGCGGAAATACTTTTCCTTTTTGCTGGAGGGTTGGTAAAATGTGTTATTTTTATGGAAAATTCTATATTGCTGCTATTTACCGTTATATAATTGTATATTACCATTTGGTATCTATTGATATCTATAATTGCCTACGTAATTGTAAAGTGCATTTAATGTAATAAATAATGCAAATTATACAATTCTTGTGATCAGAATACAACATTTACATAAAATATTATAGGAACATATTGATTATTGACTTAATCAATGAGAATTATTTGGTATTCTTGTGATAAAAATCGGAATACAACATTTACATAAGTTGAATGAATTATTGACTTTAATCTCAGATTTCTACAAGGGGGACGTTTTAAGTCTCTCTTTATACAAACAGGCCCATGGACAACATAGCTCACTCATTCCCTGGAGCTCATATGAATAATTTCTTTTTTAAATTCTTTGTTTTTGTACACATATTGAGAGAGATGGAGGCATGTTTTAAGTAAATAGCAAGTTCCATGTGTTCCACTGTGTACACTGCAAGAGGAAGATTGCGTTTTAATTAGATATAAGTTGTTTTTGTGGTTCTGAAGAAAGTGAACAAAATCTACATATTCGGTCGTTAACTTTAACTCTATCTCGTGACCCCGCTGACCAGTCGCGGTAGCTCAGTGGTTGGAAAGTTCGCTTCGTAGCCGATAGGTCTTCAGTTCGAGCCATGCTTGTACACGTTAAACCTATGACGTTAACATGGGTAGCAAGTCTCCTTCGCCAAATGTCATTAACATGGGTAGCAAGTCTCCTTCGCCAAATGTCATTTAGAAGTGAGAAAGTAAAAACGGAGGTCCCTTGTCGCGGCATATATTGGCACGTCAAAGAACCCTCACTGCTACTGCGAATGTCCTACGAGTCCTCACGAGTGTCTTACGAGTTACTGCGAGTAATCCTCGAATAAATATGAATGTAGCGCGATTTGGTGTGAACATGATACTAAAACATTCGATTGATGGCGAGTGCAATACGAGTAATGTGTGATTGAACTTCGAATAGTCGTATCGAACTTGAATCGAAAATAGCACCTCCTGTAGAAAAATATCAAGACGGGCCTTGCGAATGATGGTGATTTTTTTTTAACTTTGCGCAATTCATAGGAATTCATGGTACAAGTCGTGACAATGTAACACAGTAGCGCGAGGAACTCTGAGTAGAGAATGCGCCCAAATATAATCTGAGATATTATGGTGTGAATTAATTTGAACCTACTATACATAAAGATTTTTGCATAAAAAGTTGGCAATGGAGATACAAAATTAACATAAACTCAAATAATTGAATACATCTTTATTATCTATTTGAAAATATCATCAATTCATGTGATGCGCACAACTATTCGATTAAGATCTCTTAAAGTAATCAACGATGTCGTCAAATATAAATCATTGCGCGCATTAATTGAATTGTTGGTAGCATTAATTATTCTTGTGAATTGATGCGCGCTATACTTAAATTGTTGCTCACTTCAAATGAATTGATACAACAACGAGCTTCATTATCAGGTGCAATCTGCCTACCGCTATTATCACTCCACAGGAACGGCTTTATTACGGGTTCACCATGGTAGATCTTCATCACTAGTACTTCATGTTTCAAAATCTTGGGTGTTTAGCATGGAGTGTCAGATAAGTGCATTGACTAAATCATGCCATTTCCAACTTTGTAATTACCTCTGCAATGGACAGGAATCATGCGTTGCACTCGCGATGCTTGATCTCTCATCTGCATTCGACGTCATATACCTTACTATTCTGATCAGGCGTATGGAATATGCTTATGGTACCACGGGATCGGTTCTGTCATGCATAAAGTATCATCTCTCTGGTCGAAATCAACTAATTGCTATTGAATCTACATTGTCTAAAGAGTTCCTACTCCACTTTGGTGTTCCACAGGGTTCTTTATTAGGACCTTGCCTATACTGCATGTTCTCCAAACCAATTGGAGAAATTTGTCGGAGGCATAACATGTGTTATCATTGCTATGCGGACGACACTCAAGTATACCTGATCAATAAAACCGAAAGACAGCTGGGACAGCATTTCAGACTTGAAAGATGTCTTTCTGACATTGACAACTGGATGCAAAACAACATACTCGAGCTAAACCAGGAAAAGACGGAACATAACATCTTTGCCCTAAAACGTAAGGCTAGTGAATTCTCATGATATCAACTGGCTTTCGGTAGATTTTTCATCACTAGTACTTTATGTGTCAAAATCTTCGGTGTTTTTCGACAGTACAACTTTGTAATATTGGTAGAATTAGACCTCTTGTTACGGAAGATGCGTGCAGGATACTTATCAGATCACTAATTATACCCCGTCTTGATTATGGAAATGTACACTTGTAGAAGTTACAGAAACTTCGAAACAGTGTTGCCAGGCTAGTGACATGTTTACACCCGTGAGATATTGAACGAAATATAAGATCCTGTTGTATCCTTTGAAGGATCTACATGGATTAGCTCAAGCATACACCCAGGAACTAGTTCAAGTTTACCGTCCTCAGCGACCACTTAGTTCTGCGGATTCGTTATCCCTTCTAAAGCCACGTGCCCGTACAAAACTGTACGAGTGCCCGTACTAAACTGTACGATGAAAGACGGTTTGATGTATCGTCATCGACCCTGTGGAATTGCCTTAAAACATATCTTTTTAAATTAGCATTTAATCTGTAAATTATGTAAAGAGTTGTTTAAAAAAATAAATACTTATATAGTTTTACTTACTCTTAGTTTCTATTTTAAAGTCAGTTTAGTATTAAGTTATGTCTTGTCTTTATTCTATGCATTTGGTGTTCTTTGTTTTATTGTCTTGCATGTAAAACATGTAAAACGCTTTAGAGTAATTGTTTTGATTAGATAAAGCACTATATGAATGTAGAATAATAATAATAATAATTAAAGATATCAATAATTGAATTGATGCGCGGTATAATTCAATTGAAGAGAGCAATAATTCAATTAATGCGTGAATCTGTTCAATTAATGCGTGCAATAATTGAACTGTTGTTTGCGCCCATCATTTGAATTGAATCATTGCCCTCCTCAATCGAATTTATTATATCATAAATTCACTTGATTGATTGATTATATATTGTTTAACGTCTAACTCGAGAATCTTTCACTCATATAGAAACGTCACCATTGCCGGTGATGGGCTGTAAAATTTAGGCCTACGCTTATGGATCTTTAATGTTTCACACATGTTGTGAACGGGGTCTCGGTTTTGGCGGTCTCATCCGAAGGACAGACTCATTTAGTCGCCCCTTAGGACAAGCAAAAGGTATTGAAGGTTTATTCTATAAATCCGGATCCTCACGGGGATTCAGTTTGCAATAATTCAGAGAGAGAGAGAGAGAGAGAGAGAGAGAGAGAGAGAGAGAGAGAGAGAGAGAGAGAGAGAGAGAGAGAGAAGGGCGTGTTTTAAGTAGATAGCAAGTTTCATCTGTTGCTCCATTGACACATTGACACACTGTAAGAGGAAGATTGCGAGTTAATTAGACATCGTTCTGGAGTAGATGAAAAAAACGTCATCTCTTTTGACCCCGCCCTGACATCAGAGATTATGGTGTGAATTAATTTAAACTTATACAACATAAAAAAAAAAAAAAAAAAAAAAAAAAAAAGAAAGAAAAAGAAAACCAGTTAATGAAGCGCCAAATTAACGTAAAGTGAAATAATTGAAGACATCTTTTTCAATTATTTGAAGCTATAGCTATAACGATTCGATTAATTCTCTTCAAATAATTAACGACATCTTCATATATAAATTATTGCGCACATTGATTGAATTGTTGATAGCATTAATTATTCTGGTGAATTGATACGCAATGTAATTGAAGTGCAGGGGCCTCCGTGGCTGAGTGGTTAAAACATTGCGCTCAAAATCACAAGGCCTCTTACCTCTAGTAGGCGCGGGTTCGAATCTCGCTTTCGCCGATCTATGCGAGAAAGTTTGCCAGTCTTTTCCCGGGTACACTATATCTGAGTTCTCTCCTCCACCAATAAAAACTGGACACCATCAGATAACTGAAAAATTGTGGAGTGTGGCGGTAAACAACAAACAAACAAACAATCAATCATGAGCGATATAATTCAATGGAAGAGAGCAATAATTCAATTGATGCGTGCATTAATTCTTAATTCAATTAATGCGTACAATAACTGAAGTAATGTTGTCTTCAGTGGAATTCTTACGCCCATCAGTTCAATGAATGCGCGAAAGAATTGAATGATTGCCCTCTTCAATCGAATTAATGATATCATTAATTCAGTGGATATATGGAATAATTCTTTTAGAGAGAGCAATTATATGGTAATCCGTTATACAAAATCGTTGTAAATTAATGTTATCTTCTATTGAATTAAAGGGATTATCAAATCATTTATACCGAGCTCCAAATTAAATTGTGCAGTAGTTTGACCACATCGAAGCGCTGATCAATTTAATAGTTGAGAGCAATAATTGATACGCGCATCGATTCAAGTGATGGAAAGAATTACTTTAATGTGCGCATCAATTTAATCATTACACGCAATATTTCAGTTGATTCGCGCATCAATTCAATTATTGCCCGCAATAAGTTAATTGATGTTCGCATCAAATCAATAGTTGCGCACACTAATTCAATTGATGCAAGCATCAAATCAATTATTGCCCACAATAATTGATTTGATGCGAGTATGAATTGAATAATTGAGTACACTAATTAACGATATCTTCAAATCTTAATGATATCTTCAATTTGTTGAGTTTATGTCAATTTGGCGTTCCATATACAATGGCCACACAATGCCGTAATAACGTACTAAATGATAATGTTACCACAATGAATAATCCTTTGCATTAATTGTTAAATTATGGACATAATGTTCCTTGCAAATGTAAGACCAATATCCGTGCAAGATGTATTGCAACTGAACTGACTTTCAAAATGAGAGAGAGAGAGAGAGAGAGAGAGAGAGAGAGAGAGAGAGAGAGAGAGATTGTGACGTAACATGAAATACGCTATTTCGTTAACTGATTGTGACGTCACAATTGCTTTATCCCTGTCAACGGAATACATGTAGTGTTTAGAAGTGAGATTGCTGCGACTAAAATCATCATGATCGTTGCAATGCATTTAGTATTCATGTCTGTTCAGTGGACTTACAGATGGATGTCCTCGAGATTCCAAGGTATTTATATGCATATACCTGTGACACATCACGTCAATTGTTTTATAGTATTACTGTACACAGGTTCTGGTCCAGATTTCTTACCATTCGCAAGTCTTTTATCTTAGCATCACAGTGAAATAATCGGGGAGGGGTTGGAAATAAATGGATTTCATAGAGTGTGTTCGGATATCAGACAGTGTTTGGAAGGGAGTTGGGAAAAGAGATTGGGTAGTTTAAATTTGTGAAACGGATAAATTGTAGTTAGATAATGCTTCACTAGTACCTCCTCCCGGTCAAGGGCGTGATATAATGTTTCCACATTTTTGTTTCTTCAGTTTCTTCAGATCAAGATACCTAAGAACTTGTATTTTTTTCATAGCACCAAACACCAGCAATGAAGGTGAAACCACCGAACAAGATGAACTTTCATCGTCTTCGACCACTAACAGCAGCATGGTCACACCGCAGGTTACGCCTTCCACAAATAACAGCAGCATGGTCACACCACAGGTTACGCCTTCTATAAATAACAGCAGCATGGTCACACCGCAGGTTACACCTTCCTTAAATAACAGCAGCATGGTCACACCACAAGTTACGCCTTCTGTAAATGACAGCAGCATGGTCGTACCACAAGTTACGCCTTCTGTAAATGACAGCAACATGGTCACACCACAGGTTACATCCTCCTCCAATATCAGCGGAACAGTCAATTCACAGACGTCCACCAACTCTTACTGCGGATTTCGACGGGGATTTCTTCTGTAAAGGATCTAGATGCACTGAGCTGACTGTTGTAATATCATTTACAGTTGCTCTTGTAGCTCAGTATTTAACAAAAACTTTGAAAGATGTTGAACCTTATACATTTGTATCATGCAAACTTATACGTACCCCCTCCCTTACTGAATAGCTTGGACCAGAAAAATCTTGGTATGCGACGATGGTCCATAGAGACATGGAGAAGTAAGGAAGATGTGTTGTTGGTAATTTCTGCCGGAATATTTTTGGAGGAAATATGTTTTCTTTTTGCTTAAATGTTGGTAATATGTGCTGATTTATGGAAAATACTGTATTGGTGCTATTTACAGTCATATGATTGTATATTACCATTTAGTGGCTATTGATATTCGTTTTGATATCTGAAATTGCCTATAGCTATGTAATTTTCAAAATACATTTAATATAATAAATGATGCAAATTATAGAATTCTTGTGATGAAAATCAGAACACAATATTTACACAAATTATTTTACGAATATGTCAAATATTGACTACAAAAAGAGAAACTTTTTAAGTCTCTTTTTTTAAAAGAAAAACAGGCCCATGGACCTCATAGCTCATTCAGCACCTGGAGATCATGTGAATAATCATCTTTGTGTGGTTTTATTGATTTTGGGGGTGTTTGTGTTTTGCTTTTTGTTTGTTTTGTTTTTGTTTTGTTTTTTGGTTTTTTTTTCTTCCTTTCTTGGTGGGGGGTGGTTGTTTGTTTGTTTTGTTTTTGTTTTCGGTTATTTTTGTTTTGTTGTTGTTTTATTTTAATTTCTGTTGGTTTTGCACACATAATGAGAGAGAGAGAGAGAGAGAGAGAGAGAGAGAGAGAGAGAGAGAGAGAGAGAGATGTTTTAAGTAAATAGCAAGTTCCATGTGTTCCACTGAGTACAGTGCAAGAGGAAGATTGCGTTTTAAGTAGATATAAGTTGTTTTTGTGGTTCTGAAGAATGTGAACAAAATCTACATATTCGATCGTTAAAGTTTAACCCTGTCTTGTGACCCAGTCCTGACATCATCCGAGATATTATGGTGTGAATTAATTTGAACCTTCTTGAATAAGAAGTTGGCAATGGAGCTACAAATTAATATAAACTCAAATAATTGAAGATATCTTTATTAACTATCTGAAAATATCATCCATTCATGTGATGCACACAACGATTCGATTAAGATATCTTAAAATAATTAATATATTCAAATCTAAATCATTGCGCGCATTAATTGAATTGTTGATAGCATTAATTATTCTTGTGAATTGATGCGCACTATACTTGAATCGTTGTTCACTTCAAATGAATTGAAGATATCATCAACTGAATTGATGCGCGGTTTAATTCAATTGAAAAGAGTAATTAATGCGTGCATCAGTTCAATTAATACGTGCAGACACTGAGTTATTGTTCTTTTCAATGGAATTACTACGCCCATCAATTCAATTAATGCGCGAAAGAATTGAACTATTGCCCTCTTCGATCGAATTAATGATATCATAAATTCAATTTATGTATGCAATAATCGATTTAGAGAGAGAGTAATTATTCAATAAGAGATATCTTCAATTCAACATATCCACAACTACATTAATGATCTCTTTAAATGAATTATTAATTTATGCTCGCATTAATTCCTTATTAAAAAAAAAAAAAAAAAAGATCGTTGTAAATTGAAGTTATCTTTTTGCAATAATTTCATTACATTGATGCACGCATCAATTTAATAGATGAAAGCAATAATTGAATTGATACTCGCGTCAATTCATAATTAATTTGAAGCGCGCCTCAATCTAATTCTTACATGCAATATTTACATTCATTTATTGCCCGCGGTAAGTTAATTGATGTGCGCATCAAATCAATAATTGTGCACACTTTTTCAATCGATATCACATCAAATCAATTATTGCGCGCAATAAATCATTTGATGCGAGCATCAATTGAATAATTGCACACAATAATTAATGATATCTTCAATTCCATTTAACACCAGTTTTGATGTGGATGAAAAGTGGAGGTTATGAACAATATTTCGAAATTGAAAATTTTCAAACATTATTTAGTCAAAAAAAAAAAAAACCAAAACAAAACCAAAAAAAAAAAAAAAAAACAAAATAAAAAACAAAACAACAAAAAAAAAACAACATAAAAAACACAAAAAACCCCCAAAAACCAACCAAAAAAAAAAACCAGAAAAAAAACAAAAAAAAAAAACAAAAAAAAAAACAACAACAAAAAAAAACCCCCTCAGATTTAGTAGAAAGCAATTTGAAACAAATTAAAAACCCCTGCTGGACAAGACCCCGCGATCTATAGTTTAGCAGTTGATGTGCTAATTGACAGCAATTTAGCTACAGGCAATGAAATTTGAAAAAAATAGACAAATATTGCTGATATTCATAATATTTTCATTAATGGTTGAAAAGGAAGTCAGGCATTATGACGTGTATAGTGCTGGATGCTCGGGTATATATATATATATATATATATATATATATATATCTGTGTGTTTGTGTGTGTGTGGGTATCACGATGTGCAAAGACATTTTCACAACACCAAACATAAAATAGACTGGGGGCGGGGGGTAGAGACAAACCTTAAGTTACTAACATACTTAGATAAAGTGAAATAAAAACTGTGTCGGTATCAAAATATATAAAAACTGTGTCAGTATCAATTATATATTACAAATAGTATACAAAAGGTATGGTTTTCGGACCACTCGCTGCTTCGCGTTTAGGGGGGGGGGGGGGGGGGGGGGGGGGGAGGGGATGCGAGGGCTAGTGAGCGAGAGTGCGAAGTTACGACAGCACTCTCGCCCTCGTAACTTTGCACTTTCGCTTCGTCGCCCTCTACCTTGCCCCCCCCCCTTTCCCGTCTCTCTCTCTCTCTCTTTCTCTCTCTCTCTCTCTCTTTGCACCTTCGCCCTAAACTAAAATGATCGATTGGCCTGAATAGAGCACCATATATAATTACAGTGTCCACTTAGATCTCGTTGACGTTGTCTAAATTATTTGTAAATATAATGCTCCCAACAAATGTATTGAACGGCTGATATAAGAAAGAGAGAGAAAGATTGTTGTTTTTTCGCCACACACGCATTAATTGAATTAAGAATTAATGCCCGCATCAATTGAATTATTGCTCTCTTCCATTGAATTATATCGCTCATCAATTCAATTGTTGATATCATCAATTAATTTGATGAGAGCAGCACTTCATGATTGTTTGTTTGTTTGTTGTTTACCGCCACACTCCACAATTTTTCAGTTATCTGATGGCGTCCAGTTTTTGTAGGTGGAGGAGAGAACCCAGATACAATGCACTCTGGAAGAGACCACCGACCTTCCGAAAGTAAACTAGCAAACTATCTCACATATATCGGCGCAAGCGAGAATCGAACCCGCGCCGACTAGAGGTGAGAGGACTTGTGATTTTGAGCGCAATGCTCTAACCACTCGAGCGGTCCCGGTAGCTCAGTGGTTAGAGCGTTCGCTTCGTAACCGGGAGGTCGTGAGTTCGAGCCCCGCTCGTGCCATGGCGTTGTCAAACCTAAGACAAAAAAAATAGGTAGTGATTACTCCTTCGCATAACGCTAGCCGTTTAGAAGTGAGACTCACGGGTCTTTCGGATATGACCTTAAAAACGGAGGTCAGGTGTCACGGTAGTCGTTGGCACAATAAAGAACCCCCACTGCTACGGCCCTGAGCGCAAAGCATAGGTCTAAATTTGTTGTACTTCACCTACAGCTGGTGACGTCTCAATATGAGTGAAAAATTCTCGACGGGACGTAAAACAAAGAAACAATCAACCAATCAATCTAACCACTCGACCACGGAGGCCCCTGAGAGAGAGAGAGAGAGAGAGAGAGAGAGAGAGAGAGAGAGAGAGAGAGAGACTAACTGAATAATTCTGACGTCATTATCAGTTGACGTAACATGAACTCTGTTTCGTCAACTGATTATGACGTCACAATTACTTTATCCCTGTCAACAATATTTGTGTAGTGTTTAGATTGCTCCGACTAAAATCATCATGATCGTTGCGATGCATTTAGTTTACATGTCTGTTCAGTGGACTTATAGATGGATGTCCTCGAAATTGCAAGGTATTTATATGCATATTATTGTCACATATCACGTCAATTGTTGTATAGTGTTACTATACACGATTTGTGGTACAGAGTTCATACCATTCGGAAGTCTTATCAATATAAACATGTATCTTAGCATCACAGCAAAATAATGAGGGAAGGGTTGCAAATAGAGTGTGTTCGAATTTCGTGGAAGGAGGTTGGGAAGAGAGATTAATTAAGGGTTTAAATGTGTGAATCGGATGAATTGTGTTTTGATGTTGCATTTAACTTTCCTTAACTGGTTAGGACCCACCTTTGATCAAGGACGTGGTATAATTCTTCCACAATTTTGTTTCTTCAGCTTATTTCAAATCAATATACTTAAGAACTTGTATTTTTCATTATTTTCATAGCACCAAACACCAGCAATGAAAATGAAACCACGGAGCAAGATGAACTTTCAACTCCCTCAACCACTAACAGCAACATGGTCACACCGCAGGTTACGCCTTCCACAAATAACAGCAGCATGGTCACACCGCAGGTTACGCCTTCCACAAATAACAGCATCATGGTCAAACCACAGGATACACCCTCCTCCAATGCCAGCAAAATAGTCAGACCACAGGCCACGCCTTCCACCAACTCCTACTGCGGATTTCGACGGGGATTTCTTCTGTAAAGGATCTAGATGCACTGAGCTGACTGTTGTAATATCATTTACAGTTGCTCTTGTAGCTCAGTATTTAACAAAAACTTTGAAAGATGTTGAACCTTATACATTTGTATCGTAAAAACTTAAACAGGTCCACGTGCGTCCCGTAATAGCGTGGGCTAAAAAATATCTTGGTATGCGACGATGGTCTATAGAGACAAGTTGGTAATCTCTGTGGGGAGTATTTTTGGCGGAAATACTTTTCCTTTTTGTTGGAGAGTTGGTAAAATGTGTTATTTTTATGGAAAATTCTATATTGCTGCTATTTACCGTTATATAATTGTATATTACCATTTGGTATCTATTGATATCTATAATTGCCTACGTAATTGTAAAGTGCATTTAATGTAATAAATAATGCAAATTATACAATTCTTGTGATCAGAATACAACATTTACATAAAATATTATAGGAATATATTGATTATTGACTTAATCAATGAGAATTATTTGGTATTCTTGTGATAAAAATCGGAATACAACATTTGCATAAGTTGAATGAATTATTGACTTTAATCTCAGATTTCTAAAAGGGGGACGTTTTAAGTCTCTCTTTATACAAACAGGCCCATGGACAATATAGCTCACTCAATCCCTGGAGCTCATATGAATAATTTCTTTTTAAAATTCTTTTTTTTTTGTACACATATTGAGAGAGATGGAGGCATGTTTTAAGTAAATAGCAAGTTCCATGTGTTCCACTGAGTACACTGCAAGAGGAAGATTGCGTTTTAATTAGATATAAGTTGTTTTTGTGGTTCTGAAGAAAGTGAACAAAATCTACATATTCGGTCGTTAACTTTAACTCTCTCTCGTGACCCCGCTGACCGGTCGCGGTAGCTCAGTGGTTGGAAAGTTCGCTTCGTAGCCGATAGGTCTTCAGTTCGAGCCATGCTTGTACGCGTTAAACCTATGACGTTAACATGGGTAGTAAGTCTCCTTCGCCAAATGTCATTTAGAAGTGAGAAAGTAAAAACGGAGGTCCCTTGTCGCGGCATATGTTGGCACGTTAAAGAACCCTCACTGCTACTGCGAATGTCCTACGAGTCCTCACGAGTGTCTTACGAGTTACGGCGAGTAATCCTCGAATAAATATGAATGTAGCGCGATTTGGTGTGAACATGATACTAAAACATTCGATTGATGGCGAGTACAATACGAGTAATGTGTGATTGAACTCCGAATAGTCGTATCGAACTTGAATCGAAAATAGCACCTCCTGTAGAAAAATATCAAGACGGGCCTTGCGAATGATGGCGATTTTTTTTTTAACTTTGCGCAATTCATAGGAATTCATGGTATAAGTCGTGACAATGTAACACAGTAGCGCGTGGAACTCTGAGTAGAGAATGCGCCCAAATATAATCTGAGATATTATGGTGTGAATTAATTTGAACCTACTATACATAAAGATTTTTGCATAAAAAGTTGGCAATGGAGATACAAAATTAACATAAACTCAAATAATTGAAGACATCTTTATTATCTATTTGAAAATATCATCAATTCATGTGATGCGCACAACTATTGGATTAAGATCTCTTAAAGTAATCAACGATGTCGTCAAATATAAATCATTGCGCGCATTAACTGAATTGTTGGTAGCATTAATTATTCTTGTGAATTGATGCGCGCTATACTTAAATTGTTGCTCACTTCAAATGAATTGATACAACAACGAGCTTCATTATCAGGTGCAATCTGCCTACCGCTATTATCACTCCACAGGAACGGCTTTATTACGGGTTCACCATGGTAGATCTTTCATCACTAGTATTTCATGTTTCAAAATCTTGGGTGTTTTAGCATGGAGTGTCAGATAAGTGCATTGACTAAATCATGCCATTTCCAACTTTGTAATTACCTCTGCAATGGACAGGAATCATGCGTTGCACTCGCGATGCTTGATCTCTCATCTGCATTCGACGTCATATACCTTAATATTCTGATCAGGCGTATGGAATATGCTTATGGTACCACGGGATCGGTTCTGTCATGGATAAAGTATCATCTCTCTGGTCGAAATCAACTAATTGCTATTGAATCTACATTGTCTAAAGAGTTCCTACTCCACTTTGGTGTTCCACAGGGTTCTTTATTAGGACCTTGCCTATACTGCATGTTCTCCAAACCAATTGGAGAAATTTGTCGGAGGCATAACATGTGTTATCATTGCTATGCGGACGACACTCAAGTATACCTGATCAATAAAACCGAAAGACAGCTGGGACAGCATTTCAGACTTGAAAGATGTCTTTCTGACATTGACAACTGGATGCAAAACAACATACTCGAGCTAAACCAGGAAAAGACGGAACATAACATCTTTGCCCTAAAACGTAAGGCTAGTGAATTCTCATGATATCAACTGGCTTTCGGTAGATTTTTCATCACTAGTACTTTATGTGTCAAAATCTTTGGTGTTTTTCGACAGTACAACTTTGTAATATTGGTAGAATTAGACCTCTTGTTACGGAAGATGCGTGCAGGATACTTATCAGATCACTAATTATACCCCGTCTTGATTATGGAAATGTACACTTGTAGAAGTTACAGAAACTTCGAAACAGTGTTGCCAGGCTAGTGACATGTTTACACCCGTGAGATATTGAACGAAATATAAGATCCTGTTGTATCCTTTGAAGGATCTACATGGATTAGCTCAAGCATACACCCAGGAACTAGTTCAAGTTTACCGTCCTCAGCGACCACTTAGTTCTGCGGATTCGTTATCCCTTCTAAAGCCACGTGCCCGTACAAAACTGTACGAGTGCCCGTACTAAACTGTACGATGAAAGACGGTTTGATGTATCGTCATCGACCCTGTGGAATTGCCTTAAAACATATCTTTTTAAATTAACATTTATTCTGTAAATTATGTAAAGAGTTGTTTAAAAAACTAAATACTTATATAGTTTTACTTACTCTTAGTTTCTATTTTAAAGTCAGTTTAGTATCAAGTTATGTCTTTATTCTATGCATTTGGTGTTCTTTGTTTTATTGTCTTGCATGTAAAACATGTAAAACGCTTTAGAGTAATTGTTTTGATTAGATAAAGCACTATATGAATGTAGAATAATAATAATAATTAAAGATATCAATAATTGAATTGATGCGCGGTATAATTCAATTGAAGAGAGCAATAATTCAATTAATGCGTGAATCAGTTCAATTAATGCGTGCAATAATTGAACTGTTGTTTGCGCCCATCATTTGAATTGAATCATTGCCCTCCTCAATCGAATTTATTATATCATAAATTTACTTGATTGATTGATTATATATTGTTTAACGTCTAACTCGAGAATCTTTCACTCATATAGAAACGTCACCATTGCCGGTGATGGGCTGTAAAATTTAGGCCTACGCTTATGGATCTTTAATGTTTCACACATGTTGTGAACGGGATCTCGGTTTTGGGGGTCTCATCCGAAGGACAGACTCATTTAGTCGCCCCTTAGGACAAGCAAGAGGTATTGAAGGTTTATTCTATAAATCCGGATCCTCACGGGGATTCAGTTTGCAATAATTCAGAGAGAGAGAGAGAGAGAGAGAGAGAGAGAGAGAGAGAGAGAGAGAGAGAGAGAGAGAAGGGCGTGTTTTAAGTAGATAGCAAGTTTCATCTGTTGCTCCATTGACACATTGACACACTGTAAGAGGAAGATTGCGAGTTAATTAGACATCGTTCTGGAGAAGATGAAAAAAACGTCATCTCTTTTGACCCCGCCCTGACATCAGAGATGATGGTGTGTATTAATATGAACTTATACAACATAAACCCCCCCCCTCCCCAAAAAAAAACACACAAAAAAAAAAAACCCCGAAAGAAAACCAGTAAGCGCGAAATTAACGTAAAATGAAATAACTGAAGACATCTTTTTCAATTAATTGAAGCTATAGCTATATCATTAATTCATTAGATGCGCGCAACGATTCAATTAATTCTCTTCAAATAATTAACGACATCTACAAATCTAAATTATTGCGCACATTAATTGAATTGTTGATAGCATTAATTATTCTGGTGAATTGATACGCAATGTAATTGAAGTGCAGGGGCCTCCGTGGCTGAGTGGTTATAACATTGCGCTCAAAATCACAAGGTCTCTTACCTCTAGTAGGCGCGGGTTCGAATCTCGCTTTCGCCGATCTATGCGAGAAAGTTTGCCAGTCTTTTCCCGGGTACACTATATCTGAGTTCTCTCCTCCACCAATAAAAACTGGACACCATCAGATAACTGAAAAATTGTGGAGTGTGGCGGTAAACAACAAACAAACAAACAATCAATCATGAGCGATATAATTCAATGGAAGAGAGCAATAATTCAATTGATGCGTGCATTAATTCTTAATTCAATTAATGCGTACAATAACTGAAGTAATGTTGTCTTCAGTGGAATTCTTACGCCCATCAGTTCAATGAATGCGCGAAAGAATTGAATGATTGCCCTCTTCAATCGAATTAATGATATCATTAATTCAGTGGATATATGGAATAATTCTTTTAGAGAGAGCAATTATATGGTAATCCCTTATACAAAATCGTCGTAAATTAATGTTATCTTCTATTGAATTAAAGGGATTATCAAATCATTTATACCGAGCTCCAAATTAAATTGTGCAGTAGTTTGACCACATCGAAGCGCTGATCAATTTAATAGTTGAGAGCAATAATTGATACGCGCATCGATTCAAGTGATGGAAAGAATTACTTTAATGTGCGCATCAATTTAATCATTACACGCAATATTTCAGTTGATTCGCGCATCAATTCAATTATTGCCCGCAATAAGTTAATTGATGTTCGCATCAAATCAATAGTTGCGCACACTAATTCAATTGATGCAAGCATCAAATCAATTATTGCCCACAATAATTGATTTGATGCGAGTATGAATTGAATAATTGAGTACACTAATTAACGATATCTTCAAATCTTAATGATATCTTCAATATGTTGAGTTTATGTCAATTTGGCGTTCCATATACAATGGCCACACAATGCCGTAATAACGTACTAAATGATAATGTTACCACAATGAATAATCCTTTGCATTAATTGTTAAATTATGGACATAATGTTCCTTGCAAATGTAAGACCAATATCCGTGCAACATGTATTGCAACTGAACTGACTTTCAAAATGAGAGAGAGAGAGAGAGAGAGAGAGAGAGAGAGAGAGAGAGAGAGAGAGAGAGAGAGAGAGAGAGATTGTGACGTAACATGAAATACGCTATTTCGTCAACTGATTGTGACGTCACAATTGCTTTATCCCTGTCAACGGAATACATGTAGTGTTTAGACGTGAGATTGCTGCGACTAAAATCATCATGATCGTTGCAATGCATTTAGTATTCATGTCTGTTCAGTGGACTTACAGATGGATGTCCTCGAGATTCCAAGGTATTTATATGCATATACCTGTGACACATCACGTCAATTGTTTTATAGTATTACTGTACACAGGTTCTGGTCCAGATTTCTTACCATTCGCAAGTCTTTTATCTTAGCATCACAGTGAAATAATCGGGGAGGGGTTGGAAATAAATGGATTTCATAGAGTGTGTTCGAATTTCTGACAGTGTTTGGAAGGGAGTTGGGAAAAGAGATTGGGTAGTTTAAATTTGTGAAACGGATAAATTGTAGTTAGATAATGCTTCACTAGTACCTCCTCCCGGTCAAGGGCGTGATATAATGTTTCCACAATTTTGTTTCTTCAGTTTCTTCAGATCAAGATACCTAAGAACTTGTATTTTTTTCATAGCACCAAACACCAGCAATGAAGGTGAAACCACCGAACAAGATGAACTTTCATCGTCTTCGACCACTAACAGCAGCATGGTCACACCGCAGGTTACGCCTTCTATAAATAACAGCAGCATGGTCACACCGCAGGTTACACCTTCCATAAATAACAGCAGCATGGTCACACCACAAGTTACGCCTTCTGTAAATGACAGCAGCATGGTCGTACCACAAGTTACGCCTTCTGTAAATGACAGCAGCATGGTCACACCACAAGTTACGCCTTCTGTAAATGACAGCAGCATGGTCACACCACAGGTTACATCCTCCTCCAATATCAGTGGAACAGTCAATTCACAGACCTCCACCAACTCTTACTGCGGATTTCGACGGGGATTTCTTCTGTAAAGGATCTAGATGCACTGAGCTGACTGTTGTAATATCATTTACAGTTGCTCTTGCAGCTCAGTATTTAACAAATACTTTGAAAGATGTTGAACCTTATACATTTGTATCGTAAAAACTTAAACAGTACCTGTGTCCACATGCGTCCTCTAATAGCGTGGGCTAAAAAATATCTTGGTATGCGACGATGGTCTATAGAGGCATAGAGAAGAAGTAAAAAGAAAATGTGTTGTTGATAATTTATGCGGGGAGTATTTTTGGCGGACATACTTTTTCTGCTTGAAAGTTGGTAAAATGAGTTGTTTTATTGAAAACATTGTATCGCTGCTGTTTAAACTTACATAATTTTATATTGCCATTTAATATCTATTGATATTCGTTTTAATATCCCAATTGCCTATGCATTTGTAAAAATGAATTTGATGCAATAAATAATGCAAATTATACAATTCTTGTGATAAGAATCAGAATACAAAATTTACATGAAATATTATAGGAATATATCGATTATTGACTTAATCTCAAATTATGAAAATGAGAATTTTCCAGTCTTCCTCTTAAAATAATATATATATATATATATATATATATATATATATATATATATATATTTTTATATATATATATATATATATATATATATAAACAGGAATTTAGAGCTCCAAATTAACATAAACTCAAGTAATTGATGATATCTCTTTAACTGCATTTGCAGATATCGTAAATTCATAAGTGCGCTAAAACGCGGTCAAAGATTTCCAATTACTAATGATATCTTCAAATCTATATCATTTTGTTCATTACCTGAAATGCTGATAGCATTAGTCTGGTGAATTATTGCTCTCTTCAGATGAATTGATGACATGCGCATAAACAATGGAATTGATGCGCGCTATAATTCAACTGAAGATTGATTAAATATTCTTCAACGTCCCGCTCGAGAATCGTTCACTCAAATGCAGACGTCACCATTACCGGTGAAGGGCTGCAAATTTAGGCCTATGTTCGGCGCTTATGGTCTCTGAGCAGGGAGGGATCTCTTACGCGCCGCAGCTGCTGTGATACGGGACCTCGGTTTTTGCGGTCTCATCCGAAGGATCGCCCCATTTAGTCGCCTCTTACGACAAGCTAGGGGGTGCTGGGGATCTATTCTAACATCCCGTATCCCCACGGGGTTTCAACTGAAGAGATTAATAATTCGATGAATGTACGCATAATTCCATTGATGAGAGCAATATTTGGTTTGATGAGCGTATCAATTGAATTATTGCATTCAATAACTTGATTAATGATACCTTCAAATAATTTGTGATATCTGCAATTACTTGCGTTTATGTTAATTTGGCGCTCCATATTTGGCAACTGTTTGAAGCTCTGTTGTGATATATTCGATGTCATTCTTTAAATTAACTTAAATTCTCATTATGCACTCTTGCACTTTCCTGGTATGCTCATTCTTGAAACCAAGGACTGAATTATATCAGTTGACGAGAGAGAGAGAGAGAGAGAGAGAGAGAGAGAGAGAGAGAGAGAGAGAGAGAGAGAGAGAGAGAGAGAGAGATGAGAGCGTGTTTTAAGTAAATAGCAAGTTTCATCTGTTGTTCCATTGGCACACTGTAAGAGAAAGATTGCGCGTCAATTAGACATCGTTCTGGAGAAGATGAAAAAAACGTCATCTCTTTTAACCCCGCCCTGACATCAAAGATTATGGTGTGAATTAATTTGAACTTATGCAACATAAAAAAACCTGTTAATGGAGCGCCAAATTAACGTAAAGTGAAATAATTGAAGACATCTTTTTCAATTATTTGAAGCTATAGCCATATCATTAATTCATTAGATGCGCGCAACGATTCAATTAATTCTCTTCAAATAATTAACAACATCTTCAAATCTAAATTATTGCTCACATTAATTGAATTGTTGATAGCATTAATTATTCTGGTGAATTGATACGCAATGTAATTGAAGTGCAGGGGCCTCCGTGGCCGAGTGGTTAGAACATTGAGCTCAAAATCACAAAGCCTCTCACCTCTAGTCGGCGCGGGTTCGAATCTCGCTCGCGCCGATATATGTGAGAAAGTTTGCAACTCACTTCCCGGTTACATTGTCTTCTCCACCAATAAAAACTGGACGCCACCAGATAACTGAAAAATTGTGAAGTGTGGCGGTAAACAACAAACAAACAAACAATCATGAAGTGCTGCTCTCTTCAAATTAATTGATGATATCAACAATTGAATTGATGAGCGATATAATTCAATGGAAGAGAGCAATAATTCAATTGATGTGTGCATTAATTCTTAATTTAATTAATGCGTACAATAACTAAAGTAATGTTGTCTTCAGTGGAATTCTTACGCCCATCAGTTCAATGAATGCGCGAAAGAATTGAATGATTGCCCTCTTCAATCGAATTAATGATATTGTGACGACCTAGTACTGGGATCAATCTCCTCCAGAGGAAGTTGTCAAACTGAAGACAGTTGTACGGAAAATAAATAAATAATGATTTAAAAAAAATAGACTGCAACGCCAAATTCTAATAATTTATTCTTAACTTATCAAATTCTAACAAATTGCACATATTTACTAATGAGAGCACAACCTTCAATCAATGATCAAAACATACAGTGAAATCTTGTGATGACCCTGGGAGTTACCCTGGGTATTTCACTAAATTATCAGTATTACGAAGGTAACCCTGAAAATGACCCTGGATCCCTATAAAATGACTAATATAACTTAAACTTACACTAGTATCGATTCGCAGAATTACCCTGAGAATAACCCTGGATAACTCTACCCTATATTTTGTTTGTGCCCTAATTACTAATTTAATGAGTCCTGAGAATCACCCTGGACTCATCCCTATCAGTTAGTACAACCAGAAATTTATGTGACCCAGAGAATTACCCTGGATTCACTCCCTGACTTAAACTTAGTATTTGTTAATGAATAAGAAAGTTTGTGTGACCCTGAGAATTACCTTGGGTACACACCCTAGCTAATATAACTTAGTTTATAATTTACTTAATTTATGTGATCCAGAGAATCACCCTGGATTCACACCTTAGTTCATAATTTATACTGCCGCTGGGTAATAGATATTCTTACTTTGCAATTCAGAAAATACTAGGCTACTATTGAGTGGAACCCTGAGAATTACTCGGGATTTACACCCATTTCACATTATCTGCTTACATTGCCTGATAAAATATTGCCTTAAAAATTTTGAATAAAATAAAATAAAAAAATAAAGTTATCTTTGAAATTCTAATTGATAACTACTTTGAATTAATGGCATACGAGCGCATCTTGCTCTTGCCACAATGATGCTAACCTTTCGAAGACGAAATCAAGAAGTGGAGCCTCCGGTAGAACTTGGTGGCTTATATTTATAGAGAATTGTCTCACGGGGGCAACGTCCTTAGCAACGCCCAGCAAGGAAGCCCCTCGCTGGTATGGCTGGTTTCCAACAACCGCCCGTGTCATGTTTAATAAAATTTCAATTTTATTAAGAAAACTATGTAAAAATTAATACCTCGACGGAATACTTTAAACATATAGAAAATTGTTTCCGTCAAAACTCTTATGAACTTAATTTCATAATCAAAAGATCGAGCTAAAGTAAAATACACACCTTTTCAGACGATTAAATTTCGCTGGAAAATACTAATTTACATACCAGGTGGCGCTCTTTACTTCCTACTTGTAAACATGTCATGGCGCGAGTAGATGAAACATTAGACAACGAAAGGACTCAAAACGATACTTAAAACACATTGAATGGATAAAATCGCTAAGTACTCATAAGAATACATAACACAGAATGGAAATCTCAGGTAAATAACTATTTTGTAATGTATTATTTGTTTACATTGCCGACGATCTACTCAATTGATCGAACAAAGTGAAATAACAAAATAGGGAACATGTCAAAACACAATATAATTGTAAAACAGCTGATCACAATAGTGATTGGCTCTACAATATCATTAATTCAGTGGATATATGGAATAATTCTTTTAGAGAGAGCAATTATATGGTAAGAGCTATCTTCAGTTCAATATATCCACAATAGAATTAGTGATCTCTTTAAATAAATCGCTAATTCAAAAAGACTGTTGTTCTCTTCAAAAGAAATTATGCAAGCATTAATCCCTTATACAAAATCGTTATAAATTAATGTTATCTTCTATTGAATTAAAGAGATTATCGAATCATTTATACTGAGCTCCAAATTAAATTGTGCAGTAGTTTGACCACATCAATGCGCTGATCAATTTAATAGTTGAGAGCAATAATTGATACGCGCATCGATTCAAGTGATGGAAAGAATTAATTTAATGTGCGCATCAATTTAATCATTAAATCAATAATTGCGCACACTAATTCAATTGATGCAAGCATCAAATCAATAATTGCGCACACTAATTCAATTGATGCAAGCATCAAATCAATTATTGCCCACAATAATTGATTTGGTGCGAGTACGAATTGAATAACTGAGCACACTAATTAACGATATCTTCAAATCTTAATGATATCTTCAATTTGTTGAGTTTATGTCAATTTGGCGCTCCATATACAATGGCCACACAATGCCGTACTAACGTACTAAATGATAATGTTACCACAATGAATAATCCCACCAATTACCTTGAAGAAAACAAACACAGCTCTGATTGTTTGTATTGTGGGGTTTGTTTGTTTGTTTGTTTGTTTTTTTTGTTTTTGTTTTATTGTTTTTGTTTTTTATTGTTGTTGTTTGTTAGCTTTTTTCTGGTAAATGTATTGGCACAATAGATATGAAAATAACAAAGACACCAACGATGTGCAAACATATTTTCATAGCACCAAACATAACAATACACGTGGAAAAAAAAATTAAGATATTATAAATTGAAATGCAATATACGTCAGCATCAGATTGTATATTACAAATAGTATGCAAAAGGTATGGTTTTCTGAATCGGACCACTCGCTGTTTCGCGTTTAGGGCAAAAGAAGTGTGAGGGCTTGTGGGCGAGGGTGCGAAGATACAACGGCTCCTTCGCTCTCTCGATCTCATAACGTCGCGCTCTCCCTTCATCGTCCTCTACTTTACATCCTCCCTCTTTCCCCATCGCATCCTTGTTCTAAACTGGAAGCATCGATTGACCTGAACATAACACGAAAAGTAAAATTAGAGGTAATATTCGGCAAAAATGGTCATTTGCAACTTCATTGTTCTCAATTTGTCAACTTTATATTCCCAATGGAATTACAGTGTCCATTCAGATGTCATTGACCATTGCATTAATTGTTAAATTATGGACATAATGTTCCTTGCAAATGTAAGACCAATATCCGTGCAACATGTATTGAACAAATGAAATGACTTTCAAAATGAGAGAGAGAGAGTGAGAGAGAGAGAGAGAGAGAGAGAGAGAGAGAGAGAGAGAGAGAGAGAGAGAGAGAGAGAGAGAGAGATTGTGACGTAACAGGAAATACGCTTTTTATCAACTGATTATGACGTCACAATTACTTTATCCCTGTCAACGGAATACATGTAGTGTTTAGACGTGAGATTGCTGTGACTAAAATCATCATGATCGTTGCGATGCATTTAGTATTCATGTCTGTTCAGTGGACTTACAGATGGATGTCCTCGAGATTCCAAGGTATTTATATGCATATAACTGTGACACATCACGTCAGTTGTTTTATAGTATTACTGTACACAGGTCCTGGTCCAGATTTCTTACCATTCGCAAGTCTTTTATTTTATAATGTTTCCACAATTTTGTTTCTTCAGTTTCTTCAGATCAAGATACCTAAGAACTTGTATTTTTTTCATAGCACCAAACACCAGCAATGAAGGTGAAACCACCGAACAAGATGAACTTTCGTCGTCTTCGACCACTAACAGCAGCATGGTCACACCGCAGGTTACACCTTCCATAAATAACAGCAGCATGGTCACACCACAAGTTACGCCTTCTGTAAATGACAGCAGCATGGTCACACCACAGGTTACTACTTCTATAAATAACAGCAGCATGGTCACACCACAGGTTACATCCTCCTCCAATATCAGCGGAACAGTCAATTCACAGTCCACAACCTCCACCAACTCTTACTGCAGATTTCGACGGGGATTTCTTCTGTAAAGGATCTAGATGCACTGAGCTGACTGTTGTAATATCATTTACAGTTGCTCTTG
The DNA here is from genome assembly GCA_024699665.1 of Ostrea denselamellosa. Taxonomy (NCBI): domain Eukaryota; kingdom Metazoa; phylum Mollusca; class Bivalvia; order Ostreida; family Ostreidae; genus Ostrea; species Ostrea denselamellosa. The sequence continues at coordinate 21,569,463 of JAMZEH010000005.1, read as the reverse complement.
CAGCTCAGTATTTAACAAAAACTTTGAAAGATGTTGAACTTTATACATTTGTATCATGCAAACTTATACGTACCCCCTCCCCTACTGAATAGCTTGGACCAGAAAAATCTTGGTATGCGACGATGGTCCATAGAGACATGGAGAAATAAGGAAGATGTGTTGTTGGTAATTTCTGCGGGAATATTTTTGGAGGAAATATGTTTTCTTTTTGCTTAAAAGTTGGTAATCTGTGCTGTTTTTTTATGGAAAATACTGTATTGGTGCTATTTACAGTCATATGATTGTATATTACCATTTAGTGTCTATTGATATTCGTTTTGATATCTGAAATTGCCTATAGCTATGTAATTTTCAAAATACATTTAATATAATAAATGATGCAAATTATAGAATTCTTGTGATGAAAATCAGAACACAAACTTTTTAAATCTCATTTTAAAAAGAAAAACAGGCCCATGGACCTCATAGCTCATTCAACACCTGGAGATCATGTGAATAAACATCTTTGTGTGGTTTTATTGATTTTGGGGGTGTTGGTGTTTTGCTTTTTGTTTGTTTTGTTTTTGTTTTGTTTTTTGGTTTTTTTTTCTTCCTTTTTTGGGGGTGGTTGTGGTTGTTTGTTTGTTTTGTTTTTGTTTTCGGTTATTTTTGTTTTGTTGTTGTTTTATTTTAATTTCTGTTGGTTTAGCACACATAATGAGAGAGAGAGAGAGAGAGAGAGAGAGAGAGAGAGAGAGAGAGAGAGATGTTTTAAGTAAATAGCAAGTTCCATGTGTTCCACTGAGTACAGTGCAAGAGGAAGATTGCGTTTTAAGTAGATATAAGTTTTTTTTTGTGGTTCAGAAGAAAGTGAACAAAATCTACATATTCGATCGTTAAACTTTAACCCTGTCTTGTGACCCAGTCCTGACATCATCCGAGATATTATGGTGTGAATTAATTTGAACTTTCTTGAATAAGAAGTTGGCAATGGAGCTACAAATTAACATAAACTCAAATAATTGAAGATATCTTTATTAACTATTAGAAAATATCATTAATTCATGTGATGCTCACAACGATTCGATTAAGATATCTTAAAATAATTAATATATTCAAATCTAAATCATTGCGCGCATTAATTGAATTGTTGATAGCATTAATTATTCTTGTGAATTGATGCGCACTATACTTGAATCGTTGTTCACTTGAAATGAATTGAAGATATCATCAACTGAATTGATGCGCGGTTTAATTCAATTGAAAAGAGTAATTAATGCGTGCATCAGTTCAATTAATACGTGCAGACACTGAGTTATTGTTCTTTTCAATGGAATTACTGCGCCCTTCAATTAATGCGCGAAAGAATTGAACTATTGCCCTCTTCGATCGAATTAATGATATCATAAATTCAATTTATGTATGCAATAATCGATTTAGAGAGAGAGAGAGTAATTATTCAATAAGAGATATCTTCAATTCAACATATCCACAACTAATCGTTGTAAATTGAAGTTATCTTTTTGCAATAATTTCATTACATTGATGCACGCATCAATTTAATAGATGAAAGCAATAATTGAATTGATACTCGCGTTAATTCATAATTAATTTGAAGCGCGCCTCAATCTAATTCTTACATGCAATATTTACATTCCTTTATTGTCCGCGGTAACTTAATTGATGTGCGCATCAAATCAATAATTGTGCACACTTTTTCAATCGATATCACATCAAATCAATTATTGCGCGCAATAAATCATTTGATGCGAGCATCAATTGAATAATTGCACACAATAATTAATGATATCTTCAATTCCATTTACAGTGACAATTTTGAAAAAAAAAAAAAAAAGCACATGAATTGAGGAATAATGCAACACCAGTTTTGATGTGGATGAAAAGTGGAGGTTATGAACAATATTTCGAAATTGAAAATTTTCAAACATTATTTAGTCAAAAAAACAAAACAAAACAAAACAAAAAGAAAAAAATAACAAAAAACCCCCCCAAAAAACCAAAAAAAAAACCCCCCACAACAACAACAACATAAAAAACACCCAAAACCCTCCAAAAAACCAACAAAAAACAAAAAAAACAAAAAAAACAAAACAAAACAAAAACAAAACATAACAAAACAAAACAAACAAAACAAAAATTAAACAAAAAACAAAAAAACAACAAAACAAAACAAACAAAAATAAAAATAAAAATAAAACCCTCAGATTTAGTAGAAAGCAATTTGAAAGACAAGACCCCGCGATCTATAGTTTAGCAGTTGATGTGCTAATTGACAGCAATTTAGCTACAGGCAATGAAATTTGAAAAAAAATAGACAAATATTGCTGATATTCATAATATTTTCATTAATGGTTGAAAAGGAAGTCAGGCATTATGACGTGTTTAGTGCTGGATGCTCGGGTATATATATATATATATATATATATATATATATATATATATATATATATATCTGTGTGTTTGTGTGTGTATCACGATGTGCAAAGACATTTTCACAACACCAAACATAAAATAGACTGGGGGGGGGGGGGGGGGGGAGGGTAGAGACAAACCTTAAGTTACTAACATACTTAGATAAAGTGAAATAAAAACTGTGTCGGTATCAAATTATAGAAAAACTGTGTCAGTATCAAATTATATATTACAAATAGTATACAAAAGGTATGGTTTTCGGACCACTCGCTGCTTCGCGTTTAGGGGGGGGGGGGGGAGGGAGGGGATGCGAGGGCTAGTGAGCGAGAGTGCGAAGTTACGACAGCACTCTCGCCCTCGTAACTTTGCACTTTCGCTTCGTCGCCCTCTACCTTGCCCCCCCCCCCCTTTCCCGTCTCTCTCTCTCTCTCTCTCTCTCTCTCTCTCTCTCTCTCTCTCTCTCTTTGCACCTTCGCCCTAAACTAAAAAGATCGATTGGCCTGAACAGAGCACCATATATAATTACAGTGTCCACTTAGATCTCGTTGACGTTGTCTAAATTATTTGTGAATATAATGCTCCCAACAAATGTATTGAACGGCTGATATAAGAAAGAGAGAGAAAGATTGTTGTTTTTTCGCCACACACGCATTAATTGAATTAAGAATTAATGCACGCATCAATTGAATTATTGCTCTCTTCCATTGAATTATATCGCTCATCAATTCAATTGTTGATATCATCAATTAATTTGAAGAGAGCAGCACTTCATGATTGTTTGCTTGTTTGTTGTTTACCGCCACACTCCACAATTTTTCAGTTATCTGATGGCGTCCAGTTTTTGTAGGTGGAGGAGAGAACCCAGATACAATGCACTCTGGAAGAGACCACCGACCTTCCGAAAGTAAACTAGCAAACTATCTCACATATATCGGCGCAAGCGAGAATCGAACCCGCGCCGAGTAGAGGTGAGAGGACTTGTGATTTTGAGCGCAATGCTCTAACCACTCGAGCGGTCCCGGTAGCTCAGTGGTTAGAGCGTTCGCTTCGTAACCGGGAGGTCGTGAGTTCGAACCCCGCTCGTGCCATGGCCGTGTCAAACCTAAGACGAAAAAAATAGGTTGTGATTACTCCTTCGCATAACGCTCGGCGTTTAGAAGTGAGAATCACGGGTCTTTCGGAGTGAAAAATTCTCGACGGGACGTAAAACAAAGAAACAATCAACCAATCAATCTAACCTCTCTACCACGGAGGCCCCTGAGGGAGAGAGAGAGAGAGAGAGAGAGAGAGAGAGACTAACTGAATAATTCTGACGTCATTATCAGTTGACGTAACATGAACTCTGTTTCGTCAACTGATTATGACGTCACAATTACTTTATCCCTGTCAACAATATTTGTGTAGTGTTTAGATTGCTTCGACTAAAATCATCATGATCGTTGCGATGCATTTAGTTTACATGTCTGTTCAGTGGACTTATAGATGGATGTCCTCGAAATTGCAAGGTATTTATATGCATATTACTGTCACATATCACGTCAATTGTTGTATAGTGTTACTATACACGATTTGTGTTACAGAGTTCATATCATTAGCAAGTCTTATCAACATAAACATGTATCTTAGCATCACAGCAAAATAATGAGGGAAGGGTTGCAAATAGAGTGTGTTCCAATTTCGTTGAAGGAGGTTGGGAAGAGAGATTAATTAAGGGTTTAAATGTGTGAATCGGATGAATTGTGTTTTGATATTGCATTTAACTTTCCTTAACTGGTTAGCGCCCACCTTTGATCAAGGACGTGGTATAATTCTTCCACAATTTTGTTTCTTCAGCTTCTTTCAAATCAATATACTTAAGAACTTGTATTTTTCATTATTTTTATAGCACCAAACACCAGGAATGAAAATGGAACAACGGAGCAAGATGAACTTTCAACTCCCTCAACCACTAACAGTAACATGGTCACACCGCAGGTTACGCCCTCCACAAATAACAGCAGCATGGTCAAACCACAGGATACACCCTCCTCCAATGCCAGCAAAATAGTCAAACCACATTCCACGACCTCCACCAACTCCTACTGCGGATTTCGACGGGGATTTCTTCTGTAAAGGATCTAGATGCACTGAGCTGACTGTTGTAATATCATTTACAGTTGCTCTTGTAGCTCAGTATTTAACAAAAACTTTGAAAGATGTTGAACCTTATACATTTGTATCGTAAAAACTTAAACAGGTCCACGTGCGTCCCGTAATAGCTGGGCTAAAAATTATCTTGGTATGCGACGATGGTCTATAGAGACAAGTTGGTAATCTCTGTGGGGAGTATTTTTGGCGGAAATACTTTTCCTTTTTGTTGGAGAGTTGGTAAAATGTGTTATTTTTATGGAAAATTCTATATTGCTGCTATTTACCGTTATATAATTGTATATTACCATTTGGTATCTATTGATATCTATAATTGCCTACGTAATTGTAAAGTGCATTTAATGTAATAAATAATGCAAATTATACAATTCTTGTGATCAGAATACAACATTTACATAAAATATTATAGGAATATATTGATTATTGACTTAATCAATGAGAATTATTTGGTATTCTTGTGATAAAAATCGGAATACAACATTTACATAAGTTGAATGAATTATTGACTTTAATCTCAGATTTCTAAAAGGGGGACGTTTTAAGTCTCTCTTTATACAAACAGGCCCATGGACAACATAGCTCACTCAATCCCTGGAGCTCATATGAATAATTTCTTTTTTAAATTCTTTGTTTTTGTACACATATTGAGAGAGATGGAGGCATGTTTTAAGTAAATATCAAGTTCCATGTGTTCCACTGAGTACACTACAAGAGGAAGATTGCGTTTTAATTAGATATAAGTTGTTTTTGTGGTTCTGAAGAAAGTGAACAAAATCTACATATTCGGTCGTTAACTTTAACTCTCTCTCGTGACCCCGCTGACCGGTCGCGGTAGCTCAGTGGTTGGAAAGTTCGCTTCGTAGCCGATAGATCTTCCGTTCGAGCCATGCTTGTACGCGTGAAACCTATGACGTTAACATGGGTAGTAAGTCTCCTTCGCCAAATGTCATTTAGAAGTGAGAAAGTAAAAACGGAGGTCCCTTGTCGCGGCATATGTTGGCACGTTAAAGAACCCTCACTGCTACTGCGAATGTCCTACGAGTCCTCACGAGTGTCTTACGAGTTACTGCGAGTACTCCTCGAATAAATATGAATGTAGCGCGATTTGGTGTGAACATGATACTAAAACATTCGATTGATGGCGAGTGCAATACGAGTAATGTGTGATTGAACTTCGAATAGTCGTATCGAACTTGAATCGAAAATAGCACTTCCTGTAGAAAAATATCAAGACGGGCCTTGCGAATGATGGTGATTTTTTTTTTAACTTTGCGCAATTCATAGGAATTCATGGTACAAGTCGTGACAATGTAACACAGTAACGCGAGGAACTCTGAGTAGAGAATGCGCCCAAATATAATCTGAGATATTATGGTGTGAATTAATTTGAACCTACTATACATAAAGATTTTTGCATAAGAAGTTGGCAATGGAGATACAAAATTAACATAAACTCAAATAATTGAAGACATCTTTATTATCTATTTGAAAATATCATCAATTCATGTGATGCGCACAACTATTGGATTAAGATCTCTTAAAGTAATCAACGATGTCGTCAAATATAAATCATTGCGCGCATTAATTGAATTGTTGGTAGCATTAATTATTCTTGTGAATTGATGCGCGCTATACTTAAATTGTTGCTCACTTCAAATGAATTGATACAACAACGAGCATCATTATCAGGTGCAATCTGCATACCGCTATTATCACTCCACAGGAACGGCTTTATTACGGGTTCACCATGGTAGATCTTTCATCACTAGTATTTCATGTTTCAAAATCTTGGGTGTTTTAGCATGGAGTGTCAGATAAGTGCATTGACTAAATCATGCCATTTCCAACTTTGTAATTACTTCTGCAATGGACAGGAATCATGCGTTGCACTCGCGATGCTTGATCTCTCATCTGCATTCGACGTCATATACCTTAATATTCTGATCAGGCGTATGGAATATGCTGATGGTACCACGGGATCGGTTCTGTCATGGATAAAGTATCATCTCTCTGGTCGAAATCAACTAATTGCTATTGAATCTACATTGTCTAAAGAGTTCCTACTCCACTTTGGTGTTCCACAGGGTTCTGTATTAGGACCTTGCCTATACTGCATGTTCTCCAAACCAATTGGAGAAATTTGTCGGAGGCACAACATGTGTTATCATTGCTACGCGGACGACACTCAAGTATATCTGATCAATAAAACCGAACGACAGCTGGGACAGCATTTCAGACTTGAAAGATGTCTTTCTGACATTGACAACTGGATGCAAAACAACATACTCGAGCTAAACCAGGAAAAGACGGAACTTAACATCTTTGCCCTAAAACGTAAGGCTAGTGAATTCACATGATATCAACTGGCTTTCGGTGGATTTTTCATCACTAGTATTTTATGTGTCAAAATCTTCGGTGTTTTTCGACAGTACAACTTTGTAATATTGGTAGAATTAGACCTCTTGTTACGGAAGATGCGTGCAGGATACTTATCAGATCACTAATTATACCCCGTCTTGATTATGGAAATGTACACTTGTAGAAGTTACAGAAACTTCAAAACAGTGCTGTTAAGCTAGGACATGTTTACACCCGTGACATATCGAACGAAATAGAAGATCCTGTTGTATCCTTTGAAGGATCCACATGGATTAGCTCAAGCATACACCCAGGAACTAGTTAAAGTTTACCGTCCTCAGCGACCACATAGTTCTGCGGATTCGTTATCCCTTCTAAAGCCACGTGCCCGTACAAAACTGTACGATGAAAGACGGTTTGATGTATCGTCATCGACCCTGTGGAATTGCCTTAAAACATATCTTTTTAAATTAACATTTAATCTGTAAATTATGTAAAGAGTTGTTTAAAAAAAATAAATACTTATATAGTTTTACTTACTCTTAGTTTCTATTTAAAGTCAGTTTAGTATTAAGTTATGGCTTTATTCTATGCATTTGGTGTTCTTTGTTTTATTGTCTTGCATGTAAAACATGTAAAACGCTTTAGAGTAATTGTTTTGATTAGATAAAGCACTATATGAATGTAGAATAATACTAATAATTGAAGATATCAATAATTGAATTGATGCGCGGTATAATTCATTTGAAGAGAGCAATAATTCAATTAATGCGTGAATCAGTTCAATTAATGCGTGCAATAATTGAACTGTTGTTTGCGCCCATCATTTCAATGTATGCTCGCAAGAATTGAATTATTGCCCTCCTCAATCGAATTTATTATGTCAGAAATTCACTTTATGATTGATTGATTATATATTGTTTAACGTCTAGCTCGAGAATCTTTCACTCATATAGAAACGTCACCATTGCCGGTGATGGGCTGCAAAATTTAGGCCTACGTTTATGGATCTTTAATGTGTCACACATGCTGTGAACGGGGTCTCGGTTTTGGCGGTCTCATCCGAAGGACAGACTCATTTAGTCGCCCCTTAGGACAAGCAAGAGGTATTGAAGGTCTATTCTATAAATCCGGATCCTCACGGGGAGTCAATTTGCAATAATTCAGAGAGAGAGAGAGAGAGAGAGAGAGAGAGAGAGAGAGAGAGAGAGAGAGAGAGAGAGAGAAGGTCGTGTTTTAAGTAGATAGCAAGTTTCATCAGTTGTTCCATTGACACACTGTAAGAGGAAGATTGCTAGTTAATTAGACATCGTTCTGGAGAAGATGAAAAAACGTCATCTCTTTTGACCTCGCCCTGACATCAGAGATGATGGTGTGTATTAATATGAACTTATACAACATAAAACCCCCCTCCCCACCCCCCCAAAAAAAAAACCCGAAAGAAAACCAGTAGGCGCCAAATTAACGTAACAATTAATTCTCTTCAAATAATTAACGACATCTACAAATCTAAATTATTGCGCACATTAATTGAATTGTTGATAGCATTAATTATTCTGGTGAATTGATACGCAATGTAATTGAACTTCAGGGGCCTCCGTGGCCAAGTGGTTAGAGCATTGCGCTCAAAATCACAAGGCCTCTCACCTCTAGTAGGCGCGGGTTCGAATCTCGCTCGCGCCGATCTATGCGAGAAAGTTTGCCAGTCTTTTCCCGGGTACACTGTATGTGGGTTCTCTCCTCCACCAATAAAAACTGGACACCATCAGATAACTGAAAAATTGTGGAGTGTGGCGGTAAACAACAAACAAACAATCATGAAGTGCTGCTCTCTTCAAATTAATTGTTGATATCAACAATTGAATTGATGAGCGATATAATTCAATGGAAGAGAGCAAAAATTCAATTGATGGTGCATTAATTCTTAATGCAATTAATGCGTACAATACCTAAAGTAATGTTGTCTTCAGTGGAATTCTTACGCCCATCAGTTCAATGAATGCGCGAAAGAATTGAATGTTTGCCCTCTTCAATCGAATTAATGATATGATTAATTCAGTGGATGTATGGAATTATTCTTTCAGAGAGAGAGAGCAATTATATGTTAAGAGCTATCTTCAGTTCAATATATCCACAACAGAAATAGTGATCTCTTTAAATAAATTGCTAATTTAAAAAGACTTGTTCTCTTCAAAAGAAATTATACAAGCATTAATCCCTTATACAAAATCGTTGTAAATTAATGTTATCTTCTATTGAATTGAAGAGATCATCAAATCATTTATACCGAGCTCCAAATTAAATTGTGCAGTAGTTTCACCACATCGATGCGCTCATCAATTTAATAGTTGAGAGCAATAATTGATAAGCGCATCGATTCAAGTGATGGAAAGAATTAATTCAATGTGCGCATCAATTTAATCATTACACACAATATTTCAGTTGATTCGCGCATCAATTCAATTATTGCCCGCAAAAAGTTAATTAATGTGCGCATCAAAGCAATAATTGCGCACACTAATTCAATTGATGCAAGCATCAAATCGATAATTGCGCACAATAATTGATTTGATGCGAGTATGAATTAAATAATTGAATACACTAATTAACGATATCTTCAAATCTTAATGATATCTTCAATTTGTTGAGTTTATGTCAATTTGGCGCTCCATATACAATGGCCACACAATGCCGTATTAACGTACTAAATGACATTGTTACCACAATGAATAATCCCACCAATTACGTTGAAGAAAACAAACACAGCTCTGATTGTTTGTATTGTGGGTTTTTTTTGTTTTGTTTTTTTTTGCTTTTTTTGTTTTTGTTTTGTTTTTGTTTTTGTTTTTTGTTGTTGTTGTTGTTTGTTAGCTTTTTTCTGTTATATTTATTGGCACAGTAGATATGAAAAGAACAAAAACGCAAACGATGTGCAAACATATTTTTATAGCACCAAACATAACAATACACGTGGGAAAAAACAATTAAGATATTATAAATTGAAATGCAATATACGTCAGCATCAGATTGTATATTACAAATAGTATGCAAAAGGTATGGTTTTCTGAATCGGACCACTCGCTGCTTCGCGTTTTGGGCAAAAGAAGTGTGAGGGCTAGTGGGCGAGAGTGCGAAGTTACGACGGCTCCTAGCCACTCTCGCTCTCATAACGTCGCGCTCTCCCTTCATCGCCCTCTACTTTACATCCTGCCCCTTTCCCCATCGCATCCTTGTTCTAAACGCAAAGCATCGATTGGACTGAACATAACACAAAAAGTAAAAGTAGAGGTAATATTCGGCAAAAATGGTCATTTGCAACGTCATTGTTCTCAATTTGTCAACTTTATATTTCCAATGGAATTACAGTGTTCATTCAGATGTCATTGACCATTGCATTAATTGTTAAATTATGGACATAATGTTCCTTGCAAATGTAAGACCAATATCCGTGCAACATGTATTGAACAAATGAAATGACTTTCAAAATGAGAGAGAGAGAGAGAGAGAGAGAGAGAGAGAGAGAGAGAGAGAGAGAGAGAGAGAGAGAGAGAGAGAGAGAGAGAGAGAGATGGTGACGTAACATGAAATACGCTGTTTCGTCAACTGATTATGACGTCACAGTTACTTTATCCCTGTCAACAACGGAATACATGTAGTGTTTAGACGTGAGATTGCTGTGACTAAAATCATCATGATCGTTGCGATGCATTTAGTATTCATGTCTGTTCAGTGGACTTACAGATGGATGTCCTCGAGATTCCAAGGTATTTATATGCATATAACTGTGACACATCACGTCGATTGTTTTATAGTATTACTGTACACAGGTCCTGGTCCAGATTTCTTACCATTCGCAAGTCTTTTATTTTAGCATCACAGTGAAATAATCGGGGAGGGGTTGGAAATAAATGGATTTCATAGAGTGTGTTCGAATTTCAGACAGTGTTTGGAAGGGAGTTGGGAAAAGAGATTGGGTAGTTTAAATTTGTGAAACGGATAAATTGTAGTTAGATAATGCTTCACTAGTACCTCTTCCCGGTCAAGGGCGTGATATGTTTCCACATATTTGTTTCTTCAGTTTCTTCATATCAAGATACCTAAGCACTTGTATTTTTTTCATAGCACCAAACACCAGCAATGAAGGTGAAACCACCGAACAAGATGAACTTTCATCGTCATCGACCACTAACAGCAGCATGGTCACACCACAGGTTACGCCTTCCATAAATAACAGCAGCATGGTCACACCACAAGTTACGCCTTCTATAAATGACAGCAGCATGGTCACACCACAGGTTACGCCTTCTATAAATAACAGCAGCATGGTCACACCACAGGTTACGCCTTCCATAAATAACAGCAGCACGGTCACACCGCAGGTTACGCCTTCCATAAATAACAGCAGCATGGTCACACCGCAGGTTACGCCTTCCATAAATAACAGCAGCATGGTCACACCGCAGGTTACGCCTTCCATAAATAGCAGCAGCATGGTCACACCACGGGTTACATCCTCCTCCAATATCAGCGGAACAGTCAATTCACAGTCCACGACCTCCACCAACTCTTACTGCGGATTTCGACGGGGATTTCTTCTGTAAAGGATCTAGATGCACTGAGCTGACTGTTGTAATATCATTTACAGTTGCTCTTGCAGCTCAGTATTTAACAAAAACTTTGAAAGATGTTGAACCTTATACATTTGTATCGTAAAAACTTAAACAGTACCTGGGTCCACATGGGTCCTCTAATAGCATGGGCTTAAACATATCTATGTATGCGACGATGGCCTATAGAGGCATAGAGAAGAAGTAAAAAAGAAAATGTGTTGTTGATAATTTATGCGGGGAGTATTTTTGGCGGACATATTCTTTCAGCTTGAAAGTTGGTAAAATGTGTTGTTTTATGGAAAACATTGTATCGCTGCTGTTTAAACTTACATAATTGTATATTGCCATTTAATATCTATTGATATTCGTTTTAATATCCCAATTGCCTATGCATTTGGAAACTGAATTTGATGCAATAAATAATGCAAATTATACAAGTCTTGTGATAAGAATCAGAATACAAAATTTACATACCGATCACGGTGGCTCAGTGGTAGAGCTCTCGCCTCGTGAACGGAAGGTCGTGAGTTCGAGCCCCGCTCGGGCCGGCCGCGTCAAACCTAAGACGTTAAAATAGGTAGTGATTGCTCCTTCGCCAAGAGCTCGGCATTACGAAGTGAGAGTCACGGGTCTTTCGGATGGGACCTTATAAACGGAGGTCCCGTGTCGCAGCAGGTGTGGCACGTTAAAGAACCCTCACTGCTAAAAGCCATTAGTGCTAAGCATAGGTCTAAATTTGCAGCCCCGTCACCGGTAATAGTGACAGTCGCCGGATAGCTGAAAAATTGCTCAGGCGACTATAAATAAAACAAACAAACAAACAAAAAACAAAATTTACATAAAATATTATAGGAATATATTGATTATTGACTTAATCTCAAATTACGAAAATGAGAATTTTCCAGTCTCCCTCTTAAAATGAAGGGAAAAAAAATAAAAGGAATTTAGAGCGCCAAATTAACATAAAGTCAAGTAATTGATGATATCTCTTTATCTGGATTTGCAGATATCGTAAATTCATAAGTGAGCAGCAATGCGGTCAAAGATTTCCAATAACTAATGGTATCTTCAAATCTATATGATTTCGTTCATTACCTGAAATGCTGATAGCATTACTCTGGTGAATTATTGCTCTCTTCAGATGAATTGATGACATGCACATGAACAATGGAATTAATGCGCGCTATAATTCAATTGAAGATTGATTGATTGATTAAATATTGTTTAACGTCCCGCTCGAGAATCTTTCACTCATATAGAAACGTCACCATTGCCGGTGAAGGGCTGCAAATTTAGGCCTATGTTCGGCGCTTATGGCCTCTGAGCAGGGAAGGATCTTTTACGTGCCGCAGCTGCTGTGATACGGGACCTCGGTTTTTGCGGTCTCATCCGAAGAACCGCCCCATTTAGTCGCCTCTTACGACAAGCTAGGGGGTGCTGGGGATCTATTCTAACATCCCGTATCCCCACGGGGTTTCAACTGAAGAGATTAATAATTCGATGAATGTACGCATAATTCCATTGATGAGAGCAATATTTGGTTTGATGAGCGTATCAATTGAATTATTGCATTCAATAACTTGATTAATGATACCTTCAAATAATTTGTGATATCTGCAATTACTTGCGTTTATGTTAATTTGGCGCTCCATATTTGGCAACTGTTTGAAGCTCTGTTGTGATATATTCGATGTCATTCTTTAAATTAACTTAAATTCTCATTATGCACTCTTGCACCTTCCTGGTATGCTCATTCTTGAAACCAAGGACTGAATTATATCAGTTGACGAGAGAGAGAGAGAGAGAGAGAGAGAGAGTTTGAGAGAGAGTTTGAGAGTTTGAGTTTTAAGTACATAGCAATGTTTATATTAGACTTTGAATGACAAATTCCTTATTATTCAATGTATTATTATTATTGATCCAACATGCAACATTTATTCATTAATGCTTTCAAATTCAGGAGAATTTTCATAATTGGGGGGGGGGTCTCTTACTTTAAACATGTTTGGATCAATAATAATTTGTGACACTGCATTGTATATTACTATGTTTATTTCATCCTGGTGCTCCCGTACATTTTGACATGCTTCATGTGTTCCGATAGTTAAGTTATTCGTTTATAAGTTTGGAGCTATCGCAAGTCATTATCATGTACTTATGTGTATAGCCTATAATGTTCCAGGTTCTAATTACCTGTTATAATTTCCTGAGGGGTAGAAATAGAAATAATATCGGGGAATGTCGGGTGGATGTTTACGTTTCATGATTTTGGCAGCCATCACTTTTTATGAGTGAAGTATTCCGTCGTCATTTCCGGTTTCGTGACGAAAACATTTACGATGTTTGTGAGATAGTATTTACTATACGAATCATTTAGACATGTAAATTAATTCTCTTTAATAATTTGAGATGAAGACTTCATTGCAATTTATCACATACTACATGAAACCAGTTGTACCTGGTGGAACTATATTTGTTTACGGTGACGTTGTTAATAACTGTATTCATTCGCACACAAGACAAAGCATGTTTAGCCCACATGTGCGAGATATTGGGATATTTATTTACTTGTCTACATCAACTAATCAAGCTTTCTAATGTTTATCTCTTAGATGTAATTGTTTATACCTATTAATATTTCTTTCGTGCTTGTACGGTAGCCTGTATGGAAAAAGTAGTTCTGTGTGGGAACTTGTGTGGGAACTGATGCAATCGTACAAGTCGCTGATTTGTTAGAGTCCTGTATGGCGTAAATCTATTGGTTAATTTCAGTCATGTGGTTTAGAGCAGGGTTCACTACATGAGGAAGTTTATATTGTGCCGTTTCCAGCTATCCAACATAATAAAATACAGAATATATTGACTCTAAGTTTGTAGTATTCTTCACCAGAGGGACTGAGTGATATTGTTTATTGACTTTAAATGATTTTTGGGACTATCCTGACGTTAGTGAATATCTGCTGAGGATTCAGAAATACACAAGCAACCCCTTATCTCTGGGTAGCTTACAATATCATGAATTCAATTAATTCTCTTCAAATAATTAACGATATCTTCAAATCTAAATTATTGCGCACATTGTTGATAGCATTAATTATTCTGGGTTCTCTCCTCCACCAATAAAAACTGGTCGCCGCCAGAGAACTGAAAAATTGAGAAGTGTGGCGGTAAACAACAAACAAACAATCATGAAGTGCTGCTCTCTTCAAATTAATTGATGATATCAACAATTGAATTGATGAGCGATATAATTCATTGGAAGAGAGCAATAATTCAATTGATGCATGCATTAATTCTTAGTTCAATTAATGCGTACAATAACTGAATTAATGTTGTCTTCAGTGGAATTCTTACGCCCATCAGTTCAATAAATGCGCGAAAAAATTGAATGATTGCCCTTTTCAATCGAATTAATGATATCATTAATTCAGTGATATATGGAATAATTCTTTTAGATACGAATTGTTTGTAAGTATGTGTAACACTAAACAAAAGCTAAAAACACATCTTTTTAAACTTGCTTTTGATTTATAATGTATCCAGTTATTTTCTGTTTTAACAAAAATGATAATACAAAAAAAAAAAATAAAAAAAAAATTACTAATACCTCCCATTTCGACTTTAGATGATTATTATTTTTGTGACCTTCAATTTATATAATGTTCGTTTTTATATTGCCCTTGTTTTATATGTTAAGCGCTTTAGAGTAATTATATAATTAGATAAGGCGCTATATAAAAATAGTATAATAATAATAATAATACGCGCATCGATTCAAGTGATAGAAAGAACTAATTTAATGTGCGCATCAATTTAATCATTAAATCAATAATTGCGCACACAAATTCAATTGATGGGAGCATCAAATCAATAATTGCGCACATTAATTCAATTGATGCAAGCATCAAATCAATTATTGCACACAATAATTGATTTGATGCGAGTATGAATTGACTAACTGAGCACACTAATTAACGATATCTTCAAATCTTAATGATATCTTCAATTTGTTGAGTTTATGTCAATTTAGCGTTCCATATACAATGGCTACACAATGCCGTACTAACGTACTAAATGATAATGTTACCACAATGAATAATCCCACCAATTACGTTGAAGAAAACAACCAAAGCTCTGACTTATCCATTGACGTTCTAGGAAACAGAATTCTATAGTGACGCTTGGAAAAAAAATTAGTTTGATAAGTGTTGAATGCTTATTTTTTGTTTGTTTGTATTGTTTTGTTTTATGTTTGTTTGCTTTTTTCTGTTAAATTTATTGGCACAATAGATATGAAAAGAACAAAGACACAAACGATGTGCAAACATATTTTTGTAGCACCAAACATAACAATACACGTGGGGAAAAACAATTAAGATATTATAAATTGAAATGCAATATACGTCAGCATCCGATTTTATATTACAAATAGTATGCAAAAGGTATTATGTATTACAAATAGTATACAATAGGTATGCTTTTCTGAATCGGGCCACTCGCTGCTTCGCGTTTAGGGCAAAAAAAGTGTGAGGGCTAGTGGGCGAGAGTGCGAAGTTACGACGGCTCCTAGCCACTCTCGCTCTCATAACGTCGCGCTCTCCCTTCATCGCCCTCTACTTTACATCCTGCCCCTTTCCCCATCGCATCCTTGTTCTAAACGCAAAGCATCGATTGGACTGAACATAACACGAAAAATAAAAGCAGAGGTAATATTCGGCAAAAATGGTCATTTGTAACGTCATTGTCCTCAATTTGTCAACTTTATATTCCCAATGGAATTACAGTGTCCATTCAGATGTCATTGACCATTGCATTAATTGTTAAATTATGGACATAATGTTCCTTGCAAATGTAAGACCAATATCCGTGCAACATGTATTGAACAAATGAAATGACTTTCAAAATAAGAGAGAGAGAGAGAGAGAGAGAGAGAGAGAGAGAGAGAGAGATTGAGATTGTGACGCAACATGAAATACGCTGTTTCGTCAACTGATTATGACGTCACAATTACTTTATCCCTGTCAACGGAATACATGTAGTGTTTAGAGGTGAGATTGCTGTGACTAAAATCATCATGATCGTTGCGATGCATTTAGTATTCATGTCTGTTCAGTGGACTTACAGATGGATGTCCTCGAGATTCCAAGGTATTTATATGCATTAACTGTGACACATCACGTCAATTATTTTATAGTATTACTGTACACAGGTCCTGGTCCAGATTTCTTACCATTCGCAAGTCTTTCATCTTAGCATCACAGAGAAATAATCGGGGAGGGGTTGGAAATAAATGGATTTCATAGAGTGTGTTCGAATTTCAGACAGTGTTTGGAAGGGAGTTGGGAAAAGAGATTGGGTAGTTTAAATTTGTGAAACGGATAAATTGTATTTAGGTAATGATTCACTAGTACCTCCTCCCGGTCAAGGGCGTGATATAATGTTTCCACATTTTTTGTTTCTTCAGTTTCTTCATATCAAGATACCTAAGAACTTGTATTTTTTTTCATAGCACCAAGCACCAGCAATGAAACCACCGAACAAGATGAACTTTCAACGTCTTCGACCACTAACATCAGCATGGTCACACCGCAGGTTACGCCTTCCATAAATAACAGCAGCATGGTCAAACCACAAGTTACGCCTTCTATAAATGACAGCAGCATGGTCACACCGCAGGTTACGCCTTCAATAAATAACAGCAGCATGGTCACACCACAGGTTACGCCTTCTATAAATAACAGCAGCATGGTCACACCACAGGTTACTACTTCTATAAATAACAGCAGCATGGTCAAACCACAGGCCACGCCCTCCACCAACTCCTACTGCGGATTTCGACGGGGATTTCTTCTGTAAAGGATCTAGATGCACTGAACTGACTGTTGTAATATCATTTACAGTTGCTCTTGCAGCTCAGTATTTAACAAAAACTTTGAAAGATGCTGAACCTTATACATTTGTATCGTAAAAACTTAAACAGTACCTGGGTCCACCTGCGACCCCTAATAGCGTGGGCTAAAAAATATCTTGGTATGCGACGATGGTCTATAGAGGCATAAAGAAGTAAAAAGAAAATGTGTTTAAAATTTATGCGGGAGTATTTTTGGCCGACATACTTTTTCTGCTTGAAAGTTGGTAAAATGTGTTGTGTTATTGAAAACATTGTATCGCTGCTGTTTATACGTACATATTTGTATATTGTCATTTAGTATCTACTGATACTCGTTTTAATATCCCAATTGCCTATGCATTTGTAAAATGAATTTGATGCAATAAATAATGCAAATTATACAATTCTTGTGATAAAAATCAGAATACAAAAATTACATAAAATATTATAGGAATATATTGATTATTGACTTAATCTCAAATTTCGAAAATGTAAACTAGAGGTCAATGGGCCACATCACTCACCTGCATTTTCCCATGGGAAACATTAACAATATTATTATGACCATAATGCATGGTGTGCATGTTTGATCTACACTAAATAAGTACCCTTATCTACTGTGCTCTTTGTGTTTCTCGAGATCTTCTAAGGATTCTTAAATAGATTACCATTTTTAACCCTACTAGGGCCCCACCAAGACCCCAGAGGGCCATAGATTGAATAAACTTAAATCTACACTATATGAGGATTCTAATCAAATTCACAAACTGTATACGTGTGTGGTCCTTGAGAAGATTCTTTTAGAATTTTGCGATGCATTTCTATGTAAAACTTTCAAAATCTCATTGTGACCCCAGGGACCATGAGTTGAACAAATTTGCATCTTCATTGTACGAGAAAGTTTATAAGAGAGGTATGGCTTCTCTAGTCCTTTGGTACTCAGATCTTTAAAACATTCAATCCGTACCATCACCTAGGCTGGAAAACTTTGGTTGAAATTGCCCCTGTGATTCTTAAAAAGTCGAAACCATAAAGTTCATACACAACAGATGGACATATTTCTATCAGAAAGAAATACTTGACCTTTCAATTCAATCCTTTTCCTATTTATCTCCCCCCCCCCCCCCCCCCCCCTTGCATGAAGGTATAGTTCTTTTTAAACACTCCTATTTACTTTAAGACTTTGATTAAAATTGGTCCAATGGTTCTGAAGACAAAAATATGAAATCTATGTCCCACGAATGCCAGATTATAGTTCATCATCAGGTATTGGATTCTAAACACATGTGAATAATGCCTGTCAGAGGGTTTGATTTGGCTCTTGTCAGACAGTTTGCTCTGGTCCTCATTTCCATAGACAAAAGGCTTCTGAAAATTTTGAAATATGTCTGCATAGTTGGAGTCATTGAACGATTAATTAAAAGTTATGTCCTGAAATTGCCACAGCCATCTTTATCTAATAGAAAATTACACCTAATTTTCAGCAAGTTTTATCAAATATCCATTGATCTTGTAATGCTCAGTATTTGTTACATTTTTTTCAGTATGTACTCATTTTACTGTATCAAAAAGAAATATAAAAAAATAATGAATGAAAAGACCTCAGCACACATCCTTCTAAATGAGTATCATGACAATGACAAATTATAATTGCAACAGTTATGTTTCTTTCCTGTATATACGAAATGTTGAACTGAAGAATCTTGATTAAAAATGATTTGTATCTTGGATATGTTAAAAAGAAGACACAATTATACATGCAAATGTTTCTTTTAATTGTACACCATGTTTTAAAACTTGAAATATCACAACCAATAATAAATTATTTTTAAAAAATCAAATCAAGATATATTCGGAATGCTTTTCAGAGTTCAGTTTCTAACTGTACTATGTTGGTCTTTCTCAACTAAAACTATTTCAAAAAATGTACACAAAAAAAATTACTTTAGCTTGCAACTCTTTGATAATCACAATGACATTGAAAGCAAATTGTTCCTCTGGGTTTGAATTAAATAAACAATTACACTGTAGTTACTAGTCACTTTCATGACTGCTAACGATTCTGCACTTTGGTGTTCCACATTAATTATTTGACAGTAAACCCAATCAGTGTTAATGTTATCTGATATGCTTTACATAAAAATTATGACATCTCACTTCCATACATTCCTGACAGCACAGGAACAATTTGTTGCTAAAGGTTTACATTGATTGTTAGCAAAGAATAGCAGTAAATACGTATATATCAACAGTAAACTAATTATATGTGTAAAACTACACATTTAAAAACCCACAGGTCTGTCGTATGGAAGACAATAACCATGTAATACAAGTTAATTACTGTGTATTCATATATATTACTTATAAGTATCATTTAACCCAATCATCTATCAATACAAACTTCTTGTCATTAGTAGAAATAATTGATAAATAAGATACATTATTCTTAAACTAATGGTATACGACAGAATAAATCTCATGTTTTAAAGTTTTGAAAGTTTATACGGTAGACATGAGGTTAAACATCATAATTACACAATTCAAATCATTCAAGTAACTGTTTATCAGTATCGCCAAATGATACCAAATAATGACTGGTGTTCATTTTGTACTGCAGTACAAAATGTCTTTGACAATTCAAAATGGCAAAAAAAAAACCCCAAAAACCGCCCCAAAAACAAAAAAACAACCCCCCCCAAAAAAAACCAAACAAGATTTGAATAATACCACATAATATGACTAACACAAAAATAATTCCATTGCACTTGATCTTCTACAGCTCTATGACATTTAAACCAGACTACAAATAAACACGAAAAAATTCTACATTGCAGTTCATTGGTAAACAACATAGTCAGATGGACTGGCAGCTAATTCTAAACTCTTGCAAGAGTTTCCCAATTTAAAAATAAGCTGAATTTTCACCTTGATTTTTGTGTTCAAACATCAAATCAAAAGAAATAATGAAGATATATATGAAGTATAAAATCTATAAAATCAGATCTCTTCTTCTATTTTGACATCTATTTCTAATGAATTTACACATTTTTGCCAGTCTTTTCAAATCTATTTACTGTTGATAGTGACCAGTACCCCTTTTCATAAATATTTTTCTGACCAAGATCAGAATTTAAAAAAATAATTTTTTTGCACAATTCATCATTAACTGACCACTGATCAAACAATGAAATGGTTAATAAATCTTGCATAGTAACTTGAAATATTTTGATGCTTATCAAACTGCAAGACTGAACAAAAGAAAATGTACATCAGTCATAAGATGTTTTGTGAAAAGGGACACAAACCAAGAGCATTTTTACTTGAAATAAAATACACACAGACAACTATATTACCAGTAGTAATTCTGCATCACAAACATGAAAATTAATCTCTTTCGTTGTACAACAATGCTTTTCACAGAAAAACAGTGCAACAGATGTTTAAAAAAATATGCACATGAAGTTTCTCTAGAGTCTAAAACAAAACACTGAAATTATGGTACAAGAGTTCAACAAAATTCATATCTTTTCCTCTATCCTATATGTTAAATTAACAAAAACTTATTCACTGTTGATTTACCAAACACATTTAAATACACAAAATATAGTAAATTTAGCACATACCATATACAGGTTTTGACAACTTTTTTTCTGGTAAATTATCCAATGTACAAATATGTACAAAACAATTTTTTCATGATACGGATATCACAAACTGGGTAGATTATTGTGTACACAGTTGTAAAAATTTTCCTCACAACCCTATCCGATGTCATTTTCTCATCATTCTTCTTGCAACAGATTGAGGTACATGGAAAAGATTGTCTGGATGATCTGGGTATACAATTTTCTCTTCGCAGTTTCCTGTCAATCTTGTTTGTTGGGTGTGGATAATTGACTCGCTATACACAATCCTCTAGGGACATCAGTAGCGGGTTCACATACTCAAAACCATCAAACTCAGACTGCTCAATTTTCTCAATTACTTTTCTATAAAAATAAAATGATATGCAACAGTAAACCTTTGTTTCAATGAATATCAAGCAGAATCTACCGATAATATTACAGAAATACATCAAATACTGTATATATGACTTCTCCAACTTTTCATTCACTTCAAGATAAAGGGTGAGCAAGAGAAAATAATGAGGATAAGCAGAATATCTTTATATTTTGAATTGAGTTTGTGTGATAATTCAATTTATTTGATCTGAGCAAAACAGTTGAATTTAAATTGATCAAGAAGACGGATTACTGACTACCAAAAGAGATTTGTAACTCACGGGTCATCTGGGGTCAACTGTACAGGTTCATCTGTGAAAGCAGGATCAAAGTGCTCCAAGTCCCGATCAGATTTAAGGCTTGGCTTGTATGGTGGGGTGACTAACTTTTGCTCTAGCATGTCCCACTGAATGGCTCTAAAGAATGGGTGGGATTGGATGTCATTAAAGCCTGTCTCATGATGACATCCAAGTCTCTCAGCAGGGTTCTGGTGAAGAAAAAAAAGTATACATACTTTAAATCACAACTATGTGACAATTGAAATCTAACAAAAAAACTGTCATTAAATTACATCTTATAAATGCAGTTTAAACAACACTTCATTACTCTGTACCCAAATACTATATGCATAAACAAAGTGAGTTCATTCAAAATCAAATTCATTTACAACATTATAATTAGTTCATAGAAATACCCAGCATACCTTGTTAAGGAAGCCCTTAAGAATGGATGCTGCTTTCACAGAAAGTGAGCGGGGTATTCTAATAGTTTTTTCCAGGATAACTGAAATAATAATTCCAACATTTGAAGACCCAAAGAATATAAAATACAGCAATCTACATGAAAATCCAATATCTTTGTATTTGAAGTTGAAGTACAGGTGTACAATAAAGAAAACAACAGCATACTTTGGAACAGGTAATCTTCCGAGTTCTGGTCTGGGTTCTCAGCTCCTCCTACCACATCAAATGGTGACCGCCCAGCCAGCATCTCAAACATCAATACTCCTAATGCCCACCAGTCCACGCTAAAATCTGCAGCAAGGTAGTTTCCATGTTTAATGTGAAAAAATTCACCGTTTCACTTAAAGTAGCAATCATTCAATTTTAATTTATTCAAGCTTTCAAATAATATTTTATTTCAAATGCATTGGAAACAAATGAGTTTAAGTAATCTTATATTTCATATAACCAACTGGTAAAGTGATAATTGTATTCTGTATAAAATGTTGGAAGGAACTTTGGGAACATGAACTAGCTGTGGACAAAACCGATGAAATGTGTCAGTATGAACACCCTCTGCATACTGTATGAATTTTATATACATGAAAATATAATGTAAACCAATTTTTATTCATATGTAAGGTTTATAAGAACCTCATAATTGTGAATATTTCATGTTTAAGATAATGTCGGTCATGAAAATTAGTCATGTGAACCAGTTCATCACCAGTAAATTGCGAAATCAAGTTGCTGCCAATAAAAGTTGGTTTACAGTATGTAAGCAAGCTGTAATTGCCATATCATTACACAGTTTCATTCTTAGTATTTTACCACAAGATGGCAGCACTAATCTACACAATGCATCAATATGCGTAATATTTCCTTCAGTTGTTCTTCTCATCAATGATTCTTCAGATTCAAATTTAAGAAATATCTTGTCATTTTCCAGCCCCAACCTATTGCTTTCCTTTACAAATACCCTTTCTGTATTTATTCTTTATTCATGAACAAGTTTGTTATTTCTTTGCACTATATAAATTCTAATGATTACTGTACATTAATTCCGGCATTCATGTTCAGTTTGTCACAACAAAAATACTCTAGAATATGAAATGGTAAAAGATAAAACTTTAACACAACACTGAAATATAGAACAGAATAGATACACCACACTAAAGTTGAACAAAAATATCTACAAACATAGTAACAGACAACCATGCCAAATCTCCATCACTTGAACCAAGATACTTTTAGTCACACTCCTTGAATATTAATGAATTAGTACTTCTTCAACTGTGGGAAAGTATTGCTGTTCTGGATATATAGCAATGGGACTTTTAAAGTTAGGAATGTTATTTTGTTCCCATAAACAGAAGTTCCTACTAAAACAAATTTCAATGTCAAATACAAAATATAATTCTACAATAATATGCAAAATTTTTTTTATCTTCAATTCAAAAATTTGAAAAACGTAATTTTATAGATTTTTGGATAATATTTGAATACAATTAGTAAATTGTATATGGGATTTAATACATGTACAGTTGTACTTCTTTGTTTGAATATATCTTTATACAAAAATGATGCATGCCTCAGAATACTAATGGGGTATACAAATCAAAACTCAATGCTGCAAGCTGTGCAATGATCCAGATCATTATTCAAGAGTAACAATTCACAAAATTCCAAATATTTTGTGAAACACTATGCTTCTCACTGTGGCCATATGTATGTTCTACATTTTCAATTCCAAGAAATATTTTTTTTTTTTCAATTCCAAAAATTGATACTGTGTTTCCTTTCTGAAACAAAAAACTAGGTAAATTATTTATTGATTACCTGCACACAGGTGAGGTTTGAATTTATTAAAGGTCTGCAGAGTGACCTGTGTTTAACAGTAATACATGACTGAAATGTTGTTGGCATTTACTATCTTTAGCTTAATCATGGAGATAATAAAAATAAAGTGATGTATATTTGTAGTGTGTACAATTATTGCTTATTATAACACACCCTGAAGATTTGTTGTATTAAATCAGGCAAAGTGTACACATGCAATACAGATCCAGATTGTAGAAAATTAGATTCGAAACAGAATGTAAGTTAGAAAATAGTCTGAGAATCTCAAAGATTATGGAAGTCATCCTGCTAAAAATCAACTTCTGCCTCTCCATGGTGAGCTTGGAAACAAGCACTATCTGGCTAATGGGAAAGATACAGCTAAGAAAATGCAATGAAGGGAAGGCATACTTAAAAAAAAAGGAAATGCAAACTTTTTTATTCAAGAAATGAAACAAACATTTTTTGGAAATGAAATGTCAATTTTCAGAAATGAAAAACTATGTCTAACATCAACTTTAAACAATTTTAAAGCATTGTATATTGTCCAAAAAAGTTATTCCCACAAATAAAGATGCAGACAGATACTAGTAGACCAAAAACCAGTATGCCCTTGATCTTTGGGCTATAAAAATAAAACTACTTCACTACTTTAAATTGCTGTTAGTGTGTGGTTTTTTTTACAACAGCTAATAATATTTCTGCTTGAAACATGATCTGGTCTAATTTCATGATCAAGCACAGAGTTTTTTTCTTAACAATACCATAGTCCTCTCCTCGGAGAACCTCTGGTGCAATATAATTGGGAGTTCCACAAAACGTATTGGTTTTGTCTCCACTCCATAGTCCCTCCTGTTAAGGTGAGAAAACACATTACAGAAAGCAAGAAAAGAGAAACACCCAGGGGTGCTCCAAAAAAGAATGGAATATTACTCAAACATATGAAGATGAAACTATTGTGTTTTTTCATTTTCAAATATATTGTCATAGACAACTTTTTTTTAAGAATTCATTATACTGTAGACGTATTTAATTCCATGGAGTCATGATTTCATGGATTATTAATTTCCGTTTGTTTCCATGGGAATGAAATTATGCTGAGTTGCACATGGCTTACATGAAAATAGCTTACATGCTTTAATTCTGCTGGTACGAAATTCTGTGGATTTTATGTGACTGCAGACATTAGCAGAAATAAGTAATATGCATAATAATGTACGTTTACAGTATTTCAGTAATAGTTTCAAAACCATATCATTATATGAGTAGCACATTTCCCATTCCAGGGCCCCTGGAAGATTGTTAGATGTTAGTAAAAAGCTTACCATAATCCTCCCCTCGGAGGATTTCTGGGGCTATATAATTAGGGGTTCCACAAAATGTACTGGTGGTGTCTCCAGCCCACAGGCCCTCCTATGGGAACAGGCAGAAAAAAGCCATATTAATCTCCCCTACCACTATCTCCAGTAGGAATGGCCCAAGAGCTACCTCCCATTACCAGGGGAGACAACAGGCCTGAGCCTAGACCTAAAGGTGCTAAGCCAAACACAGAACATACCATAGTCAAGTCCTTGTAAAATTTCTGGAGCTATATAATTGGGCGTTCCACAAAATGTTGATGTAGTGTCACCTGGTCGCAATCCATCCTTTATTATTATGAAATATACAACATACAAGTTAAACACCACCCATTCTACTTTGTACTTTATTCCCACTCTATGTGTCATTATGTAAGGAGTTTTTTCAACTTGTTAGCCAATTTTCAAAGCAGCTCTCAAGACAATATATTTTTATGTTCACTTGAAATTGAAGGGTGACAGTGTAAACCAGTTATCTTCTGCAACATAATTTCTTGAATTTATTCAAACTTTGCTAGTTTTGCAATATTTCTATGTAGGAACATAATACTGGTATATCAAAACATGTTTACCACTACAAACTTCCACAAGTTCCCTTACACAGATATTTTGAAACTAGTAATTTTACATGGAAAATAAGACCACCTCAAACTTTTTTTGTTTTTGATCTTCACAAATTTTATTAAAAATCAAATTAAATCATGTAATGTTGTATTTTTTAAAAGTAGGACAGCTTTAAAAATAATCATTTTTAAAGCTTCTAAACAAAAACAAAATCAGGGTATGAGCATTCTGCAGCCCAAAACTGTACCTTACACATGCCGTAATCGGTCAGTTTGACGTGCCCCTCATGATCCAGTAAGACATTGTCCAACTTCAAATCTCTGTATACAATACCTGAAAATACAGTGTAAATGTATCACAAGCAAGTTCTATAAATCTAAATAATCGAAAGAAACAAAACGAAACTTCATTTCCATGCAATAGCAACTGTAGATGACTGGAACCTCTTTCATGTAGGAAATTGAGAGCTAAGCAGATCTCAGCTGAGTAGAACCGAGCATGCTCCTCGTGCAATTTCCTTTGTCTCTGCATGTGGAACATCAGATCACCCCCACTCACAAACTCAATAACAAAAAACAATCTGCAAACAAAACAAAACAATTATTTGTAAACTCAATAACAAATCACAATCTGTTTCCTGTAATCAATTTTGCTGTCTACCTAAAACATTGGTTTTAATGCTTCTATCACTGAAGTTTATTTCTGTTCTTGAAAGTTTCAAATTGTAAAGAAGAAATCTAACAGCATTCTGAGTGTATTGCATGCAATATACAGTCCCTTATCTTTATCTAATTTGGAGAAAAGTCTGGAAAACCAAGCATTCTGAGTGTATTGCAAGCAATTCAAAGTCCCCTACTGGTAGGATTGTTCAGTCAAAAGTAAATCAAGTATAACAAAACTCAAACTTGATCTGTAATTATCCAAGACAAAGCCATATATAAAATTTTATTTCAATATCTTCATCCAATGTAGACAAAAGTCTGGAAAACCTCCAGCATTCATTGAGAGGCATAATTCAGTCAAAAGCAGGTCAAGCATAACAAAACTCAAATTTGATCTGTGCCTATCCAAGACAAAGCTATGTATAAAATTTCAGTTCAATATCTTCATCCAATGTGGGGAAAGTCCAGAAAACCTCAAGCGGAATGACAGACAGACGGATGGACTGACAGACCAAAGGTAAACTAATAGTCCCCTTCAGCAAAGCCAGTAGGGACTAACACACTAGAGTAATGTTATTGCTGCAAAACGTGGTCGTCCAATACATACAGTAAAGCAGTAGTAATTAAAGGAAGGTATGTTTATGAAACATAAATGGCAAACTCCAGTGATGGCCATGCCAATGATAAAGTTTTTAAAAAGTAGGTCAAATGCCAAGATCATGGTTACAAAGTCAAAATTTTAGCACCAACAGAAGGTTTGCAAAAAGTATGTCAAACTTCAAGGTCAAGGTCACAAGGTCAATAACTTTGGTACCAACAGATGGGTCTTGTCACAAGGAATACTCAGGTGAAATATCAAAACACTAGCATTTACTATTAAAGAGTTATTAAGAAGGTTCAAGTTTCAGACAGAATGACAGAATAATAGACAGGACAAAAACAATGTGTCCCCCAGTCTTCAATCTTGTGGGCATCAAAGGTTCTTAAAGTATTCTTTTGACACTTCCTCTAATGTTGAAAAGTATTAATAAAATGTTAGGTGTAAGATGGCTTTGTTAAACATTATGGTTACATCAACAAACAAAACTCGATCAATCTGTGTTTGGTTCACATGAAGCTTAAATTCGTCTTGACACAAGTCCAGTGGGAAAAATATGTTTGGAAAATTGTTTATTTTTATACACGTATTTAAAGTAGTGATGCAAAAATAAAGCAATATAAAATCCATCAGCAATAGAATAAAACAACTTCAACCAAGTCATGTCTTTATTTATCATGGAAAATGTCTAGACTATTTGAAAAAATAACTTGAGAAGAAAACTGTTAAACAAGATCAAGTAAGTTTAATTTCTTTGTAACATGGGATGAGAAAATGGAATCTGAAACTTTCTTTTATTATAGAATCAAAGACTGGAACAATCGAATGCATAAATAATAAAATTTCATTTAAATCAGAAGTTTAAAATATTTACTTAATGAAATTAAAATCATTCATCTCAGTACGATGCCATGTACATTTATGGTTTTGTATTCAAAAAATTTATAACCTGTAATATACTTACATTATACATCTACATCAACTCTCATATAGCTGAAACAGTTTTGCTTTTTACTTTCTGTAGAACACACAATGTGTATGCAGATATTTTACAAGTGTCTTGTTTTCAATGTAAGTCTGTGATAGTTTTGTATATTTGCATATTCCTACACATATAAACAAAACAAAATTGTGCTGAAAAAGTTGCACTATAAATTGAGGACTTTCCAGTCAAGTGGATTTTTATTACTCTGATATACATCTCCATTTTCCCTCAGAGAGCTACAGCTATGTAGCCAGCCTGACTCCTTTTATTTTTATGGAATGTTACAAGAAAAAAAGTAATTTGTTTACTTGGCTCTATGAGCTCTGTGGCTGTATGTAAGGTTTCCTGATCATTACCTGCTTGGAGTTTGGAAACAGGAGTGAAGCCCTACAAGGAATGGGTAGTTAGTGGCTGTCTCAAACACATGCTTCTCTGTCTGCACCCAGTCTATGTCCTGTTATAAACAAAACTGTACTTAATGTCTGGGAAAAATATGGGTATAAATAAATTTATCTCATTATTTTCCTAGCTGTAATTCTTGAAAAGATTGTTATCAAATATTATCAAAATAACCCATTTCGATACATGTATTTCATGAATATCCTGATATCACAGGTCATTCAATTTCTTGCCAACTGTTGTAAATATCCCTGCTGCATGACAGTCACTACATTTTCTAGAATACAAACAGGACTTGACCACTTATGCCTGGTTTGAACTGCTTCTGATTTCCTTATATACTCTATTACTGGTACATATTCAGACACCTACCTCATCCTCATTTACAAGTTCCTTCTTGATGACTTTCATTGCGTAGACACGTTTTGTGCGCTTTTGTTCCACCATTAGGACCTTGGCATAACTTCCACGACCTATCACTCGTAAAAGTTCAAACTGATCCAGGGTTACTTGCTGAGAGTTTGTTCCATTTGTCGTCTGAAATATATCAAACAATGTTGGCCATGTTGTTTATCATATATTGATACCACAGAACTACATACAATTTTTTTTTCAAATGAGTTTTATTATAATTTTTGAAACAAAACGGATATCCTGAATTCTTTCCTGGTACATTAATAAGTAAATGGAGAATACAGATTGGTATGCACTTGATAAATAAAGAACTGCAACAACTGAACATGAACAAATTTTGTAGAAACCTTGTATGGTTTAAAGTCTGCAAAGTAAATGGAAAGAATTAAAAAAAAAATAAAATATCCCCAAAAATACAAACAATACCCCCCCCCCCTCAAATTTACTCATCTGTAACAATGTAGATTTAATCTGACGACTTTAATTCTGAAGTGGTTACAAAGATAAATTAGATAAAATGTGAGGGGGAATTGGGAAAATGATGTGTATATTTATGTTCAAAAGGTGTCTTTCAATTTCTAAATCATTCAAATATGTGCTACTACATATTCAACAAAAATACTGACTACAACTCTGTACAATGATGAAAACTCTGTATAACTGCAAACAGTTCAATGTGAATCTGCTGGACAGGTAAAGCAGTGTCTAATGAATATGGAATGATAAGAACAAGATGTGCTTATGAAACAAAATGCCCCCAATCATGGTGAAGTCCTATTATAATGGCAAATTTAACTTTTGACCTTGACACATGACCTCCACTCTGACCTGGAATAAAAGCTTTGATGTTTCAGTTCAACAGATCACATACAGTTCAAATCTTATTTTCAGACAAGTTTATAGTAAGAGGCAGAGAGACAGACAGACAAGTCAAAAACAATCTTCAACCTTAGGGGCAGAATAATGAATGACTTACCTACATTACCTTCATAATGCATTTCATGCACATCAAGTCTCATGCACTTAAAATTTCTTGCAAAGAATGAGAAATGTATGTGTTTTACTTCTTATGATTTGTACATACTGGCATTATCAAAAGAATGTTGTTTTTAATTAAAAAGATTTTTTTGAAATAAGGTACATGAAAGGAAAAAGATAATGTACACAGATCCAGAAAAATGAAGCACATGTCAATATGCATAAACATTTGTCCTCTTTTATAGCTGCTCCACATCCATACATTTATATATTGCAAATATACTTTTGATAATAACAAGCACAAAGACTACATGTAAATATGGCCACCAAGATCTTTGACACATTGAAAATGTGGCTTCCAGCACAGCAATACTCAAAACAAAATACTTTCACAAAAATATTTTTCTGGATCCACATAAAATGAGGTGACATGAGGAACTATATATCATTGCAACATTACTTTCAGAACAGTTAAGTTACCTGAACAGCAGGTTGGGCCTAGACATTAAAAATAATAACACAGATAGATTATAATGCTTTCTTTAGTCCACTGCCTTGTGTAAATCTTTGTTTGAAAATAAATACAATAAATAATCTAACATTATTTCGAACATTGATGTTTTTATGTATATATCCCATTGTATCAGTGAGGTGAAATGTTCAAGGACAATAATAGATACACATTTCTTACTGAGTATTCTCAAAACATGTGAGATTTTAAAAATTATCAGTACTGACAATTTACAATCAGAAATTGTATTAACACTTGTATCCCCAAAATAAGATTAGCAATAACTCCAGGGTAACGTGATTGAAGCTTCAGGCAATGCTACATTCCTTAAAACAAAACAGCATAGTGTCCTATCCAAAATACTGTGGCTGAAGTGAAAAAAATTCAAAGCAACTTATATTAGACAACAGAAACACAATAAAACATAGATTACTGTTGAGGCTCTTCTGTGGAAACAAAATATCTTCATGTAGTAACTCATTATGGAAATGGCATTTACAATATATGATGAAAACCTATGGCATAAAGACCCCCCCTCCCCCCAAAAAAAATTAAGCAAGTCCAAGAAACTAACTAACAATCCTACAAGTAACTAGTTTATCAAATATAACCAATAGATGCATTTACAGGTACCACATATTAAGTACATGCAAGATTACCATTTACTAAAACACTCTCTGTTCATGATGGAGCACTGGTAAACTTTTTTTTTTTAAAACAAATGTAACAAAATCAAACACAAACCTTCATGCACAACTGCCTACTCAACAAAAGTAAAAAGCCAAAGAAATCTTCCAACAGACAAGCAGACATTGGAATGAAAATAAAGATCCTGTTATATCATAGTCATTGTTCTTTCCTACAGCAGCTTAAATGGCATAGCTACTCCACACATCAAACAATAGCAAAAACAGAAATGTGCATACTGGTATTGTAAATGTTCAAAATATCTTCTTCAGATATTTTAATTTCATTCAGACAACATATACATGTCCGGGGGGAAATAGGAATGAATTCTTTACCTCGGTATCAACTTCACTTTCTTCTGTCAACTATATGTCAATAGATACTTATGAAGTATGGTACAGGACATATTTAACAATAAAATCCAAGCAAGTCTGATTTCATATATTTTTATACAGTTACTTATTTACAGGTATAAAATATATATCAGATATTAAAATCAGGAAAGTTTTTTTTTCCAGGACTTGGTCAGATGATAAACTTACCTCCTTTCCTCCAATTTCTATTGAAGTTCCATTTTCTGAAACTGAAAGTAGCACATTAATATGAATTATGCTCCTGCAAATTAGCACTTTCTTCTCATTTTCATGGTCAAATCACAACCATACATATATAATGTGTGTACATACAATTTTGAAAGTGTATATATTGCTCTCTTTCACTGATGGGAGAAGCAGTTCTAATCTGGCCGGACTTACGTGTTGGGTGACCATTTGGTTCCTTTAATGACATATCTCTCAAGTCTGGAATAGCTTGTTTGGCATCTTCCCTTGGTTCTGGCTTAGCTCCAGTCTAGGAATTAATAGAAAAAAACTTTTTTTCAATTTGTGACAATTTTTACCTGTGATTGTGCACTTTCACGAAGCATAAACCTTGTGTTAAATACTGTGCAACCTGACTGTTTCTTCAATGAAAAAATCTTGCATATTTGTCACACAGATACTAAACTTCTTTTATCACTGAAAGTCATCTGTAGCAAAAATTACTTTGAGTGATAAAACAGGCTTATCCACTTTAATTTCATACACTAATTCACTAGAGCTGTTATCACTGTTATAAAGCTATAACACTTACAATTACTGGTGCTCCACACACAACCTTGAGGTATTTATGGCATCTCTTGTGGACGGCAATCTTACACTGTATACACTTGAACCCTTGTCGTCCCAGGCCCCATATTCTGTCTGAGCAAAATGAGCAGAAGGCTTTCTACAAAACAAAGAAAATCCATTTGAGAAAATGTTACAAAATGATGAAAAACACCCAATCTCAAATTCTTAGAGTACAGTATCTAAGAAAATGGAATTATTTTACCTTTGAGAAACGCTTGGCTTGAAAGAGATGTCCGTTAATTCTGTACAGTTTCCTCCATCTCCTTGCACCTTTTCTGTACATATTACCTATGAAAATGTGATGAACAATTTAAGATTACAGTACACTATTAATGCATGAAATTGATAAAATACTGATGAATTACATCATTTTTCTTTAAAATGAATTACATACGATCTTCTCCTCTGCATGGCATTCCCGGTCGATCAGGTATATTAGGAAAAACTGGAAACATCAAAATGCATAATGTTGAATAACTTGAATTGAGCATGTGTGATATGTATTTTTTTAAACTGAAAACCAAGCTTATAGCATTGTAACGTGAAAGTGATGTTCATCATACCATGGAGGGTTAGTTCCGAGTCTTTGTTAAGATCATACAATCGAATGGCCTCATTCAGCTCAGTCTGTGAGGATATCGTGCATGGGTCACCTGTCCAAAAACAGAGCAAAGATTGTTTTATGATTTGTATATAAAGTGCCTTTACTATACAGTGTTTTTTCCTACACCCAATTTAGGTCCACATACAGACCCTTTCCCCTCTCAAAAACTACTGATTTTCCAAATTTTAGTTGTCTCCCCCATCCCCTAATTTTTTATGTTTTTTTTTTTGATGAACTGAATTTTTCATTTACAGCATATCTAAAACTGAATGCTGTGATTTTCAGTCATTCAGACTCCTCATTTAATAATGAAATTAGTGGTATTCTTTTGTGTTTACAAGATAAAGACAACTGCATGATTTCACTTTGGAAGTGTCACAAAATTCAAAATCAGGATAATATTCCGAAATAGTGTTTTTTCTTGTGTATCACCTTTAAAGTCTGGCCATAATTATTTCATCTTTCAAAGCTATTGTAGAAATAGGATTTTTCTCATATGTCCAACATTGTAAAAAAAAAAAAAACCCACCAAAAAAAACCCATGCTAACTGAAAAAACAAAAACCCTTAATGTGCATTTTTCACATTGTTAAGAAATAGAAAAATACAGATGTTGATTTGTGACAATGTTATTTCAGAAAATCAACTCAATAAATACTTATAAAAACAAATCTCTTTCAAAATGAATATTTATGTAGGGCTGCAACAAGTACCCAAATGATCGAAAACTGTGTTTTTTTGGTTTTTTTTCAGCCTGGATTTAGTTCCATTTTTACAAATTTCAGTTCAAGTTTTTTGTCCAATGATATGGCATCATGGACAAAATAATGACGATATGAAGGATATGTCAGACACATTTTAAAATATACCACAGGATCAACATCGTCAATGACAAAACATTCATATTGATATCACGGAATGGAAACAAGTAGAAGTGACAATATATTTATAGAACCATGTATGTCAAATCTAAACCTGAGTCCACATCCACAATTAGAAGTAACAGAACACTGACGAGT
This sequence comes from Ostrea denselamellosa, assembly GCA_024699665.1. Lineage (NCBI taxonomy): Eukaryota > Metazoa > Mollusca > Bivalvia > Ostreida > Ostreidae > Ostrea > Ostrea denselamellosa. Next base: position 21,535,536 of record JAMZEH010000005.1, on the reverse strand, counting down.
ACAGGACAATTAAATATACAAATAAAGATTTTTGATCTTAACTTGTACAGTGGAGCGTCGGTAATCTGGACACCACTAATCAGGATGCTTCACCTTCCGGACGATTTTTCTTGGGAATAGAATTTTTACACATTATTTTACATCATTAATCTAGAAATTCATGTTCTGGATCCGGACGGTAATTTTTTTTACTATAAAATGCTAAAATGCATTGAAAAATGTACCATTAATCCGGAGGGTAATTTTTTTTTAAATAATTGATTTTGGATAATCTTAGCAGTGTGTAAATTATAAAGAAAACACAAGCCACACAGTCTAATTGAAGCGATTATCTGTATCATGTCAACACCTCCAGGTGGTATGTGATGATGTGTACATTAGGTAGCACATGCTGATAGAGACATTTATAGCCAAATTTTGCACATCTTATCTGCAATACATGCAGCGTTGAATTTTGTAAATATTAAAATCTGTAACATATTACTGACAGCATATCTTGATAAATAGCGTATTATTTAATTAAACATCTTGCTGTAATATACAGTATATATTTTTAATTTGAACTGCTAAGCCTTCACATAGCAGTTACACTCGTTCGTAAATTGATATCGACTTTTCCAATCAAACGAATGCATATTACACTATAGTCTACATGGATTTCATATTGTTGTATGAGCATATTGGCCTCTACATGTTGTACATTTTATAAAATACCACACATGTAAAATATAACACTGTGTAGAAATGAAGAAATTGCCATTTTAATGGCATTTATTTTTTACATGCAATCTTAATTTTGGTTTCGCCCGAGTTTAGTTCAGTTATTATCATATCAAGATAATGACTGCGTGTGGTTAGATCAAAGTGGTAGTAGAAAATAATGAAGAGCTTAGATAATTTTTCCCTTTCATGTTGACTTGGACAATTATAAAAAATATAACACCTGGCAAATCCAATTTTGGTCACTAGTGTTTTTGACCAGCACCATGGCCACACCCTAGTGAAGAGAAAGCGAGTTGAAGTTCCTCTCAATGTAAAAAAGAAAATATGTCAACATAAAATTTACTATCCCCAGATACATTTAATTTTCAATTTTAGTGGTTTAAAATGCATGTAAATGTTCATAATTACTAATTTATTTAATAAAGCAAATGGTTAAATTAAAAAAAAAAAGTGTTTCATTTACTACACATCAATAAATCTAGCATATTGGTTACTTGTTTGAAGCTGTAACATATGTGTTTCAGTTATCCGGACGATTTTGCTGGGAACCAAAGTGTCTGGATTAACAAGGCTCCACTGTATATCAAAATTTTAAAATACATATATATACCCAAACCAAAATATCCAAACCTGAATTAAACATCCTTAACCAACCTGACCCGGAACACTTGGAACCGTGACAGTCCTACATTTATGACATAAAGTCTCCTTCCTCTAAACATGTTTTAATGTGCTTGCTTTAATGACAAACCTTCTTCATCCAGCCATTTGACAGTAAATGGTTGTTGGTCATCAAATTTGCAAATGTCTTTGATCTCCAGACAAAAATCTTCAAAGGAGATTTCTGGTCCTATGCTTGTAATAAGAATATCCCTACAAATTGTAAAGTTTACTTATCAATTGTTACTCATATATACATGTAACAGATATAGCAGGTATTCATAAAAGATATTATTTCACTGCAAGGCTCTCAAATGCTCTGAAATTTGTGTTGCATATTCCTTCAATACTCCATATTTCTTGATTCAGTATATGTACAACGATTGTATGTTTTTGCTGGTGCAATTTGCTACAAATCGCAATGTTTTCCCTTTCATATCAAATCTATGTGGTACAAATTTCAACTTAGAAATGGAAAAACAAATGCAAAGGACAATGCATTGTAAAGGTCTGATTTGGTCCCTTATAATGACTTTCATCATTTTAGTTTGTTACTTTAATTCTGATAGCTTTCTGATACATATCACTTATCCAAAAATGTGAGCAATTTTAAGATACACTGATAATATCATGACCTTTCTGGATTTTTGAAATCAATATGTTAAGTCCACGTTTTTGTACTATTTTCCTTTCTGAAAAACATAGCCCCAACTAGAGAACATCATATGATTCCCATACTAGGAAATTAAATCACATTTTTATACCTCCATATAATAATTCTATACAATACGTTATATGATTGGTCTAGACAGTCATGGGAGAGAATAAAACTTTATATTCCCCATAAACATCATATTTTCTTATTATATTTCATCCCTTCCGGAGCCTTGTGCATTTTCCATCAACTCAACATCAGGACAAACATAGTTTATTGTGATGTCACAATATGTTCAAGTCATTTCAGGAAGTGATCTTTAATTCTTTGCAAGGTTTCTCATACACAGTTAAATCATCTGATTTTGGTCAATACTCACACCACATAACCAAACAACACACAAAGAGAAGGAAAACATAAGAAATGGATATCCTATCACTTTATTTTGTTGTTTGTATATATAATACCTTGACAGCATGATGCTACTTTTACTACGATCTCAGCTACATATACATGAGCAGATCCTAATTTCAAAAGCACTTCTGTAGTCTTGCTTTGTTTCGGTATAATAAAAAATTTATTACATGAATGTTCAGGAGATATGAAGATCTTATCAACCAAGAAAAATAATATGTCCCCTCAGGCATTGTCCTTGGGGAATATGAATTTTCTTTGGTGAATGGATTTTTATTTATATCTCCCTCACTATCATGCAATAAATGTACTAGTATATTCTCCGATGTACTCATTGTTTTGAAGTTCAAAACAAGCAGAAAAAGTGATTGTTTAAATGAAAAGTTTTATTTCTTGTATCAAATGACAAAAAATGAGGTGAAATTGCAGTAAATATTATGATCATGGTTTTGACACACAAAAAATGATCCAAATCTCCACCATTTTAAATGAATCTTAGTTTTTAGAGGCCAAATTTAGGTTGACATCACAACATAATATGAGAGCTTCATTTCAGATGGAAATGAAGTGTTGGATAATATTCATTCAATAATTTTAGTCATACTGTAATTAATCTATTATCAACAAACTACTCCATCCCTCCCTGCCTTGTCAAAGTCCAGCACCATAATCCAAAAATCCTTCTGACATCTTTTCAATCAACCACTATAAGATGTTATCATAATTTAAACATCTTTGTAAGGAACTGTCTGTAGATTAGAAACAATTTCTTCTCAATAGCCCATGGACGTATACACCGTGTACGGTTTGTGTATTCACATTTGGCATAAACTTTTAAAATGAGTACAGTCCTTGATAACATTAAAAATAAACCAGTAGGATTAGAATTTGTACAAAATTCTTTTAATATTGACTAACAACTTAAAATTTGACCATTTTGGGTGAAATTTTGACCAACTGGGATGATTACACATTTTATGATGTTTCTAACACATCCATTGTGTCAATTACATTATCTTCAGAAGCAATACAATAATTAGTGTGGGATTCCTATGACATAGGTGTTACTTAATTTTATGGCCCCTAATTTGACCTTTAAATAAAACAACAGGCCCATGGGCCTAATCACTAACCTGAGTCACCTTGGACTCGTTCAGCTGCTGTGATTTTTAAAGATCGTTTTGGAACCTTTATTTCCATGAAAAATTTTGCTCCAACCTAACCCCAAAAGATCAAAACATAACCATGATACAAGGTCACAATGTAAAAAATTAAGGAATGTACTGTAAATTTTGCCATAAGGAATCTAATTACAAATATGGAATCCCTGGCTAAACAGTTCAGGATTGCCTAGTTTAACTTTTTTAATAAAGTAAGTCAAAATCCAAGTCAAAAATTTTCATAACAAAAGACAGATTTTGTCACAAGGAATGCATACATGAAATATGAAAGATGTATCACTTTAAAGTAATAAGCAAGATTAGAGTTTCAATTAAAATTTTGAATATAGGGTTGAATTACACGGTCAAGGCCACAAGGTCAAACACTATAGCATCAACCAAATTTCTTGTCATAAGGAATCTATATACAAAATATGAAAGTGCTACCTTCAATAGTTCAGGAGATATTATTTAGGTCTGGTTTTCTTTAAATTAGGTCAAACTCCAAGGTCAAGGTCACAAGGTTAAAAATGTTGGTACCAAAAGAAAGGTCTTGTCACAAGGAATGTACATATGAAATATGAGACACAATCACTCATCATTCAAAGGTTATGAGCAAGGTTCAAGTTTCAGACAGATAGACAAGACAAAAACAATATCCCACCCACCATGCCCACCCAAACTTTAGTGAATAGTCACCAGGGGATAAAACAAAAACTTGAATCCACACAACTTAGGACTATTTACAGTTTAATATTATTTTAGTGTGACCCTGCTAATCTTAAAAAGAATTTGTTTTAACTAATATCTTGTTTATTCCTCTATACATGTTGACATTCCCTTGTGGCCCCAACCTACCTCTGAGGCTCCTGAATTGAACAAACCTGAATTTGCCCCATCTAAAGATGTTTCAATATCAATATGATTAATCATAGCCCTGCTGTTCTTGAGAAAAAGATTTTAAAAAATGTTTCCCTATCTATTCCCATATAAAACTTTGATCCCCTATTGTGACCCCACCCTACTCCCTGTTCTGTGGTCCTTGAGAAGTCAAAAATGTTAAAAGTTTATGGACAGACAGATGCTGCTTTGAAAAATGATCAGAAAAGTTCACTTGAGCTTTCAGCTCTGGTGAGCTAAAAAGCACAATCATACATAAAGCTCTTTCTGTATTCCTTTTTTCCTAAACAAAATTCTAACTACAAATTTCTAACCAGAGGTCTTTTGATGAACTAACAGTGTTAAAGACAGAGACTCACTCTGTAGTCACAGTGTACAGATTATAACTTTACATAGTACTCACCCATTGTACCCTACTTTCATGCGCACTGCATCATGTTCTTCACTTTCCTGTATAGGCATCTTGGCTAGACGTTTGTCTGCAAAATGAAGTATCTTGCAGCAGACTGGAAGAACAATATTGATTTTTATTACTTAACAGATCTTGTGCGGCAGTTAAATGAAATTATCTTGAAAACCTGTTACATGGAAAACTGCAAAGTTAATTTTGAAACTGCTGACTTTAAGTCATAAAAGAAAGATATTTTAAAAATTTGCTTTCAACAAAATGCACATTCCTTTCCCTTGTACTTTTTTTTTTGTTTTTTTGAAAATTCTCTTTAACCAGATATTTTGATTAGGAAATTCATGAAACTTCTGAGCTTTTTACCACAAGCAAAAATGAATATTGTTTTTTTAATCACCATTTCAATACTTTCTCCTAAAATTGCATCTAACCATTTTAGCATGATCAATTCTTTTTTTATAGAAAACACAAACTTTTGATTTACTTCTTTAAAAAAAGAATACCAATTAAAGGGAATCATTTTATGTGTGAATATACAGATAATGAACTATTAACAACTTTAACAGAGGTTGGTAGTAGGCAGATAACTTTCCCCAGGCCATACACACAAAGCTTAACAGTGAATTCATGATGCTTTTTAAAAACAGGTCTACCTCTTAAGTGCTGACAGCTGTATCAAAATCCTCATAAAAGTATGTTACATATATAGATATTAATAAGTCACATATACATGGGATCATGGATATATGATAAACAAAGATGCATCAGTAAAGAATAAGCAGGAAATGGTATAGTAGCTACATGTATCAGATGAAGATTCTTAATGTAAATCATTACAGATCTACACGCATTTTTAAAAAAATCATTTATTGTTTTTTTTTATGATATTATAGGTAGAAATAAATATACCACCTACATCTAATGTTTTAGCTTCAATTAGATATACATGCAATAATTTTAAGAATTCTAGGTAGAAAAAAAATAACATTTTTAAAACATGATTCATTGTTTAATAAACAGGTCTTACTGAAAAAAAGAAGTTCCCATGGCAACAAGAAAGCATTAATGAATGTTGACAGTTTGAAACTTCATACACCATTGAGTCTTCATATAATTTAGGAAGTCTACTTCATTAAAATTTGTCATTAAATCACTTCTGGCAAAAGATGCATATAAAGCAGACAAACTAATGACATGCATAGCAAACTCACCATTTGTACCCCAATAGCTTCTGTCAATCTGAATTTGCTATTCAAACTTTTCAACAATCTTGTATCATACATTATAGATGACTAGAACTGTCCTAGCTGGATTGACATTAGAGGTGTAGCAATATGGTAACATATTGATTGTACTGATTGCAAGTCTGTATGATATCATTGATACTTGTATCGCATCATATCATATTCTGATACAGCTGTAACTACATTTATCATTAATCTGGAATGATTCTGAGTGTGGCATAAATTTAAAGGTGTTTTCATTTCATCATTTTAGTATGCATTTAATGAACTACATATTAGCACAGGGGGTCTTGTAATTTTATTTTGACAATAACAATAAATGTACTACCACTACAAAATAAACAAGCATTTTGAATGTATTGCAGGCAAAACGAAGTCCCCTACTGGTAGGATAATTCAGTCAAAAGTTAGTCAAGCATAATGAAACTCAAACTTGATCTGTAATTATCCAAGAAAAAGTCATGTATAAATTTCATTTGAATATCTTCATCCAGTGTGGAGAAAAGTCCAGAAAACCTCAAGCAGAATGACAGACAGATGGACCGACTAAGGTAAGCAAAGCTGGTAGGGGACTAACAAAAGAAATATACAAATTCTTAAGTCATTAAAAGTGTATTGTAATACATATCACATTGCATGTTCATATCATGATATGTATTATAAGGTAGACAGCAATGCTCAGGCCTCAATGACATATCCCCACTGAAAGCACAATTAAAACAGGGTAAGGTTGTGGATAGTGGAAGATTTACAGCTATTTATCAGATTCCAGGTGAGAGTGGAACTACCCATTTTTCTAAAGACAACTTCTCTATGTGCTTTCATAGTCCAGTTTGCTTGACCTTTGACCTTCTTGTACCAAAGGCAATAAGAGTCTTCTTTATCCCATGACGAGTCTCAGTCTGTGTGTGAATTTTGGTGATTTCAGGTCAACAGGGAAATCAAATAATGCCCAGAATTTTCAGTGCCAATCTGATGACCAGTGGTTCATTCATATGATGAAATACATTGAATTTCAGAATCTTATCTGAATAAAAACATCAGACAAGGTAGATGAATTTGAATACCATAAAGTAAAGTGATTTCAGTATTTTGAAATAGAGAAATCTAGTTCACATTAGACATTGCAGAGTTTGTGATGGATCTTAATGATATAATTAAAAACCTGTACTGAAATTATGGTCTCATTAGTCTTTTAATAATGGAATATATAAGATCCATTGTAAATTTGCAAGTCAGGTCAGTTTGAATTCTTTGGTGTAAATGTTATGTTGGTTGTGCTACAGTTGGGGGTTAATCATATATAATTATAGGTACTATCCTATTGAAATGAAAATCATATGTACTCAACGCTAAGCATGCTTGCTAGGGGTGAAAGCAATACAATAAAGAATATATATATTCATCCATGGGTCACAAATGATTTAATTCTTATATACACATATACAGTCAAACTTGTATTAAGAGACCTTTCAAGGGACATAAGAAAAAAGGTCACATATGACAGGTGGTCACTTAATTCAGGTGCCCATTTTTCATAGGATAAACGAAACTGATATGTTTTAAACATGTAGTATATTTATTTTGACATCATCAGTTAATGGCATTTATTACAGATTGATATGAAAACTACATGTATTTTCTATTGAAAACAAATAATTACATGTACTTTGCTTTTATGCATAATGTTTCTTGTTTATATGTAAGTGTAAAAGGAATGTTAATTTCACAAAAAGTCTGCTCTACTGTTCTTGGAGAGAAGAAGTCGGTGATTGTTGATTGTCTACCCTTTTTGAAACAACACCTTTTCTGGCCTGTCATTTAATTACCGACAATGTTCAAAGAGCGGCGCCTTTTGTTATCTGCCCTTTTCGTACCGAGAAACAAAAACGAAAGTACATAACGATGAGTGAGTACATAATATGATTTAATAGAAGCAGCTCCTTTTGTTGTTGTTGGTCCTTTACTTAGTGAGAATGGAACAGGAAAGTACATAACGATGAGCACATAATTTGATTTAATTGAAGCAACACCTTTTGTTGTCTGCCCTTTACCTACTAAGAAACGATAACGAAAGTTCAACTTCACATTTCTGCTCAGGAAAACGCCGTTTTTAATATTTCTCGGGGAAATACAAGGTCGCTAAATGGAGGTAAAATAACATGAAAACATGCATTTTGGGACCAAAAATTACGGTCGTTAGTCGCATTAGACAGGAGGTCGTTTAATTCAGTTGTAGATGAGAGAAAATTGTCTTGGGGGGAAATTTGACGGTCACATATGACGGGAAGTCGCTTAATACGGTGGGTCGCTAAGACAAGTTTGACTGTACTATCATTCAGTTGCCTGTTTCATAGCTCCTGACTGTGAGACCACCTGTATTAATATCAAATCCTGCTTAAAACAAGTGTCTGACAATTTGTGAATTCACAAAGAATATTTCCATTTGTAGGGTCAAACTTGGTTCAGCTAGCGCAAGTCAGTTTTTCCAATTTAATCATACCAATTTTTATGGCCAACATCTGGTGAAAACAGTAGATATATTGTGAAGTCAATGTTGTCATATTGGGAATTTTTTTAGGATCTGTAGAGGGCCAAAATTTGGCCCCATTCCCAATGCTAAAAAACAGGTGTTTCCCCTTAAAATAACACCTAAAAATTCTCAAAGCATGATTTAAAAAAGAGTTTTTGTTTCATTTTCGTAAGAACTCATCTCTCGGAATACTTCGGGTATTCACTTATGTTCATAGCTTTATTGCACTCAAGTTTAGGATTGGTATTCTGTGAATCTGTCAGTTGACTAAAATGTTGATATCTATAAATACTATCATTCTAATGTCAGATTAGAGGTATGTAGTATAAACAATGAGTCTATATTTTTATATTTCAAAACTAAAAATAGATAAACCTGTGTCCTCTGATCAACCTGACAAGTGAACTGATGGAAATCAACAGGAGAATAGGTCCAAGATTGAACACAATGACAACATTGAAAAAAAGTATTTGAACATAACAAATTCCAAGGGTTTTACTTCGATTTCTGTGTGTGATACAGAAAATGAAAGTTGATGATTTAAGTCCAGATGTTTTGGTCTTCACTTACACTGAAAACCAATGTTAGTGTACTTTGATAAAATTGTATTCGGACTAAACCAACAAACAAACATACAAATGAAAAAACCAACACAAAAAACAAAACATACAAAAACAAACAACCCAGTGAGTTAAAGTTTGCTTAAGTCAGTAGATAAATCAATTAATATTACTTTTTAAAACTTAAGAATCATGAATGTTTCCCAATTTCAACCAAATATCACTGTTTTTCCCAATGTGAATGACCCAGGCCCTTGAAATCAAAAGTTAAAAAAGGCCCTACTCATAAAACGTTCGATGCTGTAAAATAGTTAAAGGCGACTACAGGAAAACTTATTGGGAAAACCAGAGGTTATGCTGATTACAGGATATATCATTTATAACGTGGAATCATCTATATTGTCAAAAATGTTTTCACACCTGTGGCTGGGTATGGGATGCCCTTCTTCGGATTCTAAAATCGAACTAAACATTTCCTTTACATAACTCATTAACAATACATTTAATGTCGACAGAGGAAGAACTATTTTAAGTAACTAATGTAAACACATACTTAATATTGAGGCTATATAGGTCAAGTTCTGAGCTTCAATCAACAGTGCTAGCCTTACTCCATCTCCTTACTCAGTTCCTCCATGTTTACAATCTAAACCGGAAGTCACGTGATTACAAAGTGTTCCATAAATCTGACATTGCTAATTTGTAGCTTTTAGACGTTTCTTTTACCCTGGAATTGATGAGCGTATCAAACAATAGCCAACCATATATATTTGATATATTTCGAGCAATGTAATAGTGTAATACTTTGTCACTGAAAATAACATTTTGATTAATAGCGGGAAATTTCTGTCTTAGAATTAATAAACCCCTCCTTTCATTGGATAAATTTTGTATAGCATTCTAACCTCCTCTCCGGAAGTTACCGAAGATCTCAAATTGATTTCTTCCTGAACTTTAACTTGTCCAGCTTCAACAGGAACAAACATGGTTTGTTTTCTTTGCAGACTTTCCACATTACTTTTTATGTAAAAGTATATATTGAAATGATTATGATAGTGTGCATTTCTGCGAATTCTTTTATGAAAAGAAATTACCAAAGGGTGGACTGTACCGATATATATAAAACGCCCTTTTTTGATAATGAAAGCAAAGGAAGGAAATTAAGGGAAGATGTTTGAAATAAGATCGCTCCTACTTTTTGCGATGATTTATTTGTATCGCCAATTAAGTTGAATATTAATTAGGTGTATGTTATCATGTTTTCTTATTTATTTCCTGTATGGTCACGATGGATGACCATATTTGGTCATATTGAATAATCACTCACTAACTTCATAAATATCCAGCATTTTGGCGATATCCGTGACATTTTCTATGGTTGAAAAAGAAAGAAAAGCATGAAACTGTATTCAGCTTATCACAGTGCAGTTATTTTTATTAAAAGCATGAATTTTCACACATCTTATACATAACTTCTTAAGTCAGATGTTTTCACCTCTAGTGCACCATTTTCCAGTCAATTACAACCCCCCCCCCCCCCCCCCCCCCCCCCCCCACTTCAGCTCATCACAGGGAAGTGGAAGCAGGGAGGTAATGAATAAGATTTCTACCTATCTACGTCTACCTATGTCGTATCCAAATGCAGGGCAGTCCCTCCAAATGTAGCAATACTTAAATATTTTTAAGCTAAATGTTTAGATTTTGAAATAAGGAAGGTTTTATTTTATGATTTTAAACTAAGCATAAGTTCTCAAACCAGTTATGGATATCAATATTGATTTCTGTAATGTTTAAAGCAATACAAGCTGTAACTGATGGTAAATAAATTGAAAAGCAAAAGAACAAATATAATAATGTATTTGTGATTGAACATATATATTTTCATAGAATCAGGATGAATCTAAAGCAATAAACCCATCAAATCAGCAAAAATGTTGATTCATGAATCACTGTCATACCAATAGTAATTCCTTCTCTTAATGTGCACTGACTTCGGAAGTCGTCAGTTCAGAAAAATGCAAAAGAGAGGTGCTGTGCACATGTCATATTTGTAAACAATTCAATATGCCAAATTATAGCAAATTTATTAATAAAATTTCATTTGAGTGGTATATTTGCATATTTTAATTACTTTTTTACACTTATAATACTTAAGAGTCATTTATGACACGTAATATTTTAAACAAATGAAATGTGTAGTTACTCACGTCAGTCTCCGTCTTTGTATGACCTTGGTCTCAGTGTAACCCATTTATGTTTAGCAATCATCGTTCCCTTGTTTGTGTATATGATGCAATGGCGGTTTATATGAAACACTCATTGTAGGTATGCTCTCAACCAATATTCCCATGTTTATTTGGTTCGATTCTCACTCATGTTGATATATGTGAGAAAGTTTGCCAGTTTTACTTTCGAAAGGTCAGGGTCTCTTCCTTGGTACACTGTATCTGGGTTCTCTCCTCCACCTATAAAAACTGGACGCCACCAGATAACTAAAAAATTGTTGAGCGTGGCAGAAAACAGCAAACAATCAATCAATCAATGAATTTTTCTTCAGATTTGGGGGATTTTATAAGTTATACCAAGAGGTGTCAACTGATGCATAATTTTATTGTTGAAAAATACCATCAGTTACAGCTTGTATTGCTTTAAGACTACAAAACTGCATTCAGATAATGGAAGTGAGCTATGTCATAATCTTGTCTTTTGCTAATTAACAGTTTTTAATTATCAGCAAGTACATAACTAAATAAAATTTCTTATTGGTGTTATTTAAGACAATTGCATTTGCAGAAAGAGATGAGATATCTGCAGCTTTTATGGTGGCCTTTCAATTTTTGCTTATTATAACAAATTTTATAGATAAACACTCTTGACAGCATGCTCACCATCACATGGAGTTCTTAATCTTTCAATAACCAACTAATTTAAAAGGTGTCAGGTGGATTGCATGGTTTTATGAACTAGTTTAGTTTTGGGATAAGACAAATAGTAAGCAAGTTATAGTTGAAATCCAGTTTTAAACTGGTCCAAGAAACAAATGAAATGTTCACCAAACTACATGCAGTTCAAAACTAAATCTAGTTTGTGTGGAAGGGATTCCTCCCTGAAATCTAGATTTACTTGTCTTTTTTGATGATGTAGCACTGATTCAGTGTACTATACAAATTTCTTTCCACAGAAAAATTGATTTAAAACTGAATAAAATAAATTGAAATGGATTTGAAACCATCATCCTTCATGAGGATGAGTTTGGAATTGTATGTGTGAAAATGAAATACCCATTTGATATATGAACACTGGTTTGTGTTTTTGATGACAACAATTTTTGTGCTTTTGGGACCATCCCAGATTTTGTTTCTATACTTTTTATAATCTTTCGTATGACATTACATAGTATACATCATAATAACATGATCAAAGTAAGATCCAAAAGGTTTTATTTAAAGCATTCCCTTATACTTATTGATTGATTTTATTTGTTTATTTGCTGCTTGCAAATGTCAGTATGAGAATTTGTACATTTTTGTTGTATTTAAAAAGCATCCAATGCAGTGTTTTCACCATAATGATTGATTATATTCCTATGAACACCTTTAAATTATGTAAATGTATTCCTCATTGATTACATGTAAAATGTTACACAACAAATGATGTAGTTATACCTTGACATTTCAAAGCTATTTACATCCCAGTGCAGTGGACACTTACTACTTTGTAGACTTCAAGTGTAATTGCATCCCATTAATTGTAAATAAATAGGATTAACTATGAGGATTTTACAAAGGCACACTGCTGTTTTAATTGTCATTTGAGAAAGTCTAAGAGATTATTATCCTATGAAGGAAGTTTAATCTATGAGTGGTACATGTGACCTGTGATAATGCAGATCCTGTCTCAGATTTGTTCCCACAGCAATGTAATTACATTGTAATTTGGACATTTTAAGGTGATATTTGATATATTTATCTTGTAAAACACATACTCAACACTTTGGCAAGATACTTCTATACTTATACTCAATGCTTTGTCAAGAGACTTCCACACTCAGACTCAACACTTAGGCAAGAGACTTCCACACTCATACTCAACACTTAGGCAAGAGACTTCCACACTCAGACTCAGCACTTAGGCAGGAGGCTTCAACACTCAAACTCAACACTTCTACACTTGGATTAGGGTGTTTGGGGGAAATTTTCTGACATTTGATCAATCTCATTGTTTAATTTGGATATGAGAACAGACAGAGTATTACACATTTATAAACTGTCAGCGTTACATATACACTTTTTAAGTTCTTGGAAGCACTTATAAGAATTTGGGATCGAGTCCCTATACAATTTCCAGCTGAAGTTGAATTTATGTTTTGGTGTTGAGGGTTTTGGACTTTGGACTTAATCAGGTGTTTGAGCACCTGGGGTTAGTGATCAGACCCCAAATTCAAAGTAAAGCCAGTGGTGTCTTCTGACCAGATAACATTACATGATGGCTTTGAGTTGGACTTCTTATTTATCATCTGTATGGTGCTGGCTGGCTGCAGAACTGTAGCTCTCTAAAAAAAAATTGTAACAGATCAGAAAAGTTTTTCAGACATCTTTCATTTTTTTCATTGAAATATTATGGTCTTCTTGGCTTTGGACGTTATTTTCAGTCCCATCTTAACTTTTCAGAGATTTCTACTCCATTACTATAAAGTGGTGACTGCTTCAGGGATGTGACCTGTTACACTGTAGCAGTGTATCTATGGCCTTTGTTTCTTGTTCACCTTTAAAATATTGCATTAAACAGGATGGAATATGACCTACTATCTTTTTAATCAATCTTCAAGAATTATGAAGTTTGGCAATTGTATTGTACAGCATTATAAAGCTATCCTTGTTTTGATATTTTGAAAAAAAAGTTTTCAAATTCATTCATGCAAATATTTCGTAATAGAAAACAGAAAGTTTTGTCAACATGTTAAACTAGAATGTTCCATGTATGAATGTTTGTATTTTAAAAAAAAACTTAACATAAATGTAATTCATTACTTTTCATTGACTTTTAATTTGAATGTAGTTATCATTTCAATTTGATGCAAATAAATTATAAGATGTATATAGTTTCATTTGATAGTCATAAACTCCCTCTGAATTGAATTCTTGTGTATATTTTAAAATGTTTCAAAAATTTTATAGTCTGACCAACAGCTGGATTGTGCATTAGATTTGATGAGACGACTTCCACCTCAACAAATAGAAAAGAATTTGACAGATTTGATAGATCTAGTAAGTTTCTCCATTGTTTTCATTTTGTTTTACATGTAAATTTATTAATTATTATTTTTCAGCAGAACATACACAATACTTAGTACTACACATATTTTGATTTGACTTCAAATGGGAAGGTACCAGTATTTTGTCTCATATGAAGAAGGTGAAATAACAATGAAAGTTCTGCCATTTTAGTAAACAACAATTTTAGTACTAAATGAGTCAGTAAGTAAACTGTAATAGTACAGGTACAATTTTCTTTTGTAATAGAGTAGGGTTTCCCATGGAACAAAGTGGGCTCAGCAGAACTTGACATTTTGTAAAGGGACTGGTTGTTCCAAAATTTCCATTAATACTTCCTGTCAGATGTGTAGGTTAAGCTTAAAAACTTATGTTGTTGTTGACTTGTAGACTTCAGCAGAATTCTTCTACTTAAATCTTTCACTGCAACCTTAGCTATCAGTGTGCAGCATCCAGGCTTTGTGAAAAATTTTCATGAATACATGATGAGCAACAAGAATGATAAATGAATCCTGTATTTTTACCAGGTTCCAAGTCTTTGTGAAGATCTTCTATCATCAGTTGACCAACCTCTGAAAATAGCCAGAGACAAGCAGCTTGGGAAAGATTATCTATTATGTGATTACAACAGAGATGGAGACTCATACAGGTATAGTCAAACCTCATTATTTTTTTTATTTATGAGTTGGAAGTTCAAGTGAGCTTTTCTAATTCAAGTTTGTTTTTCGTCAGTGATTATTAATGTATGTCCATGGTCAACTTACAAATTCTTGATTTCTTCAGAGAGACAGGGTCAATGTCAATTATACTTGTTAAAAAGAATCCTTTGGAAAAGGGATTAAAGTTTTTGAAATGAAGGAACAGTCCTTTTTTTTTGAGGGGAGATAATTAAGATATACTTAAAATAGTGTGGGGTTTTACAAATCATTTTCTCTAGAACCACTGTACCGGAAAAATGAAACTTACAAGAAAGCTTCCTAAACTGAAGAGAATTCATTTATGGTCAAACTATGATTCAGGGGATATATTAGGGATTTAAATTCAATAAAAGAATAAGAAAGAAAATAATTTTTTTAAAACCATGTATTGGACAAAATCAGTAAATACAATTTGTCAAATTAATATGCAATCTTCTTTGTGTAGTCGTAGAGTCAGCTTTGGTTATACTGTAACCCACAGAGCCTGTACAGACCTACAGAACAGAAGTTTAGCTTTTATATATGAAAATGCATCATAAGTGATGTGGTCGATGGGCTTTTTGATATTTAACAGAGATGGAAACTGATACAGGCATGATCCAGCTTTGTTATTCCTGAACAAAAATGCCAAGCATATTTGTGACTTTTTAAAGAATGAATATTTGTGCCTTTGATATCTTTACAAATTGTATTGATAACCATTTAAACAATAAAATTTCTTTGTTGTTTTATTGGGTGAAGGTAACAAACATGCAGAAAAATTTCTTACATCAAAAACATACTTCATGAAGTATGCTGGAGTGAAACATCACAGTTCATATTCTCATGTATTTTCAAAATGAAATTTATTTCTAAACTAAACATGGAAACCTCAGTTCTGATACATGTTTGTGCTAGCAGGTTCTACTTAGACCTGTGTACTTTGAGATTGGTGATTAAGTGTTCCAAATGTCAATTATTTTTGTTCAGATATACAATTGATCAATCCTCTGTATTTCTAAAGACAAGCTACAGTAAAAGCATGAGTGTTTGGTATGGTGACTTACAAATATAGAGGAGCTGTTGTATTTCCATTGCAGGTCTCCCTGGAGCAACAGCTATGACCCTCCTTTGGATGATGGTACCCTGCCTTCTGACCGGTTAAGGAAACTGGAGATCGATGCTAACACTGCCTTCGATCAATACAGAGAAATGTAGGCTTCAGTCTTTTGAGATAAAAATTCTGGAATTCCTTATATCGTTCACAGCAATTTACTTTTTAAAGTTGTTTAATGGTATTTTCTTGTTTTGTAAGAAATACTGATGTTTTCAACTACAGTCCCAGTTTTTTTCCTATCAAATTGTGAAAAATACATGCCATTTGTTGGAAAGACTGAATTTTTGTGGTTTGTGATAGGTACTTTGAAGGAGGTGTTTCGTCAGTTTATCTATGGGATCTAGATCATGGTTTTGCTGGAGTTATATTAATCAAAAAGGCTGGAGATGGATCAAAGAAAATTAAGGGCTGTTGGGACTCAATTCATGTTGTAGAAGTTCAGGTAGGTCAAACTTTCATTGGTGAAGTGTAAACGTTTTTTTATCTTTATTTAAAAGAGAGATACCATCTAATGTGGTTGTAGAATTTTACAGCAACCAAAAGTATTTTAGTCAAATCCTTTGCAAAATTATACACTAAAAGATTTTGAGTTTTTAATATTTCATATGAAGGCATTGAGTGAGTAGTGGTGATTTTTAAAACTGGAAACACACATATATTTTATTTTGGCTATACTTATTTTTAATCAGAAAGTGGGTGCCCATTAATTCAGATTAACAATGTACTTGTAAGTAATTGCTGTATTCAACAGACAAAATTTATACTTGTGGTAATATTTAGTATTAATAAGTAATTTTGAGAGTGGGCATTAAGCATCATCAACCAGTTTTAATATATGTACAGCTGTATTTTTTTCTGCAGTTAAGTTTTGACATATAAAACTATTGACTAGACCTGAATTGAGACTCATTTGTGTAATATTTTTCTTTTATTCAGGAGAAATCTAGTGGAAGGAGTGCCCATTACAAATTAACTTCCACAGTGATGTTATGGCTACAGACCAGCAAGGATGCCTCAGGAGTAATGAACCTTGGAGGCAGTTTGACCCGTCAGATAGAACAAGATGCCCCAGTCAGCGATGCCGCCCCACACATTGTTAATATTGGCAGAATGGTGGAGGTAAAAGCATATTTTTAAATCAAAATACAGTCAGCAAATATAAACCAGGAAATATTTGTATTACTTCTTTCAGTCCTTCCAGGTTTAAAAACTGGAATGGTGTTTACCTCCCTTTGCACTGCAATATTGATGTGTGCATTGTATTGAGATACCATGATACAATGCAAAGTGAAAACTTGACCAGTATTTAATAATGCCGTTGTATTAGGAAGTTTATTTAAAATATCTAATATATTCATTTATTGTTATATATCTATTTCATTGCAGGAGATGGAAAACAAAATCAGGAACACACTGAATGAGATTTACTTTGGAAAAACCCGAGACATAGTATATGGCTTGCGCTCATTTGTTCCCTTAGGAGATATGAAGAAACAAGAGGCTCTCCGAAATGACCTGGCAGCAGCTTTATCTAAAAGAAGTACAGCACAATAATAGATGTCATCAGTAGTGCATAAACCTTAACAGTGACAAATCATGTTTATTCATCTGAGCACCTTTCTCATAGGGAGTACATTCATACAAATCTCCCAAAGCTGGACGCAAGTTCATGTAAAATTGTGATATTAAGCCTTTTGATAAATGAAACTGTTGGCAGGTTCAACAGAAATTGACCATGATGCCAGCAGTTCTTTTAGTCAGTGCTATCTTTAGAGATTTTTTAAAATGAAATGTGTATCTGCTGTTATGTATACTGAATGTTAATGTCGCTACAGAACTTTGAAATATCAGTGAATTCAACAAAGACATTCCTAACACATTGTATGAAAAGTGAAATTTTATGTACATTTAAAACAAAACTTCACTTCTGTTTAGTTGTCTTATTTAACAGTAAATGCATTTTTATATGGTAGAGTTGTTTTCTTTTTTAAAGATATTTACAATGTACATATAAAGCAAGCAAAATTATTTTCAAATTGCACTGTATAAAGAGAAAATTTTGCCCCATTTTATTTGGTTTTTTTTCCCATCACTATTGAAAATGAATTTATCCAGATTTGGATTTGCCTATAGTTGTTTCTTGCTAATTTAAAGTTATGAATTTTTGGCTGGGTTACACAACATGCATCCGGCTTATAGTATGGTGAATGCTGGTTGGGCACCTTCATATAGGGTACCAACTTTGTGTAAGTAACTCTTCAATCACCTTTAGGCTGACATTCTCCAGACTTTGTACAGTTATTATGGACACATTGAAGATGTGCATGTGACTTTTTGTAAGTGCTCAGACATTTTTCAAAAAATTTACATGTAGTTGAACTTTGTCATTTTCTTTACTTGCTGTGAATAGTACTTTTGTGTTAACACCTCTCACAGGTTTCCAAATGGACATTCCTCGAAATTCAACATGTTGGAAATGAGTAATACTACTGTCTGCATCAAGGATAACAATTTTAAAGCAACTCAGCTATTTCTGTTCTTAAATCGATTTTTATTTGCTCAGTTCTGAAAACACTTATTTAGTGCAAGGTTGAAATGGGCAAAAATGAAATGGAGGCAACAATAACTCTGTATACAGTATGCTACATTTCTTGTAGGATATTAATACTTGGACTAGGTTTTTATCCTGAAAGAAAGATGCACCAATAAAGTCTCAGTTTAGCAGCAATTTTCTCTTTCTGTAACAACATATTTAGATGTAGCTTTCTAAAATATATCTATATGAAAAAAAGTTTGGTGTTTGTATAGAACAACTTTCTCATGAACACTATAGAAAATTGTTGATACTGGGTAATCCTAAGATATGATATCTTTACTATTTGACTTCCTGGATATTTAAAAAAAAAAAAAAAAAATGTAGAGTGTCTTTGCGATTAAGATATTGCTGCAATATGTATACTTCAAAGATGCATTGTACGTAAAAATATTTTGTTATTGATGTTGACCTTGGTGTTTTTTTTTAAACAAACCATTAAAATGAATTTTTTAGGCAAAAAAAATATAAATAAATATGATTTCACTTGCATTTTTGAGAGGCCAACTTGAGCCCAAACTGTATACATGTAGAGTTCTGTTTGAGTGTTTATAGGACATGATAAAGCTGAGGTTCGTTACGTGTGATTAAATCTGATTTATTATTAAGAGTTTCAACAGCCACGTTCATGAACAGTATTCTATCCATAATTTTTGTTTTCAATTGAAACAGAGACAGCTTTGATAAAAACTAAATAAGAAATCGTTAAAGCTTTATCAATACTAAATATATCGCAGATTTTGAGGAAGGCGAATTATATGATGTACAACATGGCTAATCTGTATGGAGTTTCCACCAATCAAATTCCTTGGAACAAAGTTGTCCCTTAAGAACAAAAATACCTGTCAAACGATGACGAGAAACCCTCTTACGATATGAAAGGTAAGAACTCGTTACAAAAACATGTAAAAAATCAGCAAATGTTAAATATACCAGTTATCAACAGAAAAAAGCATACAAATGCATTCTATATGGTGCATGATTCGTCAGAAATACTCCAGTTATTGATCTAAATGCGCCACTGACTCAGTGACTGCCAGTGCCACTGTATTTGTAGTTTTGTAATTGATATGGATTGCGTTTTCATACCGGGTAGACTGTAATCGTTGAATTTATATATTCTAATTCCATTTCCCTGAATAATGGGTATTGATATTGATGTGCTTCCGTTAGAGCATAGCTCCATATACACCTATATATGATATATGCGCGGTCCAGAAGTTTTCCCCCATGGAATTTGGTTCTATCCCATGCAATATTTTAGGAGTCCAATCGAAACTAGGATGCAGTATTTTATAACTGGAAGCGCATGAAAATAGGCAAATATAAAATATTCTACCAAGCTCACCATGTGTAATTGCATCACTGGACATTTATGCCAAGAATTGAAACTGGTATCTAGACAGGTTAGAAACACTTCTCTCGTATCTCGTCTCACTTAAACGTGATTATCCCGCTTTAGTAAATATATCCTGTGCAACTGAGAAAGGCACCAGAGTAGTAAATCTATTTCTGTTTCATGTGAAAAGAAGTTGATGATGCCTGATATACTACTGCAAATGTAAGTACTCATGATTTCCATTGGATTTCAGCCTCCTTCACTAGTATGCAACAACCTTGACATGTAATTTCTTGACATGTTATCAGTTTTATAGAGGCAGTTCAGTGATTTTTCTAGAGCCAATATAGGTACAAATGCAAATTCTCTCCAAAACTGCCATATTTCCCAACTGAAATTGGCTTCCCTCCCCTAATTTGGTTGTGTTTGCTAAATTTAACTTTTCACATATGACATACTTTTTTAGTGCATTTGTGACTTGAACAAAAATGTATCTGCCATTTTTTTATGTGGGACTTTTGGGATTTTGTCGAAGAGTTTTTCTAGATGAATGTGCAGCTTCAGTTTGGATGTTTTTGTGCGCTCTATTCATTAGAGCTTGCAGTCTGCTGTATTAAACTGTATGAATAGATAAGGTATCAAGCTGCATAGAAAAGTTTGAAATTTGTCGTCAATAATATATTGACTGTGCTACTTGCTCAAAACCACAGGTGTTGGGTGTCTCGTAACTTGTGTGGCAGTCTGCCATGTATGATCTCCAGTGGTCAAATATCTCATTTGGTAGAGCAAGTGACTAGAGATTCAGGGACCTGGGTTGAATCCTGGTCTGGTCTGTTGTATCTCTCCCTTCGTGTTATATTTGGTGCCATCAACCAGCCCCAGGACTGACATGGAAAAATATCTGCAAGTTGATAAAGTTTCTGGGTTGTGTATTTGGAGGATGAAGATCTTTTCTGGAGGGAGGAATGTGATGATCAGCTGGGTTTGATTTCCTGTGGCCAGGTAGCTCAGTTGGTTTAAGCATTTGACTATAGATTCAGTGCTGCTGTGTTCAAATCTTGTTCTGGTATGTTGCATTTTCTCCTTTACAGTTTTAATTACTGGATTCAATTTTGATATTATTTTTTAACTTCATTCATTTTTGGCATGGGTATTTTTCATTTGCATCAGTCCCATGGTTGCCATCTTGCTATGTAAACCCAGTTTTCCCCATGTTTGGCTTTTGTAGATTTTCAGTCTGTATCTTTGGTAATTTTTTTTCAGATAAGTAGCTCTCGCTTACTGTGTTGCCCCAAAATGGGGCATCCCACAGATTAGGCAGAAGTTTCAAATGTAATCAATAAATTCAAGCATACTTGGTAGTGTAAAGAAGACAGGGAACTAGGGGAAATATCATGTACAAAAGAAACATCATTTTGACAAATTATAGATACCTAACCTTCAGAATAGCTAGTCCTTATGTACATACATTATTTTTGTTATTACCATAATCCGGATGCATTATATTTTGAATACCATGAATCCTGAGGCATTATTTTTAATATGCAAGGGCAACAAATGTTCTGTCCATTCCTGATCAGCCTTTTTAATAAACCACCTATGCAAAACATGTTCTCTAAAAGCATATGCCAACACAAAGAAATAAAACAGCGTAAGGTGTGTTCTGTTTTCTTGCAACATGTTCATTACAATGTATTTATTGGGAAGTTGATCAGTTAAAATTTAGAGGCAAAGAATTTCAACATGAAAATGTACAAGATGGCAAGTGGAAACTAAGCTTAGTAAAGAGGATGGATTGATAGCTGTATTTAATGGTCACTATTGAAAAAAACCAAACAATCTGAATGGCTCATTAAGCTTACATCACTATAAAATACTACATACCTAAGAACATTGATATTTATTTAAAACCTTGATAATCATGTATTTCAGCAGAAAAACATGGAACTGCATAATTTTTGTAAACATCTATATGATATGATAGATATTCCTTGCTACAGATGCTGAGGGGGAAAAAAACCAAGAGGGTTTAGCATTGTGTTATGTAATGCCTTATCAATATTTCAAGGAGTTGGTTTTCAGCATGGTGTGGTATAGATGGAGATAATATTTGGTGTTTGAAATCACATTTGTTTATGGGAATGTCAGGCAGAGCATTCATAAGATACGGTCAGGTATTGATTTTGTTACATGTCTTCTTAATGGGTCTGAATTCTGCATTTAGTGGCAGAAAGCCCGGAAATTGACATGCAAACCTTTTCATAGATCACAGCTATGGAAGAATCATGCAGGTTCAGCTTGGTAAGTTGTAGTTTTGTTTCATTTTTTTCATTACAATCACATCATGGTTTTGTGCCCAGTGGAGTGCTGGGAGATTGCTAAAAAAAATAGCTGGGGTTACTTTTGTTTTGGACAAGAAAAGAGTTGTATAAATTTAGAGGCCTAATTTATTATATGGCTAACAGCTGTGGCACTGTTAACCAAATTTTGATGACTTGTGAATAATGCGTATCTCTCATCACTTCAATCATTAATCCAGTTTTAGGGGAACAGATTAAAAGCTAAGAAGCTTGTACTGGTTAATGATAATGTGATTTGATAAATTAGCTTTTGAAGATTATCTTGGAGGTTGCAATAAGGTGAAGTTAAAAAAAAAAGTGTATCAGTTAAAGTCAGATGGATTACTTTTAAGCAAGGCAGCTAATTTAGATGACAACACATGTAAGGAATAAAAAGCTAACTGTTAGGAGAGCACCCTAGTAATAATTTTCCTGAATCACTCAAAATACCATGTAGTTAATGAGTGCACAAGGATAAGCCTGTCTGTTACTGTCCATTGAAGAAGAGGATCCTTTTGAGAAAAATTCAGATGTACAGTATGTAGGAAGGTGGCAGTGTTGATAGCATCTCTTTCTTGGCTCCATGAGGCATGGTTCAGTTCAGGTACACAGGCAAAGGGGTGAGTTTTATCGAGAGAAGTCAGGTGGAATTCAAATGTACATGAAACTTTTGATAGTGAACCAAAATTTCAATGGAGATCTCATCAGAAATGTGTACTGTATTGATTAGACAATACTCTATAATCACACTCTGCATTGTTTTTATTTCTGCAGGCATGTTACAAACATGCTGTATATTTCACCCTAGCGGCTGTCAGCCCTATCAGATGCAGGTCCTATTATTCTTGCACAAAGAGATAATAGGGAGATGTATTTTCAGGGGAAAATATTCTGCCACTGTTAGAAGTCATGGTGCCCATTTCTGTGTAGCAGTGCAAGTGATGCATACCAAATGTTTCCCAACCTGATGGTTATGGTGTGTTATCTTACACTGCAATTTGTTAAATGTCAGGAATTTTTTTAAAAATTGATTTAGATCACAACAGAATCATGAGAAAGTCATGGACTTCAATCTGTGTTCAATTTTCATACTGAAAACCAGATTCTTGCAAACAAAAATCACATATATTTAAACTTACATGATCTTGCATGCAATTCAGTGAATTGTAGACCCCCTACAATTACTAATGCATACACTCAGTTCTATTGCCTCGCAGTATGTTTAATTTGAAAGCCGAATGTATACAAAACCGGTGGATATTTGCTCTTTGATCCAGTTTGTAGGTTAGATTTTTGACATTGATGTCTTTTTGTACATTTTATGTTGACACCTGCTTTAATCTCATGTTCTTTGCCAGGGGCTATGTCAAATTGTCATAATGATGGATTTAAATAGATGGTTTTAATTGCAGTCTTAAATATTCAAACTAAGATATTATCTCAATAGGATACCTCCATGGAGAAAATGGAACCTCTAAATCTAAGTTCAGGTTATTGAACACTATTGTATTTGGAGGTATTGCATTTCCATCTTATAATTGATCCTCAGTTGAAACAAGGTTACTATGTCATACACTTTGATGATGCACTACGGTATTACAGTTTGCAATGTTCCTTTTAGTGATTTCTGTGTGTGTGTAAGTTTTTTTGGTTTTTGTTGTTGTTGAATATTTTGCTGAGTGTGGTCTTGATACATATATATACCTGTACTTCAAGCTCAACTTCTGTTTCTCCTTTGATGCTTGAAACTCAGTAAAAGTGTTTGCACTGCCTGTTTTTTCTCCTACTCAGACCTTGACATGAAGAATTACTATCATAAGTCACAGGAAAAATTCTGAGTGCCCCGGCCAGAGCAAATGAAGGAAATCTAGGAATGTGCATCCTATTGCAAGCTGTTGTGCAGACTTTATCGACAGTTGAATGATGGATATGAAAATTGATGGTGGTCCAACTCCTTTGGCTTGATAAATGAGAATTGCAAATGATCTGTTGATAAGTTCCTGTCAAATATTAATATTTATCAGTGGGGAAATCACACATTTGAGTCAGTGGAGTGTGTTTTGTGTATTGTGGAATGTCATCTGTCAGTGATGCCTTCTACATTTGTACTTCTAGATCCAGGGTTTTTGTTCTGTAGTATGTGAGTAAGGTTGTCATAATAAATTTTTCATGTGCATATCATATACTTTTCATGTCTATAGATACCTTATAAGCCTGTGGTTCATGTTGTAGAGTCTGTAATATGTTACCCTGGGATCATTTCTCATGAAAGATTTTCCAGTAGCTGTGAAATAGTTTTGCATTTCATAATATTGTATATGTACTGTTTTGTTTGTCTCTGACAATCAATGTGATGGAGTCCACTTTCATAGGCACATGATTCTGTTGTTGATCAAATCAGAAACTCTTCATATTAAAACATTCATTGATATATATCTAACTTGCTGTTAGATACACAAGAAAATATATAAGTACATAAAGGTTGCTATAAATGAGTCATTATTTGAGGAAAATCTCTTGATATTCTTCGATTATGTCAGGACAGTGTTTTTGCAGTCTCCTGGAGGTAGGCTGTGATTGTGTTACATGAAATTTCAGCCTTTCTAAGCAACACCTTGCTGTTAGCTTACAGGATTCTGTATGTTTGGATTAGATAAAGTGGATAAAATTTTGACAATTTATGTTTAGACTCGGTTGTTTTCCAACATAAACTCATAAAACCAGTAAAATTGTGGATATGGAAATTTCAGGAGAAAAAAGTAAAATTTTTGTGTAATATTTGAAAAAAAAATTATCTGATTTTTTTTTTAAAGGCATCTGGTTTTGCACAGTTTGATAGATTCAATTTCATTTAATAAGCAGAGGTATATCAAGTTCATAATGGTTTTGTAAACAGACAATAACATTCACGTGATAAAGTAAATATTAGCATTAGATTAAATGCACCATGTGTTCAATCACAGCAAGTTAAAGTGTACAGGTTTGGACAAACACTTCCCTTTAGATAGACATTGGTATAGCATTATTATTATTTCTATTTACAATTTTTGCTGAATTTAAAGACTTAACAGGAGAGGCCTTAATCTTGTATTTGGTAAGTAGAGATTACAACCACATAAATACTTAAAACTATTAAGGTATTTATAGACACTTTAGGTATGTTTAAATAAATAAGTTCAAATACTAGAATGCACATTTAATATGTACACATATTAACAGAGGTAATGGTTTTCTGATGTTGAAAAGTTTTTCTTTGTATATGGGAGGTGAATAACAGTGAATATGTTTACCATTGTTTGTCTGCATTAAGTCTATGTGTATACCTGTTGTGTTAGTATGCTTGGACACATTCATTATTTTGGTTAAAGGTCAGTCTTTGTTCAGCAAGGTATATATGTTGCTCTGACAAATGTTAATTTATAAGACACTTACAAATGTCTTCTGTGGTGATGAAAACCCAGTACATGTTCTTTCAATGTTAAAATTTTGCTTTGAAGGTTAGCACAGGATGCCAGCTGTGAGCTCACAGGCTGATAACCTCCCTAATATCCTGAGTGTAATATGCAAAGAATATCTCTGACAGAGAGAGAGGACCTGATAGAATCCCTTGATGCTGAAACTGTTTATGATTACCTGATCCAACATGGTGTGTTAGGCCAAGAGGAGAAGGAAAAAATTGAAAATGGGAAGAACAAAGTGCAAAGAAATACAGCCCTGTTACAGCTGGTGGAGGGAACAGGGAGCTCTGCTGTGGCCTTGTTTATTAATGCTTTACGACAGTCTGGTCAGCTTCACTTGGCTAGTTCATTAGATGAGGATTCCAGGATTAAGCCCATCTATGGTTCCGGTAAAATAGCTATAAATTTGAATATTTTTAAAGTTTCTTTATGACAGACTTTACATATGCAATTATTATTTTGAAAATTGTGGAATGGCAGTGTGTTTAGATGGTTTTTAACCTTCAAACAGAAAAGAACTACTTCGAAAAAGAATTCTGTAAGTCATTATACATTAAAGTATTCTTTATAATTGTTCCTTATGTTTGTGTATGTAGTTGCAGTGATTTTTTTTTTATTTTGCATATGGTATTCAGTCAACAACAAGGATCTTGTCACTTACACAAAGAATGTCTGAGTTATGTTTAAAGGAAATAAGCTTGCTTTAGAAATTGTAAAAATACAGTATTAATGCTGTTTATATTTCATTTGCCGTGCCATCATCAGATAAAAGGAATTGATGTCTTGGATCTTAATGCTAAATCAACATTGCAACAACATTGATTGATATATTTTGTGTACATTTCATTTCAGGGTACCTTGGCAAGGACAGATACAAAGGTGGGTGTTTAAAGAGGGTACCAAATGCACTGTATTTGCTGAAGCATCTTTTATAATTCTCAAATACAAAATGTTTAGTTAATATACATTATACTAAAAACCTTTTTTAAATTTATTAATTTATTAGACTACATTGATTTATGTAAATGAAATATGCACACTGTTGAAGTAGTTCTTTTAACAGTTACATTCTACAAAGAGATTCATTCATAAAGATATTCCTATATTCTGGTGCATGTACTTTCTAGTGTGTCCATGGATGTACAGCTATTAAATGGTGTAGAGCAGACAGACAGGATAGGTTATAACAGCCAATAGCCTTCATAAACCTGTCTAGGTGTTCATTATCGTGACATCCCGAACAAAGAGCCATATTTACATCATTATGAAATGGTAGTTAGTCAATGATTGATTTGGATGTAATCTTTAATTATATTTAAGGGTTTCTTATATTTTCATTACTACTTTATGAAGGATGATTTTAAATTTTTAATTGCATTTATGTTTAATAAATTGAATATAAAGCATGTACATTTTACAAAATGTAGGAGACAAACAAATGTTTGTACCAATGTTAATTTTACCTAGACCCTGATATTTGACAAACAGGTTGCCCAAGTTTTAATTGCATATAATTTGTATTACAACAAAAATTGATTGATGGCCTTATTATCTATATTCTGAATACAATATTTTTAGTCCCCTGCTAGCTTAGCCAAGGGGACCATTAGTTTACTCTCAGTTTGTCTGTCCATCTGTCTGTCAATCTTGAGGATTTTCAGAGTTTCTCCACATTGGATGAAGATATTTAACTGAAATTTTATACATGGCTTTGTCTTGCATAGTTATAGACAAAGTTTGAGAGTTTTGTTTTGCTTGACCTACTTTGACTGAATTATCCTACTGGAAGGGGACTTTGTATTGTTTGCAACACACTCAGAATGCTTGTTTGTTTTTGTAAATTCTACACTAGACAAATTTAGTTGCATATAGTTTCAGTATTGAGTGCCCCTGGATGTTTAAATTGGGCTAGCAAACTGGGCTGTTGATATTAGAGTTGGGCCCAGGAGGCTATCATGCTGAAATTCTAAAACAATATCCCTGCTGTGGATGTATAGGATCCCCCATGGTGTGTGGATTGAGCCATGTCACTATTAAGCACAAAGATTGATTAATTGTTTATTGTTTTATGCCACACTCAACAATTCAGTTATCTGATGGCGTCACGTTTTTATTGGTGGAGCAGAGAACGATACAATGTACCTGTGAAGAGACACCGACCTTCTGAGAGTAAACTGACAAACTTTCTCACATACATTGGTGAGAGCGAGAATTGAACCTGTGTCGACTAGAGGTGAGAGGCCCAAGGAGGCCTCTTTAAGCATAAAGGAAAAGTGCCTATTACAATACAAAAACAAATCATGTTTGAGAAATCTTTTTTAATTGTTGAATGAAGTTAAACAAATCAAAGTAAGAATTTTTACAATATTAACATTTAACTCTTTAATTGTACTATTTCATTACTTCTTTGTACAAAGCCAGTCATCAGAGTCTTAGTCCTAGATCACATGTTGCATTTTTTGGATGATGAAATATGAATCGTTTTGAATGTTTACAATTACTTTCCATCCAAAATGTTACCATTTGCAAAATTTTGAACTCTTCCTGTCATATTTATTGTTGTGTGTGTGGCTCCATTGTTATTTAATGTATTTCGAAAGACAACACAATTTTGAGTGACTTGAATCTGTGTGGTGGATCTGGATTGTTGTGAACCTGTTGAATCTGAAAGAATTGTCGAAACATTTCTGTGGTAGATTTCATTTAAACTACTGTTGTTGTTGATTGATTGGATACTTTGTGGCCAGTTATCTGCATAATTTGGTTGGCAGGTATGTTATTAGACCCCTACTGCTTTGCCAAAGGGGACTATTCATTTATGCTTGGGTCTGTCCGTCTGTCTGTCTGTCATTCCACTTGAGGTTTTCTGGACTTTTCTCCACATTGGATGAAGATATTCAAATAAAATTTTATACATGGCTTTGTTTTGGATAGTTATAGATCATGTTTGAGTTTCATTATGCTTGACCTACTTTTGACTGATTTATCCTATCTGTAGGGGACTTTGTATTGCCTGCAGTACACTCAGAATGCTTGTTTTCACTTAATTCCAAACTAAATTGTTTGAGAGCATTGTGTTTTGTTAATCTTATGTCCCCAAGAATAGTGCCACCACAGCTGTCATTCTTTTCATGATATACTTTAGTCAATATTTACAATAGTATTGTGGGGAATTTCGACCTTTGACATGTTTGTAAACAAACTATGTAAAATTTACATACATTTGTGATGTCATGCAAGGCTTAGGAAAACATAGTGTAATAATCAAATTACATGTAATGGGTATTATCCACTGGATAAAGAAGTAAACATATGATAAATACCAATACATATTGATTCACTGCCTCCAAGTAACAGGAATTGCTAATATGTATGGACTTGGTACCTCAAAGTACCATTGCTTATCAATTCACCTCCTAGTAACTGGATATGACAATGTGTTTTGATTCACTGCCTGTGATTAAAGGGTAAATGAATTGATTCACTCTTTTTGATTGTGAGTAATTGTTGATCACTGCTTGTGAGTAACTGGGTGTCCCAATACTTACTGATTTACTGCTTGTGAGTAACTGGGTGTACCAATATTTATTGATTCATTATATCCAAGTGACTGGCTGCACCAATGGGCATTTATTCAAGGCCTCCAAGTATTTTGTGCTTTGCTTCATGTTTAAGAAGAATCCATTTTTATCCATGTTTTATTTCTTTTCTTTTGCTGCCGTTCTGTAAAGCTGGATAAACATAAAGTTGATAGTATAATTTACAATGATGCAGTGCAATCTCTAGTTCTAATGGAACAGCTGAATTTGTGATTTATCTCAAGTTAAAAGTTATTGCTATCTTAAAAAATTATATTACATGTATTGTATTGAAATATTGAGCACTGGTTTTAACTTTGAATAGAACTATTTTAATTTCATTATGCAGGCCTACATTTAAATAAAACCAGAGTACACTCACACTTGCTGATGTATGTAAGATTGTATTAAATTTGATTGATAGCTGCGCTTATTGATGACCTCTGATGAGTCATACACGTTGTGTCCGATAAAACATAATCATAATCATACACAATAAGATTATCTTAAGACTGCAAGGTCACTTACATGCAGATGTATTCAGTGATGCACTTTCAAAAAAAAAATTTCATATTAGAATAAATAAATTTTGAAATACTTGTGGAAAATTGTCACAAATTGAATTAGAGTTAATCATGTTGTCTAAGAGTATTGGATAAGAAAGCAGAATATATATTGTACTTTTAACTTTATACTTTTAAAGAACACATGTTGTACTTTTAACACTGTATTTAAGCATTTCTTTGTAATTTCAGGACAAGTCACAATCAATGTGGAGGTTGACCGGATCTTTGGGATGTTTCCTACTTGGGAGGAGGGGGATGACATGGAGGAGAAAATGGGAGATACTCCAGAAAAGGAGAGGAGGAAAAAGGAGGGGAATAATCCAGTCCTCACTCCTCGTAGAGCCCACAAGTCTTACGAAAATATGACAATGATTGGGGAAGAATGGTCCTCCAGGGGCTGGAAGATAAGGGAATATGCATATGATGAAAGCGATGATGAGATGCCATCTTGTTGGTGCTTCTGCAGGAGATCAAAAGCGAAAAAGAATTCCACTCCTGCCAAAAGAAAGCTTGCGTATGAGGTTAAAAAGGAGATGAAAAGGTCACCATCTCCTGTGAAACCGTATAAAGGGAGTGACCTCCCAAAAAATTTTCGGCATGAGGGTCCAACCATTATTCGGTCCAGCAGTAGAACTAGTTTTATATCATACACACTATCCACAGAAGCCATCAATGTACTAAAGGATAGCCATGTTTTTAATAGGATTGGAAGTCTAGAAAATGTGCAGAACAGGAAAACTTCAATTCATCAAACTACAGAAAAGATTGAACAATTTGATCCCGCCAACAAGGAAAATTTGGGCAACCATAATGATATGAATATAAACAATGATCAGAAAAAGAAGCGAGAGAATTTAAACCTGACTCTGCATGGTGAGAAACCTGTGGAACATTGTCTAATGTGGAGACACAGAGGACCAACCTTTGAGAAATTTGTTGAAAGGTTCTACAAATCCCTCACCAGTGCTATGAACATGTCCATCATTAAGTACTTTGAACAGGAGAGGGGAACTCTTGTTTTGCGTGTGGACATGGAGAACTCTCTGGTTGTGTGCAATATTTGTATGACTCCCAAACAAGTGACCGATGTGTGTGTTAATTTAGAAGATGGCAGTCTTTTGAGAGTTTTCGAATCCATTCTAGTGACCAGTGATATTTTGGAGGATTTAGCTGTGCATCAGATCAAGCTCAGAGTGGTTATTGATAGTGATGAGCTTGCCCTTGCAAAGCAGGAATTAGCTTGAATGGTCTTTTTATCTTAAACTGTTAGTTATGCTTGATGCTGTTTGAAGAATACAAGGTTTTTGTATGCATGTATTTTGAGTTAAGAAAAATTGAAAAGTCAGGACAGAAGATTTTTAATGTATGCATTATTGTATTTTTTAATTTTTGTTTTATTCATTCAAATTTTCTTATAAGAATACTGGTGAACTGAACATGGCATTATCATAAAAACTTCAGCTAGTCCCTTTGTAGTGATACACGCTTACATGTTTTAGCTGTGTATTTTTTCTGTTTTTATTTTCTTTGTTTATTATTTTCTTCTTCACTTCATTACACTTATGCACTGTGTTTTGCATATTTTACTTTACATACGTTCACTTTATGTTTAGGGGAGCAGTCAGGTAATCTATAACATTACATCCTCCCCCTCCCCATGTTTGATTTTCTGATTTTCACTCAGTTTAGTAGACATGTTTAAATTACCATACACATTTTTACTCATGACTAATTTCATAGGCATACTTTGTATAAAGTTACATTACTCATTCTTTGGTGTACATATGCTTGCATGTAGATTGGGACTGGATGCCATAATATTTGTTCTTAACTAAAGCAAGAAATTTTTAGTGATGTTATACTCATTTATATTAGAGGAAAAAATGGCTTCATGCTAACTTAATTACAGACTTAAATTATTGTGATAGAAAATTTTGTTTGAATCTTTATTAATACTGATATATGAATTTTTGAGGCATAGTATGTTTTTAATACTCAGATAGGTATGTACTGAACAATAGCAGGACATATAGAAATTAGAAAATATGATTAATTTGTTTTAATGTTTAATGGATAATATTCCATTTATGCAGTAGAAATTCTCTTCTTCTTCAGAGTTTATCAAGTTTGATCTATAGAAATGGAGAAAGTTGCAGATGTTGTGTCTCTATGTTTAATGTTTGTAATGGCAGATATTATAACAAAGGCTGATAAGGGAAATCTTTCTACATGAATGCTAATGACAAAATAAGTATCAAATGTAATCAGACCATTCAAAGAGGATAGGGACCATCCATTGAATAAAAAATGTTATATATGCTCATAACAAATTAAAATTTGACCAATTTTCAAACTTATTTTCTCATCCTTCCCTTTTAGATATTATCTAACAAGGGGTGTTTATAAAAACAACCCTGAATTTCATTTTTTGTTAAAAATAATACAGAAGAATTTGCAATAAAAGATTTTATTATCAGAAGGGAACATTTTGTACTTATAAAGAAGTGCCATAAGTGTTGCATGCTTTCTGCTGTGTTTTATCACATTGCATCGTTGACATATGAACGATTTTTTGATACATGTACTAAAGTTCTGTATAGGTTTGCAGTTGTTCAATAATTTTGTCTACGCATCTTGTTTCTGTGTCTTCCATGCAACTTGTCCATTCCAGCTTCAGTTTCATTGTCAGTTCTCAAATACTATACCTATACACATGCAGTCAAAATTGCTCACACATGTAACCTTAATACCTGTTGTGATTTTTGCTGTTTATATGTACATTGTAGATTATTGTGATCATATGATTTTAAAAATCCAGTTGAATACCTCTTCGTCATAGTTTTAGCTCCGTGATTTTATTGAATTATGTCCCTTTACAACATGCCCCTGCCCCCAGCCTGGTGCTTATCAGATTTTATGATGTTGTATATACAGCATGTGTGTGTGATCTAATTAGATATAGAGATTCTTTTGAAGAAAAATTACAATGCACATAAATGAATGCCTATTAATATATTTTGAAATAAAAAATTTGATAATTTGATTTGATATGTTTATTTATTATCTTCTAATGAAGTTCTGGATTTAGGGCCCTAAAACTAAAGCAAGCTCACTTTTGCTCCAAGCCTGACTTTTATCAAAGGAACTGCAGTGAAGAAATGAAACTGGGATTGGAAATGAGATTGTTTCTCTTTTAAAGATCCTGAGCATAGGGTAAATATTATATCACCATTGATAGAAAGATTGATGGCTCCAAAGTGTCCAAAAGAACATTCACAGATCAAAAATTTTTCCATTGGGGCTCACTTTTTGATTTTTTTCAGCAAATGATTCCAATATATACTTGGGGTCTTGCATAGTCTTTCACAGCTGAAAGTGCATAAAAACAGGCAAAGATGTATTTTGACCAATATTAGATGAGATCAGGACTGGTTCCCACCATAGAATATGTGGTTGATAAAAGGGATTATTCCCATATGACCTTTAAATATGACAAACGGTGTGACGAAGATCAATATTTAGACCTAGTTAAAGCTTAGCAAGATGTCCATGATGCTTGGATTTAAAATTGGTATCCAGTAGAACATTCACAGATCCAGAAATTTTTCTCTATATTTACCACTTCTTGATTTTTTTCCCCAGGGTCCAATATACATGTACTCAGGATCTTGCAATATATACTTGGGGTCTTACAATATATACTCGGGAGTCTTACAATATATACTCGGAGTCTTACAATATATACTCGGGATCTTGCAATATATACTTGGGGTCTTGCATAGTACAATGTATTTCACAATTGAAACAGCATAAAATTGGCAAAATGTATTTTGACCAGTCAGGGGTGGGAGAATGATGCAATTACTATAAGAATTCACTTCTTGAAGAGGGTGTTTTATTTGGTATTGTATGCTACGATCAAAATCACTAAATTGTACAGAGAGTGAGAAAGAGACAAGTCTTAATTTCTCGGTCTTATAACACTGAGAAAACAAGAAATATCGTCATGTGGTTAGCCCACTCTATTGTAGCAAACTATCTGCAAAAAGTTCGATCCTCTCCCCAGAAAGCAGAAGTGGACTCGGATATCAGGGATTGAGGAAGCTCCTAGTGGGGGGGGGGGGGGATCTTTTTGTTTGGATTTTTCTTCTTCTTATTATTATTTATAATAAAAATTGATCATCATTATAGTTTACAAACTTTTATTAAATATGAAATGGTAAACAAATTTAAATTATTATAGCTGACAATGTTCAACATTGATTGAAAGATGTTGGTTAAAGAGTATGTGTCTAACTTTGGTTTTAAAATGCTCTCTGTAGATTAAAAAATTTGATATTTATTTTTTTATAGAGAGTACACAGACAAGCTCCCGTGCTTTCGGCTTTTGAAATTAAGTTTCAAAAAAATTACCAGCAGTCTATCTATCTGGAAGTAACAATATAGATAGACTATTGGTTTTTTTTTGTTTGTTTCTTTATTTTTTAGTTTTATTTCACAAGCCTTGTAAAGAGTACCTGGACTTTCATTAAACCATAAAATGTTTACAAATGATAAGGACGGAACTTAAATGTGACGACACATCTGTTTACAAATAATGGGTGTAAACACTTCGTCTACGAATGTATACTTCTAGAATAAGAAATACATAGAGTCTGGTTGGTTGTATATTGTTTTACGTCCCGCTCGAGAATTTTTCACTCATATGGAGACGTCACCAATGAGAATGTCGGGGAATAAGTGAACCTCGCAAGCCCGGTCAGGCTTACCGCAGAAGACCTCGGGCGGGCATAATTTCCCGACATTTAGTCAATAAATTTATATGATACATATCTATATATTTGCATATTGCACCCCATTATAAACTCCAGTTAGGCTGAGGGCTGATATTCACCGAGGGCTGTTTTGGGATGTGACATGCAAAATGATAATTTGTACAATTATAGGAATAACAGGAGAGAGAGAGAGAGAGAGAACATTATATAGACGCTAAATAATTTATGATAGAAAATTATTTTGTTTAAGACATGAAAAATTGCATCCTAATTGAATACAAGAAACTTGCTTAGTTCAAACATATGCTATATCAATGACGTATGAACATGCATGAAAGTCTGCAACAGAGTTAAGGAAAAACTCAAGTGAATGTTAATATATATTCATAATTATTTTTAAGTCTAATAGTCGCAAACTATACAGTCGTAAACTACGTCACCTCAGTGTAGAAAGACAATCTATAATTCTATAATTAATTAACTTGTCTTATTCGTGGTATGACGTCATACGCTAGATAATCTACATTCGTAAACTTCGATTTACAACTCCAAACTACATGTCTCATTTACAACCTTTTTCTGTTATCGATAATGGATGATGTAAAGCATAGAAATGATTTTTTGAAAATTTTAGATCATCATTTGATTTCTTCAGAGAGAGATATATATATATATATATATATATATATATATATATATATATAGAGAGAGAGAGAGAGAGAGAGAGAGAGAGAGAGAGAGAGAGACAGAGAGAGAGAGAGAGAGAGAGATTATATATTGTTTAACGTCACGCTCGATTTTTTTTTCACTCATATGGAGACGTCACCATTGCCAGTAAAGGGCTGCAAAATTTAGGCCCATGCTTGGCGCTCAGGACCTTTGAGCAGGGAGGGATGTTTATCGTGCCACACCTGCTGTGACACGGGGCCTCGGTTTTTGCGGTCTCATCCGAAGGACCTCCTCATTTAGTCGCCTCTTACGACAAGCAAGGGGATACTGAGGACCTATTCTACATCCCGGATCCCCACGGGGATATATATATATATATATATATATATATATATATATATATATATATATAAACGTATATCATCAATACTGTAGCTCCACGGGGGGAATTGGATAGGTACTACTGTGTTCTCCGGTAAGAGAATGCTATGTTCTCTTCCAGTTTCCCGCCAGAGAGCTGCTACATTTAGCTAACACATGCAGCGCTACCAATGTTTCTTGTAAGTGTCCACTTCATTACCGCACAATTCGAAACCTTTATGATATGAAAGCTGGATAATTTTGTAGATTGTGTTTTTTAAATAAATTTCTATTAATAAAAACAGAAAAGGAATGTAATCGGTGATTTAATTACAATGTTTGTAAATGAATTGCTATGGACATACATTTATATATTTTCTGAAGAAAAAAAGTTTGTTTTTTCTCAATGATTTAACAATTTTTCAAATTACCACAATATTATCATACGTATATTAGATATGTACTTTACATCCATTACAATTTTCATTAGTCCGAACGGCGGTGTCACACAAAATAAAAATCTGCTACCTCCTATCTGATGGAGACGGGGATTTCCATTATTACCCTCTGTATAAAGGTGTGAGAACATCCTTACATACACGTATTTTGACATGTCTACAAATAAGTTGCCATGTTCTGCATTCTGTGTATTTAATTACCAGAACAAGAGAAAAGATGTGTACATGTGAAATAGTTCGTTTGAAGAAAGTAAAGCCTAAAAGGTCAATGCTTCTGATCTCATTTAGTAATCTCTTTTGTCTATTCTGACGAATCCAGCATATGTTCTCTAGAACCCTGCAAGTTCCTTGTATTTATATGTTCCTTAAAAGAAGTCAATGTTCCTTATGATTGTGTAAGATATGTTCCTTTAGAACTCTAAATATGATTAAAGAATTATTAAATGCGACGCTTCATACCCTCATGCATTTTCAATAAAAAAGATATTATTTTTATTTACATTCTACTTTATTTTCTGTCTGAATTCTCAGCCTTTAACATACGCGTATTGTTTACGACTGCACCGCGTTCATGAAGAAATGGTTATCATATGATAATTTGTAATGTTAATATTAAAGTATAAATGTCCCCTTAGAACTATGGAAGAATCCAGTTTATAATACAGTAAATTGTTATTCGCGTAATATTTATGATTACCAGTTTTACGGTATGATAAACTGCATATGTACACGGTTAATAATTTATCGAATAACAAGGGCAAATGATACTTACAAATGTTAACTTTTAAAAAGTAGCTGTAGAAAAGGCCCAGCTGAAAGAGCGTAGATAGAGTGTTTGCTGCGTTTTGGTATATATATTGTTCTGATTATTGATGAACGTTCATGTGCGGGAGTAACGTTCTTCTGATTCAGCGAAAACCAAAATTTCCAAATGACAAATAGTGGTCAAAGCCCACGCCAGCCCCACAAATCAAGCTGAATTACTCACTGAATGCATATACTTGTACTGTATATGTAAATATCATGCATTGTATACTAAAAGCAAAGTGATGAATATGCCTCATCCATTAATTGTTTTCTTCTAAATCTTTCCTCTTCCCACGAAGGCTGACTCGTCGCTTATCATCTAAGAAGGACGAAATGGTAAGATAACTAGCCTCGTTATGATTTCTAATGCTTTGACAATTGTGCCTGATGATACGACACGTAAGGATGACTTACGGGACATTCCCGTTACATAAATCTGTCAGCAGAAGCATGTTTAACAAAGGCAAATTAATATGTCAAAGAACCTTAGCACTTTCATGGCCAGGATTATTACATAATGTCTGTTGCCCACGGTCACTCGAGGTATATATATATATATATATATAAATGTACCCCCAAATCTCCCCATTATTCTCATCAAAAAATTGAACATGCTCTCAGTAATCTGTAAACTGTGCATCATATTTTTGTCTCCAGTTCTCGTGGCTTCGGCTTCAAAATGGGATTTAAAAATGTCTTTAAAAGACTTGATTTCAGGACATTGTCACGTGGTTACACCAAGAGTTTGCCGTAAATACACTGGATTTGGTTCGGATTTTACTTGTGGGTTTATTCTGAGACATGTATGCACCGACAAATACACAGGAAAGCAGTCACTGAAAATGCTGGTAATATATTGACTATTAATACTCTCTGATGTTTTATTAGTGATCATCTTATACTCTTTCAATGTGTTGTATTTCTGAACAACAGCAGTGGTCTTCCAATTTAACAAATCCACCAAATTACAAAATAGGAATACGAGAAATAAGTTCCATGCAGTTTGGGAAATATGAAAGATTGGAAACATGAAAAGATTTAGAATGATCGGTTTTGCCGATTGTACAAATTCTTCATGCCTCCGTCAATTATATACCCTATAATACAGGCAACCTAGATATAATCTATTCCTTAATAGATTTAAACTAGCTTTGATTCAATCATCTTTTGTACAGTTTGGTATCTCATCTTTTTTGTCCGACGTTTAAATAGTTGCAGGTTTTCAGGATCTATATCGTTTTTTTTTTAATATCTTTTAAATGCCAGTATTGCTTTAGATATTGCAAATATTTGAACAAAGTTCAAGAATCAAGATTGATTGCATTTTTTTTAAATCATCCTTTTTACCAAAAAGTGTTGGAATTGCAAGTTTCAAGACCCCTATCTTTTACTTATTCTGTTAGTCTTGGTTTGGTGTTACGAATAATTCTCTTTAGGGAATTTTTTTAAAAACAGGATTTTATCCAAATCAATAAATAACTTAATTCAGTAAAACAGATCCCTTTATTTACAGTCAGAAACAGACGGAAACGTGCACATAACGCCACTGCCCAGAAGAATCTCATTCTATGATGTGAACGAAGACGGACTTATTTCTCTCTATGAATTTGCGCGAACTCTAGGACACAAACCACGTGATCTTCACGTAAAAGTTGCATTCCGCGCTGCCGACAAAAATGGTAATTTGCAGACACTCAAAACATAGGATTTTTTAAAGAAGTTTATTTGGGTTTTACATTGTTAGTTTTGTTCATGTTCTTTAAATGTAAATCTGCAATGAATTGCAGTATGTAACCTATTTTCAATGTCTTACTTTATTCAGGTGATGGTGTTGTGAGTCTAACCGAATTTAAAACCACTAATGCCTGGGTATTTGAGACGAACCGCATAGAAAGTGAGTAAAAATAAATTCAAAATAAACACAATCAAACTGTCTTTGTTCACAAATCCATAATACCATATTTAATCAATGTGTAAATTCTACAGGTAATCATCAACCAGCAGTCAATCATCAAGCAAGAGTTAAAATTGGCCATCCCAAATTTCAAAGCAGAATGCATCCAATCCCCGCCATCCTGGGGACATATGCTGATTCCGATGAAGACGATACATCCGAAGAACACATAAACTCTTTCGAAAACAGCCAGTCTACAGAATTTATTGATAGCCACGACGATGATAGTTATGAAGATAGCAACGAAATATACGACGAAGAAGACGATTCTCGGGAGGAAGAGAATGTTAAACCTCATAAAGGACACATCGTATCCTTTAAACCCCCAGTGGATATTTCGAAAGAGGTGGAAGACTCGCGTGAAGTTGATGAGCGTTCGCAGGAAGTAGAAAGTGTCTCACATGAAGACTATAATTCCAGTGAAATGGAACACACTTCACACGAGACATTTGATACATCAGAGCAAATTGAAGATGACTCTCACGAAGCAGAAGACTCTAAAGGGGATGAATACGACGATTCTACAGAACACAAGGAGTATGAATATGATTCTATTCATGAAAATGATCATTCACTCTCCAAGGAGCACAGCGAAATCTACACAGACTCAAAGGAAGTCGAGGATTCACGGGAGGTGTAGAAAGACGACTCGTACAAGAAGCGAAACGATGAGAGACAAATATGTTGTGACATTTACAGATTATCGGAGCAATGTGAATTCATTGTTAAGTTTTTGTTAAAAAATGTTATGAAAGCTAATAAAACAGCGGGGGAAAACCACCACATTTTCGATGGTTGTTGCTTTCAAAAAATTAAAAATCTACAAATACATGTCCTACAACGGTAACTTAACGGTAAACATTCTGTTATTTATTTTTAGCGATAGGAAAATAAATCCAAACAATCACAGCGTGATTTCACAGTATACTATCACAGTCTGGGCGGGACTAAAAGTACATGTAGCTTCGCACTGATGAGCGTCCTTCCATTAACAAAGAATATACATTTTGTCTATTTGTATGCCACAAAATATCTCACCGGGGATCATCATTATAAGAACATGGTATTGATAGACTCCAAGAGTACGTAACTTCTCGTATATTCGTCCTGCAAAGGTGCATTTGCTCACAGGTTCTAGGATGATCATATTGTGTCAACATAGCAGCTTGGTTTGTCACGCGTACTAGTATGAACTTGCGAAATTCACTTTTCGCAATAGAGGACCTTCCTATTCCATTAGTGATTTGTTGTATCAATTCCATATGAAGCATTCTGTCGCGTAGATAAATTTTAAAAATTTAGAATAAATATTTCAATGGTAGATCTTTGAAATTCTTCATTTGCAATTAGAAAATCCCAGCAATGAATATTTGCACTACACTCAAAATTACAATAAAAACAGTTTTTGCCGTGTTGTCGCTGGCTGTATTCAAAGGTCTAGCTATCCCTTCCCCGTTACCTGAAATCAATATAAAACTATTATTATAGATACTGAAAAAAACCCGAATAAATGAAAATGAAATAAAAAATATAGAAATTTATTATTTAGTGAAAAGGGCAATACACACCTTCATCGGATTTACAGAATTGACAGGTTTTGCGACAGTTTCTCTGCATGTAGGGCATCGTGTTCATGGCACAGTAGCCCTGGGTCTTCCAGAAAATGCAATGTTGTCCCACATCCTCACAAACGTCAGTGTCTGTCGTAAGCAGAAGAGAAAATTTATTTAAATGGACTATCTGTACTAAAATGTAAAAAACTGTCGAAAAAGTATGCTGAAGAAATGTATTTCGTCACTTACCCGTTGTGCATCTTCCACAGGCCTTTTTACAATAGAGATTCATGAATCCAGGAGAAGAATCGCAGTGGCCCCTCTTGGACCAGAAATCACAGTAATTGTGTCCGTTTTGACAACTTTCTGTTAGGTAAAAGAAAGTCGATAGTATTTTTATTAATTTGAATTACATACAGATATGTACAAATATATTTTCACTGGCAACATGTTCTCATTGCATGACATTTTTTTTTTAATTTACCTGCGAAGTTTTGATAAACTATTTATAAGATGTTTCAATCTAATTAAAATCAGATCTTTTTGATCTGCTCCGTACACTACGGGCACTCTACGGAGCGGATCTGAAAGGTCTGATTTTAATTTGATTTAAGATATTTTACTGTTCTTTTCGGGCATTAATGACAATGGTATGTTTGTTCGTTGTCAAACTCACCTGACACAGGCACCTCCGTTGTTGGGGTGGTTCGATGTGTTGAAGTCACGGTTGGTTTGTCAGTGACGACATTTCTTTCGTCACACACCCTCAGTGGGTTTGTCGTGTCATCAGATGGACAGTAACACTGACAATCATGGGCCTGGAAACCTTGCACAGGACACGTTACTGAAGAACAGTTGTCTGTAGAATATAGAGTGAAGAACTATAAATCTTCTATACAAATTAGTTGCAAATTTATAGCTTTATGAAAAATATTTTCCTTTATAAAACATATCAAAATCTACAGGTCTACAACTATATCTAAATGTAACCAAAATCAAGAAATCACTCCCTAACAAGAGATTTACCGGCACCATTTTAATAAAAAAAATTGAAACATTTCCAAACTTGCTAATGTCGATAAAAGGGTTCGCTAGTTAGGGGTATTCCATAAATCGTGTCCGTTTCTTTACCGTTACAGCTGTACATCCGGTTAGCCAGCTTGATATCCCGGAAGCTGAGACCAAGAGCGTTCCCAATGACATTCTGATACTGCGGGTCCTTGGTCCTTACCGTTATCATTCCATTTGTAGAAAAAGCCTGGTGTTGTAAATCAAAACGAATAAATTTAATACAATGGAAGCACATATAGGAATCCGTACATAATAAAAGCCTTAGATA
The DNA here is from genome assembly GCA_024699665.1 of Ostrea denselamellosa. NCBI lineage: Eukaryota > Metazoa > Mollusca > Bivalvia > Ostreida > Ostreidae > Ostrea > Ostrea denselamellosa. The sequence goes on along the minus strand of JAMZEH010000005.1, from coordinate 21,493,426 downwards.
AGTTTTTGATAACTGAGACATCTATTTTTTTTAAAAGCAAAATTGTTGAAAGAATTCATATGAAACATCTCATTTTAGACCATTCACCTTTGAGCTATAGTGCATAATGCTCCGATAATCGTAATCCACATTGAAATTTTCAATCTTGCTTTCTGGAAGTCTATCAAAGTTATAAGCCAGTGCTTCTGGTACGTTTTCCTTGACGATTTCTACAAAAGCGTCCCTATCCGGTCTGGACTGTTCGTGCTGGAATCCGATGGCGTGCCCGAGTTCATGCACAATCACCCTTTTCTTAAGAAAAAGAAAATTTGTTTTTTCAATGGACTGTTAATTATAGGACCAAACAATGCAAAGCTACAAGAAATTGTTGTCTGTGATAGTTATTTTGTTTTATTTTTGTCCGTCAACTCTATTTGTCAGGTTAGTTACATTGCTAAAGGTGGAAAGAAATCTGTTTGCATATATAGTTCCCAATATCAAATACTATTATAAAACAACAAAAAAATATTATAGCATTATTAAAGTTATATCCTAAAACGTTTTGATTTTCTCCACAAACGATGACTTACAACTCGACAGTTCTTCCCCAGATTTAACTCTTGCTCGCCTTTGACCATACCGATATAAGATGAGCACCTGAAATATAATCACTGCTGATCAGAATTGTCATGTGCTGGACCTTGTACAAGGTCATCACATCAACTCCATTTTATTGCTGGAGAAGAACAAATCTCTCATTACCAAGGAAGATTCTCCACCGAACACTTCATTCCATCTTACCCATTTCCGTTCTGGAATCGTACTTTGTTGGCGTCCATGGGCGTGGCCTCCCTGATGTTTAGACACGTGTATTTATTCCACTCATCCACGGCAGCTTTAATCTGAACCCTGTCCTCAGAACCTGGAGAATGGCAACAAATCAGCATTTAGCGTGTATTTTTTTTTTGTTCGCGCTATATTTGTTTTACCACAGTATTTGTTTAAAACGAATTGGTATTGTATCATTCAATATCAAAGAAGTGTACATTAAATAAATGAATAAACAGATGAAGTCAAAAGAAATGGTTACACTTATTCTAATACTATTTTTGATGAAAAATAATTGAATAGAGATACTAGTTTTAGTGATGTATTTCAGACAAATGTGCTGATTATTTTGGAAACTTTTAGGGTAATTTAAAACTTTTGGAAATACACATCCATTTTCATGATAATGGAAAAATTATGCACCTACTGCAATGAAAAACAATTTTTATAGTTGTACAAAGGTATTTTAGTATATTTTTTGTAGGTGGGTACATTTTTTTTACCATCCCAAATGCAAATATTATCATCCTGAATATGTACGACTTCTAATATGAAACCTTTCTGTCAAACTTTTTGTTTCTCCATAAAATTGCATTCATGAAGAAATAAAGACTCCTTACAAAAAACAACCAAAGGCTTTACAGACACACGATATTATCCGGGTTCTTAATACTTACTGAAATCATTTGTAATGGCGTAGACATACGATATTATCCGGGTTCTTAATACTTACTGAAATCATTTGTAATGGTGTAGACACACGACATTATCCGGGTTCTTAATACTTACTGAAATCATTTGTAATGGTGTAGACACACGACATTATCCGGGTTCTTAATACTTACTGAAATCATTTGTAATGGTGTAGACACACGACATTATCCGGGTTCTTAATACTTACTGAAATCATTTGTAATGGTGTAGACACACGACATTATCCGGGTTCTTAATACTTACTGAAATCATTTGTAATGGTGTAGGGAACCTCTCTGTTTGGCCAGCGCTTTCTTCTGTTTCTAGTCGCTTTCCTTTTCTTCCTTACACGGCCTTCTAAAATACTGGAGAAAATAGGATATGGATGATAACATTTATATTTTCCCAAATACTGATCTCCGTTTTGGAATACAACGTCACAAAATTAATCTTTTTTTTTTTATTTGTTGAAAATTCCAGTCAATCATTCCAATAGAAAGCACGAGCGACATGTGTCGATCCAAACTACATTGGTGTATGCTAATTTTTATACCGTAGTGTTACAAATATAATATTAGAATATAATTGACAGATACACTCAAACTTCTGGTGATCGACTCATGTGGTCATTAATTTCTGAAGACGAACAGTGAAGTTATGAATCGTAAATTCATAACACCATAGCTAAGATAACAATTATTCTTTCATAACTCTCCTATTCAATATTTATGCAAACAATTTCGGTGCTTATTACAGTCAAAGTTAGTCCAAATTAGACAATATCAAATTTTGTACTTTGTCATCTGCTGCCGTTGTTAAAATTGTTAAAATGTTTTCTTCTCCAGAACCACGTCACAAATTTCAATCAAACTTGACACCACGTGCATTTTTTGCAAATTGGTATCCAGTTTACACATTTACAAAAACGAATGGTTATGATCTCTTCCAAGAAGAGATAATTAAGAAACAGTGAAAATAGGATGGGGTGTTTTATAACGCCTCCCATCGAACAAGAAAAGCTACACTTTATACCATAGCTTTTTTGATATACATGTGCATGTAGATTCAAGCTTGTTCAAACCATGACCCCAGGAGCTAGGATGGGGTCGAAGTAAGTCATTAATACAGAAATATATAGAAAATAAATATTTTTTCTCGAGAATCACAATCTCCCCAAAATGTCAAAAATTTGCTCATACTATGACATCAGAGTGCTGGTTATGTCCACAATAAGTGTTTACGTTTTACACAGAATAATGTAGAAAAACATCTTCTTCTAACGAACCACAAGTCTCCAATATGAAGCACCAAATTAACATAAACTCAAATAATTGAAGATAACTTTAATTATTTGAAGATATCATCAATTCATTTGATACGTGCAACAATTCAATTAAAGATCTCTTCAAATAATCAATGATATTTTTAATATCAAATGAATTGGTGATACCAACAATTGAATGGATGTGCGCAACAATTGGATTGAAGGGAGGAATAATTGAATTAATACGCGCATTAATTCAATTAATTCGCACAATAATTGAATTATTGCTCTTCAATTGAATTGTAGCGTGCATCAATTCAATTAATGCAAGCAATATTATTAATTCAATATTGATGCACGCAATAATTCTTTTAGAGATAGCAATTACATAATTAGAGATATCTTCAACAAACGCACGACTGAATCAATGATCTCTTTACTTGAATCGTTGCTATCTTTAAAAGAATTGATGATTAATTCCTTATACAAAATCGTTGCAAATAATTAAAGATATATTCAATTGAATTAAAAGATCATAAAATCATTTATACCTAGGTCCAAATTAAGTTTTGTGAGAAATTTTTTTATCACATTGATGAGCTCATCAATTAAATTGATGAGAGCAATAATTGAATTGATGCGCGCATCAAATCAATTATTGTTTTCATCAATTGAATTAATGCGAGCATCAAATCAATTATTGATCCCATCAATTCAATTTATGCGCGCATCAATTCAACTAGTGCACACAAGAATTGATGATATCTTCAAATAATTAAAGAGATCTTTAATTACTTGAGTTTATGTTAATTGGCGCTTCATACTCCAACATATCAAATCAATATGTAAATATTCTCATGTAGTGTAGATTCAGATTTATTCATTCCATGATCCCTGACTAGAGCAGGACAATGAAAAAAAAAACCTTTCAAATTTTAAACAAAAATATGTTTTAAAAAATCTGCTCAAGATCTAGCAGGGTAAAATATGAAAACATCCTCTAGTTTTTTCAAGCTTGTTCACACCAGGACTATACATAAATGTAGGACATTTCTAAAACGAAGTATTTTTCTCCAAAACAACGTAAAAAGGTAAAAGAAACATGCAAGCTTCCTCAGATTCTCAAGTTAGTGCAAATTATGATCAGAGAGCCAGACTGGGGCCACAATGGGGACTTTCACATCGGAATATTAAGGAAAAGTATTACTTAGGTCCGCAATAAAGATTGGTAGTTGATTTAAATATAGAGCCTTAAAAAAACTTCTCAACGAAATACAGAGGAAGCCTTAAAAAATCTTCTCAAGGACAGCAAAATTACAATCAATTATATAACTTGGTAGTATCTTCATTCAGTGTAGTTTCCGTTTTGCACAAACTATGTCTCTCATTGGAGAGAGTAGGGTCACAATAGGGGCATAATATCTTATGTACGGTAGAACTACTATCTAAGAAGTATCTTTTTCAAATATTTTTTTCAAAAATCAAAAGATACGAAAGTGTCCTCATAGAAAGTACAGTGTATACACACTTGAGCTAGCCCACAATAAAGATTTAAAGATCTGAGTCTTTATTCCTGTTTGAACAATTGGTTCAGGTGAGCATCGTGGCCTAAGGGACTACTTTTTTAAACCCATTACATCGATATAGATGACGATTCTTGATATGACTAAACTGTGCGAATTCTTTTGAGGTTTATTTTGACAGTACGATGTGCTACTATTATCGATGCCCCCCCCCCCCACCCCCCCCCCCCCCCTCCTTTACTATCTATACTCACAGTTCTCTCTGTGTGTTCACATAGTCGTCAAGATCTATTAATATGTCCAGCTCAAGGCGAAGGGTTTTAGTGCTGACATTAGCAACGATGTCAAATGAAGTTGCTGAAACAAAAGCAGGGTCAATGGTAAGACTTACAGGCATTTATTGATCATTGAGAAAATAGATAGATAAATAAATAAATAAATAAAATGAAATAAAACATGCATGCAACGGAAGCTGCCTTGAAGTGAAGAAAATTTCTACTCACTTTCCACTGCGGCGTTAGTGATCAATTTATCGATAGGCGCTGCTACCACGTGACTGATTACCTATGATAAATTTACATATAATAGTATTATAAAAATAAGTAGTTTAGACCTTAGATCTAACATTTAAATTTTGAAAATTGTCAAAGGATAAAAGCAAACATTTTTTGAAATTACATGTTTCGGGTGTCACTTCAGTGTGACTGGACTGCCTCATTACACAGAATTCAATCACGCTGTCTATAGTTTTAAGTAATACCCCCCCCCCCCCCTCCCCCCAAAAAAATATCATAAAAAATATTTTGATTACTATCCTTTATATTTACGGTAATTTTTGTAAACATTATAAAATTGGAAAATCTAATTACACTGCCATCAGTAAATTCTTGACAAGTTTCCTATTGTCGATGTATAGACCACGTACAATGAATGATCGTCATGTCGTACCATATAACGTAACAGTGCTTGTCTACATATTGTAGTCGGTCCTGTTTGTATATCTACATAACACTGTATAATGTAACTCGCTATACGTATATGGGGCACGCGAGGTTACGTACTTAAATTACGATGTTTAATATATCCTCGATTTCCAACTGCCTTTGTCTGTATTCTAAGCCTTCATATTTTTTGAACAATTTCGTATTATCATACAATATGTATACATGAAGCGAATCATAATTAATCATTAATTTTAGGATGATGATTATGTATAAGTAACCAATATTCGTGTTAATTTCCGAGATGTTTCTTAATATAGACTCATTATTTCAGAAGTCCTCCTGAATATAACAGGATTTTAAATTATCGCGAAACGATACTACGAGGCAACTTGCATCAAAAGAAAATGTCAGGTGTCTTAATTTGGAAGGTATGGGATGGTAACAATTTCAAATAATGAATGTCTTTTTTGAAGGTAATATTGCGGATTTTTATCTCAGTAGGCAGTGTGAACAGGGAATTCAACTCTTCCACCATTCTTTCCCCCCTCTTTATTCTCTCTCTCTCTCTCCCGTCCCCCCTCCTCCCGCTTATACTATCTTATACTTTCTTTCACACATCCCCCCCCCCCCCCACCAGTTAAAGGATAAACTTACTGCTCAATCACGCAATAGCCGTAAATCTAATTTTTTACAAGGCAACCTCAATCCAATTTTTATTACACATTTTTCTTTTTTCTTCAAAACTTACACTACTGAGTGCGTTTCGTTGGAAGGCGGTGGTTTTGAAGTCCTAAATTTTACAAAGATTATTCTAAAGATACTTATATATTTTTCACATTCAAATTTTGATTTTAAAATTGTACATTCATATCTACTTGAGCTTTCGAGCAGATATCTATATCACGAGGCAATTTCTGTTTAGCTACTATAGACTTAAAATTTCAGTTCCAAATATATAAGGACTTACTTAAATCTAAATTGTTTTGAATAATAAATCCACAATATTTTAATGTCATCAGAAACCTTTGGCTAGCGAAAATTGTGTTTCCTTTTACGTAACATTTTCACTAATTAGTCCATATATGGTAATCAAATATCGTATCAAATTCTGAAGACCATCTATAAATCTTGTTTACGGAATCGTTGAATATACACGTGCGAAAAGAAAACGGATTCAAAAACATGTACTATCAAAAATCCATGAAAAGCAAAAATTTACACATGTTTGAGCGCTTATAACATATTTCAGAGAGTGTGAATTTGAAGTCTGAAATACTGAAATTTGTGTTAATTTGTTTAAATCAAAGAATATGTCAATAATTATAATTAAATGAAGAAAAATTTTGCAATCCGAGTCCTAATACTTATAATTACTAGGTATAGAGACTTATGTTAGATCTACTAATGATATTAAGTGGGTTAATCTAAATTAAGATATCCTAAAAGTCCTATAATCAAATTAAATGTCTTTGTTTAGTGAATGTCAGATTGGAGCGAAAAATCTAACAAAAAATACATAGTAGCATTAAAAATCATCTGGTCCTACACAAAATATCTTTATCAGTATTATATCAACTACAAATTGTTGATGGAAACAAGGATATTTCAAACAAGGATGCAAGCGAACTGAAAAAAAAAAGTTTCTCCTGGTAAGGTCATTTTGCTATATAGCTATGAAAGAAAAATTACCTGCACGCAAAGGATAACAAAGGATAAGATAAAATTATCCATGATGAAAAATGGTCAACCATTCCAAACTATCACAACATCTCATCTTTGTGATATTTATATTAATGTATACAGCTTATATCAAAAGTGTATCCTATCCATGGGGTATAAAATGGGTGAGTAAACACAAGTAATTTTATATCAAGATCACAAATAATATTCAAACTAATGAACTACATATTTAAAGATGTTGTACCATTTGTTTTATAGTTATTTTAATTGAAATGCACCAAAAGTTCAACATTGCTCATTCACCTTAAATTGTGTCTTAAATTTTGATACACACTGTACAGCGTGACAGGTCTTAAGGTCGGTTACAAATAGAAACGTGTGAAGCATCCTGAATCCTTCTTTCTTACAACATCAATTTTTTTCCCCATCAATCAATTAATAATGGTTAATACTTTAGGATGGGTGTTAATTTTTCAGCATTTTTGATCTTTAAAAACTTGACAATGTTCCCATGTAATTTATTAAAACATCAAATTCAGTACAAGACTGAAAAATGGCAGCAGTATATCATTTTCCAACATGGAAAACATCTTAATTGTATGAATATATCAACTTGCTCTCTGCTGCATCCCGACTGAAAAAGTCTTCACCAATTCTACAACTTCTAAACTTAGTATTCAGCATGCAGTTTGAATTACTAATTTCATGTTGAACAAGAGAAGGTTCGATTCCGCCCGAGTTCATAACTCAGAGCTAACAGAAAGCCCTCACTCACGATCTTTAAAAAATATATATCTACAATTGTCTTATTTCACTATTTACAGATATTTGTATGTGTGATCAAAATTAAAATCTTAATCACACAGCAAACACACCTACATATAAAACGCGTTTCAACCTGTATTTTATCCTCAACAAAAATATCTCAAAAAGTAAGGATTTTAATGACGTGAATAATATTGGTGAATTTTTTAAAATTATTAACAATAATTATTAACATATTTAAAGTGTTAACACTTATATGTGGTTATATCAACTGACTGTAAACAACTCTTATGTTGTTTCTTTTGTATCGTCCCTCCTCCAAAGTTAACGGACGAAAATCCACCCTAGAGTACATTGGGATGAATTAAAAATGTAATTATGAATTTCACACCTCTTGATACCTACATTTACTTATATCTTGTCCAATAAACATGTTTTACCGTTTTATTTCAAGATGAAGGTATTAACGTATTATTTCCAGAAGCGTATAGGACTTTTCAACTTGTGAAAGCTTAGACGTTTGCCTCTGTATAAAATATAGAAAAATCATAGATATAATGAATAAATGTTTTGGCTGTTGTCTGTGTTATAGATGATATTGAAGTATTGGGAATTTACAAATTTTTTCCTTAATACTTGTAGCTTAAACCCCCCCCCCAAAAAAAAAACCAGTCAAATTATCACAGTACTCAAAAAAGGGGGGTGGGGTGGTGCAAACAATGGAGGTGGGAAGGTATTGGATCTTAGTCATGATTCAAATTGTTTACATTAAATTTATGAATAGAATTCCACACATCTGATGTCACAGTAGCCCCAGTTTTAAGTTGAAGTAAACAAGTCATATAAGTCCCTGTAACTATCCCAGTAATCCCCAGGAAGAAAATGATCTCATTATACAGCGCGCGTTTGCTCTCATGAATGCACAAACCACAATCTATAAAGGGGGAAAATGTGACTTCAAATATAGGAAGTAAGACAGCAAATTTAATACACCTAATTACCCATTCAGCCCATTTTTGAGAGAGAGAGAGAGAGAGAGAGAGAGAGAGAGATGCCTAACTTTGGACAACTTTTTTATAACCTGTTTAATTTATTAGCACAAACCATACGGTTTACAGGCATAATATTTGTATGTAAAACATTCTGAAGAGTTTTCAAGAAAGAGTTTCTACCTTGATTAAAAATATCTGTAAGATTCGAAAAGTTTGGATTTTTCTCCAGGGGAACAGTTAACACTTTAAGAACAGACATTGTTAAAACCAAGAGAGCATAACACATCTTTCACCTTAGATACCCATAAATTAGGATATGGATAGACATGCATTTCTTCATATACATTTTCTAATATACATTTTTCAGTACTCAAAATCTTGACCCAATACTTCAGCGTACGTCGCTTTCTATATATCATTAGGTACACAACCTAGCTTTTTAAATACCTAGTTCGTAAAGTTTGACTAGCGTTATTAACTTCCAATATCAATTTACAAAAACAATTGTGAACATCCTCAGTATCTTGTCTATACATGGAAATACCATACATTTGTTCCATAATCAACAAAAATATTAAAGACTTCTAGCTTGGTCTGTATATTTAAAGAGCAATCTCTACAGGTTTCTGTAACCCGAACATGCAATTGATACACGTACCTTGTTGAAATAATATAATTTCTTGTCAGAACAAAGTTACTATGGGAACTATGAGTCATTCCTAAATTACTGAAACTACGGACAATTTCAATTGTTTCCATATTATAAAAGCAGTTGTCACCGTGAAGCAAATTTACGGCTTTTCGAAATATATATACAATATTTGTTTTCCCAACATTGACCTTGATATTCCATTTGCAATAAGCATGTAATTTATCTAGTATAACGATATTACGAAGACTCCCTTTTGACTCTAACTCATCAGCATACGTCAAAGAAACAATGCTAAATCTCTTGGCCGGGTTGGTTCAAAATCATTGATGCAATGAGAAAATACGAAAGGAAACAAAGGTTCACCTTGCATTGCACCATTTGTAGAGAAGAAATCGGATCGGATTTAAACCTAACACATGACTTGACTTCATTGTAAAGTTGCCAACTAATATTGAGAAGTTTTTTTCTGTGACACCATTTTTGGCTAATTAGTAAAACAATTTGTTTCTCTATTAAGAGTATTACATGCATTTGTACTCGTAATTTATAAAGCAACAATATAGTTTATGTCTCTTGCTAAGATAAGAAATTAGTCCATGCAAAGCAAAAATGAAATGAAAAGTACCAAATCCTGGTTTCAAAAATGTCATTTGGTTAATTGATATTTTTTCAATGTGGGTTACAAAGGTCCAAGTAAAGGGTATTTTTTTTATCACAACTTTTCTCTTTTTTTTCTTTTTCTTTCTTTCTTTCTTTTCTTTTTTTTTTTTTTTTTTTTGCAATTGTAATATAACATTGTCTAATAATTTATATGTACATCAAAATATAAATGTGGTATGGTTTGCCTAGTTTTCAATACTTATATCATTAACATCTGAATCAAGTTTTTTCTCTTTTATCAAAATCGTACATAAATTATTTAATAGCATTAAAGAAAACAAAATACACTTAAATTTTGCTGTAAATCACAAATTAAACCTTCCCCTTTTTAATATATATACGTAAATTCTACTAAACAATACAATTATATCACATCAATTAAATTTTGTTATTTATAATAGTCACTCGGAAGTTATTATATATACCAATGTTACTTTGAATTTGAATCCATAATGGTAACCCCAAGCTAATTATTATATATATCAATGTTACTTCTAATCTGAATAGCCAGGCTTTAAAATACAAATATGAAAAAAAGTGCAGACATCAGGCCGGCTTGACATATTCCTCTTTGTATATAACATGATTTTGAAATCCATCCGTTATTTTAGTAAATCTGATGTAGAAATTTAGGTTTTATCATGCTAATGAAATTTTCTCCAAAATTAAATTACGTAATATTTTAAACATGAAATCTAATGAAATTCTCTCCAAAGTTAAATTTACGTAGTATTTCAAACCTGAAACTTAACTCTACAGAGTCGAACATCCCCCCCCCCCCCAATATAAAATATAAAAAATAATAAATAAATGATATAAGATCAAGATAATGATTCATACAGTGTTCATATATGTCATATATCATTCTTGTTTTTTCTCCTATATATATTCATTTAATCAATATATGATTTTGTTCTTTTCCTATAAGATTTTAGCAATTGTTTGTAATTATATGGGCGAAATCTGTGCAAATTGTACATAGTCCATATTTGTAAGACTTATTCTTCTGTGGTTTCGGAGTTTATCTTTTTCACCATTTCTGTAGATGAGCGAAATTATCGCTTGAAGTGGCATAAATGGTAGAATAGTTTAAAGTAAGTACTAGTATTTCTTATATCATCCCAAAACAGTTTATAAAATCTACTGGAAGTTATAACCAGGAGATTTTTTTTGTTTTTCATATGATCGATAGCTTTCGTACATTTTACCAAGATCTATAACTTGTCACAATTTTTCTCTAATTCTAGGAATTTCAATATTTCTTTTAAAAATAAATTTCAATATATTTTTCACTTTTATACAATTTACTACAGAAATTAAATTTATCTTTCATAATACCATCATTTTCTTCATAGATAACATTAACTTTGATAATCATATTGTGATTTTTGATAATCATATTGTACCCCCCCCCCCCCCCCCCCCCCCCCGATTAAAAATATGAGGAATTTTTTTTCACTTTTCCCCATTCAGATGGATCTTGATTTTACGTAAACCCCTTTGCACTTTTTGAGCACAGAATTAATCAATGTCATTCGCAAGTTGTCGTTTATATCTCATATTTATCTGAGAGTTGCGTTAATTTCTAACATTTTGATTTGAGTTTCAATAAATCTCACTTGCTTCCTTCCGAAATTTGCATTCTTTTTAGAGTAAAACATTGTGAAATTTGTAATTGATAATCTAAGATGTTCCCATTTGTATTGAGATCATGATCTTGTATTTCAGTTACTTCTTCTCTAACAGTTTCTATTTTTTTCATTGTTCAGCAGTGACGTATTCATTTTCCAGTATCCATTACTTCAAATATTTTCCATAGCAGAAAAATCAGAATACAAACCTAAACGGTCACTAAATCTTACCCGGTGTCTTGGAGCTTTCCTTAGTAATGTTTAATTGTACTTAAAACAGAAACCTTCTGCAATAAATGCATAATCAATTCTAGATTTGGGATTATTATGAAAAGTCCAAGATAACAAACAGTATTCAATCTCGTAATTTCTATAAAAAATACAAATCAGAGAGATGGGCAAACACGGACCCCTAGACATACCAGAGATGGGAATAGGTGCCCAGGAGGACCTGTCGACCGGTCACACTCGCTGTGAGCCCTATATCTTTATCAGGTAAACGGAATAATCCGCAATCAGAATCAGTGTGCCAAGAACGGCGTAACAATTAGTATGAAACACGCCAGAAGCAATTGACCTAATGGAAGGTTGTACTGGCAAACGAAATCGTTATAATGACCACAAAATTTGCGAAATGCTGACTTTAGATAGACTGTACAAAATTCTGTAACATCAACTTGTTTACCAGACTCGGTTTAAAAACTGATCATATGCAGAACAAGCTCTAGCGTATCGAATCAGTTGGGAGATATAAACACCATATGCAGGTGATAATGGAATACTGCCACATACAAGGAAAGTTAAAGATGGAGAAATTGAAATCATCCCGTTTGTCAAAAAGCTGAGTTGTTAGTATGCCACCAGGATCTATTTTCAATAAAATATCTAAGTACGAAGCAGATGTGGAAAATTCTGTGGTGTCTTTTATTTCAAGTTCATTGGGATATATCGAATCGACATATGAATCAAAATGATCATTGTCAATAGATAAAACGTCGTCGATATATCTAAATGTCGAATCGAAGGCCACAGCAAGAGATTGCTTTTTCTTCTCATGTACAAGCTTTTGAATGAATTCTGCTTTATAAGAATATAAAAACAGGTCAGCTAACAAGGAGCACAATTCGTGCCCATGGAAATTCCAACAGATTGCTGGAAGACCTGATCATCAAAGACTAAGAAGATATTGTCAATGAGGAATTCTAGCATCTTTTTAATATCAACTTCAGAGTACTTGTGCATGGAGTCAGAGTGGTATTTAACAAAATAATTTTTTGAATGACTGATTACTTGATATGAATAATTCCTTTTACCATTTTTTGTTGAAGAAACAACTGTCTGTGATGTCAAAAAGCCTAATCTTTAATTCATCATCAGGTATGGTGGTGTAAAATGTTGTAAAGTCATACGTATTAATGTTGTTGATTTGAAAAAAAGTTTTGTGATTTCAAATTTACTAAAAGTTCTTTAGAATTTTTAAGAATCCACATTTGATTTACACCACTTCAGGCACATGTCTATTCATTGCACGCCATCTAGCATTAATTATGTTATAAAATAACTTTTGATTTTGTATCGGTGATCGTTTGCTTTGCAGACTGCTGATTTAGGAATAGATTCTGTTGATTTTGTCTAAAGTTTGTCTGTAATGTACTTCAGTATATGTTTTTGAAAATTAGTTGTTCGTTTTGCATTAACTTTTATTTTTACCGTTTCTGCCTTCCATAACTGTGTCATTGAACATGTTACAAACGTCTGCTCATTTGGATTTTCACCGAAATTCCAGTAATTAATCAAATCAATAAGGTATTTCATGTACAAAGGTCATATTTAATTTGTAAACATGATATCATTTTGATGGGTCCATCAAATTAAAATAAACCACCACAAGAATTTACAAAACTCTGATTACTGCTCGATTTATTTTATTCTTGAAAAAAAAAATGTATTTTCATACAGATGTTATGGTAAAAAATTGCATTAACTTTCTTTTTATAAACATATGATCAATTTGCCACTGATATTTTTAGAAAATTATTTTTTTCTTATTTTCATAATGGGTGGATGACTCTTCCAAAAGGGTTCAAGTGCAAATTGACCAGCTTCTAATCACTTACAAGTCAAGTGAATTTGATGCATTTCACTTTAATTATTATATAACAATAACACTTTATCTTTATTTAAATCATTTCATTGAATACCTTAAATGATTTTTAAAAAATCCATAAAGACTACATCTCTGTCATATTACTTTCGGTGCTATCTTTCTGACAGTTGAAATCGTCACACACAATTAAACAATCTGCATTTAAAGCATTTTTATTGTCTCATTATAGCATTTTTGACGACGGACATTTTTCTCATTTTCATTATTTGGTGTAAAATAATTTGCCAAAGGATGTATTCAGAACATCAAAAGAATTGACGTATAGGAGAAAACGATTTCCTGGAAAAATTCACTTTTGAAATTAATGTTCATTTGTTATTTTTTTTTTTACCATATATATTTCTGAATTTTTCAAATTTGCATTTTGAACCTAAAATTTCGTATTAGTAATTTTTAGATTAACCTTCAAAGTTGGCTAAAACAGCATTTTCTCAGTAAAAACGCCTATTTTTGCATGAATTTTGGCCTGGAAGTCCTCCAGGGCAGGTCTGTCCCTAATAAAACTATGGTATTTTCATAGGGTTTTGATCTAAGGAACAATTTAAATAAGATTTTTTAGGGGCTCCCCTGCCCTGGGGACCAAGAAAATAAATAAAAAAAAAAAAATTAAAAAAAATTGAAAAAAAAACAACAAAAAAACCAAAAAAACAAACAGAAAAAAACCACAAAACAAACAAACAAACAAACAAACACCCCCCCCCCCCAAAAAAAAACCAAAAAACAAACAAACAAAACCCTAACCAACAAAAACAAACAAACCCCAAAAACATTTATATCATTTATATTTATAGTTAGTATAGCTCAAATGGTTGGCCCGCAGACGCTCATAATCGACATTTTTGGTGTCCTAGTTCGAATCCACATGTTGGCACAGTTTTACTGTTTTAAAATTTTCGCCTGTATAAACACCACTTTATTCATTTGGTTTTTTTTTAATTTTGTATTCAGGCTTGTATATTTTATTTCAATTTTCTTCCTTAAATGCATGTTTGCTCTTGGTATAAAATACATTTATAAGAATGCAGATCATAAATTCTCTGTAACTAAAAGCAATCAACCAGAACTATACCTCAATGTAAAGGCCGGTTTACACAGTAAATCAAGCTGTGTAAACCTTGTCGTATACAGGTTTTGAAATATAATCCTTACGTCTGTACATGGTAAAACAGGTTTAAATTCCTATCTATTGTATTCATATAAAAAGAAACGCCCTTTTGTAGAAATATATGGTTTTTTTTTTAATTTATTCTTCCGATATGGAAGCAGGGGAAGAAGATATTGTTATTTCAGTTCATAACTCGTACACATGTACACAAATTATTGCTGATTTATTCTTTATAAAGTAAATGTGGTCAGCAAAGCATGAATCGATCTTGAAATTCTAGTCTTGTGATCTCTTGGCCAGAGAAAGAAAGTATCATGCGACTAGCTTTACAGAACAGAGACATGTTCTAATCGAACGCGTGCAATATATGATTCCGGGGAAGTTTGAATTCAATGAAATAGCTCTGCACACACGGCAGCATTTTGCTTATACGGCTAGGTTTATACAGCTTGCTTTACCGTGTAAACCAGCCTTAAGTGTACTTTCTTGGAGGACAAGAATCATTTACTCTGTGTTTACTCTGTGTTACTCGATACAAGCGTCACGAGAAAAAATCATGCCTGGCAAAAATTTCTGCGTTTTGCCTTTCAAGAACATCGCTAGAATTTTGGATGCTGTGCCCATGCTGCTTCTGTTTTATGGCATTTAGGCTATGTTTGTAATCAGACTCACACATTAGTTCCTTTCAAAAATTCATGATGCTGCAAATACTCTTGAATGAATCTCGTTGAACATGGTATTGTATTCATTCAATTACGACAAACCCCCAAACTTTTTAAGCGTTCGTCTACATGAAATCCCTTCATATTCAAAACATAAAACACAACAGGGTCCTCGCCAGGTTACGACAAGGGGGTGCTAAATATAATAATTACATTTAAAAATTGTATACCTTGAAGACAATACTCTATACCCTGATACGGTTTTCAAGCTGTACGGCTACATTTCAGTAATGACAGTTAATTTCTTGAATTTCATTTTCATAATTTGTATTTTTTACACTAATGACTTTTTAAAATATTATTTTCAAAGAAATGAGTTTGTAAGTAAACTGATATGAAGTAATTGCTTTGTTAAAAGTAAACGGAGAAATATGAAATGAAATTTCAAGATAAAGAACAAAAGATGCGTCCACAATTCATGCTGCTCAGATAACTACTGTGAAATGGTTTTTTCTACCTCTACAAGTAACGTGTATTGACTAGAACTAAAGCGATGCACGAAAAAAAAAAATAACTACACGCATGTGGCCTGCAGTCATCGACCGAAACGGAAATCAGTAAGCTTTGTAAAGACTGTTTGTTTGTTTGTTTATAGCCGCCTGAGCAATTTTTCAGCTATCCGGCGTTGTAAAGACTGAAACTAATACCTGTACTATAGGTCAACGATGTACGAGGGTTGTTCGATATGTAATGTGTATTGTACGATATCTCAAAAGTATTCGACTCAAATAGTGAAATAAACATTACATCCCTTCAAAGTATTTTCCGCGGTTTGAAATATATAATTTCAATTCTAGAATGCGTCACGATACGCTGATTTAGGTAGACCTCTGATGGCCATATTCGCACCTGTGACTTAGGTAAACTAGATTTATGGAGTAAACCCAGTTCAGATAAACCAGGAGACTGACTGACGGCTGAGCCAAGGGCATGTCAAGACTTGTAACGACGACCAGATAAGAACTTTTTAAGTTCTGGAAAAAGGAAAAAGTCGCATGGGGGCTAGATCTCGAGAGTGTGGCAAGACGGTAACTTTCTCCGACTTCAAACTCAGATGTATGTGATGGAACATAATCATGAATTAGACGAACATGCTTAAATCCAGACACAGGGTGTCGTTTATAATAAGTTTTAGTATAACATCTCGGTAATACCGACCTGTAACACTTTTGCCCCTCGGCACCAGAATTTGTACCACTATGCAATCACACAGGAAGAATATGCAGTAAAGAACCTTCTTTGTGCTTCTGGTTTTTTGGCAACTACTGTCCTTCTACCGTGTTTAGTTAGTCATATCTTGATTATTTATTTGATTATTTATTGCTTTCCACCACACTCAACAATTTTTCTGTTATCTGGTGGCGTCCAGTTTTTGTTGGTGGAGGAGAGAACCCAGATACAATGTACCTGGGAAGAGACCACCGACCTTCCGCAAGTAAACTGGCAAATTTGCTCACATAACGCCGCGGCTGAGATTCCTGTACTATAGGTCAACGATATACGAGGGTTGTTCGATATGTAATGTGTATTGTACGAACGCGCGCCGACAGAGGTGAGAGACTTTGTGATTTTGAGCCCAATGCTCTAACCACTCGGCCACGGAGGCCCCTTAGTCATATTTTGTTTCCAATTTTTCTTACTGAATCGAAATAGTGAACCCACGTTTCGTCACCAGCAACACTGTTTGCAAATTGTCTTTGATTGAATTTGGGAAATATTTTGAGCAATTGCTTAGCGGTTTGTACTCGTACCCGCTTTTGATCTTTTTATAAGCCGTATCCATCTGGCAGAAATTTTTAATACTTTCAAAATACGCTTCAAAATGAAATGCACCCGCGATAGCGATATGCCAACAGCTTTGGCAATATCACGTATCGTGTACCTGCCATCACTTTAAATTATTTCCCTGACTTTTGAGACATTTGCCTTCCCTGTTACAGTCAAAGGTCGGCCAGATTTTGCTGCATTTTTGGCGGACTCTGCCAGTAAGAAATTTCTTTCTTCACCTACGAACTGTCTCATAAGATACCTTATCAGACTCATAAACTTCCCCCAATTCCGTAAAAATCAGCATTACCGAATAACCGAGTTTTGTGCGAACTTTAATATAAGCTCTAATTTCTTCAATATTCTCAACCCGTTTCCCAACCATTTTTACAACAGTGGTCAACGACTGGCTCTATTGAACTCACTAGAAGTTTAAAACTATGTGGAGCTGAAAGCTCGTGTTTATACCGTTGGAAAGGTATTGAATAGAGCTATTCAAAAGTATCATCATCCACGAAATCGTGCAAAGCGTTATCGCGTTGTGGTACAATACACATTACATATCGAACAGTCCTCACATTTACATAGAAGTGTTACTTTAGGATTTTATCAGAACACTTCATATTTACTAATAATTTCTTACCATCAGTTGATTTAATACCTCAATACCATGGTTTTCTTTAAATAATAGATATACACCTCTGGTATGCACAGAATTAGAAAATCTGAATTTTATATCCAAACTATCGTATACTATATATCATACTCGTATATTACTTCGTTCTTCTCAACAAAATGTGTTTCTTGCAAGAAATTATATCAAAATTTGCTTCAACTAACAAAATCCTTTTACATAAGTATCGAGCATTTAAAGAAGAGAATGATGTAAAGTTTGAAGGTATTCACAAATCGGTTTTATAGTTGGCATAAATAATCACCACTGACCCTTTTCCTTCTTTTCCCTTGTCACCCGCAGAAAGTTGTGTAAGTTAGCCTAGTGCTCTTCAGGAGTCTTTCTCGGAAGTAAATTACTTCTGTTTCCGGGTGAATTTCAACATATTCAGACTCGGCTTGCTCACACCCGACCCTGTCTGGACTGGCATAGAGGGTAGCTTCCGGAAATAGCCCACTTCTCCTGAACAAATCATTGGTGGCTTCTGCATAAACTGTGCAGTCGTCTGACGATTCTAGATTTTCACAAAGCCCTGACACTTGTGAAGTTTTAGTATGCAAGATCTCCTCCATCACGGTTTGTTTCTGATCATGCCAACTGTCTGTGTTTTCTCTTTATCCCTCATTCTTCTGGCCTTTAGCGACCTGTTGTGGCACCGTGTATGCTTTCAGCAGCGTTGAAAGTGTTTTGGTAAGCTTGTACGCATAATCTAAAAACTTTTATATCGCAATTCGCATTGAAATAAATTAGACTGGAGATTGATTGATTGATTATATATCGTTTAACGTCCCGCTCGAGAATCTTTCACTCATATGGAGACGTCACCATTGCCGGTGAAGGGCTGCAAAATTTTAGGCCCATGGTCGGCGCCTATGGCCCCCCCCCGCCCCCCCGAGCAGAGAGGGATCTTTAACGTGCCACACCTGCTGTGACACGGGACCTCGGTTTTTGCAGTCTCATCCGAAGGACCGCCCCATTTAGTCGCCTCTTACGACAAGCAAGGGGTACTGAGGATCTATTCCAACATCCCAGATCCCCACGGGGTTAGACTGGAGATTTTCTTGTAACGTCTGTGCATATCTTAGAGTTGATTTAGAGCTATTTTTCTTGCAATACCCAGAAATAGTGACTGAATGATATATTTAATGGGAAGAAATAGCCCACTACTAATTCTCTGTATTGACTGGACTAATCTAAAGAAATTGAAAAAAATTAGCTTACAATTTGAAGTGTATTTTATTTTTAGTTTGAAGTTTTTTTTAATGGATATCATTTGAAAATACCACTCTTCATAATCTTTTTGATATTCCATGGAAATGAAGATTACATATATAAAAATATATAGCATATTTCCTGTTGAATTGAAAAATCGATTTTCAGTTTTGATAAACCATATGCCGTTGACTATGAAATATTTAGAATAATCTGATCAACTAGTCCTACAGTGCAGTGAAACCTTGTACAAATGCAATATATCAATTATAAACAATGGAGACTAGAACTGTAAAAATGATACACAAGTGTATGTAAATTTATGATTTATGGAGCGCCAAATTAACATAAACGCAAATAATTAAAGATATCTTTAATTATTTGAAGATATCATCAATTCAATTATTGCTCCCATCAATTGAATTAATGCGCGCATCAAATCAATTATTGATTTCATCAATTAATTTAGAGCTCGGTATAAATGATTTGATGATCTCTTCAATTCAAGATATATTTAATTAATTTACAATGCTTTTGTGTAAGGAATTAATGCGCGCATCAATTCTTTAAGAGAGAGCAACAATTTAATCAAAGAGATCATTAACTCAGTTGTGGATATGTTGAATTGAAGATATCTCTATATAGTTGCTCTCTCTAAAAGAATTATTCCACGCATTAAATGAATTAATGGTATCATCAATTCAACTGGAGAGAGAGAGAGAGAGAGAGAGAGAGAGAGAGAGAGAGAGAGAGAGCAATAATTCAATTACTACGCGCATCAATTGAATTAATGATATAATCAATTCAACTGGAGAGAGCAATAATTCGTTTATTGCTCGCATTAATTGAATTGATGCACGCATTAAATGAATTATTGCTGTCTTCAATTTAATTGTAGCGCGCATCAAATCAAATGTTATCATCAATTCATTAGAAGTGAGCAACAATTCAATTATAGGGCGCATCAATTCAGCAGAATAATTTATGCTATCGTCAATTCAATTACCTTACTGCTCGCAATAAGACAGAATGGATGATATCATTAAAATTATTTGAAGAGATCTTTAATTGCTTTATTGCGCGCATCACATGAATTTATGATATCTTCAAATAATTAAAGATATCTTCAATTATTTTTGAGTTTATGTTAATTTGCCGCTCCATAAACGATTGTTTCAAAAAAAAAAAAGAAAAAAAAAAAAGAACATGCTTAACAGCGAACAATACTGAAGATGTCCGAATATAGATTGAAAAAGACTACGAATGTACAAGTAAAGACTACCAATGTTCAAATGAAGATGATTATAGAAATGAAGACTAAAATTGGTCAAATCAATTGTACAAATGAAGACTACAAATGTATGAATAAAGACTATGATTGTACAAATGAAGACTACAAATGTATGAATAAAGACTATGATTGTACAATCGTAGATTGTACAAATGAAGACTACAGATGTACAAATGAAGACTATGAATACATGTACAAATCAAGAATATGATTGTACAATGAAGACTATAGTTGCACAAATGAAGAGGATTGTACAAATAAGGACTGCAGAGATTAACTGTTCATTAAGTTTGCATCTGAGCAATATATTATACAAATAAAAAACATAGGGCATTTAATTTTCCATAAACTCTGCAAAAACGGTATTGCCTTCTTTGCTGATGTTGAGGGAGTGAGTTGCAGACTGCAGACTTCAGTGTGGCAGGGTTTACTGACCATATTGCTTTTGGAGCAATGTTAATCCTGTTATCTGATAGCATAGCTTCTTGATGATTGAAATTATAATTCTAACATGGAATGCAATATTTATTTTAAATTTTGAAATACACAACTATGTTTCACTAATTTTTATAAAAGTGATATACTATACTTGTACAGAGCCAGAGTTTTTCTAAACTGGCAAAGTTCAGTTGCCAATCTTTTACAAAGACTGTAAATGGTGTACTACATAAAATTTGTGCACATACCACAGGTACCTCAATATTAACAGAGAGTAAATTTAATATGCATATATTTATAAAGATATGTACCTATAAAACAGAAATTGAGAAAATCACAACAATTTTTTCCAAGTCTAGTAATGCCGCACATGAATATTGTAACCATGCAAAATCGCCGTATACTCATTAACAAGCAGAAAACATGCATCTAAAAAAAAATATCACAACAGTTTTCGGATGCAATTAGAAAATAAATATGTCGCACACAAACGAATTTGATTATTGCTGTTCTACAAAAATCCTTATCATGGTCAGCATTCATTATTAATGGTTAGGTAGACACAGTATACATAAAGATTAAATACATTATAATTTCATATAAATGAGTATTGTATAAACAACTTTTGCTCAGGGCTATCTGAATATAACAAAGACAATATGCTTTATTGTAGCTAGATGATTTACATAAAATGGATCAAACTTGGTTTCAATCTACAGGCAGTGTAAAATTTCATCTAGGATTTGCTATCAAATTACTATCATATTGATATGAATATTACTTTACGTCTACAATTTGTATTTAAAAACAAAATTTCTCATTTTCCTCATTTGTAAATAAATAATTCCATAAACATGTTCTATTACATACTCTGTAGTTTTTTCCCTATGAAGTAA
Source organism: Ostrea denselamellosa (assembly GCA_024699665.1). Classification (NCBI taxonomy): domain Eukaryota; kingdom Metazoa; phylum Mollusca; class Bivalvia; order Ostreida; family Ostreidae; genus Ostrea; species Ostrea denselamellosa. The sequence goes on along the minus strand of JAMZEH010000005.1, from coordinate 21,471,544 downwards.
CCTCTTTGGCCTCATAATTAATAGTGTTCTTCCTCTTTTGATAACAAAACTGTATATGAAGTTATCAAATCAATCTAGAAAAAAATGTGGCCTGCATGTGTCTTCTACAAGATCAGTGTCTCTCTCTCTCTCTCTCTCTCTCTCTCTCTCACACACACACACACATCTGAATGGTCCCATTACTATACCCCTTCTCACAATGAATTGTGAGGGACTAATGAAGCATGAAATTGATTCAAAATGTGAAAATACCTGAGGATAACATAAGATATCCATCAACAGAATCCTGAGAACTACAAGTTTTTTTTTTTGTAAAGGATGCTGCTGATCTCTCATGTACATACAGACCCTCTTCCAGTTGACCAGAAGAAAGGCATTACATACAAGTACACAAGTACTCAGTAACTGCCAGTAACAGGCAGTGTCATGTACAGTTGTACACCTCCATCGAAGCTTGGTGTATAATCTAGTGATCAAATACAATATTAGATTTTTGTAGTTGCTGGGGAAAATGCTAGGAAGCTGTCTGTACTATACATAGAATACATTTGTGTATTTGGCACACAATAACAAGGTAAGTTATATCACACAATATGGCAAATATCACCAACTTGAAATATGAAGTTGATGAGAATTTTTACAAGAAAAGGTTTATATATGTATATTATGAATTAAGAATACGCATTCTGCAAACAGCAAATCAAATCAATCTGGAATATGCCAAATAGTCGAAAACAAAAAAATAATCTGCAGTACAGACAAGTCAAAATGTGACGGCAGTCTGATGGAATCACAAACAAAAACATAGACGTGACTCAGCAAGCTTCCTTCTTGTGGAGCAGGGATGTGAAATGTAATGTCTGATAATCTAAAACTATCATTGTTCTGATGTGAAAAAAGGAATAAATTATGAACAAAACACTATGTAAACAAAATCATAGATGTTTATGAATCATCTGCTGAATCTTCATTTTGTAACCTTGTATAGTTAGTAATACTGGGATCCTTTTGAATAATTCTCTCATGTTCCAAATTTGGCCCCCTAAACAGTAGAGAAATTTCTTCAATTGTTTTTCCTTTTGTCTCTGGAACTCTTCTGTAAATGAAGATCCAGAAAACAAACAGAAGCACCACGAAAGGGAGGAAAGAATACTGATGGATCAGCAATTCCTAAAAATAAACAAATGGTCGATATAGAATCACTACTCTGTTTTATGAATCAGGTTCATTCAGTTATTACTTTTTCATAAGACCATATTCTACATCTTTCACTTGGGTGAAAGCTAAATATAATGTGACAAGCATTGCATCAGAATCATGCTTACGTTTAACAGAGGGAAAACCAGTCCCACTGTGAAGTTTGAAAACCAGTTTACCATAGTGGATACTGAAACTGCTGCTGATCGTGGACCTTGGGAAAAAATCTCTGCCACCATAAACCAAGGAATAGAACCTGTCAAAATTGGTCAGGTTAAAATCTATACAATTCATTCTATCTTACATCTAAAATTACATAAGCTGTTTGCTTTATATATATATATATATATATAGATACATAAAACCATTTTTTTGTTTTTTTTATATTCATTTTTTCCCTAAATTACAATGGCAATCCTCAAAACTACTCTTGATACACACATACACATGTCATGGAATGCTACACAACAAAGAGTAATTTTTTTCATAACAGCACATTACTTTATAATATGACACAGTGGATGAATATTTTCTATCCTGGTTATCATAATCTGTACTATTTCTATATACATCTGTACACAGATAGAAGTATTCAGTGACTTGTAACACTGTTCTTATCATTACTCAATCCTACAAAAACACTCAGTGTCAAAGCACTTAAAATACATAGACCTATAGGCCATCAACTCCACTTTTTTCCTACTTCTGACCTTAAAGTGGATAATCTCCAAGATGACATTTTAAAGTAATGAATTTCTCACCAATGAATACATATCTTATTTCTACTGACCTGGTCCAGTGGCAAATGAGATGATATAACATATCACAGCTACAATGGCAACGTAAGACATCCAAGTCCAGTCTTCCTCCTACAACATTCAAATATTTCTCATTAAGCATGTGCAAAACACATATAGATAGAATAAAACGGATGTCTATCTGACCTACAATATAAACAGAGAGCATTGTCAACCTGTATGTACTTACCTTGATGAGTATAAGTGACAGAGCTAGAATTGAACTGAAGATAAATAATCCCCCAACACCTATCAATAAAAGTGATCGTCTTCCAGCTCTGTCCATAATGAAGGCAGAGATGAGAGTCATGGCTACATTGACCCCTCCTGTTGCTAAGGTAGCATATTCAGCATTACGTGCACTTAAGTCAGCTGTTTTGAAAATTTCTGTGGAGTAATATATCACCTAAAAAACCAACATTTAAGACAAATTGATTCACAGTACACAACAGCTTGAAGGTTTTGAAGATCACAAGATGGTTAGATAGATATGAAACCTTTTCATTTCCCACTTTTTAAAAAAAAGAATCTGCCTTCAGATTATAGAATTACAACAATATATTTGACATTGATGACTTACAGCATTGATGCCACTGAATTGCTGAGTCATCTGTAAAACTACACTGATTAACAGTGGCTCCCTGAGATATCTGTCATGGAATAAATCCATAAATGCAAACTGAAAAATCAAAAGTCAATATTAATCAATTTACACTCATCTTCTTCCACAAAGCTGATGATGATCGAATATGCATTTGTACACAAATTTGCAAGAACTATACATGCAATAAAATCTGCTTCTATAAAGACGGCAATGCATCCATGGTAACCTCTCTTTCTTTACATATGCCACAGCAGTTCAAGATCTCATGCCATCACTTCATCTCTGACTCTACTGTATTTTTATCATTGAGAATTACAGAAAGCAGAGTTGAACTCGTCTCATTTTCATGCCTATGGAGTCAGTTCAGTGACCATCTTGTCTGTTTATCTGATAGAAGTACCCTGGTATATTCTGACCTTTGTCTGTTTATCTGATAGAAGTACCCTGGTATATTCTGACCTTTGTATGTTTATCTGATAGAAGTACCCTGGTATATTCTGACCTTTGTCTGTTTATCTGATAGAAGTACCCTGGTATATTCTGACCTTTGTCTGTTTATCTGATAGAAGTACCCTGGTATATTCTGACCTTTGTCTGTTTATCTGATAGAAGTACCCTGGTATATTCTGACCTTTGTCTGTTTATCTGATAGAAGTACCCTGGTATATTCTGACCTTTGTCTGTTTATCAGATAGAAGTACCCTGGTATATTCTGACCTTTGTCTGTTTATCAGATAGAAGTACCCTGGTATATTCTGACCTTTGTCTGTTTATCTGATAGAAGTACCCTGGTATATTCTGACCTTTGTCTGTTTATCTGATAGAAGTACCCTGGTATATTCTGACCTTTGTCTGTTTATCAGATAGAAGTACCCTGGTATATTCTGACCTTTGTCTGTTTATCTGATAGAAGTACCCTGGTATATTCTGACCTTTGTCTGTTTATCTGATAGAAGTACCCTGGTATATTCTGACCTTTGTCTGTTTATCTGATAGAAGTACCCTGGTATATTCTGACCTTTGTCTGTTTATCTGATAGAAGTACCCTGGTATATTCTGACCTTTGTCTGTTTATCTGATAGAAGTACCCTGGTATATTCTGACCTTTGTCTGTTTATCTGATAGAAGTACCCTGGTATATTCTGACCTTTGTCTGTTTATCTGATAGAAGTACCCTGGTATATTCTGACCTTTGGCATTCTTTTTTGTTTCTCTGCCTCGCTTCTCATTTCCTCTAACTCCTCACCAACATCATCACTGGCTCTAAACCATATCAGAGCTAACAAAAAAGGAAGACATTCATTGCCAGGGAATTCTTCATACACATCATGACATACAATTTACTGTGAATTTAAAAAAGAAAATGTCGTCTGTGCTGGGAACAACACAGAATTCTTCCCATAATGCCACAACATAATTCTATATTAAAACATAATCTCCTTTTCCCAGTGTTTCTAGTAGATACAATGGTGTGATATGATAATTCATTTTGCTTTCTCACCTTTTTCAGCCTCATCTTCATTCTTTGTTACAAGCATAAGAAATCTTGGAGTTTCTGGGCACCATGGTAATAAGCAAAGCATTATTACTATTGGAATTACAGTGGCACCTGCATTGAAAACAGTGCATTAAGGTACAACATACGATCAATTTCAAGTTTCCAACCCCAATCAATGACAGCACATTCACAGTCAGTTACCCTTCCAATCCAATAACAGCACATCCACAGTCAGTTACCCTCCCAATCCAATAACAGCACATTCAGTCAGTTACCCTTCCAATCCAATAACAGCACATCCACAGTCAGTTACCCTCCCAATCCAATAACAGCACATCCAGTCAGTTACCCTTCCAATCCAATAACAGCACATTCACAGTCAGTTACCCTCCCAATCCAATAACAGCACATTCAGTCAGTTACCCTTCCAATCCAATAACAGGCACATTCACAGTCAGTTACCCTCCCAATCCAATAACAGCACATTCAGTCAGTTACCCTCCCAATCCAATAACAGCACATCCACAGTCACCTTCTCAATTCAAATCAATACTTCCACAAGTAGTTACAAAAAAACTGACTTTCACCATACATTATTTTTTCTGAAGTGTAACATACTTTACCTAAGACATAGGGCCATAGTTCATTGGTTCCCATAACAACATCTAACCCCAATATCTGTGAGACTAGTACCCCTGTGGTGATGGCTAGCTGATTGAAGACACCTGCAAACCCCCTCAGTGATGTGGGGGCTATTTCAGACAAATACAAAGGGGCTGCTCCAGAATTTATACCTGAAATTCCCAACCATTAACTAGGGTACAATTAATAAAAACAATACATAAATTCAACATCATGAAATCATTTAAAACAAAGATTAACTTTTTCAAGCAGAGTTTGACAGGCCACACACACTTTATGAGGAAATTAAAACAAATATAATATTTAATTTCAGAAAAGTAATTCAAATTATGACAACATATATATCTAAATTTGTGCAACATTACATGGTGTCAAACATACCTGCACAGATACCAACCAAAAAACGACCAGCTATCATCATCTCATAGGAGTAAATATAGTGAAAAGAGAACATCAGAGCTGCTGCTATCAGATGAAGAAGATTATTCCTCAAAAGAGCACCTTTCCTGAAACAGTCATTTTACATTTACCAGTATTTTTTCACTGGTAGATCATTTGTATTTCATTGTTTGTAATAATAATGATAAAATGATTGTGACACCAAATTGACCTTTTAACATGACATAAAATCCTATACTTATCAAAGAAAATTTTCACATTTTGAGAATTTTTAAAGCATGGTGTAATTTCACTGTAATCTGCATACTGATCATGCAAATTACTCGCTGTATTTATTGCTTTTATATACCCCACAATGCAGACTAGGCATTAATTCCTTAAATAAAAGAAGTGTCAGAGTATAATCATTGTAAGTGGGGTTCAAATATATTTTCTCAAACTCACTACTCTGGCTCAGACATATGGCTCTTCCTTGAGATATGATAAGATAATATTCATATCAGTAATATATAAATAGCAAAATGAACAGTTATTATCATATCATATTTCGTGAGACTTCACATCTGTGATCTTACATTGTTTGATTGATCAGCGAGACATAATTTTGGTGAATGTTCAATTTATTTATCACTATGTATACAGATATAACAAAATAAAAATTATTTGCAAGAATCTATTTATAGTATCAAAATAACTTAATGAATTTACCTGAAAATATAGTTAACTAGAATAAAAATTGATTTAGAGTACTAAACCAGATGAGTTTGTGAAACAGTGATGCCCCTGTATGGCAGCAAAGTAATTCTGATACCAAATTAAAGGTCTTGTCACAACTCACTAGGAATACAAATATAAAATATGAAAACCCTAGCACTAAGTGTTCAAAAAGTTATGGCCAAGGTTAAAGTTTTTGCAGACAAAAAGACGGACAGACCAAAAACAATATGCCCCCGAATCTCAAATGGGCATAAAAAGTCCATTAAAAAGCCCGTCACATTACCTTCCATACTTATTACACCAGTAGCCTGCACTGAGACCACCGATCATCCCTCCGAAGGGGAAAATTGAGACTGTAGCAGCCCACAGGATGGACAGTTCTGTGTTGGTGAGATATCCTGAAGAAGTCGTGTTGCAATCAGCAGACTCATTTTCTCCATACCTCTTGTGGTAACTGGTATTGTAGAAGTCTTTTATAACCTAGGTCATATGAACATTACTTATGATGTAATATCTTATTTATTTGTGATTGTTTTTGTTTGTGTTATTGATGAGGAAAATTTTTTAACTATGAATGATAAGTATTTATTCCTTTTAATTGTACAAAGTATCACTGCATAAAATTATTTTTGGAAGTTAGAGAAGCTTTGTACTTTTAAAGTATTTCAATTCCATAATCATATTTTGCAGCACATGGCCTTCCATAATCAATTTATGCAGCATAAAAATTTTCACTTAATATTTAAAGTAAAAAAAATTTCTATAATCAACCTGTGAAGTAAAATATAACTTCTATAATCAACTTGTGAAGTAAACAAACTCATATAATCAACTTGTGATTAAACAAAACTCTTATAATTAACTTGTGAAGTAAACAAAACTCCTATAATTAACTTGTGAAGTAAACAAAACTCCTATAATTGATTTATGAAGTAAACAAAATTCCTATAATCAACTTGTGAAGTAAACAAAACTCTTATAATTGATTTATGAAGTAAACAAAATTCCTATAATTAACTTGTGAAGTAAACAAAACTCCTATAATTGATTTATGAAGTAAACAAAATTCCTATAATTAACTTGTGAAGTAAAAAAATCTTCTATAATCAACTTGCGAAGTAAACAAAATTCCTACAATCAACCTGTGAAGTAGAAAAAAAATGTATAATCAACTTGTGATGTACAAAATTCCCATGATCAACCTGTGAAGTACAAAAACTCCTGCAATCTATTTGTGATGAATACCCTATAATCAACTGTGAAGACAAGAACTTATGAAGTATAATAACTCCCATGATCAATGTGTGCTGAACAAGTACTCTCATAATCAGCTTGTACAGTACAAGGACTACTATACATCAATTTATACAGTACAAACACTTTTATATCAACTTATACAGTACAGGAACTTCTATATCAACTTATACAGGACAAGAACTTCTGTATCAACTTATACAGGACAAGAACGTCTATATCAACTTACACAGTATAGAAACTTCTATATCAACTTACACAGTATAGAAACTTCTATATCAACTTACACAGGACAAGAACTTCTATATCAACTTACACAGGACAAGAACGTCTATATCAACTTATACAGTACAAACACTTCTATATCAACTTACACAGTATAGAAACTTCTATATCAATTTACACAGGACAAGAACTTCTATATCAACTTACACAGGACAAGAACTTCTATATCAACTTATACAGGACAAGAACTTCTATATCAACTTATACAGTACAGGAATTTCTATATCAACTTATACAGTACAGGAATTTCTATATCAACTTACACAGTATAGAAACTTCTATATCAACTTATACAGGACAAGAACTTCTATATCAACTTATACAGGACAAGAACTTCTGTATCAACTCATACAGTACAAGAACTTCTATAATCAACTTGTGTAGTTCAAGAGGTTCAGAAACTTGTGCAAAGCATGAAAAACTGCCATTAATCAATATTTGGCAGCACAATCCGTGTTATGTGTTTATCTGTTATAAACTTACTGTTGCTGGAGTGTTGACAACGCCCGTGTTGTAGCCAAGCATGAAGGATGAACCACACACACATGCTGCTATGGCTAAAGCAAGATTCTTTGTAAAATTCTGGAAAATTTGTCAGAATTACACACATTAGATCACGTCCTGTTATGTCATGCTTTTGAACAACCTCCCCCCCCCCCCCCTTTTAATTGTGTAGCAAAATATGTTCATTCAGTTTTCTAAGTGTGACTCCTTTGAGACAATATATAAGCTAACAAGAAGCATTTACGTACATTGTAAAACTTGTTTGTTTGTTGTTGTAAAACAAAAAAAGTCTGAATTTGAGCAGTCTGACTATAGTCAGCCCCTAGTATTTTACTGTCTCACATTTAGTCAGACTGAAATGTGAGAGAAGTACATTCAGGACATTTGTACAATGAACATTTCACACTCAAGTTTGGCAATGAGTGGTTTTTGCTCCACAATTAGTTATGAATAGCAAAATTAAGAATACTTGAAATCATATTTAAGGATAGAATTTTATAATCATAAAATTTTAAGAAATTTCATTCTACATGTAATTTTAACACTAAAATTGGATAATTATAATTACAAGTAACTATCTTGAAATAAAACTTGACAGTCTATATTAAAACTAACAATCTACAATTAGAATTAATAACTTTAATCAAAATTGATTAAAAAGTTAGATTGTTTGATTGATTGTTTGTTTGTTTTACATCCTGTCGAGAATTTTTCACTCATATTGAGACGTCACCAGTAGATGAAGTACCACAAATTTAGACCTATGCTTAGCGCTCAGGGCCATAGCAGTGAAGGTTCTTTAATGTGCCAATGCCTACCATGACACGGGACCTCTGTTTTTAAGGTCATATCCGAAAGACCCGTAATTCTCACTTCTAAATGCCGAGCATTTGGTGAAGGAGCAATCACTACCTATTTTTCGTCTTAGTTTTGATGCAGCCATGGCACGAGCAGGGCTCCCGGTTACAAAGCGAACACTCTAACCACTGAGCTACTGCGACCGGTTTTTAAAAAGTTAGAATATAGTGGTTAATGATGTATGTTGAGTTGCTGCCAAGAGATAACATAAAGCAGGAAAACAATTATTGTTCTTTGCAAATTTGACATGAGGCAACAATTTCAGATATGATCTTAAATGTAGTTCATGCTAGAAAGTTATGTGAATTTTTACATGAATGTTTTGAATTGTGCAACAAAAGCAAAGTGCTATATTCATACTAATGTTATATGCAATACTAATGTTTGACGTCACAAGTACATGTAATATATATATTTTTTACATAGATGTATAGCATTATACATGTCATATTGTGTAACATGATTGTATATGTCAACATGTTTGGTGAATCAATAAAATAATTGATTGAAAAAATTATTAAATTTATAAACTACACACATTAACATATGGTGGGTTAACTAAAAACTGTCATATTTTAAAATGATATGAAAAGATCAACAAAGTTAAACCTGATTCGATGTTGCTGTTACGATAGCATCAATTTCTTTTTCAGACAAGGTGATATCCTTCTCAAGACTGTCCTCAGAGTCGGAACCATATGTGTTTATATCAATGGAACCAATAAGAGGACGCCTCTCCATTTTTATGCGAGAGGTTTAGAAATTACGATAATTAGTTTAGTCGGAAGTCCCACTTCTATTACATCACGTTCGTCTTTCACACCGATTGTCCACCATTTTGGTTCATTAACGTCGATCATATATCACATGACATCCATGTGATTTCATTCGTTCCGTCTATGTACACACGCGTATACAATTTACCCCAAAACTCAAATATACAAGAGATGAAAAAATAATATGTTCGATAGCTTCATATTGTAATTCCGTATAGGGGAATTATCACGAGTAGCATTTTCTTGCTATCAAATATATAATATGGACTGCATTTTCTAGTGTAAGCGGCATAACTACGCTAATGCTACATTTATGCTCTCATGAATGCATGAACAAATATAAATACATGAAAATAAATAAGCTGATCAAAATCATTTTCTTAATTCACTCACTGATGTTACATGAGATATACTGATTGTGTAGCGACGATAATAATAATTAAAATAAAAAAAAGAAAAGAAAAGAAAAAAGAAACAGATCCCCCAATGAGAGAGAGAGAGAGAGAGAGAGAGAGAGAGAGAGAGAGAGATGAAAATAAAGAAACACACACACACACACAAAGATATATATATATATATATATATATATATATATATATATATGTGTGTGTGTGTGTAACTTATATAGTTTGACTGTTAAGTATAATATATACTTATCAATCAAAATGCATTTTTTATTTTGATAGTCAAAAATTTATTCTAACTGCCCCCCCCCCCCCCCCCCCCCCCCCCTCTGAAAAACGATACAACATAAATGTCTGTAGTTTGACGTTTAAGTATAGCTTTCACTTGTTATAGTTTGAGCATATAGTTAACACTTGTTAATTAAATACTCAGGCACTCGATCACTAGACCTGGAAATTTCCTTGTTATTTAAAAGATATTATTTTCTCCCTTTTATTCTCAATAAAATGTGTACCATAGAAAAATATTCCACATGGTTGTAGTTGTATATTTATACATCGAGGGTCAAACAGATGGATTGAGTACAAAAGCATGATTGTTCTCAGTGTACTTGTTTGACCCTCGATGTGTAAATACACAGCCAAACGGTATAAACTCAAATATTTGAGTATATCTTTAACCAGTTGAGAATATTATCTATTCATTTGATACGCACAACAATTCAATTAAAGATCTCTTCAAATAATTTATGAGATCCCCAATTCTGAATTATTGCGTACATTAATTATTCTGTTGAATTATGCACGTGATAACTGAAGTGATGTTCTTTTCAATTGAATTAATGGTATTAACAATTTGAATTGATGCGCGCTGCAATTCAGAAGAAGAGAGCAATAATTCAATATTAATGCGCGCATCAATTCAATCATGCACAATTACCAATTACTGAATTATTGCTGTATTCAATTGAATCATTTTTCTCTTTAAATGAATTGATGACATCATTAACTCAGTTGATGAGCGTAATAATTCAGAGAGAGAGAGAGAGAGAGAGAGAGAGAGAGAGAGAGAGAGAGAGAGAGAGAGAGCAACTATTTTCAATTCAACATATCCACAACTGAATTAATTAATAATATCTTTAATTGCATTGTTGCTCTCTTTAAAAGAATTGATGCGCGCATTAATTCCTTATACAAAAACATTGTAAATTGATTAAATATGTCTTCATTTGAAGTAGAGAGATCATCAAATCACTTATCCCGAGCTCTTAATTAATTTTCGTGAGCGATATTTCCATCACTTTGACGCGCGCATCAACTAACTTGATGAGAACAATAATCGACCAATTGAATTAATACGCACATCATTTTAATTAATGCGTGCATCAAATCAATATATCATTGCGCGCAGTAAGTGGAGAAATAGCAAAAATGTGTTAAGATAATTGAGTTTAGGATTTCGTGAGATGTATTTAATGCTTTATACTGAACCATGTATAAGAAAGTAGCTGTTGGTCAAAAGAAGAAATGAACAAATTAATTAAACACACACACACACACACACACACACACACACACACACACACACACACACACACACACACACACAGACAGGTCTATATATCTTAATAAAACCATATCTTCATATTATATGTAGGGACCGACATAATTTATACCAGAAACTTCCTGATCCGCGAACTTAATTCCTTGTACAAAACCGTAACAATATTAACAAGTAGAGTTTAAATTCGTAATGAAGGCGAATCATCAACTAGTCTGGGAAAATTAAAAAAAAAAACATGACACATACAGAAATAAAACGTGTATTCAGTTTGGTTTATGGTATCAAAATCTAATTTTACCATGAATTCTGTGTCAGTCGTGTTTTATGCCTCCATAAATGACATAATTAACTGACATCTGATTTATGAATCTGAATCTACATGCATGGTACTATTGTACACTAAGTCTTCATGCTGTCAGGTCGTAAACGACTTCATCATGGCTATACACAAATCCTGAATGATTTTTGACATTTAGCGTTTACTAAAGCAGATCATTGACTAAGCGACTAACCACCTTGTCAAGGTCAGTGTGAAGACTGACCTCTAGACTTCGTATCAAATAGACATTATTGGCGTTGCTAATTTGTTAGTTAGAAATTGGCAAAAATGTAATGATCCAGAGTCTGATTCATTCCGATGTTTGTGAACGCTGGGATAATCCAGATATTATCAATTCAATTTTTGCTCTCATCAGTTGAATTAACTGCGCTTAAATTCAGTTACTGCTCTCATTTAATGAATTAATGATTGCATCAATTGATAAAAGCAATCATTGATTTGATGCGCGCATCAATTCAATGATTGCTCTCATCAATTCAATTGAGGAAAGTTTCAATGTGATGGAAATATTGTTGCCAAAAATTGATTTAGAGCTCGGTATAAATGATTTGATGATCTCTTTAATTCAATTGAAGATATCTTTAATTATTTACAGCGCATTCGTATAAGGAATAAATGGGCACATCGATTATTTTAAAGAGAGCAACAATTCAATCGAAGAGATCATTAACTCAGTTTTGGATATATTATATTGAAGATATCTCTATTTGTGTAGTTGCTCTCTCTAAAATAATTATTGCGTGCATCAAATAAATTACGATATCATTAATTCATTTGAAGAGAGCAGGAGTTCAATTACTGTATGCATTAATTGAAATAATGATATCATTAACTGAAAAGAGCAATAATTCAAGTATTGATTGAATTGATGTGCGCATTAACTGAATTGATGCTCTCTTCAATTGAATTGTAGAGCGCATCAATTCAATTGTTGATGTCATCAATTCATTATTAATTATTTGAGTTTATGTAAATTTAGCGCTTCATACATCTGCACTGAGAATTATCTCTCATAAATCGCCAACCCTACCGAACCATGGATACTTGTGTATCATCTTAAAAATTCCAGTCACAACTATGCGGAGCTTGTAACTCCTAGCTTTATCTACCTAAATTAACAAAGCTTGCACATTTGTTTGGTTGGCAAGTGTGGGCTATATATTTTTTAAAGCAATATATAATATATAAGCATTTAAAGTTGTCCATTTTTGGACAGGAATGATAAAATTCGGAATGTTCAATGACTTTGTGATCTCCCCTTTCCTATGGACGTTATTTTTATTAACTGCCAGTGTCCTTGCATACATAAAGCGAACTCTTATAGTAACATATTATATATATATATATATATATATATATATATATATATATATATAAAAGAGATAATTCGTTTAAAATCCAAAGTTTGGGTTACATTTTCTTTTGTTCTAGTCAACATCATCGTAACACATCTGCACTACTCGTAACAATATTTTTCTATTGACTAGTATTCAAGAATGGGACAATTAACCTTTTCCAATACACAGATAACATTACGGAATTACTTACTTTTAAATAAATTTACATATCCAGGTGACTTCAAGTTGCCACAGACGCAAAATATGTACTAATCACGCTAGCCGTTGCTTGCATGATCAGGAGAGAAAGACATCATTAGAAAAGCCAGCTCACTACCGAGGAAGTGCAAGTTCACTATATACTGTCCACTACACTAATATGAAATAATAATAATAATAATAATGATAATGATAATAAAAGGAGAATTACTTAAACTTATTCATACAAAATATATGCCAGAAACTATTTCGATACATTAACATAGGTAGTACTGTTCCTTCGCCTAGCGCACATCATTAGAAGTAAACGTCACGGGGATTTAGGGTGTCAGGTAGGCGTTGGCATGATAAGTAAGCGGCGAAAATTTGAGTCACCTGAATTAAAAGCTGATGGCGTCTCCATATGAATGAAAAATTTTCAAATGAGACGAAAAACAACCAACACAAATAAATTGATGTCGGTTCGAAAAATAAGTGGATTACTGGTATCCAAGATGGATATTTGGATAACCTTTTGGCAGGATTTCAGCATTCATAGTGTATGGTAAAACGTGAGTGTCTGTGTAAGTCACTGTAGTTAGGAGACTGTCAGAGAAAGCCTGTGTTCTTTCAGGAACACCACAGATAAAGCTGAGATAAAGAGAGAATAGAGATGAGCTTTTCGAGTGTATCATTTAAATCTGAGTCTAGTGCATGGTCATTGTTTTGTTTGTTTTGTTGTTTTACGTCCCGTCGAGAATTTTTCACGAATATTGAAACGTCATCAGCTGTAGGCGAAGTACTACAAATTTAGAACTATGCATAGCGCTTCTGAACGGCTGTAGCGGCGATGGTTCTTTAACGTGCCAACGACTGCCGCGACACGGGACCTCCGTTTTTAAAATCATATCCGAAAGACCCGTGTTTCTCACTTCAAAATACCGAGCGTTTGGCGAAGGAGCAATCACTACCTATGTTTTACGTCTAAGGTTTGACGTGGCCATGGTACGAGCGAGGCTCGAACTCGCGACCTCCCGGTTACGAAGTGAACGTTCTAACTGCTGAGCTACCGCGACCGGTTGCATGGTCACAAGTGTCCCTAAAATGTAGGGTGGAACTATTTGGGATTCAAAGGAAGAAAACGTTGGAGATTATATCAAAAGGAGTACACTCGCTTTATACAGTAGGTTGAAATTTGTTCTCGGTGAACATAGACATGAGTAACACTGCCAGCAATACCCAACAGTAAATTATTCATTGGATTCATATTACAGCAGATGTTCCATACATTCATACGTGATTAATGGAATTAAATATTAATTTCAAATATCTTATCTATTTTATTAAAATTTTTGGAATATCATTTGCGATATAGGAAAACAAAGAAGAAAAAAAAAGACAGAAAATAATCTCGTATCGGGCATTAACAAGATAAAGAGTCAATGTAAGAGGGACACTTTTTAAGTCCATAGAGTAGGGTGGTCTTTTTAAAACCGCTTGTAATATCAAAATTTTATTTATCTAAGACCTTCGAAATATGCCCCGTCTGCCTCAATACACATTTTACACCGATCTACCCATTTCCGGTACTCCTCTTTAAGTATATGTTGCAGACACTGGTAGACCGCACTGTCTATACGACAAAGGGATTCAAAACGGTGCCCTGTCAGCATTTCCGTTAGTCTTGGGAACAACCAAAAGTCACAGGGGGACAAGTCAGGGCTGTATAGGAGATGATCTAAGACATCGAGCCCATATCCTTTCAGATATTCCTGTACCTTAGCGGATTTGTGGGCCGGTGCGGTATCATGGAGTAATTTGATGCCGCAGACACCGGTGCGTGGTCTGCGTTTCTGAGTTGAGCAAGAACACTTTCTCTGTAAAACTTTCCAGTGACAGAACTACCTTTCGGGACTGGAATTTGAAGGACTGGACCTTTCGAATCAAAGAATATCGCATACAACATGCGATTTGATGTTTTACAACGGCACGCAATGACAGGTCAGTCGCCCTCAGATTAAACCCAAACCTTATTTTTAGCCTTAGAATCGGGTTGAAAATGAGAGATCCAGGTTTCATCACCCGTAACTATCTCTTCCAAACGACGTGGGTCAATTTATCATATTTTTTATAACTTGCGATGCAAGTCTAACCCGACTTTGTTTCTGCTCGTCAGTGAGCAAATAGGGTACCCAGCGGGCGCAGATCTTACGTAGCCCAAGTCGTTAACGTAAGATCTTCAAGACACTTTACGAATGAATGCCACTTAATTCTTCTATCTCTTGCACGGTATAACGTGCGTCTTCCTCAATTAACGTTTTCACAGTAGCAACGTTCTTTTCCGTCAAAACGGAAACCGGCCTACCCACTCGAGGGTCATTTTCAATTGACTCCCGACCATCATTAAAACAACGTACCCACTTGCAAACTGTAACATATTTTAAAGCACCATTCCCATAAACCTTTTGCAAATCTGCATGAATTTCCGTTGACGGAAACCCGAGGTGTGCTCGAATCTTACAATATACCCTCTGTTCAGCGATTTTTCATCCATATTAAACGCTATATTTTACTATAGTGAATAAAACCACGTGTTGAAAATACCCAGCGCAGCGCGCACATGGACCTCGTGCGCCGCATACCGTGATACCGTTCGAGAGAGGAATGATTACGCAAGTTCTGTGTAAAAAATCGTGCAACTTCATAATCGCGTTATAAAGTTATAGGCTTACTCTACGAACTTAAAAAGTGTCCCTCGTATGCCTAAGTACGTCAGCATCAGCTCCTCAGAAATAAAAAACAAATTCCCTAATTAAACTGTAAATGTAAAACAAATCAACAAATTTTCATTTTGGAAATTTCAACAAAATTAAATGTACATCAGTTTGCGTAATATTTCATTGCGCATTTACATTTCACGGACGTCTAGAGGAAATACCACCAATGAACGTTTACGATTTAGACAAATAAACGTGCCTTAAATTTCAATGTTCAGTTCATTGATAAAACTGTAAAATGTTTAGAAAGCATTTCTGACGATTTACCTTTCATCTTATATAAATAGAAGTAAAGGTAAACCGAAATAAGAGCAGTGACTAATAAGAACATGTTGGCCAATGATCTACTATAGCGTATAGCTGTCGAACTGTGAGCGGCCACAGAAATCACCTGTCTTTGAACCTCTGTCCACGATAAAGGTGTCAGTATTTAACGGACAAAGAGCATAAAAACTTCGGTGCAGTTGTCGCTACTTCGACCTTTTTTTCCTGCGTATCAAAGTGCAGGGAGATGAATTTTTTCTTCGTAAAAGAGCGATGTGAGGACCTCTGTTGAAACATTTCATGTTTTGTTTTATCCTACAATGGATTTTTACAAGTATACAAGTTTTGTTTTCTTATTCTTTATGTGGATTGGGAACATCGCCTCTGGATTTCACATTGCACCAAACACTAAGCGAGGTAAGAATAAATTTTAAAGAAAGATTGAAAATGTTGTGGAATTTCAATTTGATATACCGTAAATGTCACAAAAATATCTTGTTTATGTCAGTAATAGAAGTATTATTAACAACCTTGCATAACCTCAGAACACGAGAATGTAACATAAATTCATTCTTTCTCAGCAGAACGCCGCCAAATATCCTCAAATTCTCCACCGCTAAGGTTGATACCTAATCAGTCATCATCATCATCATCATCGCGTAGGACGTATAACAATTCCAAACGAATTCTTCAACCCGCTTCCAGGCAGTGGAATGCCAGGAGAATGCCTGCCAAGGGGCCATCCGCAAGCCTAAGGTTGCGGTACGGTAAAGCATTACTGTCTCGATTACCTCCCCCGAGAAGGACTTTTAAAAAAACTGTGATCAGGAGAAAATTCGAAAATTCGAATGACAGAAGTGATTCTCTGATAAAGAATACAAACGTTAAGACCGTCGATCAAAGTGCAAAGAAAAAGGCCCCTACAAAAGACAGAGATTACACATTTCATGTGTTTATTGCAGACGTTTTATGTCGAATTTGTGACAGTTTGCAAGGAGAGTGGCGAACAAACTGCAGAGAATCGAGGTGCATGCGTGGATCTACAGATAGCAGTTGAAGAGAATACACACACACACACACACACACACACACACACGCACACACACACACACGCACACACACACACACACACACAAGGGGCTAGAACTTTGTTTTCATTGGTGTCACGTGATGTGCCATGTAGTGATACACAAAAACGATGAAGGGCTCCTTACTCAACCCGATTTTTGTCCATTCGCAGCGGAACAGGGAAAGGATCCTTCAAAATATTTTGACAGATAAATGTATTTTGACTTCTTTTCGACTATGTGTTATAGTGCTACAAGTTTACTGGCACAACAGATGCCAGCTGTTAAGAAGCTACTCTCTGCAAGAAAACACATGTAACGTACCAACTGTCTTAAAGACCACAAGATTACAATTCCAACTCTATTAGTATTGATGACAATGAAAAACTATTTTTTAATGTACAATTGTTTATAAAACGATCTGGTAGATTTTGATGTCAAATCTGTTTTACATTTCATATAAACAATACTGTAACTTTTGAATAAGTATATCTACTGTAAGAACTTTCATTGTAGCTTTATATTGAAATGACCTTTGATACCATTGCATGTAATTAGTTATAAAACTTTATGTTTGTTATTAATTGTTACATAGGAGAAGGTGTTCTAAGTTTTAAGAACTTGTACCTGATCCTTTTGTTATTAACATCTTGACAATAAAATATGTTCAAATTAAATTAAATTACAATTCCTACTGTCTGTGTCGATTTAATTTGCTATTATTTATTATGTATTGGATTGTGTCAACCAAACTGACATAACATGGCTTATTTTAGCAGACAGATTTGTTGAATTTGGTTCATATGTATTTTTAAATTTGACGGAATATAAATTTTTTATGTTTGTTTCTTATTTTCTTTTCTTTTCTTTTTTTTTTTTTTAAATTGAATTAATAGAATGTACGCATTAGAAATTTACACCCAACAAAGTACGAGACAGTAATAACTATGCTGCATTAACAATTGTAATCCATCAAACTTTGTATCGTAAATTTTATAATGTATTATTTATATCTACATAAACATGTTTAAAAACATATGCATCTATTGAATTAATTGAAGCGTAATGATTAATTGACAAACACCACTGAAATGAATTATAAAAAGACCATAAAGACAAATATTGGTTATAAAAAATGTTCACGTCACCAAGTACGTCATTTTATTATTTATGACAGTTGCTTGAACTGCATGAATGAATAGCAGTTTAACTATCTCTGTGGAGAGAGAGAGAGAGAGAGAGAGAATACCCTAAACGCAAGGGACACGTTTTGAAAACAATACATGTCCCTTAAATCTAACCCGAACTTGTCATTGTCAAGTTTATTATATAAAAACTATTGCGGTTTTTTTTCTTGTTGAATAACTGTTCAAAAATTGACTGCTACCGCCCTGTTACAGCCAATATGCAGGGGCGGATACAGGGTATTACAAAAGACATGAAGTATCTGTGGACTTCTGACAGTCTATTTTAGACAATCCGTTTTCAATATTAATCTATCAGGTTTTTGACAAAGAAACTAAAAATTTCCATTTGCGTATGTACTAAATACAACGTTTAATCAGATATTAAGATAAAGTATGATGAAATAAGAAGAGTTGCATTTTGATGTAAAAACTAGCAGTTTTAAAAAATACCGTAAAAAGATCAGTCCAGATGTGTACCGCTAGTCTTTTGTTGTCTATAAGCTTTATTTGATTTGTAGTTCTAAGAGGTCCTCGCTCGTACAATAGTATCATGAAATAATTTTAAGTTTTGGTTGAATTTAAAACGCTTACTAAAATGAGTTCTACTCTCGCTGCGGCTTGTGTAACTTTGGGTTGTTTGTTTGTTTTACGTCTCGTCGAGAAATTTTCACTCAGATTGAGACGTTACCAGTTGTAGGTGAAGTACCACAAATTTAGATCTTTGCTTAGCACTTACAGCAATAACATTGAGGGCTCTTTACCGATAAAGTGCCAACGCCTGCCGCTACACGGAACCTCCGTTTTTAATGTCATCCGTGAGACCCGTGATTCTCAATTTTAAAACCCAAGCATTTGGTAAAAGAGCAGTCATAAATTGTGTTTGTCGCGGCCATGGTACGAGCGAGCTCAACCTCACCTCCTCCCGGTTACGAAGCGAACGTTTTATAAATTTGGAATTTGATGGGAGGTGGTAGTTACTGCAAAATAACGAATTGCCATTTTGTAAATTTAGCATTACTGCCATTCAGTAGATAAAAATAATAACAACGTAGCATCTGAAAATATAAAAAATTTACAAGCTTATATTTCCTGTATTTTTCAGTGTTTCACACAAAACTGCCAAATAAGCACATTCTAGATCTCTACTGATCATAATCAACGAAAACCGATGTCGGTGTATGACAGGTGAATGATCGTCCGATGTATTCGTATGTGCAAAATTGATTGATTTAGTGAGAACTTTTTGGTCATAAATTAAAAGGTTGTGAGTAATCAGGAAGCATGCCTGCCTCTCCCATCAACCATTCTCCGTCAAATCCGCTATGTGGACAGCTTACGAGAATTATTTTAATAAGATCACAGACATATATATATATCTGTGTGTGTGTGTATCTCTCTCTCTCTCTCTCTCTCTCTCTCTCTATATATATATATATATATATATATATGGAAGTCGTCTAGGTCATAATAAATCATAACTGAAGGTTAGAGTTGGAATATATTACATTATTAACAGTTTGAAATATGTTTCACGTTTACACGTATATAATTATAGTGACTGTCCTTTAACTATATATCAGATTCCTTTAGAATGTAGTGATTTTACACCCAGACTTTTTAATAACGTACAATCAATGCAAGAACTTTTTACAGACACTGACTGTCATACTATCATAAATATTTACGAGAATGCAATTTTTACAGAAGATTTGAACATTTTATGATATACAGCTGTTGATATACAGAGAATTATATGTATTTTTACTTCTATATATATTTTTAACTAGCAAGTCCGTCGGATAGGACGTTAAAAGGTGCCCCGTGTCAAGGATCACAACTCCCTTGGCACGCAAAAGATCGTTTTCCTGATTTTCGAAAAAGAGTAGGCTCACCGGGGGTCGTCAGGGAAACTTCAACATTCACAACTAAAAATATTTCAGTTAACCGCCGTGAAATGGCTGAAATACTGCCAAAACGGCGTAAAACCCAAAACAATCAATACATGCACATATAAAATTCAAAATGGATATTTCGTTGATAAATATTATGTAAGTTTCAATTTAATCATTAGAGGTCATTATACAAGCGGTCGAACCTAGAGAGACCTGAAGGTTCATTTTAGAGAGTAAATTGATAAAAATGGCGTTCCTGAGGTTAAATCAATCTTTTGGACGTGCTGTTTCCAAATTGTCAGGAAAACTCGGTTCTAAACGTCTTCCAGATTTGTTACTCATAGTACAATCATTGTACTGTATTTCCACAGTCCCTCTGTAGCAAAGGCAACACTCATAAATCAGCCAGAAAATGACTCCTTGTTATGGTGTAAAGCCCACCTTTTAGAAAATAATAAGGAGTGCAATACGTTTTTATTATATTAGATGAATTAACAAGGGATAATTATCAACAATATTCATAATACATGTATTTAATCTATTTCCCCCGAAATAACATTTAAGTAATGATAATAATAATAAAAACAAACCTATGATCTTGTATAAAAGAATGAATCATTTCGTGAAAAATAAAACGATCTATGTTATGACAAATTGCACGGTGTCTATTTATGCACTTGTGACTTATATAGTGGTTTACGTAACTACACGGCACTTAAGTATATTACTGAACAACGGCTGATTGTCTGGTGAACACGTGTGCCTTTGGGATGTATTTTGCAGTTTTCTGGGTCAAATTTTATGACCAATTTAACCTGGGAACAAGCTGGTGGCCATCATGCTCCCCATGATAAATACTACGTCCTGTTGTATTTGACATATATAGTACGTGTTGAATCCCCCCCCTGCTCATTCATAGCATTGCTAATACTGTTAGCCTCTAAACTCGACCAACTTTATGCTGTCAGTTTCTTTTGTATGAAAAATGTGGAATTAATTAATTTTATCTTAATTTCGTTCTTACCTTCATATTATACAACTTGAAAATCGAAGTCGCGAAATTTTTGTTAATAAGTTCACAATTCGAATGGACAAACAATCGTTCTATCGATCTTTTATTCAGACATAAGGAATTCAAAGCAATTGAATAAAACTGAGCAATAACCATACACACGGTGTTATTTAGATATGAACAGGTACACGGCAAGTCGTGTCTTGTTGCACAACAGTAGAATCACAATTTCAAATATGTTGCAGTTTACTAGAGAACAACTCGCAATAACCCAGTCCCGAAAGGTAGTTCTGTCACTGGAAAGTTTTACAAAGAAAGTGTTCTTATTCAACTTGTTGATTTCTATCAGAAACGCAGACCGCGCACCGGTGTCCGCGGCATCAAATTACTCCATGATAACGAACCGGCCCATAAATCCGCTACGGTACAGGGATATCTGAAAGAATCTGGGCTCGATGTCTTAGATCATCCTCCATACAGCCTTGACCTGTCCCCCTGTGACTTTTGGTTGTTCCCAAAACTAAAGGAAATGCTGGCAGGGCACCGTTTTGAATCCCGTTGTCGTATAAGCAGTGCGGTCTACCAGTGTCTGCAACATATACCTAAAGAGGAGTACCGGGCGGCGTTCCGGAAATGGGTAGATCGGTGTAAAATGTATGTTGAGGCAGACGGGGCATATTTTGAAGGTCTTAGATAAATAAAATATGGATATTTCAAGCGGTTTTAAAAAGACCGCCCTTCTCTACTAACTCAAAAAGTGTCCCTCGTATTACAGTGTTCAAAATGTATGATGATCTGTATCAGGCCACGCGCTTCTTCGCGTTTAGTGCGAAGACGCGACGGAAAGAAAGTGCGAGCTAGGGCAAAGGAACGAAGGTGCTAGGGCGAAGGAGTGATACTAATATCGTTTCTTCACCGTCGCAACTTTGCACTTTCGCCATCGCTACCTCGCACTTTTTATTTGTCGCCCTTGCAACTTAACACTTTCGCCCCATCGCCCTGGAACCTTTGCTCCTGCACTTTCGAATTAACTCCTTCGCATCCTTGCTCTAAACGTGAAGGAGCAATGGAGGGAGTGGCCTTAACAGAAACCATATTGAAAGAATATAAAAAAATAGATAGTATAGTATATAGATATATATAGAAAGTTGCTTCTTCAGTGAAAATGGAAAAGGAAATACCCATATCTTGTGATCAGTCATTGAAAAATTACTTTGTTAAATACCACTCTGATTCTATTCACTCTGAAGCTGAAATTAAAAAGATGCTGGAGTTCCTCATTGACAATATCTTTGTAGTCTTTGGTGATCAGGTCTTCCAACAGTCTGTTGGAATTCCCTTGGGCACGAATTGTGCTCCTTTATTAGCTGAATTTATTCAAAAGCTTCTGCATTCAATATATATTTTACATGTACATGTCACATCAAACGGTATATTTTATTTGACAATCCCCACTTCCTTTCTCATTCTTTCTTTATAAATTATGGTAGTTATGAATTGAAATGTAATTACCCCAGTCCAGGAATTAGGATTTAAGATGGTCAGCTAAACAAGCATTTTTTAAGGGGGTTGTATTGCTCACCAAGAATTTTGGACAATTTCTTCGTCCCCCCTTTTTTTGGAAAAACTGTACTTATCTGACCAGGCCATGATAATCAAATTAAAGTAAAAAATTATTGATCTCTGTCCCCGTGTTTCTACGTCCTATGTTCAAGATTTAATATTTATTCACTTTTCCATGATGTCATTAGCAATGGCAGTTGTTACGTAGCTATAACTAATCTGATTGGTTGAATGAATGTCCGCCATAACCTCCGTCAAACATTAATGTGACGTACATCAACGTAATGGATTAAATGTTAACATATATGATATTACGGAGGCAAAATGGTTAAAATAAGTGCATGGGGATGTTTAATAGCGATACTCTTTACCCCAATAGATTGGAAAATGTTAAATTTATGCAATTCCCCAAATCGAAAAGCAATTTCTACAAATTAGTACAATTATTTACGATGGGTGAAAGCTTGCGGACGATCACACAGACATCTCTGAATCCAACCCCCCACCCCCCAAAAAAAAATTACGTCAAAATTTTTTCCATCGTATTTAGATGGATAACGCTAGTTGTAAAGATGCGCGTTCTAAGGTCAAGGTGAAAATGTGTGTGCATTGTTTACATTGAACATTACATCGTTGCCTTTGCAAGGAGCCTTTGTATGTACATGTATAAAAATGTTAAAATGCCCATATTACTTTTTACCGAGACATAAAAGATATAGAAAAAATAATTTATTGATACACTTCCCAATTTAACATCAAATAAAACATTAATCGATGATCGATGCGTATAATTATGTTTTTATCATAATCAATATGTACCAAGATTCGACCTCTTCATGAAAGAAGTAAATTGTTACCAACATCAGTCTTGAAGTTCTCGAAAACTTTTCAATACTGGCTAATTGCTACATGTACCCCAATGTCGTTACGGATTTTTTTAATCAGTAATTTCATCAAGAGACATTATAACGATTAAATGACAAACACAAATCGGACTTAAATGCAGAAAAACTCTTATCATAGAGTTTAAAAATCCAAAAGCAAATCATTAGCCAAACAGTGCCGAAACAATTTCTACAACTCAGGATTTCGGTGATTTGGACGTTTTGATGATCATGGCTACATTGTGTTCGTATTAATATTTCATCAAATTTGATGTTTTCTCTTAATTCCCCTGATATACATGTTCTAGCACTTGTAAGTTTAACATCTATTGAAGCTATCCTGCTACTTTTACTATCTTTCTTAATTCATATGTCAGAAATTTATATTTCAAGTAAACAACAATGAATAGCCACAGTCAGTCATAAGGCTATGAATTTCACACACAAAAGTGGTTTTATTTATTCATTTTTATTTATTTATTTATTTTTTTTTACCGTGTTGCATTTATTATTCATTGTATCTGCATATACACGAGAAGATTCAATGAAGAACTTAATATTAAATGATACTGTTTCTTCTCTTTCACGTCATTTACGTAGTGTAAATATTTATATAGTTAACTATCTTACAATACAACGACGTCAAAATGACGGTGAAACGTAAATGCACGTATTTTTATTGCTATATTTAGAAGCCCGTAGAAAGGAAGTGTCTGCAGGTTATGGAAAAAGTTTGTTTTAGAAAGCCGATGTTGTAGCCCTTTAACCCTCAAAAGATCAAAAAATTTTTAGACAGGGCCATTTTTCATAATTTCTGGCTTTAGTCCTTTAACTGAAAGCTAACGCACCTTTAATGAACAGACAGAATAAACTGGTGTAATGGGGTATATTTAGTTATATAGACTGTTTGCCACTTTTTAATTTGTGTTTGTTATTAGATTAGAATACTCGGGCTTCACGATATTTATTTATTTGATTTTTATCCACAAAGTCCGACAGAGTGGGATCAAATTAAAACTTTTTCACTTTTTAGTGATCATTTTTTGTTTTGCAAGGGAGGTAAACGCACGTGCAGACAGATTTAACAAAAATTTAACGGATTTTTCTCCAGTTAAATATTAGTTTTAAGAACTTTTCGTGCAACCCAATTTTAGCTATCCATTAACTAACTGACAGTTAAAATTTAATATTAATTACGGGCTTAATTCGAAGTTATGGTCCTGTCTTTCAAAAACTTTGCTATCAAATTTAGCCCCCAACCGTGGTAAGGTTAGGACTGGGCTATCGCTGGTGTATGCGTAATGATTTATTGAACGAAATGTTAAAATTGAATTAAACATTTTTCGAAATTGTTTACAGAATTGCTTTACTGTAGAAATGTACAGAGTACATATCCATATTTAGCTATTACAAACTCTTCTCTTGTCGCCGCGCTGGAACAAGTTGTTAGACATTTGGTATTTTATTATCAAGGGCTTTTAACATCAATTGATTATTATTTCTTATTATCAATGTCATACTAATGCGTGGGGGCTTTGTTTTTATAATCATCACGTATGTTTTGATGCTATTTCAACATATGTCAAAGTGCATGTTTCAGGAAAATATTACTATAAAGTCACTTAGTTTTCCACATTTCCTGTTTTCGTGCAGTTGATCAATTCAGTTTTCATTTCCATGGAATAAACGAGTTGACTATCTATTATTATCACCCGGAAGAAGTCAGTTCATGTGTGTTATGAAATTCGAAGTGCATAGACCAGAAAGAGAGAACATTTTCATACAGGTATGTACGTAGTGTGTAAAATATTATGTCATTACGAAATGACAGTTCACTTAAACTTAAGTATGAAAGGAATATCTAATTTTCAAAGTTTTCTCAGTTTAAGCAATGTTCTTTTCATAATAATGAACACTTCACAATATAGATGCATATGTAATGGAGATTAGGAAAACAAGCCAGAACGCTAAAGGACTGGTTGAGTCTTCTTTTTCTTTAATTTTTCCCCCCACTTGTTAATGCAAGGGTAATGGCAATATTTTAGCATTAACTCTATATTATGTAAACAAAATCGCGAACTACTAAAATTTTAATTTTGATATGTAAACATCTTAATTTTGCACACACACACACACACACACACACACACACACACACACACACACACACACACACACACACACACGTTTAAATTATATATAATTACAAACTTAGATAGATAACCATATATTTTCATAACTTTGTAAACAGTAACATACTCCAGTCTTTGTTTACACAACAAATAATGCACTGTCTTTGATAACCTTCTGTCATAATGTACATATAACCTTGATTTTGTTTGGTGAAACCTTTTAAAACACAGTATACAGTAGATTTTGGTTATTTTAAGTGGTAAACAAAATTTAGAGGGAAATTGTGAATCAGTCTCTGTAATTCCGCTTTCAGGTTTCCTTGAATGTTCAATATGAATGTTAAAGTTCATAAGTTCTCCGACTTATCCACACCAAATGTTACCGGGTATAGAATAGGCTGAAATCCTATTTGTAATATGTAACGAAAGTGAGGGCCTCAAGATATACAGCGACTGATTCTGTACTTTGTCATTATAGTTTGAAACGTTTGAGATCATCCATCCACGTTGATAAGTATCAACAAGTTCAAGGACCAAGTGTGTATGTAAGATAAGGAAAAGGCTTGGTACGAGTTAATTAGTATCATGCGGAATTAATATGGAAGATGGTACGTAGAGAGACAGTCAGATTTAAAGAAAGGGTCAAAATCGCCTGATGCATGATATAGACGTGCTTGTTCATTTGATGTATTTTCAATGAACGAGTAAAATTGCTAATTACCAAAGTTACAAATATGCCATGTTTTAATGCAGTAAATTCTATTGTTGGATGTGCTGAAAGTCTAAATGTTGATAAATGTATACTTTAACAGAAATAAATTTCATTTTTGAAAAAATACGTAAGGGCACGAACAGTATACTTCATGAAATGTATGATGGCGTGAACCGTTGCAGTTCATACCTTCATATATTTTTCAAAAATAAAATTTCATTTTTTATAATTACAATTTACTTTCATTTCTGTCGGAATTCCCAGTCGTTCAATAAGTCGTACTATATTTATCAAAATTCATACACACATTGTTCACATTCAAAAGGAAATAACTATCCTTTCAATTGGTAAATATTTCGAAGCAAAACCGTAGGAAATGTTAATATAGATAACATAAGATTTGTTGCGCAAATTAAACGATCTCTCTCTCTCTGTTTGCAGCGGATATTTATGAAAATGTTTCAGATAGATACAGGTATGAATGATTTTAATTGCCTTTGTCAAGTATTACTTATTTAAATACATTCCAATTGTTTTTCCCCATTTCAAAAGACAATGACAGATTTCATTGAAATGGTTTGGGAACGGTAGAGAAAACTACATATAATTAACAGACGGATCGGAAAAATATGTGCCAGAAACTATAGATGAAAGACTGATGTCCTTGGTTTTAATATTTAAGTTTAAACTGATTTTCTTTTCAGTAGTTCGGGTGCCGACGACAGGAGTGTAAATTGCGGATATATTCTGATGACAGATAAGAAATGTTTAAAATGTCAATTAAAAGGTAAAAATAGTTATGAATAGAACGATTTCACTGTTTAATAGAGTCCGGCTTGGCAAAGTAAACTTCCTTTACTTTAACATCCACCCACCCACCCATCCACTCATTTTTTTCATCGTGATTTTCCAAATTTCGCTGAAATATTCCTAGATCGTACTTCACTTGTACGGTATAACCCGTGAGTTTCAAACGATACATTTTTTGTGAAATCAGCTGTAAAATAAGTGCACACTTTATTTTTCAAGTTTGGATATAAAGTAAGGAAACACATTCATTGTACTAATCACGGATTCCTATTTTACATAACTATTCTGTTATAGAATATTTCGCGTTATAACTCGAAATTTACGCGTTTATTCGCGAAACTTTTGCGTTATAAAGCGAAAAAAAATTCAGTTTTTTTTTTTTTTTTTTTTTTTTTTTTTTTTTTTTTGTGCTAGTCATATGCCCTGTTTATTTAAACATGTATGCGTTACAGAGTTACATGTACATAAAAGTCTTAAAAGTTTATATGCCGCCATTTGGACGCCATTTTGTTTATAATTTTATGATTCCCGTTGAAGGTTAAATTGTCAATGAGTTACCTCTCTTGGATTTATAAATAAATTGCCAAACGTAAAAAAAAATTCATACAGAAGTTTTTCATGATTATTTACTAGCTCGTAAATTCTGTATAGTAAATAATGAATTATAATGTGTATAACCTTATAAACTGGAGACCTATAACAAATCATCAGTTTGACATCGGCTTGACTGACAGTGTAAACGTTGCAAACACCGAGGCGGATCTTGCATTTTTGAAAAGTGGATTCAACTTTTGTATTGATAATTATGAATTGTTTTTACCCCAGGCTCGTCCATGATTAATTGCTCAAAGAAATAAACATAATCTCAGATGAACCTTTATGGTGATGATATTTGCATGCTTTAATTTGGTTCATTCCATATCTATGGAAAAGAATACACAGATTCTGTATATCATATAAAAATCATTGAATAATTCTATTAACATTTCATTCAAACATACTGTTTCGCAATTGACTTTCTAATTTATTTTAAAGCGTAGATACTTTTTTTTTTTTTTTCCAGTTTTTTGACGTTTATTCAGAATTTACATAGCTTTATTTTTGGGGTAAAATTTCCTAAGAAATCCCCTTGTAATCGTTACCTGGGGTGCCAGGGGCCCCCAGGATCCGATAAATTAACATAATAGCATATAAACATACGTATACAATAATTAGTTTAGTGTCGTATACAATAATATGCATTTTCATATGTAAACATATACTTGATAACTTAATACATTATGTTCAATTATTACAAAATGTGTTTGTACATTTTTAATGGACCACTCACATTCAACCGGAGGTATACTAAAAATTCAGTTACGAAAATGAGCTCAGTGAGCTGTTATAGTTTCATAACTCCTTTCTGATTTTTTAACATGTTAATCACCTGTGACAATTCAAATTGGTTGTTTTTAATATACTTCCTTGTATATTTCAATTCGATAGATCATCGAGAGTGCTTGTGTCTATTGCATTCAAATGTATTTCAAGAGTTAATAACAAAATAACCTACAGGAAAGACATTTACAACCCACCCCCCCAAAAAAAAAATTTTAAAAAAAGAAAGAAAGAAAGAAAAAAGAAAAAAGAAAGAAAGAACAACAAAAACAAACCAAAATAAAAAAACCAAATCAAAGAAACGAAATAAAATAAAAACAGGGGGGAAAAAACCAAAAAACAAAACAACAACAACAACAACAACAACAAAAAACCCAAACAACTTAAAAATAACAAACTTGGGTCAGATCCCTTTGAAAAAGTTCTGGATACTCCTCTGCAATAATGATAATATTGTTAATAATTTACTTTTAGGTAATCCAAGTATTAAGTGCAAATGTCAAAAACAACAAACTGAAAATGGAAACGAAACAGAGTAAGTACAAAAAAATAATCTTTCAGCATTACGCTATATAACATGGTCAACTTCTCATATATATCTACCAGTATTCCATTATCACCTGCATAAGGTGTTTATGCCTCTCAACTGATTCGATAAGAACAAACATGTTCAGTGTATGATAACTTTTTAAATCGAGGTAAGCTTCTGGCAAATAAGTTGATATTAAAAGGGTTTCAGCAGTCTCGTTTAAAGTCAGTATTTCGCAAATTCTATGATCGCTATAACGATCTGAGTTACAAATACAACCTGTCATTATGTCGAATGCTGTCTGGCATGTTTCACATCAATTGTTAGACCATTTCTTTACATACTAATTTATACTATGGGTTACCCAGTTTAGCTGTTGATACACAGAGGGTGTGACCGGTCAACAGGAGATGCTTATTCCTGCAAGACACCTGGTCCATCTCACCTTTGGTGTGTCCAGACGTACGTGTTGGTCCTCTCCTTAGTTTGTATTCTCTATAGGAGTTAAGCGATGGATCACTGTTCGTATTCATCACCTTTTCATTCATTTTTCCGTCACCGGGATATAGACAAAGTTTTATTGTTTCTTCTTTCCTACATAGCTCATCAATCGAAACGTTTGATCTATGAGTCACAAAAAAAAAAAAAAAAAAAAAAAAAAGAAAGAAAGAAAATTAAGGGAATTACGAGATCGAGTACTCTTTGGTATCTTAGCATATTCATTGGACGATTATCTCGCTTTGAATTGTCTCTGTGACGCAATGCAATCAGCATACAGAAAGCAGCATTCTCACAGAAACCCCTTGCTTACAGTCCATCATGACATTACAAAGGCATCTGTTGTCTCGTGCTTCTGGATCTGTCTGCTGCATTTGATGTCATTGACCATCGCATCTCACGTGATAGATCGATACAGCGTATGCAATAACAGGTGATGCTTTAAAATGGACCATTCTTACTTAGATGAGCAACGTTAATCTATATCTGTATCTATTAACTCTGTCAAATCAACTGAGTGAGTTATTTCTTTTGGTGTCCCCCAAGAGTTTGTTCCAAGACAGCATCGAAGAGATTTGAGCTTCCTTCAGGGACACCATTCACTTTGCTGCCCTGGAGGTTATCGGTCCTGTTACCAGACACCACCAGGACTGGTTCGATGAGAACGACAGCGACATCCATGCCCTTCTGGAAAAACACCGGTATACGCAGCAAAGTCCAGTCGAAGCTCAGCTCCATGCAGGATTCTTGGCTCAGTGCTAAGGCCGAAGAAATCCAAGGCCATGCCGCCGCACATGACTCGAAATTCTGAGATGCCTTAAAAGCAGTCTACGGACCACAATCCTCTGGATTCCCCCTACTCAGCGCAGATGATACAACCCTGCTAACAGACCAGAAGCAGATCCTTAAGAGATGGACAGAGCACTTCAACAACATGCTCAGTTGCCTTGCAGCGATCAATGACGAAGCAATCGCATGCCTTTCACAACTTGTAATCAACCAAGAGCTCTAACAAAGAAGTCAGCAAAGCTACCAAACAGATTACTAGCGGAAAAACTCACGGCTCTGACGTCATCCCAGCTGAAGCTTATAAGACAGACGGTGAACCCATCTGCAATCAATTGACAATTCTGTATGAGGCCATGTAAACCAAAAATATTCGCCCCAAGAGTTCAAAAACGCCACGATTGTCCACATCTGCAAACGCAAAGGTAATCGTCAGTCCTGCGACAACCACCGAGGTATATCCATCCTGTCGATAGCAGGCTAGATTCTTGCCTATGTCCTCCTTAACCGCTTGCTGACCATCTTGAGCAGGGGCTCCTCCCTGGGAATCAGTGCAGGTCGAGGAACAACGGACAAGATATATGCCGCCCGCCAGCTCCAGGAGAGGTGCACGGAGCAGAATTGCAACCTCTGCACGACCTTCGTAGATCTGACCAAGGCCTTCGATACAGTCACCCCAGAGGACTCTGGAAAATCATGGAGAAGTTTGGCTGCCCAAGTACGTTCATTGCTATTGTGTGCTATTTTCATGATGGTATGATGGCCGGAGTCCTAGACGACTGTGACCTTCCGCAGCCTTCCTGGTGACAAACGAGGTTAAACAGGGTAGTTTTTGGCCCCTGGCATCAACATCAGGTATAGGACAAATGGAAAGATGCTCAACCTCAGTCGTCTGAAGGTCGTCACGAAAAGGAAGGATACTATTCTCAGAGACATTCATTTCGTTGACGACTTAGTCCTTAATGCAAGAGATGCAAGCTGAGATGGACGGTTTCTCCACAGCCTGCGACAACTTTCGTCTCACTATAAGCACCAAGAAGACCAAAGTGATGTTCCAGCCAGCCCCGGGCAACCAGCACCGCCAGCCGCACATTTTCGTTAATGGACAAACTCTCCAGGAAGTTGAGACTTTCACCTACCTCGGCAGCATCCTCTCCCGCATGGCCAACATCGACCTTGAAATCAGTAATAGAATCGCAAAGGCAACTAGTGCCTTTGATAGATGTTTTGGAGAGGAGAGGAATCAAACTTAGTAGTCCTCACCACCCTCCCTATGGTCCTGAGGCCTGGGCACCATACAGACACCACGAAAAACTGCTCAATCATTTACACCTCAGATGCATTCGAAACCTTCGAAACCCCCTTCACATCTGCTGGTAGGACATAATCTCCGACATGGATGTCCTGAAGCAGACCGACTTGCCAGGCACCATCTCCACCATGCGTAAGACCCAACTGAGATGGACAGGCCACGTCTCCCGAATGTCAGACAACCGCATACAAAAACAAAATCCTCTATGGCGAACTCGATGAAGGCAAGCGTAAAGTTGGAGGGCAAAGGAAGCGCTTCAAGGTCAGTCTGAAGTTCTCAATAAAATCCTGGAAGTCAGTCGCTTCAGACAGACCTCCTGGCGCCATTACATCACGAAAGGAGCCAACACAGCAGAAAAGCGCACGTCCTTTCAAGCTGAGAACGAAAGACGGACAACAGTGCAGTATCGTCCACTATACAAAATCGTGGTGAAATCTGTGCCTTGACGGGCTGTTTCTGATTATCTACAAGAACTCATTGAGCGTATTCTCCAGCCCGACCACTACTTAAGATCTGACACATTACTGAGACTCGCTGTGCCAAAAATTCGTACAAAGTCTTTTGGAGAACACAAGTTCCGTTGTGCTATAGCCACTTCCAAAACATTTTAAAGCTGCCCAAAATATAACTGTTTAATAAAACTGTTAAAACTCACTTTTTAAATATTGCTGTTAAGCTTCTTTGACTACACGTTTTTCTCTATGACCATTTTTAATGCAATTTTTAAAATCTAAATCTTCGTAGTGTTTTATTTCGTTGATTTCTAATACTCTGCATAGTGCTGTATAACCTTCAAATAATTATATTATCTTTGTCTCCCATTGGGTTCCATGTATATTTATATATTTTTGATTGATATGCGCATTTTTATCTTTTTACTTTATACTGAACATTCACATCATACCTTATTGTTAAGCACTTTAGAATGTATTTTTTTTTATCATAAAAGGCATTCTATAGATGTTTTATTGTTATATCATTATAAATTGTTTTTTGGTTTGTCACATAACTTTAGAACAGACACAGGGAAGTTAATACTTGACACAAACTCTAATACAAGCGCAACAAGGACACGATTTGTACACATTGTCATTAGTATTGATTACTCAGTCTGCTTTATTGCCTTCATTTTAATCTCATATGTACTCCTTTAGTGGCGGATCTAATGTTCACGAATATTTTTTCTGTGAGGGCATTTTTTGCTTTTCTGTCTCCATTAGGCTTGTGTAAGGGAGGGGGATTAAAATCTGAAATTGATTTCCTCTCGACTTAGGAACCCGCTTTATATTAACATTTCAAGTCACAATAGTATTTTATTGTAGGGTACGAACCTTCATTTGCCAAAATAAGAATCCCGTTGATTTTTGTATCTATTCATCATATCCGATACGACCTATGTATTCGTTCTTCTTTACAATAAACACGAATTATTAGTATAAATTCCTTTAGACGTAAAATAAGTTATATTGACTATATTTTGATATTACAGTACATTGACTGGTTAAATTGAGTAGAAAATAAATCAGTGTGATTTCAACGGAACCTTAAACTTGGAAAATCATTGTGTTAAAATGTTACTTTGCAGTTTCTACACATCTCATCAAAGCGCAGATTACGAGAACATGAAGGTTACAAGAGCTAAAAATATGGGTAAACTTTCCCATAACTACATTTTGTATCTACAAATACTTATATATATACATACATATGAATTTTAAAATCTATTTTTTTTATTGCTTAAACTGTTCGAATTTTTAATATTTCAGCGTGGATACCTAGTAATTAAAAACACATTCTGTTGCGTTTGTCAAGGCATGATGATGTATATTAACATAATGAAAAACTGAGAAATTATTACAAACCGCATTTTTTTTCCAGAAAAAATAGAAACATTGAAGAAGCAGACTTTGGAGTATGTATCTATATTATATAATAATTTCAAACACCAAGTCATCAACTTTAACTGAATAAAGTCAAACATCAAAATGATAACTAGAATTGCACGCACAAAGGTTTTTAACTGTAACTATACGCATGAGCAGTGTATCATCCAAGACTGTAATTTACCGTTTATCATCGTTGATAAATAAATATAAATATTTAACAAGCACGTATCGTAGTTTTTCAAAGTGGGGCGGGGACAGCCGAAGGAGTGAGAAGTTGACTTTACAAATCCCTAAAATTCTTGAAAAGCCAAATAAAAAAAAATGAAAACTTTAAAATTAATTCTAAAGGGTGGGGGTGGGGGAGTTGGTTCAAGCAATTCACCGGTTCAAGTTTACATTGGGGGATTGGGACAATCAGACTATGATACTTTTCAGTTGAAAAAGTACTGAAGCTAGCTAGAACGAATGTTTTTT
Source organism: Ostrea denselamellosa (assembly GCA_024699665.1). Taxonomy (NCBI): domain Eukaryota; kingdom Metazoa; phylum Mollusca; class Bivalvia; order Ostreida; family Ostreidae; genus Ostrea; species Ostrea denselamellosa. Next base: position 21,437,005 of record JAMZEH010000005.1, on the reverse strand, counting down.
TTGTTTTTTTTTTTGTTTTTTTTTTTATTGATATACAGTGTCATAAATCACACAATACATTCAACGTCTTAAATCAATGGATTTTTTTTCCCTCACTCGCACCCCACGCATACATACTCAAATATGTCTCACAAAGGTACAGTGTATATATATATATATATATATATATATATATATACTATATATATACATATATACAGTTATATATTTCAAAACAGGTAATATCTATAGGTATTTCTTGAGAAAAAGAGCTCTTGAAATTATATTTATATAAAGACAAAAACTGGTATACATATTGAAAACACGAAAAAAATACATATACTGTATAACAAAGTAATGTTACAATAATTCTGGTTCAAAATTATTTTTCCACTTCGTCCAATGGTGTTCAAAGTCAGGTAATTTAGAATGTTGTATTGCTATGTGTCTTTCGACAAAATACTTTGTTTTCAAATAGCACAATAAACCACTTACAGTGGGAAAGTTATTTCTATATATACATGAAAAAATGTACTATTTAACATATAATATAATGAAATTCAAAATACGATTTTCCTGATTGAAAGGCAATTCACCAAAAATAATGTTTATAGCATTAAATCCTACTCTCCTGGAGGTTCTTCTGTATATATGAAGACTAAATCCACTCCACAGAGGAGTTACTTTATCACACTGAAGAAAAATATGTAAAATAGTTTCTACCATATCGTTGCAAAAATTGCACTTGTCTGTAGTCTTGAGATTGAGTTTTTTAAGATAATAACTGACAGGTAGTAATCGATGACGTATTCTATACTGTAACCATTGCACAGAAGAATCACCAGTAGTTTTAAAACAAACTTTGAAAATATCTTGTAAGCAATTATCAGTAACTCCAAAGGGAGATAACTCATCCTTCCATTTGGAAAGTGAGATAGGAATAATATTGTTGTTATTCAAGCAATTGTAAATTGGTTTTGTACATTTTTCATTAAGCAGTAAAATCACAAAATAGAAAGGTAAGTAGGGTGAATATTCTTTTATAATATTAGTTTTGTCAACTTCCATATGTGTTAAATACCTGGATATGGCACATATCATACTATTGTATTTCATTACACACACATTAGGAATGTTGAAAGTTTGCTGAAAAACATCTTTTGACAGAAAAATACAGTCATTTGACAAAAAATCTCCAATGTTTTTTACACCATTCTGATACCATTCTTTAAAAAATACAGATTTTTCATTGACTTTGATATTTGAATTATACCATACAGGAATATTACAAAAACTTTTGTTCACTTGTTTAACACTTTCAGTTTTTTTCATGACAGATATCCATGAAGTAAAAACATCACACCAAAAACTATTGTTTTGGGGTACAAGAGTTCTTGAAACATAATCATCTCCGAAATCTAAACACTTATCTTTACACTTATTTGTCCGTAATGTATCTGGTTTTGCAAATTAAATGTAATGAACAAAATAAAACTGGAAACGTCATGCACATTTTTTCTACAATTTCTGATTTTCATTCCAGGAATCAAGCCAATAAGTGTAGAAAAGCCGAGATGCGTATCTACGACAAACCCGCAGAAGTACAGTCTTGCTGCTCTTGTACTATAATGTAAATGCTGTGTTAAAAGAATTGTTCAGATCATCAATGGTTGTGCTAAAGTCATCAGATAATATTGCTTGATGTGTTAGGAGATGTAACCTTCACCCCTAGTATAATTCATGTATTCATACGCCTGTACATCTATGCTGTTAGGTACGGCAACACCTTTACTAAGAAATACGTCACACAAAAACTGTAGTACATGTATAGTACAGGTGTATACTCTTGAAGAAACTAGTCGAGTATATACTCAATCGGCTTTGTGAAATTTTATTATACTACTACTTGTGTAGATTTTCTATACTTATTTCTGGATTTTATATATATATATATATATATATATATATATATATATATATACACTCTAGGACATGCCTTCGATAGTTTACAACTATATCATATTTA